>JAJFAS010000014.1:0-624213 GCA_021223625.1 Fusarium sp. HKF-74
TTTAATTATTTTAATAGTTTATTTTATTTTAGTATTTTATTATTTTAATTTAAGTATAAGTATTTATTTAAATTTAATTATTTTATTTTTATAGTATTATTTTTTTTTATTTTTTTTTACTTTTAATCTTTATTTTTTAAAGGTATTATAGTATAAAGTTTTTAAAGTAATATATCCTAGAATTAATTACTATTCTTTAAAAATATTTAAGTAATATTTATTAAGTATTTTTTTTTATTAAGAAATAAGTTATATATATTAGTATTTAAGTTTAGGTTTTAAATATAAAGTATTTTATAAATATTATATTTTTCTTTTTTAATTATATTAATAAATTAAATTACTATTTAAAGTCCTTTATCTTTTTTAATAGTATTAATTTATTTTTTACTTTTTAATATTAATTTATACTTTTAGTTAATTTTAATAGGGTTTTTATATTTTTAATTATAATATCCTTTTTTATTATAGTTTTAATAAGTAATCTTAAACTTATTTTTCTTAATAGTTTCTATAGTTATAGATTTTACTTAAATTCTATATAAAGTATTATTATTTTATTATTTTCTTTAATTAATATTATACTAAGGTTTATTATTTTATTAAGTTTTATTTTATAAATTATAAGTTTTTTATATAAATTATTAATTATTAATTTTAATAGCTATATTAATATATTTTATTAAAGTTACTAATTATTTTTTTTCCTATAACTTTTCTTAAATTTACTTTTTAAAGGTATTAAAAAAATAATATTAATATATCTTAATCTTAAAGTAATTTACTTATAAATTATAAAAACTTTACTTTTAAGCTAGATATTAATTTAATTTATTTAAGTATTTTAATTTTCTATTTTACTTAGCTTTTTTTATTAATAGTTTTAAAGGCTATTTTAAGTACTTTTTCTATTTTATAATATTTATTTTCTTTAAAAAGAAATATTATTTATAATTATAGCTAGTAAAGTAAGTTTATTATATAATTATCTATAATAAATTAAAACTATTAAGCTATAGTTTTAGTAAGTTTTTTTACTATATATATTACTTTAATAGTATTATTATAAAACTAATTAAAGTAATAGGTAATAAAGGCTTTACTTTAAGTAATAAATATAAGCAGTTTATTAAAAGTATTATTAAAAGGCTTAGGTAAGTTAAGCTTAAGGATTTCTTTTAAGTCTTTTTTATTATTAATTACTAAAGCTAGGTTATATATTTTCTACTAGGTATTATTATTACTTTAATTTTACTATTAATAAAAAATAATAAATTCTTTTAATATTTAATATATTTTATTTAATTTATTAATAATATTTTTAAATTATTTTTAAAGTTATTTAACTTCTTTTTCTTTATTTTAAAATAAGTTATTTATATCTTTTATAAGTTAGTTAATTAATAGATAGTTAACTTAATTAATATTAATAAATATAGTAAGCTATTATCTTTAAGGATTAATAATAATACTTTATTAATAAATAAAGTTAATATTTATAGATATTATATATATATTATTTAATATTATATAATATAGTTTAAATAAAAGCTATTAATATATAATAGTTAATTCCTAACTATAAATAAATTAAGCTATATTAAGTTTATTATTAATAAATTATATAAAATATAGTATTAAGTTTATTAAAGTATTATATCTTTTAATAGTAAATTTAATATATATTAAACTTAATTAATATAAAAAAGTTTTATTAATAGCTAGTAAACTTAAATTTATAAAAGTATTAAAAAGTATATTTTATATACTTAAAGTATTTATATAAAAATAATAAAATATAAAGTTATTATTAGTTTTAGACTAAAGTATTTTTAAAATAATATTAATTTAATATTAATTAGTCTTTTTTTAATTAATTTAATATAGGCTATATAAATAAATAGTTATTTTTAAATAGTATAAAGGTATTAATTAAAATTTATAAAGTCTTTTATTTATATATAATATAATTATTAAGGTTATAATAGCCTTTAACCTTATAATCTAATTAAATAAATAGCTTAAATAAATATATATATTAAAGCTATTTTAAATATACTTAATATAAATTATATACTTAAAAGTAATATCTTTTATTAAAAGCTTATTTTAATTTATAATATTTTTATTTTTCTTATAATACTTATTTATATTAAAAATACCTTTTATAAATATATTAAAAATTTCTAAATAACTTTAAAATTAAAAGAATTTACTATAAAGTATTTTATTATAAAATATATAACTTTTTAGTAATTTAAGCTTATTTTTTATTATATTTATACCTTTTCTTTAAATAATAAGCTTAAAAATATAATTAAGTATATAATTTTATATATTAATAAGTAATTTAACTTTATTTAAGCTATATTAATATAGCTTTTTTTCTTAAATATAAATTTATTAATAAATAAGATAATAATATACTTTAAAAGGTAATCTTTTATAAAGGTTATAATAAAGAATAAGCTTATTTTTTAAAGCCTTAAGATCTAGGCTATTATTAAAAAAAGCTATTTTTTATAGTAAGAATATTATATCCTTAAAGTTACTTAAATCTATAAAAGGTATTACTTTATTATAGCTTATTACTATATAGATTTATATAACCTTATAGAAATATAATATATTATACTTAATCTTATAATATCTTTATTACTTACTGCTTATTATATATTTTTTAATAACCTTTTTATAATACTATTACTTATTTATACTTTTTATAAGTAAGGTATTATTATTATAAATATAGCTTATATAAATTATAGTATTTATTATAACTTTATTATTATAAAGTAGCTTAATTATAATAATTAGCTATAAAAGTAAGACTTTAATAAGCTTTAAGCTATACTTTTAAAAGATAATTTAATAAATTAAAAAGACTTTTCTTTATATAAAAAGCCTTATTAATTAGTATTTTCTTTTTTTTAAGTTAATTATATTACTTTTTAAGATAATTACTTTATACTTTAAATAACTTTATATTTTAGTAATAGTAAATATATTATATATTACTATTATTATTTAAATATAATATAAGTATAAGCTTATAAGGCTTAAGCCTTTTTTAGCTTTAACTTTAAATATATTATTAATATACTTTATATATAAATAGCTTATAATTTTAATATAAATAAAGTTAATTATAGTAATTAGCTATATACTTATAGAGGCTATTTTTATTAAATCTATTATAGTAAGTAATAGGCCTTTATATAGACTTTCCTTTTTAATATAATATTAATTAATATATATATTCTATAATAGAAAGGTAAATATAGTTAAGAGTCTTATAAGTTATAGACCTTTTAATAAAATACCTTTATAGAAAGTATTATTAGTAAATATATCCCTTTAATTAGTTTTTATTAGCAGTTTCTTTTTAAAAATAAATTCCTTTTTATTTTATAATATAATTATATTAAAGTTAATAAATAAGGCTAGTGTAAGGCTTATTAAGGGATTAAGCTAGGTAATATATATATATAAAGCTTTTATAGGGGTTAATTAAAGAGGCTTTAATTAAAGCTATAGTAAACTTACTATAGATATAATACTTATACTATACCTTTATATATATAGGGAAATTGCTAGTATTATTACTATTAGTAAATTTATTAATTAATAAAAGTATTATTAATTTTACCTTTATTTAATTTATTAAAGTCCCTTACTAATACTAGTCTTACAGTTTCTATAAGCAGTAAGGGTCCTTATAAGATATTTATTAAACTGGTAGCATTATATAATTAAGTTAGATTAAGCTATTATATAAAGGGTTTAGCTTAAATAAGCCTTAGAGATAGATTAAGCTAATTATATAACTAAAGAAAGACTAAAAGAGAGGTAATTAAATACTAAAAGGAAGAAGTTAATTAATTAATAGAAGAATTATATAATTAAGTTTAATAATTAAGAGTTTTAGAGCTATATTTTTTTAAAATAACTATAACTATAAAAATAAAAAGTATACTATTAAAATAAACCTTAAAAGTAATAACTTATATATAATATAATATCTTATAACTTAAATATAAAGACTTACTTTCTTAATAGCCCTAAAGACTAGGATTCTTTTAAATAATTATATATTATAAAAACTACTATAAAAAGGGTATATAAGCTAGGATAACTATTAGATCCTAGCTCCTTTATAAATCTATAAATTTAAAAGCTAAGAAGACTTAAGATTATAAATTACTAATCTAGACTGTAAATTAAGTTACTTCTAAATAGTATAAGTAATAAATATAAGGAATATAGTATAAATAGATATATTAATCTATTACTTACTAAATAAGAAGTATATAAAGCTAAAATAAATATCTATTATACTAACTTTAATTAATATAATAAATAAGTAAATAGTATTTATAATATACTAAATTAGATAATTAAAAAGATAAATCTATATTATATTAAGATATACTTACCTATAGTAAGTAAATTTAATAACTATAATAATATATTATAGTTCTTTTTAAACCTTAAAGCTGCCTATAGTATTAATAAGGCTATTAAAAGAAAATAAATATAAAAATACTATTTTAAAGTATTAAAAAGCGCTTTAAGCCCTAGAACTAATTAAAAAGACTAGATTATTAAATAGGAAATAGTAATTAAAGTTAAAAAGCTTAGAGGAATTACTAAAGCTTAATACTTAAGTATATAGTTTAAAGATCTTTAGTAAGCTTTAAATTATTATTTTAAAATTTTCCTATAAATTAAATAAAGCTAAAATAAAAAAGAAATTAAAAATAGATTTTACTATTTATTAACTTTTTCTATTTAGTTTAGATAAGAAATTTAAGATAATAAAAGAAAAGGCAATAAGCTATATATTAATTAAGTAGTAAAAAGGAGCTTTAGATTAATATTTTAAGCCTTAAACTTAAAAGAATAAGGCTTGCTTTTAATAGATAAAAAGTAAAGCTACTTAGTAATTAATAAATCTTAAAAGGGATTAGTAAAGTAAACCTAGCTATTTATTAAGATACTAGAAAAGTATATATTATATAAAAAGAATTATAAGTATTTTAATAATATATTATATTAAGTAGCTTTCTTTAATATAATACTTAAAAAGTTCTAGTTAAATTAAAAATAGCTAGACTTATTTAAATAATATTTAAAGAATAATAAAGAAGTTAAAGAATTTTATTAGAAATTTTAAATAGATAATAATATATAAAGGGAGAAGTTAAGTTAACTATCCTTTATAAGACCTTTAATCTTAAAAAAGGTAACTATATTCCTTATATTAAGTAGTAAATACTTATTATATAATTTATATATTTAAGACTTTAAGACTACTTTATATATATTTAATAACTTAAAGTAGTTTAAGTTAATAAAAACTACTTAATATAAAGAAGGAATATATACTAGATCTAGATAGCTATTAATCTTAAGATATAAGGATATAGAGATTTAAATTATAAACTTATAGAATAAACCTTAAATATTAAACTTATAGAGTATAACTTATTACCTAGAAATAGATATTAATCTAGTATTACTATATAAGCTTTAATAAATAAAGTATTAATAGGATTAATAGAATAATATTAATATCTTAAGATATATAAATAGCTAGGCATTATATAAGCTTAGATAAGAATATAATTAGTATATACTAGACTATATTTATAAAATAAGTAAAAGCGCTTTATTTATAACTAGATACCTATAATATAACTCTTAGACTATATATAAGCTATTTAAAGCCTTAGCTAGTATATAGTATTATTAGTTAAGATATCCTAGACTAAGAAATCTAGAATATCTTATAAATTATACCTTTAAAGCTAAAATTAAAAGACTAATAATAATAGAATATAATATATATAAATTAATAAAGATAAAATATTAAGAGTATTATAAATAGTAAAAATAACCCTTAAGATTTAAAAAAAAAGTTTTACTTAACTTTTATAACTATTTAACTAGATTAAATAGTTATATATTATATATAATTATTATAAATTACTATTTAAGACTATATTAAGACTATTACTTTATAAATTATAATAATAAAAATCTAATAATAATACTTAAGTATTTTACTTAAATACTTAAAATAATATATAAAGTAAAGCTATAAGTTATAGAAACTAATAATAAGTTATAAAAGGGGAATTTAATATATATATAGCTATTATAAAAAGGCATTAAAGTAAATAAAAGTATATTAAAGACTTAATAATAAAATAGCTTTAGAAAGTATTTTAAAGGGGTAGTAAAAAAAAAGATAAGGCTATTAATAATTAATAGTAATCTCCTTTTAAGTCTCTAGCTAGAGATAGTTAAAATAGTAGTATATATACTTAATTAAATACTAAAATAAAGACTAAAGTAAAAAATACTATATAAAAGCTTTTTTTCTTATATTTTAACTATAAAAGATAGTAACTAGCTTTAAATTAGCTATATAAAAGCTATTAAATATAAGGTATTTTTATTAATAAGTAATATATAAAAAAAGGAAAAGTACTTTTAATTAAAAATAAGCCTAAAGGTATAGATAGGTTACTTAATTAGCTATAATTTATTAAATATCTTTAAAGTCTAGAACCTTATTATAAATAAGGTCTATATAACTTAAGATATTATCTTTAATAAGGAAGAATTCTTTACTATTAATAAGGTATAGCTAAAGAAAATAATTAAGAAATAGATACTTAAAGAGTTATAATAATAATTATAAGCTCTATTAAACTTTAAATAACTTAATTAAGTAACTAAATTTATTTAAATAATAAATAAAAAGGAGTTATAAAAAATATATTTTAAAAGCTTAATTAAAAACTTATTAATTAAAGAAATAAAGTTAAATAATAAAGAAAATATAATACCTATAAAATATACTTAAGCTAGATTTAAATTACTTTTAATATTACTAAAAAGCCTACCTTTAAGTTTCTTTACTAAAATAAAGATCTAGATAAGTTAAAATATAAAGGAAAGGAAAGGAATAGAAAAAGACCTTTATATCTTAAACTAGGCCTTTAGTACTAGCTTAATAGCTACTTTAATTATAAAGGAAGATAGTAAGCTAATAATAAAGGTAATAAGAAGTAGATATATTAGTAAAAGACTAAAGCCTAAATATAAAGTATAAAAGACTTAAATAAGCCTTATTTTAAAAAGAAAGAAATACTATTAAAAGAATTTATTTTTAGTATTAAGTTCTTATAGTAATCTATCTAGATATAGGTTTAAAGTAAAGTTTAAAAAGGTATAAGAAAATTACTTAGAGAGTTATAAGTAAATAGGATTTTAGATAGAGATTTTAAGGAGTAATTTATATATTTATAATTTAAAAATACTAGACTATATATAGGTATTTACTTATAAATTTAATAAATATAAATACCTATAAAAGTAAAAAGTAAGGCTTATTATTTAAAGAGATTAATAGTAAAAGTTAAGTATTAATAAAATATATATAGTAATTTTTATTAAAAAGTTATTTTAGATACTTTTAGTAATTACTATAAAATATAATTTTAAATTAATATAATATAATATAATTAATATATTTTATAATATAAAACTATAAAGTAATATATTTATAAAACTACTTTTAGGCTTTAAGAAAGGTAAAGAAGATAATTAAGTATTATTTCTTTATAAAGTACTATATAGATTACAGGTTATATTACTTTTATAGTAAATAGAGTTTAAAAGTATATTATAAGCTTTAGACTATAAGCCTATATTAAATAAGAGTTATTGCTATAAGAAAAGAAATCTATTAATTATTTTCTATATAGATAATATAATTATTATATATAAGAAAGAAAATAAGGATTTTATAACTTAACTTATAAAATCTCTTTAAAAGAAATATAAGCTAATAAGTAAGAATAAGCTATAATAGTTTTTTAAGATATAAGTTATTTAAGATTATAAGGCTAAATATATTTAGGTTACTTAAATAATATATTTTAAGAAAATATATAAGATATATATTATAAATACTATAAAAGCCTTTTTAATAGAAAAAGAAAAGCTTTTTTTAAATTAAGAAAAGGCAGATTAATATATAGCTAATTAGTATAAAAGGGTAATTAGATTAATCCTTTATATAAGTATTATAAGTTAACTAGATATTATATTTATAATTTTAAGATTATCTTAGTTTATAAATAATTTAAGTAAAAAATATATAAAAGGTATAAACTATATTTTTAATTACCTATATATAATATATTTTTTTAGTTTATAGTTTAGCTTTAGATAAAGATTTATAGTATATAGTAATATATCTTTTATAGATAATACTTTAGATTAAAGAAGCTTATAGGGCTATATAATAAAGATTTATAGAGGATTTATTAAATAGAAAGTAAATAAATAAGATACTATAATAACTTTAATAACTAAGGTAGAGCTACTTACTTTCTTATAAGCTATAAAAGAAAGGCTATTTTAGTAAAGGCTTTTCTAGAGTATAGATAATAAGTTTTAAAACTTTAATTTATACTTTATATATAATAATTAATAGATAATTTATTTCTTAAAAAATCCTTTATAGAAACTAAAGACTAAACTTTAATATATAGATATCTATAATTATTAATTATAAAAGTATATTTAAAAAAAAATAATATTTCTAAGCTATAAAGTAAGCTTAAAGCTTATTATAAATAGGCTTATAAAGGCCTTATAAAGTATAAAGCTAAAAGAAAGCTATAAGCTATTTAGACTTATAGAAGTTTAAGATTATATCTAAAGATATTAAAATATAAGGCTTAATAAGTAATTAATTAAAAAAGTCCTAGATAAGCTTAAAATCTAAAGTATAAGCTTTATATAGCTATCCTGTAATTTATTAAGCTTATTAAATAAATATAAGATTTCTTTTAATATATATAAAATTTCTTTTAATATTACTTAAAATACTTTAAATTATACTTTAAGCTTTATTTACTAATTTTAAGACTTATTAAGTTAATTAAAATAAATATAAGATTTCTTTTAATTTACTTAAGATTTCTTTTAATATTATTAAAGATACCTTAAATTTTATTTATACTTTTTATATTTTATTATATATTTCTATATATTAAAATTATAAAGTTATATTAATTTATAGAGATAAGTTTAAAAGGAAATTATTAATTTAAAATTAAAAAAATAAAAAACTTAAAGATATAACTTTCTTTATTACTAAAATTAAAAACTACTAACTATAATATAAAAAGAAAAAATATACTTTACTTAAGTAAGGTAAGGGTTATTAGTTAAGGGAAATTTATTAATAAAAATACTCTTTAAGATATACTTAGCTATAGTATAGTACTTATTTTTCTCTTAAAATTTAAAAAATATTAATATAGCTTAAAATATAAAAATAAATTATAATAATACTTATACTTTTCTTAATTAAATATTAGTCTTATTAGATATAATTTAAGAAAAAAAAGGTAGCTAAGAGAGTAATAGTAAGATTAAATATAATTTAAATTAGCTAAATAAAACTTAAAATACTATTTTATAATACTTATATTAAGTAATAAAAGCTACTAAAGTTATAGTACTTATAATACTTAATACCTAGCTTAGCTTAATACTTACTAGTACTATAACTAATAGTAGTACTATTAAAGTAAGCTAAGTATAAGACTTAATATTACTTTATATTACTATAAAAATTAAAAAATTAAAAAGTAGTTTAAAATAAGGAAATAAAGTATAAAAATACTTATATTTTATTATTTACTATATTAGTAGTAGTAATTTATACTTTTTACTTAGCTTAATAAATTTAAGTATAGGATAGGGGAAATAGTATATTAGCCTTACTAAATAAGTATTAGTAATATATTTTAATTATTTAAAGCTTATAATAATAAGTAATTTACTTAAGGGAAGCAGGCTTAAAAAGAAAAGATTTATTACTTTAAGTTAGCTAATAAGCTTTAAATAAGTATTTTAAAGTATAAAAGTATATATAATATAGCAGTAGTAGTAAGAAGAATACTATAAAAACTTTAAAGATATATATTAAATTCTATAAAAATAATAATTAGTAAATATACTCTAAAAGTAATAAATAAAGCTTAAAGAAAAAAAATATATATTAAATATAGTATTAATACTTAAAGAAAAAAAGAAAAGATTAAATTTTATAATAGAAAATAGCTTAAATATCTTAAAATTAAAAAGCCTATTATTTAAATTAATTAAAAGATCTATTTATTATTTATAAGACTTATTTATTATTAAAGTACTATAATAATTAAATTATTAATTAACCTATTAAAAATATAGGGAATAATTTAAATTATAATAGAAATATAAATAATAATAAGATATAACTTTAAATAACTTTTAGTATATTAATAAAAGGAACTTAAAAATAGGAATTTAAGTAGTTAAAGGGTTACTGTATTTCTATTTTAGGGAAGTATATTAAATTAGTAGTATTATATAATTAAGTTAGATTAAGCTATTATATAAAGAGTTTAGCTTAAATAAGCCTTAGAGATAGATTAAGTTAATTATATAACTAAAGGAAGACTAAAAGAGGGGTAATTAGATACTAGAAGGAAAAGGTTAATTAATTAACAGAAGAATTACGTAATTAGGTTTAACAATACTGTACTAAGAATGCAAGGAGTTTAGATCGGGGGCAAATACCTTGATGCATTTCAGCCTTAAAATATGGTCTCATTAGCGATTGTCATAGCGTTATGGAGTAGAGTAGCGATTGATTTTGTTTAGTCTCTGGTTAGACTCAATTTGACATTTTCTGTTCCTTGATAAGGATCATCATGAGGACTCCGACGCTTTCCTGTTCCTGCCTAATGCCAATAGCTTGGGGAAGATGGCGCACCTGAAGACAGGGGCCTGTGACAGAAGAAGAAAAACGTCTGGCGCCTCGACTGAGTTGGACGCTCGATGTTGAAGAAGCGAGATGGCTTCTTCTCGAGTTGATCACGGAGCTGTGCAAGAAATGGCAGAGACGTGCAACTGACGAGGCCATATAGACAGATCTGTGGGGGAAATCCGACGATTTACTGTGAAGAGAACACCCCGAATTGAGTTGATAGAAAGTTATGAAGGTGCCAAAGCAAACGCGAAGCATCATGTTTATGACGCTTGCGTTTGCTGGCTGAAATTGACCGGGGCAAGGGATGAATACTCACCTCAATAATCACATCGCCAACTGATTAAACTCAAGGTCGGGGCAGGGAACTTTATAGCAATCTCTCATGCTCCATCTTTCTAGCAACCATTCATCTTGTGCTCAGACTTGTTCTTCAAGACTGGAGATTTGTTTCACGAGATCAACAATCGCCTGCTTGGCAGACCCTGCGTCGCTCCCATCATGATCCTTTCCATGGATCCATGGCGACAGCGATGGATGTTTTGGCGCTGTAACTATGGATGAAGGCGGCCTATAAGGTTCAGCTTTAGGCTGCAAAATTAAGCTTGTCTGTTAGGCCGCCGCCCGCAGCGCTCGTCACGCTAAAACGGCGCTGAGTCCAACCCCTGATTTTAGTCTCTGGGGCTGAGACATCGCCCGACAGTAATTAATTCCGGGCGGGTTTAGGTCGGCGATAGCGCCATGCACAGGTGTAGTCGGTTTTCCTTCTGGTATTCTTTTTTATCCCTCCCTTGAATTGATAATTCAGCAGACCAAGATCTTGGCAAGCCACTTTGACCGTTTTTCCCTATGAAATGGGCAGAGGCACTTGTTTGTGACGATATGCCAGTGATTTTAATCAATCCAATAATGTGCAATTGGTGAGGGAATGGACTGCGTGCAAGGGAGGGTCTGGAAATTTCAGTGGCTTTTTTTCTCCTTTTCTGCGCATCTGGCACCGTTGAACTTCCTGGTATATTATAGCCATGTCACAGCAGAACCCCTCAGCATTGCCCCTCGACATCCTTCGTTCAATCATTCATTCATTCATTCATTTCAACACTCTTTTGACAGTGCAGATTATCTTTTGGTCAGTTTTGCTACTGATCTGAATCAATCTGCTTCCTCTCTCTCACTATGACGGGCGCTCAAGATGGTGCTGGCTGGTTCCGCCAAATGTTCAGCAGCGGATACCAAGAATTGCCGACGACGAATGTCGTCAAGGATAAGACTGAGACCACGCAGATAATGCCGAGGAGGTTCTTGCGATTGTCAACGAGAGGGTTCCTGCTCGTGCTGGCAGCTATTCTTCTCATTCCCACATTTTTGGCTCTTGCAGCCCTGGAGGTAAGCAACGTCGCAATCGCCAATGGCATCTTCAATTGACTGACAATTGCAGGGCCGACAATACCTCTCCGATGGAACGGCCGACGTATTCGAGATGGGCGGCGAAACTCAAGATGCAAGCTCGCCTGTTGCTTCACCCGCTTCACCTGTCTCCCCCGTCTCGCCCGCTGGCATCCCCGTCATGGTCAACCCTCCCAAGAAGGGCGGCAACATCTTCAACCGCCGTCTCGTCATCCTCCTCCCAGCCAACGCCCCCGGTGTCAACGTCTGCAAGGCCATTGTTACTGCGGTTGCCACTGGGGCAAGAGTGGCTCGCATCTCGCCAAGATCGCTGGTGTTCTCGATTACCTTGACTGGAGCTCTCGTCAAGGCAGCTCAAGCAAGGATCACTTGAACGAGGATGATCTTATCATGGTCGCCGACAGCGCCGACTCCTGGTTCCAGCTCCCCCCAAGTGTACTCCTCTGGCGCTACCATGCTCTCAACGAAGAGGCCAACGCACGTCTTCGTGCTCAATGGCCACACAAGTCCGAGATGCCCATGAAGCAGACCATTATGGTGTCTGCCCAGAAGCGGTGCTGGCCTCGCGCCAAGTCTGGTTCCAACCTGCACTGCGATGCTCTCCCAGAGTCCCCTCTCCGTGAGGATCTCTACGGACCCGAGACAGACCAAGATCCCAACCTGCGCATGGTCGATGTCCGACCCAAGTACATCAACAGTGGTGCCTTCATTGGACCTGTCGGTGACATGCGAAAGTACTTCCGTCGTGCCCAAGAGCGTTACGAGCTCGGAAAGGCTGAGCAGGGCGATCACTTCTACAGTGACCAGGGCTTCTTCGGCGAGATTTGGGGAGAGCAAGAGATGTGGCGCACATGGCGTCGCGAGCTTGGCGATGCCATTGATCCTTCCCACAACGTTTCTACCATGGTCCGCGATCAATTCGAGTTCCACGTCGGCCTCGACTACAACCAGACCATCTCCATCCCCACTGTCTTCGAAGAGGATGATGGTGATATCTTGACACTCAACAACCAGACTTTTATCGCTGAGCGATCTCGAGAGCTCGAGATTGAGCCTGTTCGTCTGACTGCTGTCCCCGAGGAGATTGCCAATGCGACAAATCCTCTTGCGCGCATTCTCTCGGAAGAGGACCGCCGCACATTGAACTGGGGCGACATGACTTTGTACGCCGACTTCTTCACCACCGCCATCCCCATCAACATCCATCACAACGCCCACATCAACAACCTTAAGACCCGCAGAGTCTTGTGGTGGGACCGCATGTGGTTCTTCCCCTACCTCCGCCAGCTTGTCAACGCGCAGCTCACTCAGCGCCGACAACAGCCTCTGGGCAGGGTCGAGATCCCCGAAGGCCGGGCTATCTACTGGGGTCTTGAGGCATACCGAACTATCAGGCGGTTCATGCCTTCCCAGCGTGGTATGGTCAACACCGACTTTGACTCCGTTTGCATGTCAAGTTGGGCCAAGAAGGAGAAGCAGAATTGGTGGGATGTTGTGTTCCAAGATGAACAGGGACCATTGGTACTCAAAGCGTGATTTTAGGTCTTTACATGGGTTTATTCGGTGTATATTAAATGTTTAGAATGGGTCAATCATGGCAATTCTTGGGTTTGAGCGATACTTGAGTGTTTTATTTACCATTCAGTGATTGATAGGTCATAATGCTTCATTAATAACTCCGCTGTGCCGTCAAATTATTACCTTGTATAACCCTTCATGATATTGCCCTTGATGTAAATGACAAGTGGCAGATTGCTTTCCAAATTACATCCTCAAGCCACCACTTTTGCTCAAACATACTGATCTTCTGTCGTCGCCTCCTAGACGTCGACTGGACTGTCCTGCCCTGGGTTCGCTTCCTCGTAGTGCATCATCTTGACAAGCCTGAAGTAGCCAGCAGCAAGAGCACCACCAAGAAGAGGTCCGACCCAGTAGAGCCAGTGATAACCGGGGAAGTCTCTGCCACCGACAGCGCAGCCAAAAGACCGTACAGGGTTCAGCGATCCGCCCGTAACAAAGACACCTAGAATGCGACCGTCAACAACGTGCCAAGAAGTAATAACAAGGGAGGCTTCCTACCTGGAATGAGGGCCACGAAAACAGAGAGACCAATACCAATTGGCGCGAGGAATGTATCGCGGGATTTCTCCGCTGCGAGCATCAAGACAACGAAGACCAACTGAGCTGTGAAGAACATCTCAAGAAAGACGCCTTGTGCTATCGAAGTATTGGGACCGAGCGTGGTGTTTGCCTGCGAGGCACTTCCGGGGAACATGGCTTCGACGAGACCACCTGCGCACATCGAAGCGATGAGCTGGGCTGGGAATAGGTACAGCGCTCGCATCCACGGCAATTGGCCAGCGAGACAGAGACCGAAGGTGACCTGGGGCAGAACCCGTTAGCATATGAGGCTTGTCAACAAGTAAAATAGCTTACCGCAGGGTTGAACAATCCACCGCTAATTCGGTAGAAGGCCCAAACATTGACCAAGAGGGAGAAACCGTATGCCATCGCGATCCAGATAATAGTGTTGTTGGCCAACGTACCATTAGGCCCGGTGGCAGGCTCTTGAAGAACAGCAATAATGTTGCCAGCATAGCCAAAGTACAAGAAGAAGAAAGTACCGACAAATTCACCAGAAGCCGCTACCATGTGAGTGCCAACTTCGCTAAGATGGGTTTTCTGCTGCTTATGGTGGTGCTGGCCATTGAAGCCATTCGCACCTTGGACTTCAGCAGCGTTTGCCATTTTCGCAACGTCGCGAAATTCCGCGCGCGATGACTGGTTGGTTTTCTTCGAGGCTTGGACCCTGAAAGGAAAGATTAAGCAGAAAGAAGAAATCTGGTGTGAGTGAAAAACAGGGAAACGCAAAAAGTATTTACGGGGATGGTGGAGGTAATGGTGTAAACCCGGGGAATGCTCAACGGCTGACGTAGTAACTACGGTCTATTCCCTTCTCATCACTTTTCAATTCTTTCATATTACGTGGCTGCAGGTATGACGCGCACAAAGCTGGCCTCTGTGAGACAGATGCGCTGCAAAAGTGTCAAAATGACAACGTCAGGATTGCAACGGCCACAGGCAATTCCACAGCTGACATCAAGCCCGTCTGCTTGGCGCCAGTCGAGTCTCAGACTATTGAATTGGCAATGTCAACGGGGCTGGTTATCACTACTTCTTTATTGGACAGACGCTGGACTAGCCGGACTTTACGTCCGGGAATGAAGATCACAATGCCCAATGTAGAAAAGTGTGCAGCCAGTCTGGCGTCGTACTAGACCGTTTGGATCAGGCCATCGGACGATCACTGTTGAATCTGTGTTTTTGCAAATATCACACCATATGCAGCGAGCCGCGTTTGTCGACCAGAGAATTGTTTATAAAGCCGAGCTTTGGTGCAACCTTTGATCGACCGCTTCTTGGCGTACATATCTTATCGCTGCAATTGGGCTGTGTCCCCATTGTTGGTGTCGACAAGCTGACAAGTCCGTGCTGAGCTGGGCGATCTTGAGTTGCTATGACTCCAGCTGGATCACGATTTCGCGCTTGGGGATCATCAATACACTGACGTATACTAGCAGTGAGCTGAGGGTCTCTGCATTTGCGTATCTGTTGATCAAGACGAAACTAGAACAGCCGCCAAGGAAACAAAGCGCTACCAAGCCTCAAGACGCCTCATCTCATGACGATGCTGTGTCTTCAACGGAGTGGCAGACGATGACCGAATGTTCCTTGGAGAACCAAAACTCGATATCCCCTTCCATCTTCGAGCACTTCCAGTCATCGCCACTGTGTGCGTGATCCGACTCACTTCCGATCTCGACGTGAACGCCCCGCACTATCGCCGGTGTAGGTTGGACATGACAGTAGCACAACCGCCGTGGACTCAGATACGTTTTCGCATGATAATGCCCAAATCTACAGTCTCCCAAGGCTCTCTGGGCACCATTGCTATAATCAAATATCATGCCCTTGCACTCAAAGTTCTCATCTTCGAGAACCTGAATGCCAGACACGTCTTCTAATGACGCCACGGAAAGATACATATGCTCGAACGTTAGATGAAGCAGAGGATCCATATTCGGCCAGCGGTTGTTGAACGGCGGTAGGCTATTATGGTGCTGACTCCGCGGATATGTCCCGAATACAGTAGCTGGTCCGACATCTGCAACATTGTGAATGAGCAGTTCCGGACTTGACTGGCTGAGAACGATATCTCTGTGCTGCCTCAGATGGCATGGGCCAACATACACATCCCCGGCTAGCTTTGTACGAATCTGTCTTCATCAGCACTATGAATTCGATCACGAAAGGGCCATGTTACCATGAAAAAGGGCTTTTGCGTTATGGCCCCTCCTCCTTCAACCTTCAACCGCATCGCGATTGCGGTGATTTCTTCATCTCTCGGCATCGGAAGATATATCCATACGATACTTTCCTGTCTTTTTGCTGGAAGGCGGTCGAATGTTTTCGTTGCATAAGGTCTCGTATGTGTATGTGCATGTATTGCGTACAGCTTACTAAATGAGAAGAAAAGCGTGAGGCCGGTTACACTGCGTAAGTTGGTGGTCTTGAATTGCATGGATGGTATCACACGGCCGTAAAAGTCGCAGTCCTCAATACCAGGGGGGTTGGGGGTATCCCAGATGTGAAGCCCCAACAGAGATGCAGGTAACTCAAGCCGCAACACGTGGAACTAGGTGTACTCGTCAGTTCATATCATTCCAATATCCGGAGCATCATCATTACCTTCAGTACGGCCATGACATCCTGGAGGCATGTCGCAGGTGCAATAACAAAAGCCTCCTTGTCCGAACGTCCAGGTTCGTATGATAATTTCGACAACCGTTCTATCTTACGTATTCCCCTGTGATCCAGAGTCAAGCGTACTACTGGCGGACAGTTGCTTGATAACACAGCAGCATAATCCCCTCGTGTCCAAGATAGGATATTACACAAAGGCATCGAGGTAACTGGCGGAGCGGTATCGGGCTTTAAGCGGGACAATTCCCGAGCTGTGCTGAGAGCATGGATGTAGCGCCAGAACGTCGCCGAATCGCTGTATTCTTGTACCATCTGGATGAGCTCTGCTGGTAGAAGCTTCAATAATCGAATACCATAAGCTTCTGCTTTCTCGCGGACAATTTTGATGTCAAGTCCTGTTTCACGATCCAGATGAAGCATGGGAGCGCGTTGCCAGAGGTTCCTCTTGCCAATTGTTATCCACAATCTGTCAACCGCCTTGTCGATTTTGCAGTTCTCTTGGAACAGATTTAGGCATGTAGAATGCAGGCCTACCGCCTCGGTGGCATCTGTGCATCGCCTGCAGCTTGGTGCCCAGCAGATGTATTTGGCGCCAATCCTGATGCTCCGAGAGTCGGGAAATACCGCACGGTCTAGACAAACCCCCGATTCTGGTTCATGACCATCACCTAGTACTGCAAATTTGCTGTTAGCCGATGGAATAACATGAGAAGAGTGATGTCGAAACTAACAAGTCAAAAAGCTCACCCCAGCCAACAATGTTTTGCTACAGATACCGCATTGAGTACGAAGGCGATGATGCCCTGGGACACCACCTATCGAGGAGCTCATGATGGCATTGAATGAAGACGTATCACGAAGAGGGGGATATTTCGTGTTTGACGTGACCTCGGTTCGGATTATTGAGAAACCGACGTGCAGATGTCAGCAATCGGATGCTATGATGCATCAATGATTGGTTACACGGTATAAGATGGCTAGAGGCTGGAACTTTGGAGAAAAGATGTTTAAAAATGTGTTCAAAATGCGAACAGCGTGTTCATGAAGCTAAGGTAATCCAAGATATACCACCAGGATCGGGGTCATGCGATGTCAGCTCAGATTCGCTAGTTGAGGGGAGATCCGAATGATGGCATTCTAAAAAAGATGAAGGGCAATCAGAGATACAAACTATATTTACGCTATTCGTCTTCCATATTATGTGAAGTCGAACAATGAGAGGGCCCGTTGTCATGCTATACAATGGAACGAGGCGAGGGTTGGTGAAATAGAAAAGAGACTATAGCAAAGTTCACAAATATTATCAAGAACGTATTCATCTCCACATGACTTTCACAAGTCTCATTCATTAAAGTGACATCCATTGAGCTTAAGACTGTAATTTTTTGATTGAGGTCAGATAACGTAGTAGCTCGTACACCCGATTAAATCACACGGTACTGCACAGAATGAGAATGTGTTAATGACTATGGAATTTCTAAAACCGGTATGTAGCTCTTAGTCCTCAAACGCGCGACGCCTTGTTAGATCAAGCCAACCCAAATTATCCGTAATTCCGTTCCAGCTTTCCTGCTGTTAAAAAATGATACTGGTGTACTGTTGCTCAGCCTGGGCGTCTGACCGCTGGATTCTGAAGGGGAAGTATATGAGTATACCAGGGAAGAGAAAAGGATCAGCGTGGCCTATTACGAGCATTGTTCTCTAATAAAATCCAATATTCTTCTGGAAAAGTGACAGGTAAGGCGACCCTCGTATCTTCACCTATCACAGGAGAACAGGAAGCAACCTCCACGAAGTATTTCCAAGCGGCACAGGGCCGTATCCTCACCTATCACTTGAAGAGCTGGCGGTAACCCACGGCAGAGGCTTCAGTTCAAGGATTATCGTATCTTCACCTATCGCCAGTAGTTGGTAACGTCTCGGCAGTTAACATGTCTTCCAGTTGTGGATAGTTTCTTGCTAGGATGGACCCTGTGCTGTTGGCTTGTGCGACGTGAGATCTTGGGAAAAAACGTGGGATGGTATTTCCCTGATTATCTCCGGTAAGGCTGTTCTAGATCGCGAATATTAGTCT
This sequence comes from Fusarium sp. HKF-74, assembly GCA_021223625.1. NCBI lineage: Eukaryota > Fungi > Ascomycota > Sordariomycetes > Hypocreales > Nectriaceae > Fusarium > Fusarium sp. HKF-74. Next base: position 19,086 of record JAJFAS010000014.1, read on the forward strand.
GTTCTTCACCCTGCTGCCGATCTCTAACACAAAGCTCACTTAGGCAGTTCTCGACCCTTGTATATCAATTTTCTGCCGATTAACAAAGACAATGTCAAAAGGCATGTCTGAATAGCTTCAGCTTCGATATATGAGTAGTTTATGCTTTATTAAATAATCCTTGAATATTACAACGTTGCAGCGGCACAGTCCAGGTTACAAAGACCGACAGGCGTCAACGTCGAGCCATGGACGCGACGTCGCCAGAACCGGGTAAGCTCTCATCCACGAACCCAAAACGTTTGTAAAGTCCGGCCCCAGACTTGCTTGCATCCACATACGCTGCAACTCCGTCCTTGTCCGCTAGGTCACAGCCAAATTTCATAACCATTGAGCCAGCTCCGCAGCGTTGATAGTCCGGATGCGTGACCAAGGTATCGAGATCTAGATGAGTTGCGGTTAGCACATCCGGGGTGCAGTTCAAGGTCCGAGTGGTCCCTTACAGTAGTGCTTCCGGTCTCCCATAACGCGGAGTCTTTCCGCTTCCTCCTTGGCGATGAACTCGTCGCAGACTTGACTAGGTTGATCCTCCGCCCATGGTGGATATCGTCGACCCCGCTCGCGGGGCATCGAAGTATCCCACTTGGCAAAAGCCGCGATGCGTGGACGGCCATTAGCATCTTTAGAGTCTGGATCGACAACTTTGACGTAGCGTTGAAACGGTTTATGGATCAAGTCGTGACGATTGCCTTCGGTCCACCAGTTGCGTACCGCCGGTGTATCAGGCCAGATGCGTCGGATTCCAGGATCGGTAAAAGCTGCGAACCAAACCTCTGTGAGAATGGGTACATCTTCAAGGGTGACTTCTTCAAGTCTGAGGTTTTTTTGTGCAGACATCTCGATACAAAATGGCGGTGAGTTGTTTAATGAAAGGAGTAGGATTCAGGATGCAGTGCTGTCTATCAGTGTACTTGCGTAAGCTTCTATTGGTTAACGAGCTGAGAGGGGGTTTTGGTAAGCAGAAAGGAGTCCAAGGCCCGGTTTTTACTCGTTACATTCACTTCAAACAAGCCATACATAGTACACTTGATGTCTGGTATAGTAGCTCAAATATTTATTATTACTATTACCGTTTGCCTGTTGCTTGGTGGCGTTTATTCCATTCCCTCGCCACAATCTGAACTTGCCATAACTAAAATATTCTCAATATTATGATAATGACGATACCAGAGCTTTCAGGTTGTTGAGTGGCCCTATGTACGATTTGACGGGTGCAATTTGCCGCAACGTCTCATCTAGCAAACTGGGTAGGTCGACACCCAGGTCAATCATATACGCCTGCGATGTCTGGCGTTGAGCGTATAAAGCTATCGTGTATAGATACGCATTGACCATCAACGTACTCGACAAATTCCTGCCGGTCAAGAGGTCATTAAGGGGGAGCCAGAGCTTATAGTCTCGCAGTAGTCGGATTCGTTCGAATTGTTTATCGGCGGGTGTCGACGGTTCCAGTTCGGTCAAGTCCTCAGCGAGAGCGATGAGTAGCCGCAGCTGTCTCCAGGTGTCGTCGTCCGGTTCTTGCTCTTTTAGCAGGGCCTTGAATTTCTGCATCTCAACAATTATACGTTGGAGTCCGTTTGGTTTCCCGCACTCCGTCTTGAGCGTTGTGTGAAGATGGGCGGTTTGACGCCATGCTTTTGCTATCATGTGATAAAATCCGGATTGGTGACCTAACCGATGGCATGTTTGTAGGATCTGAGCTTTTATGAGCCTCAGTGTATCGCCTGACAACAGAATAGTACTTACGGCTGAGATACCTTCTGCAATTTGTCTTCGGCTCGACCTGGCCATGTCAATACTTGCGTTCAACGCTTCAGCAAGGCGCACTCACATGTCTTCACAAAGCCATAATAGTGCCATGGAGGCAACGAGGGCTCCGTCAGCATGCTCTGGTCTAAAGTTGGACAGACATCTTCTGAGGTCCTGGATAGCTAGCATCTGGTATTGATACTCTTTCCGGCGGGCATGTTGGCAGTGAGTAACTGAAGCAACTTGGTATGCCGAAAGGGCGAGTACTCCATTCATCGCCAGCCGAGACGATGAGATGATACGAAAAAAGCTAGAGAGTCAACATGATGAGATAAGAAACTGCTGGACAAACAAACCTCGGTAAGTATGATGATATAACTGTGAGCTTACTCACTCCCATCGTTGTAAGTCTATGCTGGTTACTTGCTGCTTGGTAAACGAAGCACAAGTCATCTTCGGAGTAAATGGTTGGCTGCAGAGTTATTCTGATACGATCATCCGGTATAGGCATTGACCCTGTCCTTCTCCACTGCCTTACCTCTGCCCTGGCCTTTGCCGACCATGGCCGACGAGGTTTAGAAGTTGAACAAGACGTTGATGGATTATTTTCAGGTGAGGGCTGGAGCAGTAACTCCTCTTGTGGCGGTGTATCGTGAAAGGAGCATTTGACCTTGTGCTTAGTGCAGTTCTGGCTTGGAGATCATGAGCTGATGATCGCCTTAGTATAGAGGCACGGTCCACCTACCACTGGGGATAGTTCTCGTCGCAACGGATGTGACGGCGCTTACTGGACCAGACAAATACTGATTAGTATGTTCGACTAGTATCGAAAGTCTTTAAAGTCCCACACACCACGTCAAGCAGCCCATGCGTGACTTTGTATGGCTGCATAAGGTCAGCTCGGTCAGTTTTAAGGTTCGGCAGGGCGAAGAGAAGAGGCCTCAGAGTCGTACCTCCTACGGTTCCCATTTCTGGCTTGGCTGAGCGACTTGGATGGCATGATTCAGGCGTAGAACGGGTCACGGCGTGCAGAGCAGGTGTCCTTGCGAGGCTCTGCTCACAATCGGTCACCGGAGATAAAGATAAAGGCGGGGAATTACACGCGTGGGAACAAAACGGCTCTATGCTTCTCTTTAAATACCCTCGCGCTAAGACGTTGGGGAACGACACAAATTGGGTCTAGCCCTGGCTCCCTGACTCCAAAGTGCTAGGTCTAGAACGGCGATACTATCGGAACGCCGCATATTACATACATGCACTATGAGAAGCCGTTGACGTATCGTCCAGCAATCGTCACTGCACGGCAAGGTAAAAGCAATACAATTTGGGTGAGGACGTGTCTTGGCCGCACGCAATGTCGCGGCAGTTATTATCAGTCAACACTATTACTGGTTAAGTAGTCAAGGCGATCATGGCAGGGGGTCCGGACGAATCGGATGGGGCGAGACCGTTGAAACCTTTTCCTGACCCTGTATTTAAAACGCCGGCTAACAGGTCGATCAGATACTGCAGAGTGACTCCTTGATCTTAGATTATCTTCCCGGGGAAGCTTGGTAGCGTTACGGTATCGGAGGCCCAAGACAGTGGGTCAAATGATCCCCGTTTGTCTGTGACAGCGGTCCTAACTAAATGACAGATATCTTACAACGTAACATTCAAGATAACGGCTACCCCGTGGTTACTGAGACCAGACACTTGCCTTGCAAACTTGGCCTGGGATAACAGTCGCGGCTTCAGAGCTGACACTCCCGGAGGCCTAAGCCAATGTTCTCATCTGCTCGAGGGCAAGCGTGGAACGCCTCGTAGGTTCCAATAGGTGCGGTTCATCCGGAGCCCTTGCTGTGGCGCACATCAAAAAGTTGACACATACACGATATTAACTGCAAGCCGCCAAAGACTCGTAATTTTGGTAGCCAGCTCCCAGGGGCCGTATCCCAAGACCAGGTCTATGCTACAACAAGCCTAGGTTGCGACGCTTTGACGTTTTAAGGACCGATACTAACCATGGAAGGCCGTAATTCCACCAATGTGATCCTGGACAAATGACATACATGCTTACTCAGGCAGCCATTCGAGACATGCCAAGCTTGATTGGTCTTTTCTAGATAAGCAATGGCCAGAAACTTCTCCCATAGGATATAATCTACAAGAGTTGTTACCCAGAGCTCCACTGAGAAACTCACATGCCCAAGAACAACATTTCAGCCCAACCAACAATCCACAGAGTCTGAGTGGCTTGGCCAATATTATTAGCCGAGCCAAGCCCCAAGACACGACATGGTCTTCCCCGGAACCCTCAGCCGGGGCTGCAGCCGCTGTAGGAAGCGAAAGATCAAAGTAGGTTTCCTGGTCAATCAATCTGAATTTGACAGGTCAACGGTCCAGCCCCTATCCTAACTTTCCTACCAGTGCGATGGCAGACGTCCAGGATGTCGACGCTGCGAGCTCTACAAGGCTCCATGCCCCGGCTATGATCGACCACTAGCGTTCCGCTTCCACGGAGAGCCTGGACATAGCCTTGTTCGTGATGAGCCCGGCAGCTCTTCCGCGCAGACCATGGGGCTCGGCTACGAAAAAGCGAGGTCAAGAGGCTCAGGGGTTTGTCGACAACCCCAACCCTCGTTCGAGGATGAGTCCATCTCATATTTCCTGCACGAGTACTGCGTCTTGCCGGCGCCAGGCGTCATCAAGGGGCACCTCGACTTTCTAGAGGGCATGTACAGGAGCTCTAGTCGGTCATCGTGCATACGCCCGGCCCTCCTTGCTGCAGCTCACATGTCGCTATCGAGACACTACAAGTCGTCAACGCTCCATGTCACCGCACGATACCACTATGGGGCTGCTTTGCGGACTGTCAACAGAGATCTGTCTGCATCTAAGCGGCCCCTAAAAGATGAAACATTGGCGTCCCTGATGCTGTTGGGCATGATCGAGGCAAGTCATGTGCCGCAATGATCTGCAACTCGCTGACGAACCCCCAAGGATATCGAATGCCAAGGTCAAACGACCAAGGCCGTGCATATGGCCGGCATTTCCAAGTTATTCGACATGGTCGGGCACCGCGTGATAACAAATGTCGAAGAGTCGAACTTGCATTCGTGGATATTCACTCAAATGGTTAGTAGATCTTAACAGGACCCTTATAGCATGGATGCTGAGACACAAAATAAGCAAATTCCCTCACTCATGGCCAAGGACGATATGGACTGTCTGGTCATTCCCGACTCACAGCTCGACACATCAAACCCAGTGATCCGCTTAGCCCTGGTCGTCACTCGCATTGGACAGTTCTACAGGGCAGCTAGGCGAATCACGAGTGCAGACTCGACATCGACACCGAATAAGCAACGGGAATTACTCGTTCCGGTTATCCAAGAGGCCTTGGCAATCGGCGCTGAGTTGGCCATGATCGAAAAGGCCATGCCTACACGACTACAACCTCAGCAAACAGCGGACAAGCGACCCGCCACTCCGAATAATAAGCCGTTGGTCAGCTTTCAATCGCGATGGACGGCGTGCACGTGGGTCTTCTTCAACATGTACCTCATATTGTTCTTCGGGAGGCTGCATGTATGTGCTGCAACCCTCCTGCGGCTCGTGGACTCAAAGAGCAGTCCGCAGGTTCAGCTCGCTCAGACCACCGCCACCATCGCCGAAAAGCAAGTTGTTTCAATGACTCAGAGGCTCTGCAGTGTCTTGCCTTATCTGATGGGTGAAGTCAACGAGCAGGGTATCCCACTTCCCGTACCGCAACGTCAGGGCGTCATCATGTACCATCTGGTCTGGCCACTTGCTATCGCTATCTCAAGCCCGCATAGTAGCCCAGGGCAAGTTAAAGAGTGTCAGGCCAGGCTCGACCTGATCCGAGATCTGTATGGCATCAGACTCGCTTCTTTTGCCCCGGGTTTGGCCAAGGACCTGATGGCGTAAGTCTTATTGAGCGGGCGTATCTGCGATGGGGTTCCCAAGCATGGAGAGTGTTCTTCCAAATGGGACTAGTGGCGCCCTGATGGGAATAGTAGTGATTTATACGTTTCAGGTTGATGATGTAGAAGCTGAGCTAACGCTTCTAGTTGAGAATGGCATGTGGTCGATTATGTTGTATTACGAATTACTTAGATTCTAGATGAGTATGTACAATAGTTTCATGAATAACCTTTTTGCTGGTCACATCTGAGTCTAAATGCCTCCTTGTTGGGTACAAGTAAATTGCATACCTGCCCAACAGCTGCCTCAGTGTCAGTTCCGTGACATTCTGCAACAAAAAAGGGAAAGCCTCAGGGTAAAGGTAACTCATGTTAACTTGAAAGGTGTTAGTTTGTTACACTATGATACTGTACCTGGCTGATCTGCTGCGGGGCTGTTTCCCGAGTCCTCGCTTCTCGTTCATATTTCGTTCCTGACTTGGAATTGAGCCGGCTTACGCGTCGGTTGATGTACCCGCACGGCAAGCAGCAAAAATATCTGATAGCTTTCTTGTTCCGCTAAGATATCTTCATGTGGTAACGATAACTACCGCAGTCGCGTTATTGAGGTCATAATAAATGGCAGTTGATCTCGTCGTGTCGACCAGAAGCGGCATGCCTTGCGTGCTTGCGTGATGCATCGGTCGATCTCTGCCAAGGTACAGGGTAATCTAGTTGGCCGAAGTGTCACATAACGGTCAGGCCCGAAAGAGGCTAGACCGTTTGACTGACAACTCCACTTGATTGCTACCGCGTTAATAAACTTCCTCCTCTACTACGTATCACTATCATCTAACTCGTCTCGGTTAACCATGCGAACCTCGCTCCGAAGATCTTGTAATGCCTGCGCGAAGGCGAAACACAGTTGCGATCTCGGGACTCCCAAATGTTCACGGTGCCTCAAGAGAAAAGTCACGTGTGTTTACGCAAACGTGCCTTTGTCTTCATCATCGACAACATCGTCGTCAACACCGGAACAGCCGGCTCGGAGCAGGTCGATAGACAAGTCTGAGGTGAAGACGTATTCATTGAAGAGGCGAGATTTAGATTCGGCTCCTCAAGACTCATTGGAGCTATTCGCACCCGCTGGCAATTCCTTCGATCCGTTTGACTCATATCCAGCCACCAGACTTCCCAGAGTTCACGTTCAACGATTGATGCAGCACTGTAAAGCATTGTCTACCAAGTTTCAAGATGGCCTAATATCTGACTCAAGAACTAGTCCTCTCAAATATCTCTTTTCAATATTACCCTTTGGATCTCAACATGTCCTCAAATCCTTTCATCGTCTCTTGGTGGCCATTGGCTCTTGCAGATCCAGCATTGTTCCATGTTTCTATACAGACGGCCTCATTAGATGAAGAGAGGCGTGCCCAGAAGGGCTTCCCTATATCAGAACTTCTCATGGTAGATTCTGTATCTCTAATACGGCAGAAGATAGCGAGTTCGTTGCTGGCGATTCAAGATGAGACATTGAACTCCGTTGTCACCTTGGCTGCCATTGAAGTGAGTTATTGCCTCGCTACCGACCATCAATCCGTTAATTGACTCCTGAATAGCATGGAAAAGGGAATATTGAAGCCAGTAGGGCGCATATAGACGGAGCGAAACGTATTGTTGGGATCCGAGGTGGACTTGATCAAGTGAAACAAGTCAGCCCTTTGACCGCGAGGATGATTGCTTGGTGAGTCATATCTTCGTACCACTAAAATACTCGCTGAACTGATTTCAAAGGGTATCGTTGCTCGTCACAGGCTCTCCTCAATATGCAATACAGGACGACCTCGGAATTGGAGATGGAGTTGGTCCAACACTACAATGGCTTCTCGCATCATCCTTCCTTGAGATTCAAGACCCTGTCGTTGACGCCCTGCTCCTCGATCGCGAGATAGCAGATATTCTGACTCGCTTGCGCGGCATATTCCACCAACCCAACGCCTTGAACTTAATAGGCACCGAACTTCACGATCTTACATGTTTCGTGGTTCACAAGCTTTTGCTCATTCCGGCACTCGCAGACTCGCCTCAATCGGAGTGTCTACGATGCGCCATAACACTCTACATGCTCATCATCCATGGCACAACTTATTATACGCATACGGAGCTGGCCAACAGGATCATTCAGCGTCTCAAGAGCCAGCTCCAGCCTCTAGCAGGCAAGACGGGCAGCGTCTTCTTCGGTTCCTTGCAGATCTGGGTGCTCTCTGTCACAATTGTCTCGGCTACGGACCCAACAGATGTAAGATGGCTCATATATGCAGCCAAAATTGCAGCAAATGCTATGGGTTTGCAGTCTTGGGATGATGTTGTTGTCCATTTACGGAATATTCTGTGGCTGGAGACGGAGCGCGCAGAAGTCTTCCGGCAACAGTGGGAAGCAATTCTGACATGAGCACGCACAAATATCAATTGAAATAATTACCACAAACCCCGAAAGCCCGGAAAACAGACTCAGAGACGTTCTCGAAAAACGTATGACATGTTGATTCGCAAATTGGCTGCTGCGACGCTGCAATTGCGTATTCGGTTTCATGATTTTCGATCGGAGACTAGTCCTAAAGAGTACTAGTCTCCGCCAGTGTCAGGAAGCCAAGCGATACTGCTGCGGCAATAAAGAAGCGAGGGATCAGGCTATAGCCGGGGCCAACGACAGCAAGCATGTTTGACAGCAATAATATTGGAATAGAATATACCATTGAGGGTCTAGATATCCTTTTTAGTTTACAGATGGACTTGGAAATCCCTCGGTGGATGGTATGGAACTCAGTAAGAGGCAAGGCGAGACATCATTTGCGTGGCCGGATACCATTTCAGAAGGACTGGATTGCGACATGCTGAACGTCGAGACAGATCTGATATGATACAGATACGCAAGTCACCTTCTCCACCTTACAGATCGGAGTCTAGTACATATGCAGTAACCTCGAATCTACCAATATCAGCCCATCGCATTCCGATGACCATACCGGGAGGCGCATCAAGTCAAACAACCAGATCCTTTGTACCAGATGATAAGCTGTCCAATACTCGAGGCATACTCAGGGAGCTCGTATTCTTGTTGTAAGATCCGATCAGTACTGGATGTTAAGTTCTTAGGTACCCCCTGAACTGGACCCAGCATGATTTGAGTCCTACCTTATAAGACCTCTATTCCCCCGGATCTGTACCAGTTTCAATACATCGGTTGGCTGCTCTGTTCACTTTCTTTCCCAGAATGGCATCCATAATCAGCCCCAGACATGAGGCAGCGATCAGCAACGCCAGCTCAACCTTGAAAGAGGACATTTCCAACGAGAATGGGCTGCTCTCAAGCTACCTCAATGGCTACAGCAAATCTCAAATACTCCTCACCATCCTAGTTGTCTTGATTGCATACGACCAGTGCATGTATCTCTGGCGTAAGGGCCCAATTGCAGGCCCGGCTTTCAAGATCCCTTTCATGGGCCCCTTCATCCGAGCCCTCTATCCCAAGTTCGACCACTATCTTGCTCAATGGGCTAGCGGTCCTCTGAGTTGCGTTTCGGTGTTCCACAAGTAAGTTATATCTCAACTCTTCGCGACAAAAGCCGCTTATATCATTCGCAAGATTCGTTGTCCTCGCCTCCGACCGAGATATCGCACACAAAGTGTTCAAGTCCCCAACATACGCCAAACCATGCATCGTCCCTATGGCCGAGACGCTCCTGCGTCCAAGCGCCTGGGTCTTCCTCCAAGGCAAGGCACATACTGAGTACCGCAAAGGACTCAACGGGCTCTTCGTCAACAAAGCGCTCAGCACTTACTTACCCGTCCAGGAGAAGGTATACGATGATTACTTCGGCCGGTTCGTAGCAGCAAGCGAGGCCAACAAGGGGAAGCCTATGGCATTTATGCGTCTCTTTCGAGAGATAAATTGTGCTCTATCTTGTCGAACGTTCTTTGGAGATTACATATCACAAGATGCTGTCGAGAAGATCGCTGACGACTTCTATGAGGTCACAGCCGCCCTTGAGCTCGTCAACGTCCCCCTCTCCGTCTATGTTCCTTTCACAAAGTGCTGGAAGGGAAAGCGTACAGCAGATGCCGTGCTGGCTGAGTTTTCAAAGTGTGCTGCGGCTTGCAAGGCTAACATGGCTTCTGGCGCTGAGCCACGATGTATCGTTGATCAATGGGTTTTGCACATGATGGAGTCTAAGAAGTACAACGACCGTATTGCTGCAGGAGAAGAGGGAGTTGAGAAACCACGAAACTTGATCCGTGAGTTTACAGACGATGAAATCGGGCAGACTATGTTCACCTTCTTGTTCGCTTCCCAAGATGCCTCTAGCAGCGCCACTACGTGGCTATTCCAGGTCCTCGCTCAACGCCCCGATGTTCTCGATCGCCTTCGAGAAGAGAATTTTGCCGTACGAAATGGCAACAGGCACCAACCATTCGAGTTATCAATGCTCGAGTCACTTCCCTACACCAACGCAGTCATCAAGGAGCTTCTTCGATATCGTCCTCCTGTTATTTTTGTTCCATATGAGGCTACCAAATCTTTCCCCGTCACACCCAAGTACACGGTGTCCAAAGGCACTCTCATCGTCCCTACGTGCTATCCCGCGCTTCACGATCCTCAAGCCTATCCCAACCCTGAGACTTTTGACCCTGACCGATGGATCACGGGTGATGCCGAGTCCAAGACAAAGAATTGGCTTGTCTTTGGAGCCGGTCCCCATGATTGCCTGGCTCGCAGGTACGTTCCGCTGACTATGGCTGCCATGATTGGCAAGGCTTCTCTGGAACTAGACTGGGTGCATCATGCAACCAGCCGTTCAGAAGAGATTAGAGTGTTCGCTACTTTGTTTCCTGAGGTAAGTTTATTGCATGCTTTGGAACTTTGTTACATCATATACTAACTTCTGATGTTATAAGGACGAATGCCAGCTGGTCTTCACTAAAAGAGAGTAGATTGCTGGTGGTTACCGGGGCAGGGTGTTTGTGAAAAGGTAGAGTCCAATTGCCAGTAGTTAGAATATATCGACCGTAAAATGGGCGAATTAGTTGCTAGAGAATGAGAAACTATTGGAAATTACGATGCATATTGTGTGACCATATGATGTTTTGATCTATTCAAGTCATGGCTGGATGCTCGCTAATACGAATGGAAGATAAAGCTATATACAAAGTGTTAAAGGGCGTTGGCCACCTGGCCGATACGTCTTTAGAAGGATGTTGGAATGGCACCCTATTATACATTACAGCTAGCCAACGCGTTGACTACTGGCCACGAACTTAGGCAAAGACACTATCGAGGAGGAAAGCAACCTCTTCCTTTCGAACGTTGTCGACAGCAGTGTAGCTGAGATCAGTCTTGTTGACATCAAAGACAATGTTAAGAGGCTCTTCAAGTGTGTACTGAGGCCAGGTAACATGGCTGGGAGCAGTCTTGACGCTATTGGGGGTCAAGTCATGCATGAAAGAAACCCACATCTTGCTCATGAGGTCAGCCAGCTCAACGAAAGTCTCAGGCTTGCCTTCAAAGGGGTTGGGCTTGTAGCCAACACCCTTAACGTTGTTGAAGACGAAAGCGACCTCCTGGAAGTGGGTAGCTCCAATGATGGCAGGGAGACCATTGACGTAAACGTTCCAGAGGTAGGAGAAGACGGGAATGGAGGAGCCGGAGTAAACCTGGGCCAAGAGACGTCGTCCAGCGTGCTGCTGGAAGTCACCAGCGAAGGCGGCGGCACGCTTCCACTGGGAGCCATACTCGTTGGTAGGACGACCAGTGAAGGATGCGGGGATCCCCTCAGCAGGGATGTCAGGGTACAAAGTAGTAGCGGTAGCGACCTGAGTCTGGCTGAGGCCCAGGCTGGAGAGCCAGGACTGGAACTGCTCGGTAGTGTTGATACCCTTCTTGGCGTATGCAGTACCCTCATCGAAGTTGTTACCCATGAGAAGAGGAACGTGAGCGAACTTGCCAGCCAGAAGGAGCTTAGAGGCTTGGGCGGTCATGAAGTCACCGTCGATAACTGCAGTGAGAGTAGGGGCAGTGACGTTGAGAGGGGTAGTGTTGTTAAAGATGTTGTTGAGGGTCTCCCAAGGAAGGCCTCGAAGACACTCGAGGTTGTCGGAGGCCGAGCCGCATCCAGTCTTCTTGACAAGAGCATCATAGTACTCCTGCCAATCAGAGGCCTCATTGAACAGTGCAACAGGGCTACCAGACTCTAGAACAGCAGCACGGAAGAGGTTCTGATGCTGGCCCTCATAAGCCACAAGCTGCATACCCAGAGATCGAGCGCCAGCAGACTCTCCCCAGATAGTGACCTTGTCGGGGCTACCACCGAAGGCGGCGACGTTGTCCTGCAGCCATCTCATAGCCAGGCGCTGATCCTTGAAGCCCAAGTTACCGGCATGCTCCTTCTGCATCTCCTCGCTGAAGAGGAAACCCCATTGCGATACACGGTAGTTGATGGAGGCAGCGACGATGGGCTTGCCCTCCTTGACGGACTGGTCAACGATGTAGCTCAGGTTGTACCTAGGGTCTCGGGAACCGCCGTTGGTGTAGCTCTGTCATATTGTTAGTCACAATATAGCGTTTAGTTTATAAGACGGGAACTTACGCCGCCATGAACCCAAAGACCAACGGGAAGCTCGTCTCCAGCCTTGACACCAGAAGGTCGTACGATATTAATGGTCAAGCAGTCCTCGTTGACAGGGTTACCGAGGCTCTGGGTATCAGAACCGTAACCAATGCACATCCATCCGAACTCAGTGGCATTTCGAGGTCCCTTCCAGGCCTTATCAAGAGACTTGGGTGAAGAGAAACGCAAGGGGCCTACGGGAGGTTGGGCATAGGGCATGCCAAGGAACAGATCATGACCATACGTGGTGTCATGCTTGCCCTGGTAAGTTCCGTTGCAGACGTGAGCAGTAGGAACACCTGGAGGGGAAACGTGGGGAGGGCCGGGCGCGGGAGCAGAGGGAGATGGGTGGGGAGGAGGATTAGGAGGTCCTCGAGGTCCTGGAGGGCCAGGAGGTCCGGGAGGGTGATGATCACCAGGAACGCCAGGAACAGGAGGGGCAGGATAATGGGGGAGGGCAGAAGCGTAACCAGAGAAAGCCGCCAAGAGCAGGCTTAGTGTGTTTGAGGAATGCATCTTGTTGCGTTTTGACAAAGGGACAAGGTGCGTGCAGTGAGGATCGCGAGCTGAGCTTCTAGACAACGTCTGGAAGAAAAATGAGGAAGCTCGTTTAAGAAACTTGCATCAGTGGCTTGCCATGTCGATCGCTGTCTTTAAGTTCAACGGACGTCGAGGCCTGGTGGGCCGTGAGAACGGAGCATTGTCCATACAAATGACATGGTCTACCATGTCATGACTTGAGTGAAATTACATTGTATTGCTTCAGGGATTGTGCATCCGAAGAAGAGCCAGCTTTCGCCTAAAAGAACTGCCACTTTGTTGCTCGGGAAGAATTGCAGCGAGCACGCAGAATGTCTCGCTGCCTGAAAGGAAATATGCTTTGGTAGGTCTGTCGATCCTTTCCATATTCTTTCTCCAACACCGACCAAGTGTGGCCGATCAGGTTCAGCTCCCCCACATGATGCTCCGATCTCGAGTCATTGACATCTCGAGTTGCAAATCTCCCCAAAAGGATTGCTCCATCAACCATCAAATAACTCTACTGACTACTGCAGTATTTCTCCATTATAACCACTCGCCAGCATGAACTCGCTGGACCAACTGACCTAGAATCCCTGGCGCGGAAGACGGTATCCCGGGCCTTTAGGTAAAGAAAAGCCGTTGACACTTGGCAGAAGGTTTAGATTGCTTCTAGAGGCAACATCGCAATCAGTCCCTAAATAGGCTTAGACGGCGGACTAAGAGACGCTCAAAACGCCCTAAAATGGCGGACATAGCCCCCTAGAGGACAAAGCCGGTGCTGGACTGTCACTCGCTAAGGGATTGTTGCGTGATTAAGGGACGACCCCGAGAGACGGACACTGAACGGAGTCACTCTTGGTCAATTCGTGAAGAGCTTATGGGGATTATGCTCCATCATTATGGAGTGATACGGGGGATCCGGACAATCCCCCGCTCCATCCATGGATATTCGTAAAAGAAATCCATATTTTTAGAGTCTTGGCTCCCTTCGGATACCTCAAAAACTTCCTTGGTGAGCAAGCTAGAGAGACGAAGGATGCTGAACTTTTCTCTAGGTCTCACGGTCGTGTGGGTTGTAATGAACCTTTTAGTAGCTCCGGGATGAAGTTCTGTTGACAGGTCACCGATCAATGCAATGATACACGGTTCATTAAAATGCTGGACTCGTCCCACTCTGTAACCATGATTTCCGTCAAGGGACCGTAAATCATTGCTCCTCTAGGGTTACATCCGACATGGTTCTCCTCGCCGAGCAGTGACAATTAATCGAGCTCGGGTCCTTTCTCGCTTGCTTTTTCTGACCTGTAAGATCTGCCAACACGGTTCATGCGATGTTCGTCCCATGATTCTGGTTAATTTTCTCGAGAAAAGAAAAGATCATCGTCGCTCCTTGGTACACACGTGGAATTACACCCGGATCAGCATTGGACCCATGTCGCAGGTAAGTCAGTAAGCAACCAACACGTCTCGTTTCACCAGGTTCATGAATAAGGTGGAAGGACCTTGGATTAAATGCCCGTCTCGCTTGACAGTGTGTTTGATCCTCGCATGCTATACCCGGTCGGCCGCGGGAAACTCGGCTCTTGATGACAGGCAATTGTTAGATCTGAGCTGGGAACGAATTTCTCCGACGTATCAGTGGACGGCAGAAGGGCACTCCTCCGAGCTTTCAGCCACCAACGCACCAAAATCACCAGTCTAGCGGCACTGGTCCACTATTCCAAACTTAGCAATGACCACTGTAGCCATTCTACCATTTTCATTGATCAACCCAGTAAAAGTCGGCTCCGACAAGGGTTCCTGTTACCACCATCCTGGGTGCGCGATCAAAGCGCTGACCCAGCTGAATCCATCTGTTCGGCCGCTATGTCTGTCAATCCCTACTGAATCTGATGTTGATGACACGATTGACCACGGAGGGGACCTTTTGATCAAGGTTAATTCCAAGGGGGGCCGAGTGTCACTGCGACCTTGTATAAAACCCCCGGGGACCACTATTCCCAGGATCTCCGCTGTTCGCTGCCCGAAATCCGGATCGGCGTCTGGTTCTCCCACCATTGCTTGCCGCGCCTGTCTTGAGTCTGTTTCCTTTTTTTTATTTCCCTTGTCTTCTCGTTCTTTGAGCTTTACAATGGAAGATGAACGAGGAACCAGATTGCTAGTGTCAATATGGACTCTGTGCCTGCTGAGTCTCATATTGCTGTTTCTACGTGTTTACTGCAAACTATGGAGAGGTAAAGGTTTATGGCATGATGATTGGTGCCTTATCGCGGCCTGGGTAAGTTATCTGCAAATGCCTCTCTTGATGCTGTCTCTGACCAGTGGATGTCCTGAGTTCAGGTGGCGCTCGCCATTTCTGTCTCCCTCAACACATATCTCGTATCTCTCGGCTTCGGACGACACGCAGCTACGATTAGCGATGAGAATCTCATAATAATAAACAAGACAACCATTGTGGGAGCCGCTTTTGGTATAATGGCCACGACAATTAGCAAGACATCTTTCGCCATCACGTTATATCGAATTGCTACCAACGCATGGATGAAATACTTCCTCATCTTCATTATCGTCACTATCAACGTCTCGATGAACTTGGTCTGGATTTTCGGTTTCGCGAAATGCACGCCTCTTGAGAGGGTATGGGATCGCAAGGTGCCTGGAACTTGCTGGGACAAGTCCAAGCTTCTCACGTTCCAACTATTCGCTGCTTGTACGTCCTTGGATATCAACAATTATTGTGGTTGGCGGCTTACATCTCTCAGATTACTCCGCGATTCTTGACTTTGTTCTTGCTTTACTACCTTGGGTCATTCTGATGCGCATGACCATGCGTCGACGAGAGCGACTCGGCGTTGCTGTCGCTATGAGTTTGGGTGCTATGTGAGTACAAAGTACCATCATCGTATTGTGTTTAGCTACTAACATACTCAAAGCGCCGGAATCACTGGTATAGTCAAGGCTGTACTGGTCGTCAGCATGAAGAGTGAGGACATCACCTATGACCGTGTCGACCTCACGATTTGGACCTTGACCGAGCCTGCCGCTTCCATCATGGCCATCTGCATTCCAGTTCTGTATGTACAATTCCGTTTCCTCTTATGCGTCCCCTCGCTAATTCAATTAGCCGTATGCTGTATCGAGAACTCAAGTCAAGTTCACGAAGCTACAACCGTAACAGGACCAACACAACGCCGCGCGACGTCGACACAAGGAACACAGCCGGGGCATCAAATGCTCGGCAGTCAAAGCGATATAACCCCAACTCACGCTATGGTCGAAATTCGGTCGTCATCATGTCAGGATGGCAAGAATCGCAAGAGCATCTCCAGGACGATTCCGACGGAAGCCAAGGCCAGACTAAGGTGTCCATGAGCTCTGGGGGCGTGATGAAGACTGAAGAAGTGAGAGTGCACCACGAGCGTTTGAGCACATTTAGCGATGAAAATTCGATAGAGCTTAGGGGGTTGCCGCCAGCCCAAGGGAAACCCGGGCATCAAAATGCTGAAAGGGCCCCCTCCTTTTAGATTAGATTAATCACATACTGTTAATGACCCGTGTGTATACATTCATGCTATGCATTTCCTACGTAGTCTGACATCAACATCGTATACCTTAGACCTTCCAATTTCGGATCTGTACTGGGCCTGGTCAAGAAGTCACTATCTCAGCTCTCTAAAACGAAATGGGCTCCGGGCTGCGGAATTTGAGCTTTAACAACTGTTTGTGCGAGATTGAATCTCCTTGTCTTTCTGAATTCTAGTGGAACTAGCGTCTTGGGCCCCCTTTATACGCTCATTTTCTTCGTCGTGTATTCCATATTGGTATATTTGGACAACAATCAGCGTGAGGCAGAGGTCTAGATCTAAACCCATGGCGGGTGTTCTATCTGAGAACTATTTTATTGTTCTTTTCCTCTTCAATACATCGGTACAGCGCTGTACACAAGGAAGGGTCTGTCAACGACATAAGCTACTAAAAGTTCTCTTCAAGCAATGGCACAGTTACCAGGGAATCTAAGTTTTCACTAGAAGCTCATACCTAGAACAATAAATGTTTGCATCACCCATCATGTCTATCCTAATCAGTAGTCCTGGGATATTATGCTGGTGTTTACGCACTGTTTACGCTGGACCTGTTTCTCGGCATCATCCGTTGCTTGCCAGCATATGCGATTCATGATCAGTCACATGCCCTTTGCACGCCATTCGAAGTATTCAAAGAGCTGATATTAGTCCTAATGATATGCTCGTGGACAGTTTCGCCATTATCAACTCGCAATAGATACCCGCCTTGTCCCCTCTTACGTATACCAAGTCATCTGAGAGTAATAGCACTTTATGCATCCTACGTTCTCCAGACTGTGGGATTACTCTTAGCTATTTAATATAAAGATTTTGCGTCTATGTCAGATGAGCCTCCATGTAACTCCTTGGCAGAGCTATACGTCGTGGTTTGAATCGATAGCAACACTTCGGCTCAAAGCATGTTCTATATGATCTCAAGCGTCAAAAAGAACAGTCGATGGGAAATTCGAACTTGTGACCTACAAAAAACGAAGAGTGGCGTAGGGAAGAGAGTTTTAGGAATTTAGGTTCGGAATTTAGAAGGTTTATAGGTTATAGGTAGATACCCCTACACCACTCTTCGCCGATGATATAGAGTTCTTTTGGAACATAAAGGTAAGTGTCCCGGGTCAGTCACATGAGAATTCGTTAATCCGGTGTAAGAGGAGACCTAGACTGGTCACACATTCGATTTTGCACAGTTGCTCTCTGGTCATTCACCATTTACACGTCGGCCGCAGAGCAACCAGGTCCTACGTGAGAGAGAAGCATCGCTGAACTCGCTGGCTCC
The DNA here is from genome assembly GCA_021223625.1 of Fusarium sp. HKF-74. NCBI lineage: Eukaryota > Fungi > Ascomycota > Sordariomycetes > Hypocreales > Nectriaceae > Fusarium > Fusarium sp. HKF-74. The sequence goes on from JAJFAS010000014.1 coordinate 36,820, forward strand.
TCAGTAAGAATATGCTTCGACATTTATTAAGAAATAAATTAAAAACTGTCGAGGTGTTTCTGGGAATTGGTGCCTCAGTCCATCTGGGAAAGGAGCATGACATGGAAAGTCGGCGAGAACACTGCGGGTGCCTTGCAGCTTTCCTTGACAACACTACTGTATTGTGCCTAATAGAACGCTCCTTACCTTAGAGACAACCAGTCAAATAGGCTCCTTATGCTTGGAGGGCTGCCGATCTTCTAGTAAACAATGCATCGGGACCTCAGACCCGACAGAAAGGCATGGCCGGGCTTCAGCAATGGATGCCATACCTCAAGTAAGCGTTTCCCAGCTTCCATAAATAAACTCGGCATATCGCCGCGGCTTCTTTTGCTATTCTGCACGCCATTGTCGCCGAGTTCGGACAGTAATTCTAGCCAACATGTTGCAGTGGTGTCCCCCAACTTGCCAAGTCAGCCCATCCTTAGCGTTACATTGCATATGCAGACAGTCATTATGTTACATGCTGGCAATAAGCCATGGTTTCAGCCTGAAATGCCTATAGTGATCAGAGTTTTAAGCGCCAACGGGAACTTTTTTAACGCATGAAACACTACGATGCAAGTTAAGACTTGACGGGTTACTTCGTTCATACAATCATGTCAGGTGAACTACTCGAGAGCGGATCTTTTTGTTTGAGTTCAATATGTTCATTGTATAAGGTAACTTTGTACGGGTCATAAATGTAGATACATAGACAACACAGCTCTGCTGCTTGCGAAAACGTGAACCGACTAGCGGCGACCAATGAATATCAGAGCCTGTGGCATGCCCTTTGACCAGCTCTCTGGTCCCAAGCTCGACCTGGGGGACTAGAAACCACTTGTCTACACCATCTCGGAAGCGTCTTAGATAGATTGGACGGAAGGACCGGGGATGGGGTAGGAAGAGAAAGACTGGTAGAGGTTGAAGAGGATACCAGGGTCGGTAGGAGTGTAGAAGGTTGTGAAGTCGCCACCACCGCTGATGGCCTGGCCGCCACTGCCAGTAACCTTAAGGTTGATGCACTGGGGGTAGGCCTGAGCACCGTTGGCTTGACCAGCAGAGTGAAGGCCAATGATCTCATGTCGGAGAACGTAGTTTCCGGCCTTGAGGTTCTTGGGGACGGTGAACTTCCATGAGAAGCCATCGCGGATGAGATCATCGGAGGCCCAGTCACCAGGGTTGTTGCCAGACTTGAGACCCTTCTGAGCGACCTTGACCCATCGAAGGCTCTGCTTGTTGATGCTGGCAAAGTCACCGCTGACAGGAGCGAGGTACTCGGTGACGGGACCGTGGTGAGACTCTGGCCACGTATCCCATTTTAGGGTGACAACATCACCAGCGGCGACAGTGACAGCGTTAGAGACGGGCTTAGCGCTCTTGTGGCAGATGATATCGGCAGTCTTGAAGGCATCGGGTGAGACGAAGCCGTTGTCCTGGTTGCCAGCAGCCCAGCCGACAGCGTCAGAGGGAGCACCGTGAGGAATACCACCGGTGTACTCCTTGCCACCGGCAATGACCTTTGCGACGTGACCGTGGGCGTTGGCTCCAGCGAGGAGAGCAGCCACGACACCAAGAGAGAGGTTGCAGTGCATGTTTGCGGTTTATAGACTGGTAAAGACAAGAAGGCTTGTTGGGCAAAGGTCGATTTGTGAGAAGTGAAGAGAAGCTTGCTGGAAGGCTGATTTGGAAATATCTCGACAAGACACTCTCACGTTTATATAGCCATCTGATCTATAACACCGACATGGAGCATCTATTCCTGTGAGTCTATACACAAAACAAGGTGACCCTTTTGGTCAACGGAGATAAAACTGGAACTAGACGGATTCGTGCCCTATCGAAAGGAGTATCAGCATCCGTGTTTCCCAAAGGGAGCTAGGATCGTCATCGACAGCCACATCAACAGGGCCGACATTAAAGGAGGTAGTAGCCAAGCGTCTCGCCTTAAGAGCTGGCGTATCGCCTGGCATTATTCCGGTCTGCAGTGTAGCATCAGATCCATTGCGTCTTTTCGGCCATCGGACAGAAGAGCCGCCTGTCGATTCGCTGTGTCATGTTTCAGGAACAGAAAATGACCAAGAAAAATCGGAACGTGAGCCCGATTATCCGCCTGCCTGGTTAAAGCAACGTCTTGGCGAGATATTGCCTGAAACAGATTGGACGGGTACTGTGTCTCCATAGTCGCCTCAGATTTATTAGTGACAGTATGCGAAAACAATGGGCGAAACGCGTATTTAGAGTTTTATTCGTGGAAAACTAGTCTTTTTAATTCGTCCTGTTTCACGGCGGGTTTTTCATCTATCAGAGGGAAACGTCCCGGTTTAATTCTTGTTGATCGCACGGCACTAAGGTCGCTTCCCGGAAGGTTGGTTAAGCATATAATGGCAATGCAATGCAGCCAGCATGCAATCATCACGATAACTATAGATAGGAGAATATCTGCGGCACGGCCGAGTTCAGATGACTCGCGATGAATACCAAGCCGGAGAGGTCGAGTGCTTATTACTGCATTGGGATAAGCAATGAAACGGGAAGATGCGAACCGCTCGATCGCAATAGCCATGGATCAAGATGTCATCGTGGTATGAATCGTGTCACGGTGGAGATGGATGCAAGCTTTGACCAAGATGGACGAGTTTTCCCGTGGCCTTGTTTCAAGAAACAAGGTTACGCGGCCCGGTGTTTGCATTCCCAAGCATTCTTTGCTTCTTCTCGCTTGGATAGACGGGATGTCAAGTCGATGGAGGTTTGAAACGAGATGGCCCAGTGACGTGGTGGTGAATCGTCTGATGTAGACGGCTGCTGGCGTTTATGCATGTATGGGCTTCAGGCTTTCAGCACGCTGACGTCTCTAAATTTACGACTTCAGAATTAAAGTTGCCCAGGTTTCTAGGCCAAATCGGTTCTGACACAAACCGAGATGTTCACAGAGGTTGTCTGATGCACAGTAACAGACAGTGACTAGACTGTTATCTTTATGACTCGCAGTTGCTGGTCTACCAAGCACATACGACCATAGGTAGTGGAAAATACGGGATCCCGTCTGCTCTCCCATAGTCAAGCCACTAACCGGCGGATTAGTAGTTGGGTCGGTGACGACCAGCGAATCCCCGCTGTTGTATGTAAAATTGTCTTTTTGCTTGTTGTGAAGAATATGTCTCTGTTTATGGCTTTGTGCGAAGAAATTTTTGCAATTTAGGGGCACGTGATGTAGTCAGCTTTCATTGGCTGGGGATTACTGGGAAACAATTTGACGTCACCATTACTCCGTAGTGCTGAGCTAGATCCCTTACCCTAAATATACTCTTTGGTCCTGTAAAAGGGTAAGATGAGAGACAAAGCTCAAAGAATAAAAGCGATATCTCATACCGCTAAACTTCAAAGATCTCAAAGTTAGATGTCTCTTTTCAGTGGAATCGCGTCGCTATGTGAATGGTACATTATGTCGTCAAATGTTCGTCAGCGACATACAAAACACGATCCAACTAACTGACAATGACAATGACAATGACAAGATGGCAGACAGAACTTGATACGTCAACCGCGTAAAGTGGAATAGCACACATGTAGCCAACGGGCAAATAACAAATTGATTCACGCGTAGCAAGTTCTCCATTTGTTCCAAAGATTTGTGTACTTCGGAGTTCATTGTCACATTACTATTCTCATCAAAATTCACCATGGCTATATGCCGAATGACCAAGCGTGGATGTCAGATAACTGCGAAGCAAACAAAGCGCGACGAGTCCAAAGATGCACTTTTTTCAACGCGTTTTTACAGCACATTCATTTACGATTTACACTCTTCTTCACTACCCAGGCAAGCCCGAGAAAGCAATGAAAAGGGAGGGAGCTCAACAAGCGCGCGTTCGCGTCACCTAGAGGCAGTGTAATACTAGGGACACTGTGGACGGGATCATATGCAAGCATAGAGGAAGCCGTCCGCTGGCCAAAAATAGGAATAATCACGATTGATGTCCTTAGACATCTTTCAGAGATTAAACTGAAAAGAACAGATACTACACTTGATCTAAGCCAAAAGGCAAAGAGAGCTAAGGAGAAAAGAAGAAGAGAAGCGCAGCTTGGGCGGGCTCGACGAGAAATTTATACTGAAGACTGGGGCGGTGAAACCCAAGGTTTGGCAGAATATAGTTCGTGACCTGAGGCATTTCGTGGTGGTTGAGCAATGAAAATGCGGTGGCTGGGAGAGAGTTCATTTCGCTTGGTCGAAGCGAAAGCATCACAGCATCATTGACCAGTAGACGAAAGTCTGGCTTGCGGTGCGTCAATCGTTGCCCGTCACAATTGACAGAGTTTGAGGCAGTGCGAAAATACCTCTGGAGGCGTTGAAGATGCACCAATAATACATAGACTGTATCATTTGCCGCGCCTCTTCAGGTCGCATCAGAAAGTTCTGCGCCGCTGAGAGTCAAACTTGGGGCGAGACACGTGGGCGAGGCTTGCGATATCACAGATCGATTCGTCCGACGTCACATTCTCTGTTAAGAGAGTTGGGTCCCCATTAGATAGACTGCATATTCACGGGACATTTTTTTGCTGCACCAAGAACCTCCAAATTCTGGGTTGCATGCATACGGAGTACTCAGTTTCCATATGACCGCCTGCCTCAAAAATGCTGATGGAGCGCACCTTTTGTCCCGGGAAATATTAATCTCCAAGTATATTTCCGTCCATGCCTTGGCCTACCTCGATTGAAGACATCACGGCTGAATGCAACATCGCGTCGCTTATTTCGTCGCATACTGGCATCAAATGAATGGAACGCTTGAAAGCGATGGTATTATTCCCGGTTGACATTATCTACTCGAATGGACTAACATATCCATAAGTCGTTCATCGTAAGATCATTGCATCAAGTCCGCCTCAATTAAACCCCAAATAATCATGCGCAACCATCAGACTTGTAAACAAGAGCTGACGGATCCTCCTTCTGCAAATAGTTCTGCTCAATCAGAAACTTGACATTGCCAGTTTCGCCAGTGAAGAACTGCGCTCCGAGACCGGGCTGGCCAAACCAAGGCGCGATAGGTCCTCCAACCACTGTCAGAGGCTTGATGACCCGGTAGACGTGGTAGTTGTACGGGAAGTCTGGGGTATCGGGGTTCGTGGCCAAGTTCGAAGGAGGGAGAGCTCGTTGCGAGTAGGGAGCAGAGGCTGCAGAGACGTATGACCCTAAAATGCTGTTAGAATGTGCTGTTGGATTGAGGCGACCCGACGCGACTTACCATATTCGCTTCCAAATCGATCTACGAGAGTTCCCACCTGGAGAACCATGCTGCCGTTGATGGCATTACCATTCGCGTCGAGCTGGAAGCCATTCTGCGGAGGGTACTTGTAGCTGCCCTTCTCGTCCGTCCACGTCTGTAGGAATTGGATTGGTGTAAGCCCACCGAAGCGGTTGTAGCTCTCGACGGTTGCGCTCAGCGGGAGCTTCTTTGGAAGCTTGGTAGGGCCGAGCCGAGCATCGCGGCAGATGTAATCTTTGGAGCTGGATCCACCGTCGCGAGTGCCGGAACAATCGCAGGCTGCTCTCTCAGCGACAATTGGGTTGGGCAGGGCTGAGACTGTGGAGAGGCACAGCAGCGAGGAGAGGAGAAAAGAGGGAAGCATTTTGGATCAACTTTGCTATCGCGTCAGGGGGTATGCGCTTGGAGATGAGCTGAGGCCCTCAACAACAGAGGACAGAGGCATCTTCTTATACATATGAGCCGTGTCTGAGCCAAGAGCGCATGTGAATCCATTGATATTTTGTCTCCGTTGACGAGCTGAGATCTGCATGATGACTCCGCTGTTACTGTGATGGCCTCAGACGGCGCATCCGAGCTGAGCAAAATGTCTTACTCTGCCCTCCTTTAATGCAAGGATTACAGCGGGCTAATGTAGGAATGCCGGCAAATGAGCTAGAATGGCAGTGAGTGATGCAGATGCCCAGACTCACATGGCCTCAACAAAACAATTACGATACGTAATTGCCTGACCTCGAGTGATTGAAAAGCATATGAAAGAAGCGGTCGGAACAGATTGACGGTCCAACTCATTTTGTGATGCTCGTTGAGCTTTTGCGCGTTGATGGAAGATGGCCTAAAGATGCACTATCGAATCTCGCTGCCGTGTTTTGTTCCAGACCTGGTGAGACCCGACAGCAACCTCCCCGCGATTTAGTGCGTTGCTAGGCTGTAAGCCCTGTGAATTAGTTGATTGCTCCCCATGCATGGAACCTTTTAGCAGAACAACGGCCATCATTTGTCGGACTCTCAGCACAGAACCAGCCACTCTTACAGGGATTTGATGGTCGTTTTTTTTGTTGCCTGAGAGCTGACTTTCAGGTGGCTGGCTGATTGACCAAACGAGCACTGTGCATATCAGCTAAGACATGGCTTCACGCGCTACGGCGCATTTCGTCTTACATACGTACGGAGTAGTGCGGAACCCGTCGCCGACATTTTCTATAGCAACAGCCCGCTCCATGGACGGGGCAATGGGTAACACAGGCGATCACGATGGCGGTCTGGGGATGATCAACAATGAGTTTAATTGGTTCTGTCTGTACTGTCTACTCCGTACTCTCGTGGCCATCGCCTAGCCCTCAAGCCAAGCCGACAATCTTGAGCGCGTCCTTCCAAAGTCGAGCCTCGCGTTCTGGGTCATAAGCATGTGGCGCATACCCTTTGCCGAAGTGAGGATCAATCTGTTTAGCTGGAGGCGCTTCCTGGCAATTCTCTAGGTATTTCCCTCCAGCTTTCTCCCACTGCTTGCCGATAGCAGCCCAGACTGTCGTCGCAGCGCCCTGCTCAGGGCTCTTTATCATCTTCTTAGCCACGTCGCTGCTAGCGAGAGTCTGCAGGACCTCCGGGGGAATGTATCTTGAAAGCTCGGTCATGATGCCTCCGGGATGAACGCTTGTCGCATGCAAACCCCGAGAACCGTATCGACGGTCTATCTCATTGGCGAGGTAGATATCAGCCGTTTTGGATTGGCCATAGGACAGCCATGCGTCGTAACCTCCCTTTTGGAAGTTATAATTGTCGGATTCGTTGATACCGCCATGCTGGTGTGCTGATGAAGCAAGCACAACGACTCTGGAGTTAAGCTCGGGAGTCACAGCCGCGAGCAAGGCTGGCTTGAGTAGCTCGAAGAACAAGAAGTGGGCGAGGTAGTTGACTCCGAACTGCATCTCATGGCCATCCTTGGTAAGCTCAAGTTCTGGGACAGCCATGCAACCGGCATTCTCAACTAGAATGTTGATCTTGTCCGTTTTCTCCAAGATATTCTTAGCAGCAGTGCGAACACTGTCAAAGGAAGTCAGGTCGAGCTCAATGAACTCCATTCGACTGGCATCAAAGAACTCTGCGCAGGCTTTCCTTGCCTTGTCCAGGTTCCTTGCAGTCAGGAACAGTTTGGCGCCAGTTTCTGCGAGAGCTCTGGCGGTCTCGATTCCAATACCAGAAGAAGTTCCGGTAATGACGATGACTTTGCCCTTGAGCTTGCCTTCGACACCCTCGTCTTTGATGATCTGGAGGGCAGTAGGTCTGGCGTCGCCAGGACCGTGAGGGTCTTCATGTGCGGCAGCGTATCGAGACATTTTGTCTTGGAATATGAGATAGAGATATTGAGAGATGGATGCTATGATGTGAAAGGAGCTTGGAGGAGATCTGATTCCTCAAGTTCGTAGACAAAGACACGACTTATATACTTAATTCCGTCACCTCAGTTTCCTACAACGTTCGATGTTGCGACTAAACTTACAGGACTATAACTCCGACGTGCCAATCAAACCACTAAAATTCAGAAGCGATGCACGCACGACAATGATAAGGTTTAGGCTTTCGACAACTGCCGCTTAATTCCGAACCCCTAGCTACGATCATGATGCATCATGGGTGACAGTTTCTACCTGATTGGGCTAGCGTCGGAGTTTGGGGGTTGGTTAGGCGGAGTTCAACCCCTTGTCAGCTGGCTGACGTCTTTTTCCTTTATGAGACTGGCATATATCTCAGTGTCATGGATGACTTCTTTTTCCTTCCTCGGTATCGTCATTTCAATGGTTTCATCCCCACATTAAACACCTGACAGCAGCAATGGAGACCACTACCAACGACCAAGAGCGCAAGGCTCGTAAGCGGGCACAGAACCGGCTGAATCAGAGAGCACGGAGTATGAAACCTTATCTCCGCTGAGCTGCATTGATACTGAATGGCATCTTAGGGGAACGTTTGAGGATAGAAAATGAGGAAAGGAATGGGCCGGGTAAACGCCCTTATCGAGTTGACCGCTGGAGGATCGGTACAGACGCAAACAATGAAGAAGAACCCAAGACGGCTTCAACCAAGATTATGGAGCTACCCAGAGAAGAAGAACAGCCACAATCGCAGCAGATTATCACAGCAGACCAACCTAGCTCCAACTTGGCTGTGGTCATCCCCGTTGACCATCGGCTCCTTCACCTCATCAGCTACAATGTTTGCCGAGGCATGATGACCAACAAGAAAATGATGAGGCTGTTTGCAGAGTTCATCATAGCATTCGACTTTCCAACACTAGAACCCCAGTCAAAGACATACTGCGACATCGCCGTCGTTCGATCCATTGATCCAGAACATCTACCACTACCAACTCGCCTTGAACCAACTCAGGTCCAGATGACCTCGCCACATCCTTGCTGGATCGACATCTTCCCGTTCCCAGAACTTAGAGACAATCTCATTCGGAAGCAACTCATATATGATCACATACAATTTCTGGAGGATTTGGTCGGTGATTACGTGTACATACTTCCTCCTGCGGTCCCGTCAACAAGGTGCATTGTACCGCAATTCACAAGCTTAAAAGGAGGAAATCTCCCAAAGGAAAATGCTGGAATGATCTTATGGGGCGAGCCACATCTCAGTGAGAGTTGGGAAGTTACTCCAAGTTTCCTGGCGAAATGGTCATGGCTAATTGGAGAGTGCAAGGATCTTGTTCATGTTTCGAACAACTGGAGACAGAGTCGAGGGGACCAACCTCTGCGATCTGTCCGTGTTTCTTGAATAGGAATCTGGTATAAAAAGAATGAAATGCAAAAAGAAGAGCTTGATGAGACTGGGACTCGAACCCAGGAGGATTGCTCCACCAGGAATTGGTGTTAAGGTTGACCTTAACCTGGCGCCATAACCAACTCGGCCATCTCATCGACTTGCTTGATGACAAAGCATTTATCGGAGGTTTTGACCAGCACACAACAGAATGCTCATGGAGATCTCTGTTGAATTACTTCTGATTATCTTATGGGAGAAATTGTTGTAATCGAGATAGCATTCAATCACTATCTGAGACTTTGCTCGTGCTTTGCTCGTGAACTCGGGATGGTGTAACTAGTCCCAACCTCGTAGCAATTTGACTGCTTTCTACCTGCACTACCCTTGAAAGCCATGGACTCATCTCCAAGCGTGTATGTTCAGAAGTTCTCAAAGAGATACCTCATTCCCGCCCAGATCTCCTCACCAGACTCAACAATCTGCTTCGGGGGAAGAACAAACCCATTACCCCTCAGCCTCTGGGGCCGAAGCTCCATACCCCAAGCAAACTCTGCTCCAGCAACATCATAAACCCAGTCACTGCTCCCACCCGAAGTCTGATAGATGGTCTGGCAAGTTGGACCGTAGTAAAAATCTAAGTTGTTGACCTGCTTGATAGCATCTGCAACGCCGCCAGCAAGATCCATCTGTTCGTTGATATCGGTGATGTTGGCGTCACAAGTGTAGCCATACGGAAGGAGAATCAACTGGCTGAAAGAGTGAAAGTCGATGTAGGACTTTATGCCATTCTTCTGCGCAACTGACTTGGTATGCTTGACCAGAGCCTTGTTTTCGGGAGTATCGCCGGCCTTCATGCCGCGATACGTCTCGTTGCAATTATCAGTTGAAGAACCACCGGGGACATCCCACTCATGAGGCCAGTTTCGGTTGAGGTCGGTGCCGATACATTTCTTACCAGCTCGCTTCTGGCGGTTCTTTCGCCACAACCGGTCGTCGGTTATGGTATAAACGAAGCCTATGAAGCAGTCAGCACCCGTGTTCCACGTTTCAAAGAAACCCTTGGAGACTCACCATCAGGATTCGCGATCGGAATGATGTAAACGTCGTAGTTGTTGAGTGTATCTCGAACAAGGCGATCCTTATTCTGGTAACCTTGGACAAGCTTCCACGCCATGTACTCGACGGTCTGTGAAAAGGGTTAGAATACTACAACCATACTGTGTCAAATGTGTCCTACCATTCCGCTGATCCACTCGCGTGCGTGAGAGTTCGCATGCCAAACGATGGCAGGGTTTCTTCCCTTATCGCCTTTGCCCCAGAGGTGAATGCCTTGGATCTCTCTGTTCTGTACAGTCCTACCGGTCGTGAAGACCTCAGAGTTCTTGGGGAACGAGGCTTGCAAATCGGAGAGAAACTGCAGGTGCTGCTTGAAGCTATGGTAGGACTTGAAGTAAGATTTATCCGGTAGCTTCGCCTTATCGCCGGGAAGTTTGGTGGCAGCTACCAACCATCAGTAACGTATGAACTGACAACATCATTGGGGTTACTTACCTTTGTAGATCCCAAAGCTTCCCTCCTGGGCGATCTCGGCGCCCAAGTTGTCGCTGACAACGGCGGTTTTCAGACCAAGACGTTTGAAGGCATTGAGTTTTCCAGGAGGAATGGCGACCTCAAAAACGTCATGATTCTGCCCGCAGCTCAACGAGACGTGATCGATGCCTTTGAGAAGGCCAGGGATATCTTTGTCGGACGGACGAGCAGTGATGGAGAAGGCTTTCCAGCCGTCATACGACACCTTGGCTGCAACAATGGGAAGCAGAAGCCCCGCGTATATAGTACTGAACAGCATATCGAGGAAGTCTGCTGTTGGCGAAAGTCGCTGGAGATATGTTGAGTGATATTGATCACTTTGGGCGAGAAAGCTCCGGTTGCCCTCCTTTATACTACTTCAGAGACTCTGACAAACTTATACGAAAGTGGATGAATATCCAGAATCATGATTCATGGGCTGTGAATCATCACGGCTTCCGAGCGCTTGGCTGCCTTGGATGTTGGACAGGCCACAATAACTGACCGCATTATGTGGAGTGTCTATCACTGATTCATGTGTTTCGACTGGAGGAAACAACCGTTGTCATGGATGTATGGCCGATTATGCTATGAATAGCAGATAGGTCTCACAGCTATCAGATTTCGGCTTGATTGTTCTGTTGGTAGGTGCCTAGACAGGGGCATCGGACGAAAAGAACAATATTAAGGCCTGTTGGTTGCCCTGTTTCACTCTGCCCCTCATTGGACAGTAACACAACACGCTCGTCTTCTCCAGGAACCTATCACTTTATTCCGCATCACGGCCAACATGGTCCGCGCTTTGACCCCTCTCCCAAGTCTTCTGCAGCACCTTGGCCATCCTGTCCCAGATGCGTCGCGGCATCTCGTGCCCAACATCCTCCCAAAGCACATACTCGACATCACCAGGTATCGCTTTCGCCAAAGCCTCTCCGTGAATCTCCCCAAAGATCTGATCCTTGCCTGCTTGCACAACCGTGGTCGGACATTTGATCATCTTGAGCGTATCAACCCCTGGCCAGCCATCTTTTTCGTACGACGCGGCGCCGTGATTCGGAGATTTGCTGTACAATGTGCCACCTTTGATATCCCGTTCCACCAGACGTCTCACCGCCTTCTCCACCTCCTTTCTCTCTTCCGCATCAGGCTGCGTTGTGAGTGCGTCATAAACGGTCATTCCGTTTTTGATTGCCGTTTCTCTCTGATCTCCGAACCCAGCAAGCATTGGCTGAAACCCGAGATCAAGTCCTCCTTTGATTGGGAGCTCAGGACTCACACCGGGAGATGTATACAGAAGCGACAGGCTTTTGACCTGCTGGGGCCTACGCGCAGCGACTGTGTAGGCGACTGGCCCTCCTTTACTCAGACCAACAATATGGAAGCCCTTTGAGGGATCGCTCAGGTTCAAGTGGTCTGCAAGTCCCTCAATGTCGCCTGCCATATCTCCAATTGAGTATCCGCCCGGCACGGGAAACTCGGTTGAAAGGCCCGTATCTCTTGGATCGAAGCGGATCACAAAGTATTTCTTGCCATCTTCGGAAGACTGAAGCTTTTCGATGAGACCTTCAGCCCATACGATCATCGAATCCGCATTGCCTGGCACAAGTATGACCGCAGGATCTGACGGGTCGCCAAAGCTTTGATAACAGATACGCAATCTGTTGGTGATTTGGGCAAAGAGTTCTGGTGAGGCATTCATTTTGCGATGGCGATTTCGATAAAATAGTCTACAAAATATGGTGCTGTTACGAGAAGGGGGAGCATCGCAGATGTTGGTTCAGGATAATGGTGGGGGCTAATGTCAGCACTAATGCAGAGGAATCCAGGGTGCCCAGTGCTCTAGTATCCAGTCGTTACTGATTCCCAACCCCCTAAGACCCTGATAACTGATATTCTCTTGAATCCCTATTGGTTCGTTCGCATGCCATTGCTCTTTCTGGGAGCGTGTTCGAGGATCCAGAGGCCCGTTAATGTCTATGGAGATAGATATGCTGTATGACATCCAGAGCTAAGATAACGCCCCAACGACTGTTTGGGTCGAACCCTGAGTAGTATTCAGTATTCAATCGCTACTGTATCAATATTATCCTGTGACCCAGGACGACGCTGAAGTCGTCTGCGATCATGTATAGCATCTATCACTCATACCTACTGTGGCATGCTTCAAATAACTTAGTTAGCTGTCTTCATAGAACAATACGATAAAATTTAGATCTTCTGCTTGTTACAGAAAGGTTTGTTTATGCTCACAAACACAAGTTCCGAGACAGAGACATCCAAATTGCTAATACTTTTTACGTTGTGGACTGAACAAACGACTCGGTATCGGACCCTGCCTCACTTCTTCGATTCATTGAATTTCATTTGTTGTATATTGCCGGTCCCGGTCTGAACCCTGAAATCCAAGACCAAAGCGTATAGGCATGGTGCCAGCCTGGGTAGTACATCCAGCATGCAGAATAAATCAAGCATAATGTATTACTCATGACGCGCGTACGGGTTGGCAAAAGCGCCCTCGTGATATCGCTTTATGATATAGCTTTCAGGAAAGGGCGTTTAGAGAAGCACTTCTTGATGCAGGAGTCGATCTTTTCGGACCAGTAAGTTGATTCATGAAGCATATGATAGCTCAGCGAAATATATCAAGCCAGCACAATGGAAAATCTTAATTAACTTCAGGGAGTTATCATGCGAATGTATATATAACTGAGATAGTAGTAACGGAGAACTCTGATCCCATTTAACATGGAAGTATCTCGGCAAGCTGTCTCCGGGAGGATGAAGGCCAGTGCAAACGCTTGGGATCGCAACGTGGACAACTGGCGAGGCTGTAGAAGGATGCAGACGACAGTTCGCCAAGAATTGGTCACTTGTTTGGCCATTAGTACCAAGTCAGATTAGTACGATCCTAGGTGGCATGCTTACATATCATCTTCGGGGCGATTTACATAACAACTCCATTTGAGTACCACCATGATATCACCAATTCCCCTAGAGTCAAATCATAGGAAGTTATATAGAGAAGACATTCCGAGCTTCGGCGTTGTCCCCGCAGATTATCAAGCTAAGGTAGATTGGTAATCGGCGTTCCATGGGATAGCGTTAAACACCAAACTAAAGTCTAAGCAGCCAATCAATGACGCATACTCGCTATTCTAAGTTCCACTATCATGACGCCATTTAGCGGTATATATGTTCTCAAGGGCTTCTCTATCTTGATGGTATTCACCAAGCAAGTCTTATCATTACTCACAGAACCGCAACTACAATAAAAGAAACCGTCATCATGACTACTAAAGCTATCGTATTCGTCGAGAAGGGCAAGGCCACTATCCAGGAGGTGCCGAAGCCCAAGCTCCGAGACGATTATATCCTCGTCAAGGTCAATGCCGTTGGCTTGAACCCTACCGACTGGAAGCATATCGACTTTGGCCTAACCAAAGCTGGTTCCAGGATCGGGTGTGACTACGCTGGCATCGTCGAGGAAGTTGGCCCCAAGGTCACCAAGTCTTTCAAGAAGGGCGACCGGATCAGCGGTGTAGTTCATGGAGCGTCAGTATTTGAGCATCGATATGTTAAAATCATCTAACCGTAAGGTATCTAGTGATGCAACCCAGCTCGAGAACGGAGGCTTTGCCGAGTACATCGTGGCAAAGGGAGACGTTCAAATCAAGACGCCCGATAATGTTACTGACGAGGAGGCTGCTACTCTCGGCATCTCTATTGCCACAGTAGTAAGTTTAATCTGGCGAGTAAAAAGCATAAATACTGATCATCGACATAGGGCCAGGGCCTTTACAAGACTCTAGGACTGCCTCTACCCACCGAGGGTAAGAAGAGCGATGAGTTTATCCTCATTTATGGCGGTAGCACTGCAACCGGTATCTACGGTATCCAGTTCGCCAAACTTTCGGGGTTGAGGGTCATCGCGACAGCTTCTCCTCACAACTTCGACTATCTCAAGTCCCTCGGAGCTGAGGCAGTCTTTGATTACAAGTCGCCCAATGTCGCTGAGGAAATTCGCAAGTACACCAACAATACCCTCAAGCTCGCCTGGGACTGCACTGCGCAAGGCGTCGCCATCAGCGCTGGAGCTATTAGCACAGAAGGTGGCAAGTACGCTACTCTTCTGCCAGTCGAGAAGCAACAGTTGCTCGATGTGAACCCTAAGGTTGATGGACCTTATGTCACGCTCATGTATTCCATCTTTGGCGAGCGATTTTTCAAGGGGCAGGAGACTCCTGCTCAGCCTGAGGAGTTTGAGTTTGCAAAGAAGTTCTGGGAGATTAGCCGACAGCTGCTTGAGGAGGGTAAGCTGAAGGCTCCTCAGACGTTTGTCAACCGCGGCGGTAGTGGCTTTGAGGGTATTTTGAAGGGTCTGGATGAATTAAGAGCGAACAAGGTTTCTGGAGGAAAGTTGGTTTATACTCTGTGAGATGTGCATGGAATAGAGTATGGAGGCATTATAGGATGAGACATTATATGCGGCTTGCATGAACGATAGTTATTAGCTACTCTCTTTGCATGTTATGGCTGTAAACCTAAACTTTGTTCTGATTGCTCCGAGATGATGCATAAATGAAGCGAAAATGCCCCCAAAAAAACAAATAAAACTCTATGCCTAGATATGAGCCAAGTAAAAAGAAAAACAACAAAGTGTCGAGTGCAATTAGCTGTAAATGGCAAAAGATGAAGAAATGCCTCCACACCGGATTGAACGATGGACCTTTGCATTACAAGTGCAACGCTCTACCACTGAGCTATAGAGGCGGTTCTATTTGATGACTACTGCCCTGCATCTAATACCTATGTACACCAGCACTGTAAGCTACTGCATTAGCGCCTACATCAAATCTTGTTGCAGGAATTGCTCGTGTGCCCAATCTTTCATCACCAACAATCACATGCATGATGCACTAACCCTTGCAGTAATTGATCAGCAGCAATATCAATTGATCCCCGCTTACTCGTCAATCAATCTCTCTAGAGAGATCGACTTTCTTGATCAAGATTGGCTTGCCACTAACTCCACGACGGTGTCTCCTCTTCCCCAGCCTCCCCCATCCCCCAGGTGAATAAAATCTCCTCCCTGCCTCTCTATTACTGGGTCTCACGGTCTCACCAACTACTGCTGAGCGCGGGAATTGACAGGTGATAGAGCATAGTCGTATTCACCTGACATATCAGTGCTAGTGGGCGCTCTGACAGGCCCATCGGCAATTTTGAGCCGAGCAGAAGACGCGGTTGGCGCCACCGACAGCCAAACTCGGCAATAAATCGACAAGAAAGGATTCATGTGCATCATCAAAGTCAATTGGTCCAACGCGCCGAGTGCCGTCCGTGTCGGTTACCTCCGGTCTCTCTCTCCTATGATGTTGGCCTCTCGAGTCTCGTGTACGTAATGATTCGTTGGTGCAACATTACCAGCTTCTCAAAACAACTTGGATCCATCACTCGGTGCCCAGTTTTTGTCCCACAGACGCCAGGCCTTATCTCCTTGACAAGAAGCCTTTGCTCCACCACGAGAATGTCCCCCGTTTTCTCTTAAATTCTAGAAATCCTGTGACACCGAGTCAAAATCTTTTTTTTTGGTTTTTGTCTGTTCCTTACCCGAGGCATCACCAATCTTTGGCGTTTTCGTCAGATCTGAACGTGATCGTGGCTTTTGGCTCCCCTCTCTTATAACTGTGACTAGGCGTGCACTCTTCCCCACGACAACCAAAACCTTATCACCTGTGATCAATACATCCCTGCGCGTCCACGATGCTAGGGTTCGGGAAGAAACGCGAGGCTGATGCATCTGATGAATCCCCTCATGATGAAGTGCACACGCCTCAAGACGACATCCCTCAAAGGCCATGGATGGAGACTGCCCTCCCAGTGTTTGCCTGCGGTGCTGGTCTTTTTTCGGATGGATACATCAACAACGTGAGAACTGCTGTGAATATCCCATGCTTCATTTCTAACGCGAGCAGGTCATTGGTTCTGTCAACACAACCTTGAAACGGCAATATGGAGATGTCTATGCCAACTCAAATGCCTTCAAATACGTCTCTGACATCGCCTTCGCTGGAACAGTCGTTGGCCAGCTTGTCTTTGGTTTCCTTGCTGATCATTGGTCGCGAACCAATACCCTCATGGTCTCGACCGTGATTCTCATTATTTTCACTGCTTTGGCAGCTGGGTCTTACTGGCATGGACAGGCGGTCGGAATGTTCAACATGCTGACTGCTTGGCGATTCTTCGTCGGTATCGGTATCGGAGGTGGGATACGAAACTCTTGAATGCGTCGGCCTGGTACTGATGGTTTTTAGGTGAATACCCAGCTGGTAGTGTTGGATGCGCCGAGTCCAGTGGTCAGATGAAGAAAGGAACCAGAAACCGTTGGTTCATTCTCTTCACAAACTCTATGATCGATTTTGGCTTCGTCATTGGTGCTTTCGTCCCTTGTACGTTACAACTCGACCCTAATGCGACTATAGCTAACCTTCAATAGACGTTGTTGCTGCCGCATGCCACAACGGCCATTATAGCACTATCTGGAGAACCAGTCTCGGCATTGGTGTTGTCTTCCCTCTTGTCCTGTTCGTCCTCCGACTTCGACTGAAGGAGCCCGAGGAATTCGCCAAGGAGTCGATGAGACGCCAAACACCATACTCGCTGGTTTTGCGCTACTACTGGTTCCGTCTCCTCTGTGTCAGTCTGGTTTGGTTCCTCTACAACGTAAGTTTCCAAAGGCCTACAGTCTACCATCTGCTAACGCGACTAGTTCTCCTCTTACGCCTTTGGTATCTACTCCTCCTCGATTCTTGCCGGTATCTATGGCGATGGTGCAAACTTAACCACTGTCTTTGGCTGGAACACCGTCATCAATATGTTCTATCTGCCAGGTACTCTTATTGGTGCTTTTGTCAGTGACTGGATCGGCCCTCGGTACACTCTCATCCTCGGTGTTACTCTCCAAGCCCTCGTCGGCTTCATTATGGCCGGTGTCTATGACAAGATCTCCACCCAGATTGCGGCTTTTGCCGTCGTATTCGGAATCTTCCAAGCTCTTGGTGAACTCGGTCCCGGAAACAATATCGGTCTTCTCGCTGCAAAGACTTGTGCTACTGGTGTCCGTGGCCGTTACTACGGTATCGCTGCTGCCGTTGGCAAGATTGGTGCTTTCGTCGGTACCTATGTGTTCCCCTACATCCAGGCCGCTGGTGGAAACAAGACCGAGTCGGCCCAGTACCCTTTCTGGGTCTCATCCAGTCTCTGCATCCTCTCAGCTATCATCGTGTTTTTCTGCATCCCCCACGTTGGACAAGACACCATCACCGTTGAAGATCAAAAGTTCCGCGAATACCTCCAGGCCAATGGATACGATACTGCGCAGATGGGCTTTGACTCTGTTGGTATTGAGGGCGGAGAAGTGAATGTCACAAAAACAGACGAGAAGTGAAGGCGTTGAATAATGTGACTGCATTTCGCGTGACGATGTGCGATGTTGGGACACCAAGCCATGAACATGATGACCTATATCTAGCCAATTAGTGTTTATAATCTAACATCCCCAGCGAAACTGCCGTGCCCACAATGATAGCATCAGGTGTCAGACCCTCAAGTGATGAGTAAAGCTTTCAGTCACGATAGTAGAGGAGAATGTGCCATGAGAACTGATTCATGATAAATTACCAACTCTAGAGTACTTATGTGAACTGTTGATCCATAAGACTAGCTTAAAGTCTTCCCTATGCTTCCATAATACTTCTTCAACACACCTATCAAGATCAAGGATCTACTTTTGTAACAGCAAATAATAAAAACACCAGCTCGTGGCTGTACGATTCAACGCAATGAGATGCTTCAGCCTATGTCCACGGCATTCTTTCCAGGCTCGCAAAGTGATATCTCGTGGGATGATCACATCAATAATAAATCAATTAACTCCGAACTCGGGCATTCTTGGCTGCTTGGGCCATCTGACTCTTTCTCTTGGCTGGTTTAACTCGCTTGCCTCGATTGGCTTCAAAGCCCTGCTCAATCTTGTCCTGTTTGTACTTCTCCTCCAGCTTTGGGCAGCTCATCTTGATGTGATTGATAAGCGCTATAGGCTCTAGAGTCGATTCCTTACAAAAGGGGCATCGATACCTGTTTTCGTTGTTGAGAAAGTCGCAGGGGACAAGATCGGGTCTTTCTGTTCCAACTTGCTCCAGAAGTGCTTTGCGAACACTAGGAGAGAGCTCAGAAAGGAATGGATCTAGAGCCGGATTGCGTCTTGGGCCCTGATCGAGCTCATGAGACTGATAGGACCGTGGCGTAGAGTTTGCTATCTGTGGGCTGCCAGCGAGTGCATACTGCTGGAGTTGGGGCTGACACGCGCTTTCGGAATGTCTTCGAAGGTGTCCTTGAGGACGATTAGGTTGGGCGTATTGGTGTGCAGACGGTGCTGATGACTGGTAGCCTGTGCCCGAATAGTTTGGCTGCATGGTGGGCAAGGGGGCGTGAAAAGGCATGGTTTGAGAGTAGCTCGAGTTTGGCCTTCGTGGTTCTGTGTGCCCTAGGACTGGTGACATCGTGGCCAGGGGAGGGCGCATGTTGCTTGCTGTGTGTGGTCTAGAGATCTCGGCCGCAGATAGACGCGGCGATTGCATAATAGGTGGCGTAGGCTGTTGGTGTCCCGTATAGTGTCCTGGTCGAGTCCCAACAGCGGTCTGTGGCGGCGAGATCATGTTAGAACCTGCGTGGGCTTCAGATCGAGGACGAGAGATGTTTGGTAATCGAATAGGTGGCAATTGGTTTTCTGCTGTTGACGACTGTGGCGACAAGGTTCCAGTTGATGCATGACGCTGGAAAACATAACCATTGCCCTGCATCTCAGGGCTTCGATGGGGAAAATGGCTGAAAGGTTGGTGAGGCGACGGGGGTGGCTGCACTGGAACAGCATAGGGACGCCGCGGTGATGGAACAGGACGATGATTATGGTGAGGAATTTCACCCGGAACTTGTCGGGGAGAATACATCGGCTGTAACCCAGGAGGCCCTTGGAAACTGGACTGAGGTCGCTGAACTTCTGCCGCCAGTTGATGGGGAGAAGGCATGGCCTGTGATCTGATGTGCATTTGGGATGCAGAGCCGGGTCGCGATATAGATCCAGCAGACAGACGAGGAGAAGGCATAGGCTGCGGTCCAACATGTCCCGAAGATCCAGGTCTCGATAGAGATGCCTGTTGTTGGGCTAATATTGTATTGGGGATATAGTGTCCTTCTAGAGGGACGTTCATGGGCGGTAAGCGGGGTGAGTTTTGGTGTGCCGGCGAAGCAGGGCGAGAAGCATATCTGGCAGGTGGCTGACCTGAGGGTACTTGTGCTGGTCGCTCTGGCTGAGCTGCTGGGGTATTCTCGGCCCCAGAAGGAGGCTGTGAAGAAAGCCTAAGAGCCTGTTTTTGTGGCGGCAAGTCTTTGGGGGCTTCGCGTCTCTTTACTGGTGAAGCAGAAGGTCTAGGTGACGGTCTCTCCTGAGGTAGCGGGCGGCGCGGAGCTGGGGCTATAGGTCCGGGAGCAGACGTAACTGGCGGCGTTGGCGTTGTCTGTGCAGGTTCTGAATGTCTTTCATGAGCTGCTGGCATCTGTGTAGGACTGGTTGCTGCTGCTTGTTGTCCAGTTGTCACGGACTGTGACCGCGCTTGATCGACTGCCTGCCGGTTAAGCAAGACAATCTCAACTGAAGGCTTGGATGGTGCCTTGGGCTTTATCGCACGGACAAGTTCCTTAGGTCGGGGACTGTTCCCAAAAGCCTGCGCAGGTGCCTTGGGCTGAGCTGCATGAGGATGCCTCAAGACTTCAGAGCAACTTTGAGCATCTCCTGGTAGACTCTCTACTGGTGAGTGGCGGGGAGGTGCGAGGACCTGCGATGCGGGCCCCATTTGCGCTGTTGGGGCACGGAACGGTTGCGCTGAAGTCAATGGTTGAGATAATGAAGGTGTGCGGGATAATGTTGAGGGTCTGGCCACTGGTGACTGTGATGAAGGCGGCGGTTGTGAAGTTGTCGTTGACTGAGATAGTGCAGGCCGACGCGCAAGAGCAGATGATTGTGATGGTCCTAAACGTTGTGGTGTCGTCGATACCCATGAGTTATCCGGTGGCCATGACGAGACTGGGTGCTGTAACCCTGAAGGCGGGCGTTGCGATGTTGGTGACCGTATTGCTGATGACTGAGAAGAAGGCGGAGGCTGCGACATCATTGGTAGCTGTAAAGGTGTCGAGACAGACGGCGCTGTGGGGGAGAAAGGTATTGTCGCTGGCGGTGACATTGCGGGCGGTCGAGATACAACAGGTGACATTGATAACGATGACATTCGTGACTGGGCAACGAGTGCGTTGCGATTCGGGGTCCCTGAACGAGCTCGCCTCGAAGCAGGTTGAATTTGCGGCCGCGACTCAACGACTTCACTTGGAACACCCTCTGATAAGGAAGAAGCCCGACCCATTTCAGCGTACGAGAGGCGCGGCCGCGGAGTTTCATCGTTTGAAGATTCCGTAGCGACAGAAGAGCGCTGAGGTTGACTGGCCTCCCGTGTCTCATCCCCATAGTTATTCTCCGTACGAGCAACAGTCTCGGGTGTAGGCGAGGCAGGCAAGCTTTCTTCCTGTTTCGTGTTGACAACGTCGTTTGCCGCGCTTGGAGGATTAACTGTCTCGTGGGCAGGTGCATGTGTCGGCCCTTGGTCTAGTTCTCTCTGTTCAGACTGTGAAAACTGGAACTCGAGATCCTCGCCTGCAGTTAGGAGATCCGCTAAATCGACACTGGGTAAACGTTCCTCTCTTGATTCGTGTGATGAGCTTTCCTCCTCTCGTTCCGCGGTGACTTCTTCCGGTTCCTTCGTGGATGAGACGTTTTCGGCTGGATCTTCCTGAGTATCAAGAATAATCTCCTGATCTTCCCTATCAGACTGAGAGTCATTCTGCTGCGGAAGTTCCGGAGTTGAATCTTCTGGAGTTTCCATTATAATATCCTCGCTGTCCTCGGTTGCCTGTTGAGCAGCGCTCTCGGGAGGGCTTTCCTCCATACTCATGGTGATATCTTCGTCTTCGACTATGTCGGGCTGTACGGGTGACTCGGCGACTTTCTCAGGTTCCTGTCTAGTGTCCTGTGAATCTTCAACTTCCATCGGGGCGCTTTGTGCTTCTTCAACTTCAATTTGGGTGTCCTTCTGCACTTCTCCGGAATTCAGCGTGACGTCGTTTTGTACTTCTCCAGAAGCCAGTGTGGAGTCATTCTGCACTTCTTTAGGCTCTGGTAGAGTATCCTGCTCTTCTTCGGTTTCCAATTCGGAGTCCTGCGAGTCTTCGGTTTCTATCTGGGCGCTCTGTGCTTCTTCAGGCTCTAGTTGAGTCATCTGCTCTTCTTCAGGTGATTCTTCGATGACCTTTTGCGCCTTTTCAGGCTCTGGTTGAGTGTCCTGCTCTTGTTCGGGAGCTCCTTCAGTGTCCTTTAGCGTTTCGTCAGTCTGCCCAGTCACATCTGCGTCTTCAGCCTTGTCAGCCTCGTCAGCTTCCGGGGCTGTGTTAGGTGTAACGGCGGCCTCAGCGTTCTGAGCAGGTTGAAAATCTGTTGAAGACTCTGCAACTGGCGATCGAGGAGCAAGATCCGACGTGGAGTCTACAGAAAGGCTATGTTAGAAACCTTACCTCGTACGTAGTCAGGTTACTTACTATCATCAGCCGAGTCTGGAATCTCATCATTTGGACCCAACCGCTTGGGCCGTTGTGCTGCCTCCCTCCGCTTGAGATATTCAAAAGCCTGATCGCTATGCTCAATCATCAACGCCTTCTCCTCATCCCAAGGTTGAATTTCGTCGAGAGGGATCCAAGCAACATGGCACAGGTCAGGAAAATCAAGTCCCTCGAAGAACATGAACGGAAAGTGCTGTTCCGAAGCGTCCTCCCCTCCATCTTCATAACCCTCCGCCCAGGAGAATGACTTGCTGGAGCTGTCGTACTCATAACAAGGCGGTATGTTGTTAAGTAGCCCTAAAGCCTCAAGTGACTCTTCTATCCCAACTGATTCGGGATCTTGCAAAGGGATAAGCAGACCGCAATACCACTGTTTCGATTGGGACCAGTAGATAATGTAGACATCTCCAGGAACCAAGTCGCGAGGATTGATGGTGTTTCGAGACTTGCGACTTGACCTGCCCTTTTTCACGGCGTTACTGGAGTTTTTGTTCTTGCGCGATGTTTTGGGTATAGGCGAATCAGTGACGCGAATAAAGTCTCGCGCTCCTCCTTGACCTTTTTGAAAGGCTTCGTTGGCGACTTTGTTGTTTTGAATGAGTTTTTTATCGTCGCAGGCAATGAGCTCATAACCAAAGAGCTGGACAACAGTCTCAAATGAAGGGTTCTCATGCTGGTGGGCTTGAGATAAATGCGCCAAACCTGACTGTAATGGATTGTCGTTAAAGTCGATGTCGTGATTCTCACATCGCAAGATATAAAACTTGGGCGGGCGCACAGGATCTTGATCCTCATTCTCGGGGACCCGGATAATGATGTGCTTCTTGGCGGCGCGTTTGTTTTGGTAGACGGCATTGAAATGTATGGAATTTCTGTTACCTTGAATGCGCGGTCGCTTGTGAGAAATGGCGGAGCTGGAGGCTCGCTTCCTCTTGCTACGCGTCTCGGACTGTGAGGGTTAGCAAAAGTGAGGTGAGGTGAGGGCGCGTAAGCACGCGAAGGGCGATGGCTGGGCTGGGCTGGGCTGGCGCTGGCTAAAAGTGATGAGATGAGATGAGTAGGACGAAAACGAACCTCAAAAACTCCATTACGATCTGGGGTGAGCACCGCCCCTCCCCTCTTCATTCGCATTCGCGGCCTGCGCGGTGTGTCCGGATCAGCATCAGCGGGCGAATCTCCAGGGAGACCTAGGGCCGAAGTGTCGACTCCCATGTTGCCGTTGAGGGGGAGGCCGAAATCTTTATAACAGTTCAAGATGTTGTTCATGAGAGAATTTGCTTTCATCTCGTCTTGGGAGCGGTACGCCACATGAACATCCCTGCACGTGCGGTCCCAGTCCGTCTTAAGCGGTCTTAACTCACTCGACAGAGCTACCAACGTCTCTTGTTTTGCTTGGCGCTGGGCCTCGCTGTCCTCGTCATCCGGGTCGAGTCCCTCGAGTTGGAGATGCAGCTCGTCGATTTTCGACTCCAGTTGTTGCAGTTGAAGGGGTTTGATCAGTATCGGCATGGGGGGCAAACTGGCTTTACTGGCTTCCACCATGGCCTTAATCTGTTGATGAAAAGCCAATCCAGCTGATTGGGTCCGAGAGCCTGCCTCCATGGCTGGGACGGAGTACCTAGTGTAGTGCGCTAAAAAGGAGAACTCTAAAAGGAAAAGTGGGTGAAAGGAACCAAGACACGCCAGAAAATAATTTTAAAAAAAATTAAAAAGGCCGACGCAGACTGAAAACATGTAAACAGAAGATGTCGAAGAAGAAAAAAAGATTGGGAGGACAATCGAGTAATTTTTATTTTTTTTGTTAGGGAAAGACTCGCGAGAGAAATTATGTGTAACTGTCCATCATCACATTGAATACATGCATCACAGTACAGTCCGTACCTACAAACAAACAGAACTGGCCCGTGAAAGCGGTAAAGTGCACTAGCGACGGTGCAGGAGGTTGGTCCAGTACAGTACAGTCATGGATTTAGTGCCTGGCAACCCCAAGCAGAACCAGATTCTGGTCAAAAAACAAACGTATTTGCGACGCAACCAATGGCAAACACTCCAAATGTTACACATTCGCTCTCTGACCCCGCACGATTTGCGCTGAGACATGAGTTTTAGGCGGCCTGATCAGACCAGACCGAGCGAGCGAGCGAGCGAGAGGCTGCTGGCTGTTGGCTGTTGGCTGTTGGCTCTCACTACGGGCAACATGGGTCTAGGCACCTAATCTCCAGCTGTTTGCTGAGTGTCATCATGTCTTGGGGACCCCTGTAATTATCTCATTACCGCGTATACTCGCAAACCCAAAAGACACGGTCACTCACTCATCATCTTCCCTCTGTCCCCTCCTAGTCCCCTCTCATCTATCTGCCCTTTTCGTTCCAGTGGCGTCACCTTAGTCTCAGCTCTAATAATTTGGGGAATGTAAGCCGGTGGCTGACAATTCGATCAATCAATGGTCCACCATCCATCATCGCCCTTGCTTGGCACTTCGCTCCTTTTCCTCCTACAGCCTCTAGTCTAGTCTAGGTAGCCTGCTAGCCTCCCCTGTCCATGCACTAATTACAAGGATATACTAATCAATGCAATGAATGACCCACAATGGTGATAACTGTCACGTACGGAGTATCCGTACATATGGATACAGTACAGTATGTGCCCGCACGCACGCACGCACGCCGTGGCGGTCGAATGATCGCCAGCTACCTGGTCCATTCAGCGCAACTAGTAGAGGTGAGGCTTGCATTCACTAACTCAGACTTGTCAGACTATCGTAACTGTCGTTATCGTCTCCAACTCGAGCACCTCCGCCTCTTGACTATCCTTCAGCGACCCTAGTCCGATCCTCTCAAAGAGCTCGGGCTGTGTCGCTGACCGCCCCAGCACTAGCCACTCGTGATCTCTCTGCCCCTTATCCCCACGGAAATGCCCCAAGTCTCAGCACCCAACATCGAATCGCTGAATTACCCGTGGTGGGCTCGGTCAGGTGGTGTGTATCTCCAGAACTCCGCTTTCGGTTTAGCCGCTTCAGCTCCTCTGCAACATCGCTTCCCTTGTACTCACAGCTTCTTCTGCACACTGAGACTTCGCTGCCCTTTACAATTGTTGAGAGGCCCGTATCGGCGGAAAACCACAGAAGAGCCCGCCCAAACCGCACCGCGTACCAATCATACGGGCCCCGACTCTCAAGAGACCCCATCGCCAACGGCCCGTTGATTATCATCTTGCTGCTGGTGACTCTTCCAAGTGGCGCCTCAGGACTTGTTACTGCATTGACCTCCAGCACAGTAGCTGCCTTCTCATATGGCCATTTTCCGTTTCGAAAACACAGGTAATCGACCTCTCCCGTGATTGAAGCCCAACTAAAGCTCGGGGCGATGTAAGATGAGTTGGCAGCTTGAATCCTACTGGCTGATGGCCTCCGCCACAACAGATCCAGATCAATGTTATCAGTCCATAGACCAGCCACGTAATCTGACCCGATCTTCTTCTGGACTATAGCGGCTATAGCTGATATCGCTGGGAGCTTATCGCCGGCCTGCGTGAGGTTTCTCTTGGAATAATTCTCAATAACTTTGTGCCAGAAATTGAAGGCTTCACTATGTCGCGATATTTGACTCAATGGCGTTCCCCCAAGTTCACGCTGGTGGTTCAATTTTGATCCGCATTCGCAGAATATTGCCTCTTTGCACGTCCATGCCATCTCCATCGCGGATATAGACAGTAGCCGGGTTGATAGGACCTTCTCCTGCAGCGTCCAGCCTCGCTGAGTGAGAGGTTCCACGAGCGGCTGTTGATCCGTCCTGTGAGATGGTCTCCACTTCCAATGAGCACCGGTTGCTTGCATGAGCCTAACTTTCAGTAGAATCGGAGGCCCTCTTTCGCTTCTCATTGATTCGCTATAGATCGCGCACATGTCCTGGGCCGCTCGAGGTGGTGGCTTGAGTTGAGGCCGTAAAAAGTGACTGGTCACAGACGTTGATGACGAGGCTGCAATGGTCAAGAAAGCGTTGGCGTATGTATCAGCCATCCTAGTGCATTCCCTTTCCCAGTCGGCTTCAGAGTCTTGGATGATGCAAAGTGCATCTATCCACAAATATCTTACCCCAAGCTTTCGAGTGAGTGAGATCGCGTCAGTATAAGCGGCTGGAAGTTCTTGGAGTGCAATCCCAGCCTTCATGTTTTCCAGGTTCTCGGTCAAAGCTTTGATAGATGGATTTCTCCCCCAGCAGTAACTGAGTGCGACATATTTCTCAGGTTTAAGAACCTCTGATCCAACGAGACAAATTTTATCATCCCCCGCGCTCCCTATATCTAGAATTCGGGTTGGAAAAGTAGAGTTGTCTTGCTTGCAGAGTTTGTGGTCATTGATACAGTTATAGAAACAAGCGTTGACGAAGCTTAAGCCTTCGCGTGATAAATGGTCATCACAAATGTCTGGTAAAGGTTTGACTCGTTTCCAAGTCTCTCCTTGAGCTGTATATGTTTGTTAGTACGGATCCATGGGTCTTTATACGCTTAGACAATTCATACCATAATCAGTATAGAATTGCAAAAACATTTGCGAGCGCTCAGGATCGCCGAATAATATCTCTGGATTCCCATGTCCAATCGGAAGTCGAAGGTAAAGCTGAATTCCCATCTGATTCTCGATCCCCAACAAGCCTGAAGATGTGAGAGCCTTGACCATGAATGCGCAACAGTCACAACCTGAAATC
Organism: Fusarium sp. HKF-74; assembly: GCA_021223625.1. NCBI lineage: Eukaryota > Fungi > Ascomycota > Sordariomycetes > Hypocreales > Nectriaceae > Fusarium > Fusarium sp. HKF-74. The sequence continues at coordinate 63,875 of JAJFAS010000014.1, forward strand.
GCCGCGCTCTCGAACTGTATGATGTCTCGAAGCACCAGTACTACGAGCTCTTTCGAGTCAACTCTGACATCATTATTGGGACCTGGTGCTACCAACTCTGGATCGAAATTGAAACAACAAGGGCAATGCTCGTGAGACATAACTAAAGGGCTTTGGTGGTCTTCCATGAGATCCGCGATAAATCAAGAATAATCAAGATGACGATTCGTCTCACCGATTCTCCACACGAATTACGAACATCTATCTTTTAGCACGTGATACCCACCAAGCAGAATGATACTCTTACTCAGCTAACGATGCAAAGAGTGAAACTTCTAATCTAGAAAAGCAATATCTACGCCGCTCATGACTCCCTTTTTTTGTTGATAATTATCGCTGAATACAAAAGAACACCATGTCTAACAGTCAGGAACACTGACTGGAATATTAATGTGAACGCTCGTAGCCAATCCACTCAAACTTGTTTCCTTGAACTCGTTCCTCATTCCTTTGGCCGTCAGCCGCATCGCCCGGATAGCGTCATCCAGCCTCACGCGCTGTGTGCCTGTTTCACTGCTAAGCGCCAAGTTGGCGCTGGAGATGGCCTTTGTCGCGCCCAGCGCGTTTCGCTCGATGCAGGGAGCTTGGACAAGTCCGCCAATGGGATCACATGTCAGTCCAAGGTTGTGTTCGATACCGATTTCTGCGGCTTGCTCGATTGTTTCAGGGCTGGCTCCCATGCAGGCAGCGAAAGCGCCAGCGGCCATGGAGCAGGCAACGCCGACCTCCGCCATGCATCCTCCTTCAGCGGCTGAAATGGTGGCACCTCGCTTGTAAAGCATACCAATTGCGGCAGCAGTGAGAAGGAACGTGGGGATATCTCGCTCAGGGTCGTCGCTGATGAATTCTGTGGTGTACTTGAGCACAGCTGGGATAATGCCTGCAGCACCGTTGGTAGGAGCGGTGACGATTCGACCACCGCCAGCGTTGGTTTCATTGACGGCAATAGCATAGACAGACAGGTAGTCCATGGTGGGGAATGTCGTCCGGCGAGAAGGAGCTGGAGCGATAGGGTGATCCAGAGAACCGTGAATCCGTGGCGGACCGCGCTTCCGAAGGCCGCCAGCCTTGAACTTCTCTGGCACCAACGGAGATGAAGCTCCAGAGAGAGCTTTCGGTGTTGAGCTGGCGCCATCCTCGTTGAGGTTGGAATCAGGCGAAGAAAACTTGTGCTCGAGCTGAGCAGCTGAAGTATCAGCAGTCGACGAGGGATACAAGCCGCGAGTCAATCGGCGGTAGAGCGCCGGCGCTCGTCGATGCAGCTTGAGAGATCCAGGAAGCTTGGAGCCTGTTGGTGCCTGGACACTTTCCAGAATACTGGCATCCATGACTCCCCAGATCTTGAAGATCTTTCGATAAATGTCCTCATCCGTATATCCTAGACTCTTCTCATTCTCATACACCAATTGCGCGATGGTGAGATTGTGTTTGCGACAGAGTGAAAGCAGACTAGCGGCATCTCGGAATGGGTACCGCGGATGCGGTGATGAGCTGGTATCTTTGGTCTCGGACTTGACATCGGTAGAGAGGCCGGTTGGCTCAGGCGAGTCTCCGAGGAGAGCTGTCGGGCCTTCATTGGCTTCTTCGAGGGCCTTGACTTCGGTGCCAGTTCGTCGATCTCCCGCGGCATCTGAGCGCCGGATTTCTTTGTAGTACATGTTCTCGGCCAAATCAGCCGGGTGGGCTGCCGTGTCCGAATCTCCGATTTCCAGTTGAGCAGGGGCGTTTGCGGAGAGGGTTTCTTGGGGTGCGATGCTAAGAGCACCGTTGACAACGAAACCGCCGCCTACGCTGAACATGTCGTTGGTGGCTAGGACGTAGCCTTCCTTGTCATAGACAGTGAAGCGCATGCCGTTGCTATGCTGGGGAAGCTTACGACCCCATTCCCAAATGAATTCCTTCTCGTAGTCGAAATCAATCTCCTTGCCTTTGGATCCATCTGCGGCCAGACCACGTGCTAGGAAAATCTTCTTGCTGGACTTGATCTCTTCGAAGCGGCTGGGCACGTAGCCTGTGTCGACTGTTTCGACATCGGCGCCTTCGAGACCAAGGAGTAGGGCTGAAGGAGTCATATGACCTTCGCCCGTGAGAGCAAGACTACCATAGATGGCGACGCGGATTTTGTTGACTTTTTGGAGCAAATTGGCGTCGATCAAATCGTTGACAAAAATGTTACCAGCACGCATGGGCCCAACAGTATGAGAAGATGAGGGACCAATGCCGATAGAAAACAGATCGAAAGTGGAAATGACAGCGTGTTCGTGATCCGCTTCGCTGTAGGATCCCGCATCTTCATCCTGCTCATCCTGATTTCTTCGTGGCCGTGTTGTGCTGAAAAATCGATATGGCTGGCGTCCCAACAAAGTTGCTGATGGCGGTGTCGAGCGAGCGATAGGCCCCCTTACAACGGTAGCAATAGCAAGGGACCGGGGAGATAGACATTGTCTCGACGCCCGAAGCAGCGAAAGCTGCCTTATCCCTGCGCGACTCATTGCAGGTTCTGAAGATGTGAGAAAATGTTTCTTTCGTCTTGAAAAGTGTCTCCCTTTTTTGTGTTGGGTGTATTATTATATCGTAAGCCAAGAAACGTGGACCGCGCATTGCCAACAAGGTTATCCTCATTGGCCACGTCGCGTCGAGATGCTTATCTAGGAGCGGAATATCTTGTGTCCAGCGAATCACATTTAGCCGCGCTTATCTCCGGACTCGCTGCCGGCGGTGGGTCGGACGATATACCGGCAACCGGTCACGTGTCGGATATACATACCAATCATCTGCTACCCCAGACCGATGTCTTCCGGTCTGCTTCACCGAAGTCATACGCCTTCCAAAAACATCAGGGGTATTATTATCTAGTTGCATCAAAACACCATTAACATTACGTTATTTGTCGATATTGGGGTTAGTTTGCACTCAAATTGGTGGATTGCGGGGTACAAAGTCATGCAAACTTTAGTCACAGCGTAGGGTACCTACCCTATTTCTAGGTAGTCACAGAACGAACAAAAGAAATAAAAGAATGCAAGGCCGTCAGGTTGCAATAGCTCCCAAACTCGAATGAAGTATCAGTGTAGTTTCCCTCAGGGTTCTCAAGGTGGAGGAGTCATCAAAGTCATGAACTATGGACCATGGGTATCACTGTTTGGCATACACCCATAACTCAGTCTCTGCGCGGACAAATAGCCGCCCTACCCAAAAGGTTACATCGTTAGACATTGCTAATAGATCCTATTGGGTGAAATATATACAAAGTAGGCAGGTGACCAGAACTAGGTTTTCCTAGCAGTGTCAAAGATTTGCCGCCGGTCAACAGCTTCTGTATAGCAATGACAATAATACCTTACCCTGAAAGCCATAAACTGCTCATCTTGAGAACATGGCTACCTATTGTCCTAGGGGCTAGTTGGACATACCTTCCACTCGCATTGGCTCGATAACGTGTGTAAAACATTTCACTGCTGGATTCTGGCAAGATACGCTCCCGGTATAACCAATATAGTTGTAAAGCAAACAGCACTATGGCAGGATTGTAATGAGGAAAACATTGTGGAATCAAACGATTTGTAGGGACAACATGTTCACCAAACAAACGCCAGACATCTCATGTTTGGTAATCACTTGAGTTTGCTTTCTGTGACGGATGGTCTGCATGAAATGAACAACATATCCACAACATGAAATGTTTTCCTTCGCCATCCAGCCGAGACCTCCAACGTTAGTGGGGAACTATAGAACGACGTCTAGTGTTGTTGTTTTCGCACTTTGCTCATGGCAACAAGGCTGAAAGCTCACGTGGCTGATTTAATGATATCCCGAGTGGCTTAAGATGGAGTTTTGGATATATGCCAGCGTAGTACTATCTACAAGCTCAACTCGTTGTGCCTCTGCACGAGACTGAGCTGTCGATAAGGCGCATTAGAAGTCAGGTCGTTTGTAACTCCAGCCTTTTCGAGGGGGTTCTGATTTGCTGGCTTGCTATGTCTCCGAGAGATGCTGTGGACTTAAACCGAAAATCAATTGAGTTCATGTACTTGAACTTACGATTAAGAGCGGGCACAATCATATATACGCCTCAGTTCACCAGGTATAACGGTCGAATGAAACCTAATGAAATTCGCTATGACTGTAAAAAAGACAAATGCTACTGCTCTATGAATCGTTTGACAGGCTCATGTTGTACTCCAACTCCCACTCAGCCTTGGGATCTCCTTTTCGTGGCACAAATTTCACTGTTAGGCCATCCTTGACAGCGAAGACACTATCGTTCTCGAGATATCCTGAGTCAGAATCAAAGATCTGAGTAACAATAGACTTGTGACCCTCAGCAATCACCTGCAACATGTTGAATTAGATACTTGACTACTTCCGGGGCTTTTAGTTGAACATACCATGAAGTGCAGATGGGCAGGGCGGAAAGGGTGGCGGTCGAGGAGCTGGAGAAGCTGACCAGCAGGGCCATCATCAGGAACCTTGAGAAAGTGTTAGATTTCAGGTCTTTGGAACGTTAACAGGTCAGGATTGCTTACGGGATAAGGAGTAGGTCGTAGGCAGTAGAAGGAGTACCGACCCTGGTCGTCGGTGATGAATTTGCCACGGAGGTTGTGCTCAACCTGCTTCTCGTCCTGCTGCTCGTAGAGGCCTATGAAGAATTAGACTCTGCAAGAAGGAATTTCGAAGATATAGTCTTACCGTTGGTGGATGCTTGCCAAACCTCGACAGAGGCATTGGGGATGGGCTTTCCAGTAGCCGCTGATGTCACGGTACCGTAGAGGTAGGCGACAACACCGTCGCTGGGAGTGTCGAAGGTAATTGTGGTGCCATTCTCACGAGTAGGGGTATCATGTCGCCAGAAAGGACCCAGGATGGCAGTCTCAGTTGCAGCCACGCCGTTCTTGGCTGCTTGACGGTGTGTAATATCATCTACAAGACTGGAAGCTGTTAGTAATGGCATTTGGAGCAGTGAATTAGTAAATTACCTCTCGAGACCAATAACATCGCACATCAATTGACCCTCGTTTCTCTTGTCGTTACTCATTTGTCCAGCCCAGTTGATCATCTTGACAGCAGACATCCACTCATCGCAAGTGAGCTGTGTCTCGCGCGCAAAGTCGTGCATGTGCTGGATGAAAGATGTCATGACCTCCTTCAGACGAGGGTCAGTCTTGGGACCGAAAGAGTCGATGACTTGCTGTGTGAAGGCCTGGCCGAGACCCTCCTCCTTGGGAGCGCCGTTGGCATTTCCGCCAGTCGCTGATGGTGTCATGTTGATAGAGTTTTGTGGGGTATTGATGGAGTTGAGGGGAAGGAAGGAAGAGTGTTTGTGATGGTGGATTGGGCTTATGCTTGAGTGAATGAAAGAAGAGGCTTTCTAATAGGTCTTATGAAGTCCCTCTTATCACTGGAGGTTGTTTCAAAGATGGTGTCGAGCAGATGACTTGACCCCGCATAATTCACAGTCAGCATGGTTCGATTCGGATATACAGACAGCGCCTCAACAAGGAGCGGCTAAGGACATCTCCCGAAAGGACATCGGGTGCGCGTTGTGAGCATCAGTGTCCCATGGGGCCAAGCGGCAATGTTGCAGCCATTTTGCGGGGTGAAGTCCCCGACCAATTAGGGGACTGATGATTGCGTTTAGCACTCTCGGCAGAGGCGAGAATGGTGCCACACGCTTTTCGGATGTCGGAGCAAAGTTGATCGGATGTACAGATGAGGGGACACCCTGACTCCGATTCCGATGCCGCGGAATATGGAGCCAGAAATTAGTGTGTCGTACGATGCTGCTAGTGCAAATAAGCCTAGTGTAGCCGCTGCAAGTCACCTGGAGCACCGCCAAAGCCGTCGCAAATTCGCCATGATAGGAACGGAAGTGAAGAGCAGTATCAATTTTAACGACTTCTAATCACGCGACAGCACAGAATGCTATTCTATAGTGGAGAGAGATGAGGTAAATAGCGCTTAGATAATCTATGCATGATCAATTGGCTAGGTAAATGCTAAGACTCAATGAAATATACTATTTTGACAGCTTGCGATCGGCCTCCTCGCCAAAGTCCCATGTTGGCTTGTCTGCACCGTTAGGCCGACTCGCTCTCCTGAAGCCAACTTCCAGACCCTCAATTTCCACAACAGGTGGTACGGCCTCCACCTCAGCCTTATAAGCGTTAGAGTACCACTTCTCGACGTACTTATCTCCAGTGAAGAGCTCAGGGAAGACCTGTCGCATCCTCAATAGTGCTGTTCCTGAGATCTGATCCACGCTGTGCGCATGTCGTAGGGCGAGGAAATCAGGCCCAATATCCTTCCTCAATCTCTCCTTTACTTCCTCAGGGTATTGCCCAACCTTGAAGAGAAGCAGGTCGTAGTGAAGAAGTGAAGCCTTTCCGTGCCATGATCCTCCACGGGTGGCGCGATGGTAGAGACCTAGCAAGGCTGTGATGGCACCAATACATCCTGTACCGTAGTCCGAAATGGGGAAAGGAGGGACGACGGGTTCTGACAAGCCCATGAAGCGTCCCTGCTCCCACGCGATGCCACTGACCTATCAATCGGGTTAGTTCGATGTCCCTTATAGTTGTAGATCAAAGCACTCACACAATCGGCAATCTGTTGCCACCCAGGTCGTCCAGCCCACTCTCCCTCGTAGCCAAAGCAGTTCTCATTGACATACACAAAGCCCTTGCCACGCTCCTTAGCAAGTTTTGTAAGTGCTGTAGCGCCGTATCCAAGCTTCTCCAGAGCGCCAGGTCGATACCCATCAACAACAACATCCGCTTCAGCTAGAAGCTTCTCAAACTCAGCCCTTCCCTCAGGAGACTTCAGGTCCAGCTCTGCAGCGTGCTTGCCCATGTTGCCATCTACCTGGAAGAAAGGAACGTCACTCAGGTTGGGACTTGTAATCTTAAGTACATCCGCTCCATACTCTCCGAGAATGCGGGTGACAATAGGTCCAGCAATGATACGGCAGAGTTCAAGAACTTTGATGCCTGATAATATCCGCTTTGGGTGTTCTGGGCTTGGTGTTAGGGGACACTTGGGTGTCTCGGCCTCAAGATTGTCGACAGACCATGGTGGAAGTGCCATATTTGTCTTGCCCTGATCATTTGTCAGATATGTCCTTGTGGATGAAATGTCCAACTTACATGTTGAGTTTTCACAAAATCCTCGTGCTTCAAAGCAGGAACTCCAGCCTGTCGACGAGCAGCATTCATGCTCTCAAGCTCATCTATCGAGAACTGTCGAACAGCCGGCTCGATAGTAGCGACGATACTCTCATGTGTTTGCAAATCTGGTCTGAAAGGCTCAAGACCAATCATCTTGAGAGTCGTCGAAGCTTCCAAGGATCCATGAATGTGATAATACTCTCCAGCGTTCTTGGTCTCATACAGGTTGGCTGACATGCGGCGGTAAGGATTTGACTGAGCCTGCAGCAAATCCGTATCTTATGATCGTTAGTTCCTTGGCTTGAAAGCCAACAGTTGTGGCGTATAGACGTACCTTTGAGTAGGGCCTTGACGCCAGGGTCAAGCTTTCCAAGACCACCAACCTTGGCCATATAAGCCTGGCAGAGGAAGGCTGTAGTCTTCTCCAAGTTGACATTGATCTTCTTCGGTTGTGATTCACCTTCAACAGTCTTTGCTAGCAGACTGGCGACGGCACCCTCTACTGCTTTAAGCGCAGCAGTTGTCTCCGTCTCCTTGAACGGGATAGGGAAGTATGGCGCATCTCGAGCCGACGTAAACTCGATGTTGTCCTTGAGCTCCTTCACAGCCGCTGGAAAAGCAACCTCATCGAACTGACCGCAAAGGTAGTCAAAGATTCTCTTACTCTCCTCCACCGAGGAATAATCGTGCTGGTTAATGCTTCCCATCTTGTCAGAAGTAACTTATCGGTTATTGGCTAAAAAGACGCATCCACCCGAGGGCATCTACAAGAGGTTGATTGTTATGAGGGAGTCTTTATACAGTGACACAACTCGATTGGTTGAGTGGCGGAAATCGACGGCGGTTCGGACCAAAGCGATAACCCACTATATCTGGGTGATAACTGCCTATGATATGGGTTTTGGGCGATGCATGACCCATAATGTGCGAAAGATAGTGTCATCAGTGGTTCAGTTTGTTGTGAAGACCCCATAATTTAGTGGTGGAGGTCGGCTGTGACCCTTGCCGATGGGTTCTCGCCCGGCTTCCGATGCTGAATGTGAGCCGTAAAGACCCGCGCTAGAACATATTGAGGCATTTGAGAGAGACCTTGAGGATTGAAGATAGTATATCGACAACAGAGAATACTCCTATCGTATCAATCGCTGCCAGTCTATCATCCAGTCTACCAACATCTCTAATCAATATGCCGTTCATCGAAGTTCAGAACAAGACACTGTTTTACGCCCAAGTGGACGCTGAGACAGCCTCAAAAGATGGCCCAGTGTTGGTATTCATCCATGGCCTTGGGTCATCTCATTCGTTTTATATACCCGTCATGAATCAGCTTGCGACTGCTGGATACTCATCAATTGCATTGGATGTCTATGGTCAGTACTTGCTTTATTCTGGTCGCAGGAATCAAATACTGAAGATCAATAGGCAGTGGCCTTTCCGTCTTGTCAGAGGGGGTCGAGGACCCAACATTTGACACAATCGCGAGTGATGTCAAGGCTTTACTGGAAGGGTTAAGCATTCGACCCGAAAATGTCGTCGCCGTTGGACATTCCATGGGCGGTATCATTGTACCAAAGCTGGCGCTGAAGTGCAACCTTCGCGGGTCAGTTCTCATTGGTCCTGTGCTACCAAAGCCTGCAATGGCCGAGATCTTCAATACTCGCATAGAGACAGTCAAGAAAGGTAAGTCAATTGAATCGGAAGTACAAAGAGGATGATCTGGTATTAATATTGAGTTCAGAAGGAATGGAGCCAATGGCCAAGACTATTCCCTTCGCTGCGACAGGTTCCAAGGCGACTTTGACACAAAAGGCATTCATTCGAGCTCTGTTACTGTCGCAAAAGCCAGAGGGGTACATTGCCTTGTGTCGCGCGATTGCGCAAGCAGACTTGCCTGCCTACGCAAACATCAAAAGCCCCGTGCTTGTTCTTTCAGGCGAAGAGGACAAAACAAGCCCAATTCCGGATGCGCAAAAGATTTTAAGCGAGTAAGTACTTATTTCACTGCAGGGTCATTTGATTGAAGCAACAAGCGCTGACTTTTGCTTTAGTTGGGGCTGCAGCGACTCGTCGAAGAGCATGCATATTTTACCTGGAGTTGGTCATTGGCACTGTATTGAGGCAGCAGACCAAGTTGGTTCCAAAATACAAGAGTTCCTATCCAAACTGGGTTAAAGGTTTGAGATAAGATATAGATTAATCAGTATCAAAATGTATTTCTTGGCGACTTCAATCCCAAGAGATTGCATTCATGATTGCTTCTGCTGTAATGCGAGACTCTATGTTTGCTGGCAGGGCTGTCTCCTGTGACCAAGCCATCTCAGCACTGACTCAGTAGTTACCAGGCAGGAATTCAGTGGTGTTGACCCCTCAATGTGACCATCGGCTACAGGGATCTTTCCATCGGCAGCTCGGTAATAGTGAATGGTGCGCCAATTTACGTCAGCGGGAATGTCACCAAATCTTACCCCATTCTTGTGGCCAAGTAACCAATAAAGACCTGGCCATATCCGACAGCTCGCGGCCCGCGGTTCACTCCCTCAGTTCCAGGGACCTCACACGACCTACCGACGACGAAATGCCTACCAGGAGGGTCCGAGACTCTGAGAGAAGGCGATGCGCCGAGGCCTGCGAGAGCTGCAAACGTCGCAAGCAAAGATGCGATGGCCGTAGACCCTGCGCCCGCTGCATCAAGCGAGGTCTCGGGCATGAGTGCCACGAGTCTCAATCTGCCTCAAGCAATGGCGCAAGACGCATCCTCGCGTCATCCCTACCAAGTCCCGATCCCGATAGACTCAGTAATATCACCGAGCAGACCACTCCTGCTGGTAGTATAACCGTCGGAAACAGATCGGGTCTGACGTCGGTGGATGAGACGTATGTTGATGACGGGACCTCTTCTTCTCTGCAGCTGCTCTCGAATACACAACCTGAAAGACTTCCACGCATGTCGCGCCTTATTCAAGATACGAGAGGTGAATACATGTTCATTGGCGACTCTGCAACGCTGTCCTTTCTTCAGAATATTAGGAGGATTGTACGACGTAGCATAGGAGATTGTGCCCTTGTCAATGACCCATTGCGACATGGCATCGTCGAAGCATCGCCTGAAACACGGCGAGGATGGATCCTGTCGAGTGCCCAGAACCCACCGCCACAGCAGTCTGAGCAGGAAGTCGACTATCTTGTGAAATGGTACATGCAGTCCGCCAATTGCGTACTACTTCTCTTCGACCAAACAGAACTTGACCAAGGCATAAGAAAGTGGATTGAAGATGGCCAAGATATTGCCGACCCTACGAGTTCGGTATACTATCTGGTTTTTGCCATAGGTGCACAAACAGGACCTGAAGATAAAGATGACCTGGCTGAGACCTTCTTCAACTATGCCCGGTACTTGACAGTGGAAACACTGATAGAAGAGCCAGGTATTGTCACTATTCAAGCGTTGGTTCTCATCGCCATGTATCTCTTGGGTGCATCGCGCCGGAATGCGGCGTTCATGTATCTCGGCATGGGAGTTCGAGCTGCATATGCCATCGGTCTTCATCGCCATGATATTGCTTCCCTCTTCTCTGCTAACGAGGGTCGCGCGAGAGAACAGCTATGGAAAGGCATTCGAATTCTCGATCTGTTCATGAGCGCATCATTAGGCCGGCCTCCCTCAACATCCGAATTGAGAGATACTACGAACCCCCAGAACTATTCAGCTTGCAATGATCTCTCCATGATCTTCGAGTTGATTCTTACAGATGTATATGCAAAGAGAATGATATCTCCAGAGATACTGGAACGTATCAGCAAGCATCTTCGACGGTGGACTGCACAATGCGGAGAGGGTCTCGCGGTTGATGGCATTGAGCAGGATGACTTGATCCGTGACCAGAATGGCGAAGTGCAGCCAAATATTGGGCTAATACACCTCAAGCTAACTGGCCATTGGACAGTCATGCTCCTGTCTCTTCCATTTCTGCACAAGGCGGTATCTCAACACGTCGAAGACAATCAACAGTCCGCGCGAGGAACTGCAAAGCCATCTTCCTCAGCGAATCAAGTGCTTGTCCACTCCTGCCTCGAGTCAGTAGTGCGGACAGTCGACCTGCTACAGACTCTCGTCAGGACTGGAACTATACCGAAACGCTTACCGATTGTTGGTAATTCCGCGTTTGTATCTGGCCTCGTCCTCGGTGCAGCAATCTTTGGGGATTTCGACAACTCATTCCCGCTCGAGAAGAGCCTCCATGCAGCGAGAGGCGTTCTCGACCGCTTCAGTCGTTACGATGCTGTGGCGAAGCGCCATCTTATGATCCTAGATCACCTACAGAATGCATGCGATATATACATGGATAACCGGGCAAGGTTACGAATGGAGCGTCAACGGCACCTCGTCAATGGTCTCTTCGGAAGTATTCACACAATCGGAAAGTCGCCACTGCGAAATTCTCAGCAACCAGAAGGTAACTCTCGAATCGGTTCAACGGATGGAATACAAACACAACCGCAAACGCCCAGACCGGGCCAGGTAGCCAACGAGATGACCGAGGAGCAGCAAGGGTTTTCGATGGAGGGAGGAGAGCAGACGGAGATTGATGTCGACATTTCAGCGGATGCTTTTCTGGGCATTTCACCAAACATGCTTTGGTTTGATTCTTTTGATACGACAATGTCTCTATTTCCTATCGTGGATACGCAAATAATGGGCGATGGAATGATGGCCAACGGCGTTAATAATCAAGAATGAGACGGATATCCGAAGGAGTCTATCAGTGGACCAGAGTAACCAAATTGAGCGAGCGAACAAGGATGATGGTCTTATGGGCATTGGCGAAAATGGCGAATGGTGGAACTTTTGTTACTCGGTTGTCGCTTGAAGGGCGCGATGGCATTCTAGGCCTCACGAAATATAATGATTACACACATTTCCCCTTCTCGGAGTGGATTGAACAAGGTAAGATGAGTCGGTGATGTGCGATATAACGTTACGCAGGGTTCTCGGTGGAGATATTAAAATCCGCCATTGACCCCTCACTGGATCTGACGAGATACAACGTCAACCAAGTGAACCAACAGTACTCGAAACATCAAAACGTCGCATATCATTTTGTGATTATTCCATTTTGAAATACCGCCAAGAAAGATTCGCACAGTTTTCAGCATGCCTTCACCAATTCGAGCGAAACACCTAAAGCCTGGTGACAAAATCGCATTCATATCACCATCAGAGCGTATCAACGCCACGCTTCCAGCAGTTGTAGACCGAGCCTCTGCCCTTCTCACAAACAAAGGCTATCAAGTGCAGATTTTCTTCAGCGAAGATAAGGGCATTCAGTCATGCATTGATAACCGGCTCTCCGAGATTCGAGCCGCTTTCTCTGACCCCAGCATCTCCGCCATCATCACTACCATTGGCGGCACAACCTTCACAGAGCTTCTTCCGGCCCTGATTGCGGATAAAGAACTTCACAAGACGATTCGCGCAAACCCAAAGATCGTGGTGGGATATTCCGATATCTCGGGCTTACACTGGTTCTTGTATGGTTTGACGGGTCTCAGGACTTTCTATGGTCCTGGTGCTGTACCCGAAATCGGGGAAGCGAATGATGTCAACGACAAAGATACCCCTCTTGCCTTCTGTGTTGATAATTTGCTTCGGGCGATTGCATCTACAGAACCACTCGGACAGATTCCCCGATCCAAGTTCTACGCACCAAGAGGAGCGCCCTTCTTTGCCACACCAGAATCGACAGAGCCACCAGCAATTGTGAAGACAACAGACTGGCAATGGCTGCGACATGGAAAAGCTCAGGGTCGACTTTTCGGTGGATGCCTCACCGTAGTCGCCCGTCTTTCGGGAGTTTCAGCTATTGTTCCTGACTGGCGTGGCCGAATCGTATTCCTCGAAACAGCTACGAACGAGGATGGTTCTGGTGGAAACCCTCCTCACCGAGTACAGGCAGCGTTCGCGGACTTGATAGCTCATGGTGTCTTCGAAGACGCTGCAGGACTGGTGGTAGGACGGCCTTATGGATATGATTCTGATGAAGAGCGAGAGGTTTATGCTAGCATTATCAAGGGATTATTCTGTGAGGGACGGCTTGCTTCAAAGAACTTCCCGATCCTATTTAATGTGGACATTGGGCATACGACACCGATGGTCACATTGCCGTACGATGCTTTGGCTGAGCTTGATTCTGAGACTGATACTTTTGCTATTCTAGAGTCTGGGGTTGAATAGTACAATATAATTAAGCTGCACGCAATGCTCCTTGGTATTTAAGAGCAGACTAAGCTCCATCATTTCACTTCGAAATCAGTTCTTCAATACCGAGCCGCCAGGTTCCCCTACTACCATAATCAATCGAGTGGGATGCACATGTTTTTTTTTGTTGGACCTCCCTTTCCTTTATGTCGAAGTTAGCTGTGTATCTGCCTGTCGTCAAAGGAATATATATGGGTAGCCGAGTTACTGAACACATATGACCAGAGAAGAAGCGAGTGTCATCCTCTAAAGGGTCGAGAGGCTCGTCCCAAATACCCGTTCCCGTAAAGGTCTCGGCGCGACACCGTTTTCTCTGGCGAAGCAGGGGACTGTAATGGGTCTTAGAAGACAGGGCTTTGCAATATGGCTCCTTTGGGGCTGGTTGCTGTCGAAGTTGAGGGTCTTCTTTATGTGTCAGACAATCTTCTCCTTATCCATTGTGGGGGAGTGTATTTCGAGCCAAGGACTCGCAGTTTCGGTCGTGTAGGTTCAATATCCATCGGCTCGAAGGGCAGCTATCCCAGTGACCATTGTCAAGACGAAGAGAACGCAGATTGATATGATCAAGATGGCTGAATATTGAGCCCATTCTTCATCGTCGAATTTTCGTAGATCTTTAGTCCAATCTGGCATGTTGATGGTGCTTGCTTGAACAAGACATGCGAGAGCGAATATCGAAAGTACAATGAGAGTCCAAATACATATCCAGATGTTGAAAAGAGCCCTTGAGAGGGGAGAGTTTCTAACTTGCTGCATGATGGCGATAATGCGATATACTAAAGCGAGAATTCGATGCGACAACAAGGAACTGATCCGATATCGACCAAACAGACATTTCAAAGAAGACGAGTATTATTACCTGTTCTTCTGACATGATAATTATGGCGGTTATTAATACTTACATGCCAGGCTCGGAGAATATCAACGACCCGCTGGGTCCCTTGCACGGTTTGATTGACGAGCTGTCAGCGCTAGACATGTGGGGCGAATCCGAACCAATCTAGTGACACCAACGACAAGAAATCTGCCTTGAAACGACTGATGCAGTTTTGTGAGACATGAAAGAAGCCGCCAAGTTGGCAATACGAAATGACTCATCTCCAATATAATTGTAAGTTGGTCCGGCCATTCCGAAGAAAGTTCAGCAGTTCCCGTCGGGAGGAAGGCAGACACTTATCAAGGCCCGTTGGCGTCCTCGCGTAAGAAGGCTTATCTGTACATCTGTGCCTGGATAAAATAGCCATTTCAACATCAGGATCTCGCGCTGGAGTAGATCGCTTGTAATAAGTACCATGAGAGTGAACTGACAAAGCACAAAAGTTCAACTGGTAGCAAAATTGGGGAACTGGGCTTTTGTTGCTAAAATATGACTGCACTGCATGCCGTGATGTTCAACCAAAGCAACTGATGGTGCTGGGGGACGCGCCAGTGAAGCTCTGCTGGGTATATATTCCAATCTGAGTGATCGGATATTACATAAGCTCAAGCAAAGCAGCTTGGCGCAGTGGAAGCGCGGTATGTTCTTCTCCACAGTGAGATTTCAAAATCCGTACTAACTCATCACAGCCGGGCTCATAACCCGGAGGTCACTGGATCGAAACCAGTAGCTGCTATGAAGCATTTCTTTTTTAGACTTTCTCATCATTTATCCTTAGTTATCTATCCGCTCCCTTACTTTTATAGTATCACATTCTGACTATATTATATTAACTTATCCGCGGATAATGTCGATAAATATCTATAATTTAATAAATATATATTGCAGCTATTATATTACTGCCTCTACTAATGCTATGTAATGAAAATATTATTGGTTTTAATAATAAAAATGACAGGCCCGACTCACAAGAAGCCCGATAAGGCTCTTACCGCTTATGTCTTGGCAACGGTCTGGCAGCTGACGATCGATGTTCTCCAGTCCAATGACGGTAATAAGTCTATTGGCAGTATTGAATTCATGTGTAAGTAAGCACCCATGTTGGTATGCCGTAATGCACTGGAAGGAGAGTTAAACCGTTTATAATGTTTTATACAGGATGTGTTACAAGCCCATCTTGGCCTCTCTAGAAGTCTAGAGGTTGTAAGATAGCCTTATGTCTTATATTGGTACGGCATTCTACTACAAGAGTCAAGCAGGTTGATTGATATTCGGCATAGCACTTGAAGTATACCAAGTGAGAATTGAAGCTTAGAAAATGGCATAAATGTAAAGTATTTACTCAATAGAAAACCCATTCCTCGGTCGAATATTAGCACTAGCGTCGGTCTAGCTCAACGTCAAGATGATCACATATTAACGTCAAGCTCCATAGCTGCACCGGACCCTATAAAGGCCAATAAGAAGCAAACCAAGGAACCGTCAGAACGGATCTGCCAATATCCGAGGAGCGGATCCGTACATACCCAGCATTTGGATATGAGTGAGATTTTAAGGTCCACATGAATCACTTCACGGGAGCAATATGATACATCGTTCAAACTTCCAGCAGAATATAATAGGATACGAGAAGCATTTCAGTCGCAATTAATCTTCTCCTTAGAAATAACAAGATCCATTCATAGAATTGTCGATATGAGGGAGAGCTAGTCAACTTCACGCTGATGACGATGAATGTCTTGCCTGGAGCCTACCACGTTAGAACTGTCACTTGTCACTTTTGACCCAATGATCGAACCCACATTTGAGCCTCAGCCAAGGAATCGGCTCTCCGATCTCCGATCAGATCGTCATCCTGTCTCTTCTTGGCGTGTTTCTCAGCGCAAAACAGGAACATCTGGGCCATATCCCCTGCACTTGCAGGAAGGAAACGTTTCGATCCGCTCACCATCCCATCACCATCTGTGGCCAATGATCAGAAGGGTTTTGAAATCCTCCGCATTCTCATTATGATCGACATGGCTGAACCGGAGACCGCTACCCTATTTATGAGTCTCACCAGGATGTATTACCAGAATAGACCTAGGAAATCGATAGTTTGACTTTAGTGTCCCTGAGAACAACCAGTCGCTTGTACAATGGCATAATGGCTGGCAAACATACATATTGCTTTTCTGTAGAGAACCGTTTTCTGATTCCTGTCAATCCTTGCATCGTGATTTCGAGTACGTCAGATACCATCATAGCATTCTCAAAAGGCGTGTCCAGGGAGGAACCCATTAGTGGATCTTAAAAAATGCATATATAATATCCAAAATCTATTCTTGATATCCTGGTTAGCATTCAGAAAGTACCTGACTTGGAAATCGATTGAAATCTAGGTGGTTGTAAACATGCGTTTCTCTGTTGTCGCTGCCGCGCTTTGCGCCCCCTCCGTTCTTTCTTTCCCCTGGTTAGCCCCCGAGGGATTGGATGCCCTGCTGAACCACCCGGAAGCGCGTGCAGAGATTGACCGACGCTTGAAAGAGCACCAAGTTAGCCAAGAAGAGAAGGACCACGAGTCTCGACAGCTCAAGACTGGCGTCGTAGGTGGCGTCGTGTCCTTGCTTGGAGGCACCGTCGAAGCCGTCGTCGATAATGTCTTGGGTCTGATCCCTACCAACAAGGCAGTCAAGGGCCTGCAGAAGTTCCCTGAAGCCTCTCACCCTTTCAAGGCGCCTGGGAAAACTGACCAGCGAGGCCCTTGCCCTGGCCTTAACACATTGGCCAACCATGGATGTAAGCTGAAGCACTAAAGGACACATGAGTAGGCAGCTGACAATTCATAGATATCCCCCGAAACGGAATCGCTACGATCGGCCAGATCCAAGCTGGCACTGCAAAGCTCTTCAACATGGGCGCAGATCTTTCCGCTCTCCTTGCTGTCGGTGGCGCTGTCGACGGTGGCGATATTCTGTCCCAGAAGATGAGCATCGGAGGCCCTGATAACCGTGTCGGGCTCCTGAATGGCGCTCTGAACAAGATCTTTGGTAAGCCATCTGGTATTGCTGGACATGGTAAGCGATCAATCCTAAGACCATACGCCATGGCAGTCACTAACCAGCTGAGCAGGAAAGTTCAACGAAGGCGACGCGTCTGCTACACGCGAAGACTTCTACCTCAACGGAGACAACATTTCATTCAAGTCAGAACTTTTCAAGCAGATGCACCAGCAGGCTCTCGCTAAGGGTGATGGCACTTACAACGTCGATGCGATCAAGGAACACTTCAAGAACAGATACAGAGATTCTAAGGCTGCCAACAAGCAGTTTTACTTCAACGTCCCGAGTGCCGCAGTTGTTATGGGCGCATACTATTTCATCCCTGGCTTCTTTTCAAACGGCACCATTGGTGCGGGCGGTATTGCCAATGAAGCTTCAATCACTTCTTTCTACGGCGCCAAGCCAAAGCGCAAGAACGCTTGGAAGGATAAGGATCTTGAATACACTCATGTTCCTGAGCGCATTCCTGAGCAAGGCTGGTACCGACGTGCTACACCCATGACTATCGCTGAGGCTGTTGGTGGAATTCTTGATGTGTATCTCTACGCTCAGCCAGCCTTGGGAGGATCTGGAGCTGACGGTAGCTGGGTTGTTGGTCCACTGGATTTACCCAAGGATCCTCAGGGTTTGAGCTGCTTCCTGTACAATGCACTCTTCGCCAACTTCCCTTCTGAGCTCTTCAACTCCGTGAAGCTCTTGCAGTCGATTCTCAATGGTGTCTCGGATGCTCTTGTTCCTGGTTACAAGGCTCTCGGCTGCAAAGTCGATTTCCCCGATGCCAAGGGATCTTCGGCGAGTAAGAAGTTCGCCGCGTACGAGAAGAAGTATGCTGGCCCTGCCAAGACAAAGGCTGTAGGCAGTGGATGGTATCAAAAGTGAAGATAGTTATACATTAATAAGTAATCGTTTTATGTAACCGCCATAGCATCGGTCGTGACATCTGGTGAAACCCAGGATAACATTTACCGAGTCTGAGACAGTCCAATCCAATCGGAGGCAACGGAGGGGACAATTCACGGTATATTTGATTGGTTCAGGACTCCTCACAAAGTGAAGGGGAATGACGTCTTCTAGATGTGATCCCTTCTCGAAGCTCAACTTTTTGACACCTTTACCATTCGCCAAATATGGATCCCAAGTATACACCGATCCAACCTCATCCCGGTGGGACATCAACTCCAGCGTCGAGCATTAATATTCAAGTCGAAGAGAGCGACAGCCGAAAGAGACGTCGGTCCTGTAATCACATTGCATGTGATCGATGTCGAAGTAAGAAAATTAGCGTCAGTCCCGCCCTCGCTGCTATCCGTATCGAGTTATCGCGTACTTATTCGCTTCAGTGTAACGGTGCAAAGCCAAGTTGCCCAGCATGCATACGGGCCAAAACAGAATGTGTGTATAGGCGGTACCGTAGCTCACTTCAGAAGGGCGAGCAAGGGATGGAAGGCTTGCTTCAGGGTCTGATTTTCTTGGAAAGATGTTCCCGAATACTTGTCGACTATGGGTGCTTGCTCAAGAGGTCCTGGGAGTTTATAGCTTCGCCAAGTCGCCAATTTCGGAGCGCGTGCCACTAGCCTTTGCGGAAGGCAAGTATCAGAAACTGCTAGTATGGGCTGGCACTCTGGACAGTCATATGAAGCGAATAGACGGCTGCCCACCTGAGGTGATGGTATTTCAGTGAGTTACTCGGTAAGTCACTGCCCACGTTTATCTGACTGTCAAACAGTATCCTATTCCATGTTGTTACCACCATGATATTTCGGCCTTTCATTGCAATGCCCCGCTCAACGCGGCTCATGTCTTTGACCTCCCCGGATAGTCATCCAAAAGCAGTATACGCGGCTTCATTGAGCCAGCTGAAAGATCTTGTGTTCTGCTTCTGTGCCAAGTATCCACAAGCTGCGTTCACGACATTCCTCAACACCGGACTGTTCACGCTCAGTTTGGCGCTTTTAGAAGACTTACAGGACCAACTGTGGCGGTATTGCTTCTACCTGTGCGTTCGCTGCTGGCAAGACCTGTACTTTTGTTACCCGGTTTTCCGCGATGTTGCGAAAGCGTTCTTATCCATGGCGATGCAGAAGGATGCCATTGCCGCGGGGGAGGTTCAGAACCCTCTGCAGGGAATTGATCAGACTGGGGAACATCACACTACAGCCAAAGAGGCTTTCACGAGTTTCATCTTTGACCCTGCCTCTGACATGGTCGCTGAAGCACAGGTTCATGCAATGGCTGACAAATTTGAAGAGATGGTCGTGTTTGATGAGTTGATCGATAAAAACACGACTAGCTAGGTTGCAGCAGACAGCTTCGCAACATTGTACAAAAACGGTCAATCTGGACACGTCTAACGTCATTGATTCTGCGATAAGATTTTAATCGAGCTGGACAAAAATTGAGAATTATGCTTACCTATTGGGTATTAATTGCTGACTCACGTCATCTTGCACGTCCAAGTTTTGTTGGCCCGACGGAAACTCCGCAGCCCGGAAGCTATCGGAATCTGACGGCACCAGGCACTCCATAATCTCTCAAGCCTAACACTAGTGTTCGACAACAAGATACTGAGTATACGACAAGACGAAATGTCGACTAGTACCTCTTCCAAAGTTTCTGGTGTGAGAAGGAGAGCTTGTGTCAATTGCACCTCTGTCAAGTCCAAATGCTTGCCATTCTCATCTGACGAATGCCAGCGGTGTAATCGGCTTGGTAAGCGGTGCACCTACCTGAACGTTGTGGAGAAACGAAAGAGTCCCTCCAGTTCCTCGTATGTCTATGGAAATAGGGGCCTTTTATTCAGATATATTAACATTGCTTAGCCGTACACGGCTCCTGGAGCAAAGATTGAGCAGAGTTTTGGCTCTGCTGGGTAACCAAGCCCAGGGCACGCCCATGAGTGGCTTCGTCGCACAGTTAGCGGCCGAAGACCTCAACATGAATGTGCTAGATGGCAGTCGGTTTGGCCAATTGCCACTGTCTCACGGCTTAACACTTCAGGGGACGCTAGATGTTGTTGATCGAGGGGTTTTCAGTTTGACCGAAGCAGAAAGATTGCTTGACAACTATCGTAACAGAGCGATCGAACACTTCCCTTTTGTTCCCATTTCTTCCGAAACTACCGTGGCTTCTCTTAGATCTACCAAGCCTTTCTTGTTCATGTGCATCATGGCAACCATGAAATTCGATAATTGCACCGTCCAACACCAGATCGGGGAAGAAATCCGAAACCAAGCACATCAGCGAGTTTTGATGCAGTCAGAAAGCACCCTTGAAATTCTGCAAGGCCTCTTGATTTATCTAGCATGGTACCAATACTTCTTCATCAGCTACGAGAAGCAGCAAATTGTTCCAATAGCACAATTATGTGTCTCACTAGTCCAGAATCTGGGTCTCGACCAGAACCCTGGTAATATGAGACGAAAAGTCGATCTTGGGCCAGACGAGACAGCACCTGGACGCAAGGCCGCACGTTCTGCAGAGCAACTTCGGGCCTTGCTTGGAACATATTGCACGGCATCTTGGTACGTATAGAAAGTTCAAGGGTCATTAGCGGAACGCAAACTAATGGTACAGGGTTTCTATCAAGTTTCGGACTCGCGGAGCGTTACCATATACAGGATATATCAAACAAAGCTGGGAAACACTCCTAGCCAACGCAGAGTATCCAAGCGACCTTATGATACCCCATTTCGTTCGTATTAACGAATTGTGCCGTCGTATATGCGACACTTTTGGGTATGATGACCTAGAGAACTCAGGCATGAGGGGAGAGTTTGTCAGTGCCATGGCTTTGCAGACGCTGAATAACGAGTCTGCATTATTGAAGGCTTCCATTCCTCCAAATCTTCAAAACAACCGTGAGTCAACCTCCAAGGACTTTTGGTTCATAGCTTGACAAAAATCCATTGGCAGTTGCTATAAGAATGGAGGTCTACTTGCTTGATACTTTACTCGGCGAAGTTTCACTGCATGATGACTTTTGGGACAGCACATCGACTCCTAACGTCTTTATAACTAATAATTTGTCTTCCTCAACCAGTACTAGGGTTTCTATCTTGTTTAACCTTATTCTGAGCTGCAAGTCGCTGAACGATGCCGTCATAGCCTATCCAGACGAAGAGCTCTGGTACATCACGTTTTATACAACGGCCAAGATTTGCAGAAGTCTCTTGTGCCTCTCAAATGCTAGTAAGATATCATCCGAAATCTTCAGAGAGACTGGACTTGCCTCCTCCAATGCCCCTTTCATGGCCATCAGCTCTCCTGTTCACGACCCCATGACAGTTGAGAGGGTGGCTGACTTGAAGGGCGAGGCAAAACGGCTACAAGGAAAGTTCAAGAAGCTCTCCCCTCAAGTACAGAAGATTGGCAGTGAAGAAGACATCATGCTCGGATTCTCGGATATGATATGGGCAGTGGCAGCTGCGTATGAGGAAACGCAAAGGCTGGAACCAGGCCTGTTAAGCTTTTCTATTGGAAGTGATGGGCAGAACTCCTCTTCTGAGCTAGGAAGCTCCGAAGGCTATCTCTCGAGTACCGGTTCTGGAAATATGCAGCCAGAAGCAATGTTAGACTTTGGCCTGATGGAAGATGAGACTTGGGAAGAGTTGTTGGCTGGGATCGCTACCGTAAGCGACCCTGCATCATCGCTGCAAGTATGAGTAGCTGTAATTAGCAAGCACATAGAACGCCCCTCAATAACTTTGTCGAGAGCATTGGCAAGGGAATTCTGTAAACTCCGAATTGCTGCAACGTCGTCTTTATATCCGTAATGACATGGGTCGACAGGACTAAAACCTTGGCTGAGGATTTTCGCTTACAGGCGATTGGCCAGGGATTGCCTCAATGGCTGACCGGAAATTCCGCCTGCGGCGAAATCCACTAAAGCTTGGTAATAACTGCATAGACCCCGTTGCGACGAGCGGATATAAGATGCCTCAATATCTTGGTCATGAGAACTCGAAGCAAACTATTCTACTATCTCAATTTCAAGATAAAGACCATTAACAAAAGTTTATATCAAGCGTAATCATTATGCCTCCTCCCAGAGGAACTCCCAACCCTCTTGAAGGGCCTGGTAAGCAAAACCTCTTTGTGTGGTTTCATTTTGATGCATGAATTAACCTACATGAAGGTGACTATGACGTTACCTCGGTGGTACACTCCGATACCTATCCTGCCATTGACCCAAAGAACTTCAATCTCAAGGACAAGGTAGTTCTCGTCACCGGAGCATCTCGAGGCTATGGCCGAGCCATGTGTGCAGCCTTTGCCCGAGCTGGTACCTCTCGTATTGTTGTCGCCTCTAGATCCGACATGTCGGCAACCGCTGAGGCTATCAGAGCTGCGTCAAAAGAAGCAGGCCACCCGGAGCCAGAGGTCCTGACCATCAAGACTGATGTTGGTGTTCCAGAGAGTGTTGATGCTTTAGCTCAGAAGATTGACGAAGCATTCGGTTATGTTGATGTCGTGATCAACAATGCAGCATTCATGAAGATGGTGTCCATACCTGATTCTGAGCCTGCAGACTGGTTGCAGACCCTCACCGCGAATGTCTATGGGCCGTATCTCGTTGCTCGAGCCTTGGCCCCACTGCTTGTCAAGTCTGAACTTAAAACTATCATCAACATCAGTAGTGTCGGAGCTCACCTCGTATCGCCGACTCTAAGCTCATACCAGATATCTAAGCTGGCGCTTATCAGATTGACCGAGTTTATCTCGGTCGAGTACGCGGACAAAGAGATCGTGTCGTACAGCGTCCATCCTGGAAACTCTCCTTCAGAGATGGTAGGAGGTATCGAGGGGATTCCCGAGCCATTTCGAGCAGGTCAGTCTATCGATCTAAATCATCAGAATCTGCTGCTAACAGTGATTAGCCTTTGTTGACACTCCTGCGCTTTGTGCAAACTCTTTGGTTTATTTGGCATCAGAAAGGCGACCTTGGCTGGCCGGGCGTTACATCAATCTCACTTGGGATCTTCCCGAACTGATGTCGAAGGAAGAGGAGATTGTCAAAGGCGACAAGCTTAAAGTTCGTCTTGTGACTTAGGTATTTGGATACTCGCTTGGAAAATGCACAATCGTCAACTGCGGGATTTATCATGCACTTAGATATTCGAAGCAAAAGTGATTGTCTAAATTGTGTGGAATAATTATTACGTAGTAGTCTATCGAGGGGTATGTCCAATGGCCTATGTCATCAAATCCGTACAAATACACTTTTAGTAAAAGTCCTCTCACTCAGCCGAGTGATTCCTTTATTGTTGCTTGCCCTCCTCGGTCTTAAGGTTCTCCAACTGATCCAAGCACCTCTTTCGGATACCGAAGAACGCTGTGACATGTCCAACAACCCACCAAGCAAAGAGAATAGGAAGTCCAATGTGAAGAGAGTTGCCGCATCCAGACCAGACCTGGATGAGAATGATCCATAGTGAATGGGCGGGGAAAAGGTAACCAATGCGGTAGAATCCGGCTGTAAGCTCAAAAGGGAACACGACAGAGCCGACATTCATCATGAACCAAGTTAGGAGAAAGAAGGGCGTGAGTGCCATGGGGATATAGCTTCCAATCAGAGTTTCTAGTACTTGGAAGTTGACATCCATGAATAGCCAAAAGGTTAGCCAGGATAGAGCAAACTGTCCGCCAGAAACACCCCAGTCTTCGCGGAAGGCCCAGATATATCCTGTGACGGTCAGGGCATAGAGGGCAGAGAATATTATGCCGTTGATAGAGCGCATGATGAAGAGGTCGCGGATGCGCATGTTCTTGTGAAGGCCGAACTTGTCGTAAATGCCGTTCATGGCGAGGACATAGAAGAACTGACCAAGGATAGCCATTACAATGTTGATGGTGTTGTATAGGTTTCGGCTTCCCTGGTTGGTAGGCATGATGATGTCGGCGGTACCTTGGATAGGGTTGAGATATGCTTCGACGGCAGCTGGGTCACTGCTGTTGACACTTCGTAGGGCGGATCGGCCCTGTTGGGACTGGTAGTAGCTACCTCTAGCGGCGCTGATGACCTTTTGCAAGTTTGGTGCTAAGTATCCCGAAGCGACAGTAGGATATCGGGCGCTGTTGTAGATGTAGGTGATGCTATCAGCAGGGTTGTAGTTCTCGGCAGCAGAGCCACCTTCAATAGCAGCAGCAAGCTTATCAGAAGAGCCCTTGTTGATGTAGATAGCACCCCAATAATCTGCGTGACAGACGCCATGCTTGACATCCTTTGTCTCGGGGTAGTCATCGGCGGATCGAAACTCAAGTGTAGGGAATGTCTTGTCCTGGAAGTTCTTGTATGCGCTGGCGACAGACTCTCCAACAGCACCACCATCATAGTCGACGACTAGAATCTTCAAGCCTGATACTCGATTGCCGACCTCGAATGTGGAACCGAAGACGTATGAAAGGTCGGCGAGGAAGACGACGAGGATGGCGACCATGACACCTGTGAGGATCTTGACGACAAGACCTCTTCGGCCGTGCCATGTTGCTGAGTTGATGCCATGTCGTTGTGTGTCCTCCATGACGGCCGGCTCGTCGTGTAACGTGGGAGCAGGGGAGGGTGATTGTTGTTCTAGATCGACTGCCATGTTGAAGACTGAACTGAACGAAAGGGGTAGGTGACGATTGTTGAGATACAGGGGTTGAAGGAGCTGAAGAGTTTTAAAGAATCAGACCACGATTATTGGAGACCGGTAGTTGCCTTTTTCTTATCTGTCTAAGGAATTAATTAATGGATACGAAATTAAAACAATCGTGCGACTCCTGCATATCTAAATAGCCAGATCCATCTGATCGATGGTGCCATGCTATTACTATGGCCGCATATTCTGGACTCTTGAGTTCCTCCGTCGTAGGTCGGAAATCTAGACAAGTCCGAGCAGCGAGGCCTGAGTCAATCACACGCTAAACCCTGTGGGGGCCTCGCGTAAGGGCCAGGGCGATCATTAGCAGCTAAAAAGCAGTAAAAGCCGGCGGCATCTCGCGTCGCGACGTGGCCGACTCGCCGACTTTGGCGCTAAGATAACTGTGATTACAAAAGATGCCCACCTCCCTAAAAATGTGACTGGAAGGATTCGCTCTTTCGTGGATCTTCGCATAATCCAGATAAGCCGGTCGGCGTTGCGCACTATTTTCCTCCGACCGAGATATTGACTGATTCATCAATCAATCAATCTGCGATTACGTGAGATCCTCACTGAAATCATTTACGTCATTTTCTTTGTCAATGGTGAGGCATCTTAGATGACTGCCATCGCCTTTGATCATCACCAATAGACCGATCTCAGCTGCTCAATTATTGGTAATGTGATGAAAATGCCGAATATTGCCTCGCATTCATCGCACAAGACATGCCTCTGACATAATTCCGCGTTGCACAATTCCCAACGGACAACAACCCTTTAACTCCGTGTGATACCTTATCAAGCCCCGTACGTGGTTTGTGCAAGCACTGCACTATTGCCATGCAACACCTGTAGAGCCTGTATTCCTCCTTACCTGACGTCGTAAGCAACACAAAACCCGTAATGGAGTAGCACAAGAGCCAGTTGATATGCACATTTGCTCGGATACATTTGCCGACATTGATGAGATGGCTTGTCAATATTAAATCTTAATATTGCAAAGCATACGAGTGTTTGACTTCGTGAAACGTGTGCAATACGCGGATCCGCGCCATGGTTCACCCTGGTCTAACAAAGCAAATTCTTCCATTGCTTCTCAACGGCGCTTACTGGCTTTGGCAATCGGGGCAGCCATACGGTATTTTGATGGAAAATACACAACTGTAGGGTAGTTTACTCCAATCTCATTTTCCGACATTGAGCTTCAGGCTGCTTGCACACATTTCATGGTTGAGGTATCATTGGAAGGGCGTTCGTTTTAGTGTATTACTGTAACTTCAATATGATCCGCGTGCAATAGTCTTACTAGGCCTGCGTGCAGGGAATCCTTTTTCTTTCCCTTTTCTTTTTTACTCGGTCCATGGAAGCAATAACACTTTGTTCCCGCTTTAGAAATGGTAGCGGAACCATCATACAAAACACTCGAAGGCTTCAACCTCACCTCAGTGTTAATATGGTGTTAATACGCCACCCAATGGCCCATGACGGGAAGTTCGGTTACCTAATGAGTACACATACAAGACTATCTGTTGGACTTGACCCGGCTTCTCACGACGAGGTTGGCTATAAGGTTCAACTTCCAACTCACAGTGGCACGCCACCAACCCCATCGCTGAATCTGCTTTGAGCTGATCGGCGATGCCCAAGGAGCAGTTGCTCCGAGTTCAGCAATCCAAATCAATTTGTTTAGTTCTGTTGAGCACTGCAAGTACTCGCTTCCATCGGGCCGAAGTTACAGGCTATGCCCAACTGTAAGGCTTTGATCAGCTGGCCCAACCCCAACATGGCACGGGCGTGTACATCGTCTAAGATCATCAAGGTGTATACGTTTTCAAGGGATCGATTGAATAATTGCAATCTGTCATAAAACTCTCCTCAGCCCCACGCTCCCTTACTGAATTAAACGATAGATCCACAATGAATATCGACGATCGATGTAGAGTTTCTTACGTCTATCATGAATATCATCTATCACATCCGACCACTCTCACCCCTTCGGAGGTTTTTAAGAGTTAAGGTTAATGCTAGCCGTTTCGTTGCCACTGTCAGCTGTCACATTCTTCAAAGCATGCAGCATGCTCAACCTACCAACCAACTCAGGCAGAGACATTGGCGGGTATGACGGCAGAGGTTTTCCTGTCATAATTACTGTACCGTGACATAACGGCAGAGACACTGATGGGGGCATCATGACGCTACGTCAAATGAACAGCAGAGAGGGAAGAGCTATTGGCTGGCATCGTGAAATGGTAGCTGGAGCTGAAAATGTGTCTCCACTGCCCCCAAGTCCAGACCTGCTGGTATGAGGCATATTACATGAAAAGTCTCATAAGATCCAGTAATTATATGGAGCTTAATACTCGATTCAGAATTTGGCTGAAAGCTCAAGGTGCTATTCGTGCAGAGTACAAACTTTGCCAGCCGGGATTAACTTTGCCTCCAGCCCGTCATATCAGCTTCTCAAGTAAACTTCCGCTCGCAACGGGCCGCTCAATCTAGATCCCGATAAGCTACGTAACTGACAGCCCGCCTAACGCACTTGGTCAGTGCCAAGCTGGACATTCGGATTACCGCTGGGGGAACTCCGCCTGACCGACATCCGCACCACTGATATTCACAGCTCCGAGACATTGGGGGTTCATACGCTGCTCCATTCCGGTTCGTTAGCCAAGAGACAAACAAGCTGCCATGGCAGTTCACGCCTCTTCTTATTTGGACGACTTGCAGATTTTGATGCGGAGATGTCAAGACTGGGAGTCCACTGACGTGACCGGATGTGTCCCCCGGTCGGTGTTGGTTGTGATGAGATCGTGGGTTGCATCTGACTTTACGAACTAAGACAGCCAACCACTCAAGGGAGAGATGTCGCGCCCTGTTACAAGGAAGGGATGGTAGGTGCCCCACAGGAGGATTTTCGTATTCTACACAACCACATGCGAATGAATAGAGATCAGCAACCCGTCGATCGTCATATTGCGGGAAGCAGCAACGGTTTGCAGATCACCGTCTTTGCACCAGTCAGATCAAAGAAGTTGATGGACCGCAACGCTTGACATGAGACAAGACTTTCGCCCTTGTTGTCGATCAGACTCTGCAAAGATTGGCCAATAATGAATGAAACGGCACTTGCCGATTGATGTGCGGCTAAAGAAAGGGGAGGCCCTGTTGTCTTACAACTAGAATGATTTGCGGGGGTTGACTATCCACGACCAAGTTATGTTCTCAAAAGATTGCCTTTCTATCGTGGCAGTACACCGTCGTAGCAGCAGCTAGAATTGTGTCTGATCAAATTGTGCAGGGTGATAACCCTAGATTAAGCTCCGGTAGCTAATAAGGCTACATTCACACTTGAGAAGACCTACAACAGTTAGCAAAGGTTCAAGCAACCAAGGAAGTGATATGTGATTGTAGATGCAGCTTGAAACGTTTACCGATTTACATGTGACTCATAATCAAGTTTGTAGAACCCTCACTTCCTGGCTTCAACTCGAATCCTTCTCACCGCCTCGATGATATCCAAGTCAAGAGCCAAGCAGTGAATCTTCCTGTCCATTCAGAACGGCCCTTCGCCCTGATCGTCAGTAAATCAACCGTTGTTGTTGCCTTGACAGGCGCCTCTGACATAAATGGCAGCGGCAGGTCTCAGAATAGCAAGAATTATCATGAATATTGCCAAGTTGAGATGTCACATACCAGACAGTTATGCTTCCGGCCCAACGCGGTAAGACAAACTTAATCGACAGGACGTTGAGCCCGTGCAACTCAAAACGTCTTCGCACAGTTATGAGACGGCTTTGACATGTTGGCACTACCAATGGCCTATGGCAAGCAATGTACCTATTGTGAGATTCAACTCCGCCAGATGACAACTGTGTGAGGAATTCGGCCAGCCTCTCACGGCTTGTGGGTTCCGACACCCACAAACAATGTGGTCTCTGAGCGGGGAGGTGAGATGACTTGGAGGACTTCTTGCCTTGACTCTTCAAGAGCCCGAAGGGCTATAAAAACCCTCCTTCGTCTCTCCCCATAAGTTCATCCTCATCACTCACAATCACACTCTTCTATCACAACAATCAAAACAATCACTCAACCCAAGATCTCTCAGATCTCCCCAAAACCACCAAAATGAAGGCCTCACTCATCCTCGCTCTTCCCGCCCTTGCCATCGCGGCTGCTACTCCTCAGATGGAGGAGCGACAGCTCGGAGGTCTCTTCAACCCTGCTTGTCTTCTCCAGATCACTGGTATCACCAGGTGTCTCCCAAGCCTCAGCCTCGACAGCATTATTGGAATTGTCGACGTCATTGGCTGGTAAGTAAATCACTACTGCTTGAGATCAATGCTAAACAATCCATAGCCCTCTCAGTATTGCCGGCCAGATCGCTGCGTGCCTCGATGTTCCCGGCACCAAATGAATGGACTGAAACACTCTCATTCACTTCTTGGAGGATGGGTTGACTATTATGTCACGGATGGAATATAAAAGCCTCGCCCAGAATCAGATACTTTTGAATTGACAATCTTGAGGCACAATCTTTTAGTCTTGGCACACATAATAAGTGATCTTGAACATGGACCATGGTTAATCACCTTTAATCAGACGTATTAAAAGTTGCCGGTTTACATCTCTTGTCATATCAATAAAAGTTGAACCTTGACATGGACTAGCTTTGTCTAGTCCTTGATAGAGCGCTAAAGATTTCTCGGCCTTGGGCAAGTAGATCCAAGCTGATTGGTTTGATTCAAAGCCCCTTTACACCCACGATTTCATTTTGGCATTAGCAATTCAGGCGGGGAATTCCATTTCTTGCATCTCGCAGGCGACTGATCGTGACAGAGTCAAAAATGGCCAACAGAATAGTGTTTCTTAACCCAAAGCATTTACAGAAATTCATCCAAGATGCTGAATCAGGTACTGTATATAAGAACCTGGCGATAATGGGTGTCCACGATGAAGATGGTGAAAGGCAGTTGAGCGAACCGCCCGCGACGCGCGATCTCTCAACACCAACATCTCAACACGAGTGTTTGCCATTAAAGACCGTGGGGAGGATTGGGAAGAGTTTGGCGACACAGATTGGCTTGAAAGAGCCACAGACTGGACAGCGCCTCAGATCCGCGCTGAAGCTGGAAACGAAAGCAACTTCACTGGCCTTGCGAGACTTGTCCAGAAATGTCCTCGACTTTCAAGACTTCGCTTACCAATTCCTCAGCATCCCTCTCCCCAGACTTCCAGATTTGAAAGGCTTCCAATTTCCCAACTGGAAGATCCTTCAATACGTCTCAGAACTCCCCAACCTCCCTAAACTCAATCGATTGACATTGCGGTTCCAATTAACCAAGGCGTCGATCGTTCTCAACCTTCTCAGGCGCACTCGGCCTGGAGGACTGTTCATAGGACCTATGTGGCTAGATCCCGGAAGGTTTAAGCCTATCTTCGAATTCTGCTGCAGCCCAGAGTCCAACATGCAAAAGCTCGAGGTTAGAGCTCCTCTTTACCAGATGGGTCCAGAGGAGCGTGGCCAAATCCACTTTCAGCGTCAGCCGTACGACGAAGATGCCGAGTGCTTTGCGCACTTGAGAAGAGAGGGTGAAGGTGTCAGGCGTCCTATTCACTTTCATTCAGATCCACAGACGTTTATCGAGGTCGTAACATCGTTTTGTAATTTGTTGCTGAACAGTTCTGGGGCGTTTGATGACAGTCAGGCTCATACTTTCTAGTACGGTCTTTTCAATGGAAAGGTCGTTCGATCTATCCCCCTATACTTGACCTGAGCAAAAATCTCAGCGACCATGCACAATTCAGGATTCAGCGATTAAAAACTTGATTCATAAGCTAACAGGATATCTAAATTACAAAGTACTGCATACTCCGTCCAAAGGTCTAAGCCGCTCTCTTCTTGCCCTCCTCGACAGCTAGCTCAACTCCCTTAACTGTCTCGTCCACCTTCGACAGGAAGACGGAGTGCGAGGCTTTTGAGTGAAATTTCACGGCATTCGGGCCCAGCATACCTGCCATTTGCTCTTGGACCACGGGGAACAGTGCTTTGTCCTCGTCACAGAAGAAGTACATGGTCTCGATATCGTGCCATGGCTCGTATGTGACAGTATCTGTGAAAACACGACCTGATTGGTGCTTGAGTGTCTTCATGGCGCTTTCCAGTGCTTGGCCACTCAGGTCATGGTAGAAGATTTCCTCTGGTGTGTCTGCGTACACGTAGTCCCCCTGTTGATGGTTAGAATCGGCTCGCTCTCCCGAGAATGCCTGGGCTTGCTTACCTTGGGGTTCATCCAGGGCAGGAATTGGCCGCCAAGCATTTGTTTGATGCTCAGGCCGAGCGGCGTCACAAACGCAGCTAGGTACACAAACATGATGACACCACCGGAAAGACCTTGCTCCTTGCGTTGGTGGTATCCAAGCCCCTTCACCGCGTTGGCACCGACCAAGCCACCATATGAGTGGACAACAAGGACGATCTGTTCTCCTTTATCAGCTAGACGCTGAAGGACAGTTCGTACAGCATCGGCATCATCTTCAAGACCCTTAGTGGGAGGCTCAGCCCCTACGGATGGGTACTCAACAGCTTCGGTTGTCCATCCTCGCTTGTGAAGGGCCTCGCGAATGGGGTCAAAGCAAGAGGCCAAGTGCCAGGCGCCTGGGGCAAATACAATGGTAGGGTTAGAAGACATCTCGGAAAGAAAGTTTAGATGATGGAGCAGAATCTGTGGTAAACCAGGTTGTTATCGGGACTGCTTTTATACACACGGGTCACTGAACTAAGGCATATTCGGGGTATAGCTAACCCCTTTCCTCCCCCGTGGGGTATGTGTCGCTCGAATGCCGGGTCTAGATGTTGGAGATCTGCTGCAGCCTACCATTTTCGTATTAGATATATTCTTTGCAGCTTCTCCCTGCGCCTTTAAAGCTTGATTGCTGGCTGTAAACGGAGCTTAGGTGGCTTCCATTCTTTAGCTTCCGAGAATACCCTCTTCCGATAGGTCAAATACGCCAAATATCTCAAGAACCCTTCATGAAACCCAGCATCCGAACCTGATAGTGGCCACGTGCCGTGTCTCGAGCTTGAAACTCAGTCCTCATCCAATGATTATGAGGCTTATTTTGATCTAGAAGATCGACTCAGAAACTACCGAGTCAGTCTCCGCGGAAGCAACGTGGAGATCTTCCCCGCAAAGGAAGCCCCGAGCTCAGACTCCAAGAGCGTCGGAAAGCAGCGAGCGGGGGTCGGAAGCCGGGTGTTCCCCAACTTTTTGGCTGTTTCTTGGTTTTTTGGGTCTGGAAGAGTCGGATGCATCTATGACGGCAGAATGGGGACTAGCTAGCGTTCCGGAGTGAGCAAAAGCATCTTCATTCCTTATTATTAAAAGAATAACCACTACTCGTTACTGTGTTAATTGCTTCAATCAGATTTCTTTCTTTAATCATCATTGACTAATCAGCATGGCTATCTCATCGAACACCACGAAGCCATTCGACATAGCCATTGTCGGCGGTGGTATTGCCGGTCTGACGCTGGCTATCGCCCTTCACCATCGCAATGTGCCCGTTATGCTCTATGAGCGAGCTGATAATTTCCATGAGATCGGTGCGGGTGTCTCATTCACTCCTAATGCCGTGGCAGCGATGAAAATGTGCCATCCCGGTGTACACGATGCTTTTCTCAAAGTCTGCACCTGGAATGGCTGGGAGTCTAAGCGCAAGACCTGGTTTGACTTCCTAGATGGCACCACCGAGAATGACAACGTGGCTTTCAGCATCAAGACTCCTCTCGGCCAGAACGGTGTTCACAGAGCTCAGTTTCTTAATGAGCTAATTCACCTTCTTCCTTCAGACAAGGTGCAATTTAACAAGCACATTGATAACGCAGTGGAAGAGCCCAATGGCAAGGTTCGCATGAGCTTTTCCGATGGCACAACGGCATTTGCCGATGCTCTGATTGGTTGTGATGGCATCGGATCTCGCGTCCGGAGGATCCTTTTTGGAGAGAATCACCCATGTGCAAGACCTCGATATTCTCACAAGTATGCTTATCGTGGTCTCATTCCCATGGACAAGGCCATTGAGGCTGTCGGTGAGGAGAGGGCGCGAAACGCCTGCATGCATGTAAGTTGATGGCCCGTCTTCGATCCTGGACATGATATTGACAACTCAGATGGGACAAGATGGCCATGTCTTGACCTTCCAAGTCAACCACGGCGAGAAGCTCAACGTTGTTGCGTTCCGCACAGATCCGAATGAGTGGAGTGATCCTACAAGGCTCACAAAGACAGCGCACCGCCAGAATGCGTTGGATGACTTCAAGGGCTACAACAGTACCGTGACAAACCTTTTGAAGCTAACAGAAGAGACTCTCAGTGTGGTACGTCCAACATTCAGCATCTATAACGACCAAATACTGACCAATATTCGCAGTGGGCCATCTTCGACCTTGGTGACAACCCCGTCCCATCATTCTATAAAGGCAGAATAGCTATCCTCGGCGACGCCGCCCACGCCACAAGTCCTCACCACGGCGCTGGAGCTGGTTTCTGTATAGAAGATAGCGCAGTCATGGCAGAGATTCTCGCCGATGAGCGTGTACAAAATCTGTCAGATATCGAGGCTGCATTTGCCGCTTATGATGAGTCGAGAAGAGAGAGGGGCCAATGGCTTGTCGACAGCAGCAGGTTTGTTGGAAATGCATACGAATGGAGGGCAGAGGGTGTTGGAAAGGATATTCCCAAGATTGAGCAGGAGATCAATGAGCGAATTGGCGTGATTTCTAACATTGACCTTGCGAAATCATGCGAGGCGGCCAGGGAGTTGTTGAACAAGAAGCGAGCTTAGAAAGATACCTCTCAAATTCAAATAATCTTACACGAAGAACAATAGCCCCATCCAGTCTGATATCCACTATACATCCACAAGTGAAAGCCATATACTTGGGTTCTTCTTTAGCAGAACTCGTCTTTCTGCATCATACTAAGCGTCTATATCTATGGAAAAATGTGTTAATCGCTGGATAGAATCTTCTTCATGGGGCACTTACTTATCTCGTCGTTCAACCTCAGTCATTGTAGTAATATCAAACTCGTGCCCTCCGAGGATGTCAGATCCCTTCTCATGCTTATAGTCTCTGAGCTTAAAACCTGTCAACTCTGCCTTCTGAAGGAAATGTAAAGAAACTTACCCGGCTTTGCCAGTCGACATTCTCCCACTTGTCCCTCCACCCAGTCGGGATACCTCGAAGGTTTTTTAACTTTCTATAATCGATATCAAAGTGGTAGGGAGCTGAAAGTTCTATATCGGCTTCTTCAGCAAGGTCAACGACCTTACATATCCAAGACGAGCTCTCTTCGTAGATGTTGAAAAAGACGATGGACGAACAGAATATGTCGAGCCTCCAATGGATAAATGCGAGCAGTACCGAACCGAGGTTGCGGATCTTTGAGTTGGGCTTGGATACATCTTGCCTTTTCAGAGCGTCAATGGTAGCGAGGACTAGGCTGCCCACGATCTCGTCCCTCGCATGCCTTGAATCATAAAGTCCGGTGACTTGAAGTTGTCAGAGATAACGACAATCTCTTGGCGCAGTATCATGACTTACTATTGAAGACATGCAGATCGTGCAATAGAGTTAGAGCAAGGCCTTCAACTTCAGGCCAGAAATCACGATAATTGCAGTTAGGCTGGAAGACAGAGTCAAAATGTGCTATCTACACGCTAGTTAGTCCGGTCTCAAGGGCGTTGCAATGTAAAAGATTACCTACCATGTTCTCAAATGCCTCAAGCGCACCGTAAGGGCTAATCAAGTTGAAGCCGTGAAAGCGCTTTCGACATTCTTGCCGCCACCACTTAAAGCGATCTACACCACGCATGGTGAAGACCCAGGGCCAGTTGGGGTGAAGTGATGCAAGCTTCCCGGAAGGAGTTTTGTCATTCTCCTCATCCCCCGGAATAGGCATACATATAACGTCCCAATCATCAGCACCTTCGTCATCAGGAACATTATCATCCTGCTTCATAACCTCCTCTCTCATCTTCCAGCCTTTGTCGGGGATGTCGAGGGCCTCCTTGTAGGTATCAAGCCAAGGACCATTATCCTCCCGCCACTGACGACACCCAAGGGTCACTTCATAATCAGGGGTGCAATCGAAATGCATAGAATCCTCAAATATGGAAAGAAAATGGAGAGGGTTTCCCCCGCGGACGCACTTCTGTATCGCCCCGAAGCACTCCTGGGGCAGGATCTCAGGGACCATCACCTCCCCTCCAGGGCCCCGAAGCAGGCGACGCTTACGAGAACCTTTGGGAACTTGAGAACCTTACGCTTGTTGCCCTCGGGGAGCTTCGTTGGTTTGGACGCTATTAGACGGTGGCTGGTCGTCGAGAGCCCCATCGCGAGGGCGATTAGCCTGACATTCTCTTGCGCTTCTGGGCGGCATCTTTCATTGAGTGATGATGACAACGCAAATACACGCAGCGGTTTCGTCCTTTTTTTCTCCCTTTTCCTTTGGGGGCTAGTTACGTCACTAGAATCTCCACTTCATTCCTCGAAATGTTGGCGAGTTTTGTATGTACCCTATACATGGCGCGTAATTGACTGAAACCTCCAAAATGAGAAGATGATGACTATTTTGAGTGGTGAAGGGCTTGGGGACATTGGATTTATTAATCTCCAAATTCTTTGGGGGTGACCAAGGCATTCAAGGTACCTTCAGAATGATAACCTCGCGCAACTGAATTGAATCCCTCCTGATTTTGGTAGATTGGCCTAAATAAGCAGAATCGTCTCGACACATTCATCATTTATTTTCCTTCACTGTTCAATCCTCAGTGTCTCCATTGCTCGACTATTTCGGATCAGCATCAATATTTGTATTTAATTCAAAGCTTGGATTTGGGATTCTTACCCTTGATACCAAGTGCTTCGGCCTCCTGAATTACTGTGGTCGGAATGTGCTCTTCCAAGCTCTCATTTTCTGGTTCCCAGCCGAGGACCTTTCGAGCCCGATCAGCTCCGGCGCGCGCGTTTGTTCCCAACAGGACAGAGCCATGGGGAATGATGCTGTCTATTTCCTTTGCATCGAGATTGTCGACTTCCGCGGTCGGAATAAGATTAAAGTCGTTTGCAGCGACAGCGATGCGACGTGAAATCTCGGCAAATGACTGTGGTCAATCTGTTAGCACCAAAATGTCGCATACTTGACGATGTTTGTAAAACCCACCAATTCTCCAGCGCCAGTGAAAAAGAGGCCATTGGCCCCCCAAAGGTTCTCATCTTGATTGCCCTCAACCGCCTTCTCAACCAAGCTGAGAAAGATGCGACTCAGGTCGGCGATGTGAATGTTCCCCCATCGACTTTCACCAGACCCAACCTGTAGACCCTTCTTGCGCTCCAATGTGGCCTTGGCGAGCCCGGGAATTTGCATGCTGCGCTGATTGCCGGGACCACGACCTTGGCCATAAATAATGGGAGGAACAACGAGCGCCGTCTTTACATTCGAGCTTTGCTCCGAAACGGCAAAGATGTAGTTATCTACCGCACGGCTTGGGTATTGCTTGATGAGCGACTTGATCGAGTCGATACCAGTCAGATCATTGTAGATGACATCACTGCCTGTGCCAAAGACTCGCGACTTGTCGGCGAGCTCACCGGCCGCCAAGGCGCTCGCGCCTGAGATTTGTATGTAGTATGGAGGTTTCGCGCTTTCAGGTCGTTTCGAAAGGGTTTCGTAGATGGTCTGGACACTCTTCAAGTGGCCGGTAGCAGCGAGATCTGTAGAGTGAGTATCAGTATGATGGTGTAGAATTGGGGACAAGGATGTCAACGTACGGAGCACGACGTCAGCATCTTTAGCTTCCTGTGCAATAACATCCGCGTCGTCAAGTCCGCCCGTAACGAGCTGCACCTGACTATAGCTCTTGGTTATGGCCGCTCCCTTTGAAGCATCACGAACCAAGGCTCGAACTTTGTATTCGGGGTGCGACTTCAACAGCGTGTGAAGGACATCACCGCCAATGTAGCCAGTAGCGCCGGTACTGTTTTGTTTCCAGCGGGTCAGCTAAAGTTACAGTGGGTGCGGGGTCAAACTAACAGGAAGATCTTGGTCATGGTTAGTGTTTGTCGAGGTAGAAGCCTGTGATTGATGTTTGGTGTTTGTCACTTTCGAAGATGGGGAGTTTGGATATTTAATTGCTTGCGACAATGTTCAACATGTGAAACTACAAGTTTTATCGCAATTGGATTGCTTCATAAGCAGCTCTTGCAACAAACGGCTATTCTCGCGTCATGTTGAAAGTGCAGTTTAGCGGGGCACGCCCTGTATTCCAGGGTCGCCCGTACTGGAAAGTGTCCCCGGCGCCCTGAAAGAAATCGGATTACAAAGACACGCTGCGGCTATTATCGTACTTCGTATCTTGACGGCTATTGTCGCAAACACAAATGACGACATGGGCTTGCCTCAATCAGGGTAAAGTCTAGAACACCAGGGAACTCCGTGGGCCGGGAATAACCAATATGCAATGTTAAGGCTGGAGAAATGATAGGCAGGCCTTCGAGATGGGAATTATGCCGCCCTCTGATTATGCGTGATAGCCGACAAACAGTCAAGCCACTGAGTGCAAAAGAAGAGAGGAAAGGACCAAACCAGGAGAGATTGTTACACTACGGTCAAACGAGCCGGGGATTATCATCGCGCCTGCTATTCTATGGCTGAAGAGGCTCATCAGCTTTCACATAGCAACTATCTCACGAACGTCAAGCTGGGGAAGGCACTGGGCACGCAATGAAGTATAAGAGTTCTCATGAATGACTATTCTACGGATCTAAATGACAGCTCGTTCCATCAGAGGCTCATTTCGGGCAATCCGACCATAACCCAAAGCCGACAAGTCTAGAGTGCGAAACTCTCCGTACGTGATGAGCTCTGCGACACCTCGTCCACAAGCAGGAGCCTGTTGACTTCCATGCCCAGAAAAGCCCACGCAGAATAACAGATTAGAGACTTCAGTATGCGGTCCAATGATGGCGTTATGATCAAACATGTTGAACTCGTAATGGCCCATCCACGAGTGCGTGACCTTTGCAGTGGAGAACTGAGGAACTCGCTTCTTGAGAACAGGCAGCATCTTCAAGTTCCATACATCTTCCACGTAGCTGAAGTCATCGGGGTTGACGGCAACATCGGGGCCGATCGGAGGGCAGCCGACGAGGTAATCCTTCTCTCCATATGATCGCATGTGAATACCAGTAGGATCAATGGTGAGCGGGAGATCTTGAGACAGAGGCTCGTTGACAGAGAAGATGTACGTGTATCTGCGACGAGCCTCAATCGGGAGACCTATACCAGCAAGGCGTGAGACCTCGGCAGCTCTGGTACCGGCGGCGTTGACAACCTTACCAACACTGATGCTCTCCCCAGTCTTGAGAGTAATAGAAGTGATTTCGTTACTGACGCGAGTCATTCCAACAACTTCATTATTGATGTAATCGACCCCAAGCTGTTGAGCTTTTTTGCGCAAGCTTTGGACCATGCCAAGGGCGTCAAAGGCACCCTCGTCAACAGTGTTGAGACTGCCAGCCTCGATGTCATCCAGAGCAAAGAAAGGATACTTGGATGCTATCTCATCAGCCGACAGCATCTTGGTCCCAGCACCGCAATTAGCCTGAAGCTTTTGATCTTCCTCTAGAACAGCAGCAAACTCAGAAGTATCCGCGAGATACAAATAGCCGAAGTTGCGGATAGGGATGTCCGGGATGCCGTCGTCATCCTCGCACTTGAGGTTCTTTCGAAAGTCTTTTACAAATTCGGCAGCATACTGAGCAATCTTGACGTTGATCTCGGTCGCGAATTGCTGACGCATGCAGTTGTTGCTGGCCCGAGTTGCTGAATAGGCAAGAGACGGGTCTTTCTCGACAACGAGAACGTTGCCCTCGAAGTCAGGGTTCGACACGAGAAACCAGGCAATTGCTGAGCCGCTTGTTGCACCGCCTATAATTACGACATCGTAGGAGGCTGAAGAAGGATGTTGAGGAAACGAAGAAGTAGCCATGGCTGCGAGGTGTAAAGTTGTGCTGGTTGACTGGAGCCGGGAGAAGTGATGATTTCGTGAAGCTTGTGAGTGAGAAGCAACAACGGTCACTTCGTCGGATTATATACCAGCTTGGAGAGCACTTCTGTCTATGGTCTCCGTTGCATCATAGCGCTTAACCACGGGGGTTGGCGATTGTAGGAACGCTTCACGTTGAGAAGGCTTTAGAGTACTCGTTGCTGTCCATCTGTAAAGGTTTGCCTGAGTAAGTATCCGCGAAGCAGCACAATTATTCTGATGGGAAGAGCGACTTACCTCAATTTGTCAGCCTAGCATTCCTTCGGTGAGCCGCATAATCGAAGGCCGGTGATCCCCAGACCAAGCCTGGATTGCATGAAACGGTCCGCAAAGTATTGAGAAGCGACGGTAGGCGCGCGGTGGATGGCGGCTCATCAATATCTCGGCCGCGGAGTTCCATGGGCAACTGACGCTAACTGTTTTTGATAGCGCCGA
Source organism: Fusarium sp. HKF-74 (assembly GCA_021223625.1). Taxonomy (NCBI): domain Eukaryota; kingdom Fungi; phylum Ascomycota; class Sordariomycetes; order Hypocreales; family Nectriaceae; genus Fusarium; species Fusarium sp. HKF-74. The sequence continues at coordinate 103,417 of JAJFAS010000014.1, forward strand.
CTCGATGTGCTGTGGCGAAATTTCTCAAATGGAGAACCAGCAGTTGTTTGACTAATGCTGAAAGCTTTGCCCCTTGCTGCATATTCTCTTCCATCAACGCAATCGCGTGAATATTAGTGATAGACCCGTTCTGCTTTCGTCGGAATTTGTCACCCAGCTACAATAGCCGTGCTGGAAGAGCCGAAGAGTAGCAGTTGGTGCGATTACACTCGTTGGTGGCGCGTCAAGTCAACCCCAATTTCCGACTTCACACTCACTACTCCACGTCTTCAGTCTTCGGACATCAATCATGAGGGTTGCAAGCCATGCACGGCGGCGCAAGGGTATTAAAACAAGGAAAGATAGCATTCAAGAAGCTCAAAGCTGACAAGCCCTAGCCTGCGACCTTTGCGTGTCGAGAAAGATCAAATGTGACTTAGATAAGCCAACATGTTCGAACTGCAAGCTGTACGGTGTCGACTGCAGCATCACTGAAGTCACAAGTCCGTCTGCCACAAGTAGAAGAAGGGCGCTTGCCATTGACGCAAGCCCAGCCAACTCTTCTTCGACTCTCTCAAGGTATGCGGATCTCTTTGAGCTCAACGTACAAGCATACTAATATTCATGAGGGACGACGTACTCGAGTCACGCTTGGCTCACATCGAAGCAAGACTGGACCAGATCGCCGCCGAGAAATCATCCGGAAGTCCACCTCGTGATGCGACAGCCTTGAACTTCCAGAACTTCCCCGAGATTCGCGTGTATAAAGCCTCAGATATGTGGAACGAAGCTACGACATTGCCTTGCCTTGGAATTTCACCACAGTTTCCAACTGGAGCCATGCTGGCGCAATCAGGGAAGCTTGAGCTGCCACCACTTCAAGAAGTCATGAGCGTACTAGAGAGATACTTCGATAGCTATGGCCGTTACATGCCTCTGTTCGAAAAAGGATCTTTCATGGAAATGACGGTCGACTGGTACTCTGAGAATGGAAGAAAGGAGCTGATCCCCTGGGCTGCTATCAACCTCGTCCTCGCTATGACTTACCGCATTATAGAAGATGTACCGATTGAGGAGCCGAAATTGGCTAAGTGTATGAGCAATGTACAATCTGTCACGACCGAATTGATGGCCAGGAGTGGTGATATTCTAGGTTTACAAGTTCTACTTGGTATGGTCATGCTTTTTCAAGGAACAACGAATCCGCAGCTCGCAATAGTCCTCATCGGAAGTGCAATCCGTCTAGCGCAAAGCATGGGACTCCCTTCAGCCAGAGCATCCGACAATCCCGATGAAGCAGCACCACGTCGCCGAGTCTTCTGGATAGCCTACATCCTGGACAAGGTATGACGTGACACGCCTCGGCTTGGCTGTCTGCAGCAACTAACCCTCGGGGACAGGATCTTGCCCTTCGCGCCAAAGCGCCCTACACCCAATTCGACGCCGAAACTGATCTCGAACTTCCAGAGCAGTGTGGAGATGATGGTATGGGAATACTAGAGTCATGCACGGGGACGACCAGGTTCAACTACTTACGTGCTCGGTCTGAGTTGGCTATAATTCAAGGCAAAGTCCACAACTTCCTTTACAGCAGGACAGCTCAACGACTGTCTCAAGAGCAACGGGCAGAGACGAAGCATCGTATCGAACAATTGCTCTCCAACTGGCGCAGCGCACTACCACAGGAGCACCTACGATCAGACAAGCTCTTCCATGACTTCTCAACAATCTCAGTTCACCTTGTGATGAACATGTATAACCGATACCTCGAATGCCTCTACCGGGTCCATGACACCTTTGCTTTTGATGAGACGTGGATCGACAGGGCACGTTGCTATCTTTCACCCGCAGTGATTCCAACTGGAGATGGTGGCATCGATGGTAGGATCAACCACCAAGAGATCAGTCCATTGCCTGGTGCATGGTCCGAGTGCGTTGAGCATTCAAGGCTTGGCCTCGAGTTGTCGGCGTTTGGGAGAGAGACAGAGTATTCAACTTGGTGAGTTGGACCTCAATTTTCACGAGCCTCCAGACTAACGTGGTCACCAGGCTCCATGCTTGCTGCAATCTTTCGGGACTGATCGTTTTGCTGGTCAACATCATCGAGTTCCCCGACCAGCCGACCGTCATGTCGGACTGGAGCTTGATCGTGAGAATTCGTAACAAATTTGACCAGATGAATGCCAAAGCATCGAAAGAACCATTCTTTCTGCTCCAGGTAGCCCATGAACTGGATCGCAAAGCTTCTGGACAGGTCAAGCGACTCGCACATATGTCGTCACTCAGTCATCAGGAAGCTGCATTCTCTGAGCCTTGGGCAAATACGGACCTTATGTTCCTATAGTCAACCGAAATGTTCTCCCACGAGCCAGAGGGACTCTCTAGCCCATCATAACTATGCGATATTGGGTCATTCTTCAAATATCATGACCGTCACTTGATGTTGACCCCCGCAAACAGCCCCACAATTCGGGGGAAGAGACCCCGAGTAATGTTCCCCCTCCCCCAAACTGAGCATGTCATCCAATCGTGACCGTTCTTGATAAATACCGCGCGTGCCTCTTCTCATCACTTTGGGGGTCTCGGATTCACTGCAATTCAATACCAGACCAACATGGCGGAAACTCAAGGAGCACGAAAGCGATATGCCGTTGTTGGCACCGGCGGCCGCTCAAGCTTCTTCTACTCGGCCATCGCAACTGAATACAGCAAAACATCATGCATCGTAGCCCTTTGCGACACAAATCAGACTCGAATGAACTATGCAAACTCCAAGCTGAAATCACTCGGTCATGGCGAGGTTCCGACATATCTCGCTAGCAACTTCGATCAGATGATCAAAGAGTCCAAGCCCGACGAAGTCATCATCACAACCATGGATCGAACACATAACATCTACATTGTTAGAGCTCTCGAACTAGGATGCAATGTCATTACTGAGAAGCCGATGACCATTGACGCTCCTAGATGCAAGGAGATTTTCTCAGCAGTCGAGAGAACGGGCCAGAAAGTTCGCGTCACTTTCAACTACAGATATGCGCCTCACAACACGAAAGTCTTTGAGCTTCTGAGGTCTGGAGCCATTGGAAAAGTCACAAGTGTCCACTTTGGTGAGTCGATGGTCAGATCATAGCGAAGAGGATAGAAGCTGACATGACTATAGAATGGATGCTCAACACCAGCCACGGAGCCGACTACTTCCGCCGTTGGCATAGGGACAAGCGTAACAGCGGCGGTCTTCTGGTACACAAGTCAACCCATCACTTCGACCTTGTCAACTTCTGGCTCCAGACCAGGCCTCAAACCGTGTTTGCTACAGGAGACCTTGCTTTCTACGGCCGAGAGAACGCAGAGAAGCGTGGCGAGACCAAGTTCTACACCCGCGCCCATGGCAGCGAAGTCGCCAAAACCGACCCATTTGCCCTTCACCTCGATGAGAATCCCCAGTTGAAGGCTATGTACCTGGATGCCGAGCACGAAGATGCTTACTACCGCGACCAGAGCGTCTTTGGTGACGGTATCAGCATCGAAGACACCATGAACGTCCTCGTCAAGTACCGCAACGGGGCTAGTCTCTCATACTCTCTTACAGCATACGCACCATGGGAGGGTTTCCGTGTTAGCTTCAACGGAACTGGTGGGCGCCTTGAAGTTGAGGTCGTGGAGAACAGCTATGTCAACTCAGGTGGTGATCAGGCGCAAGAGGGATCTCTGGAAAGCCGCAAGATTCTGCTTCGACCTCTTTTCGAGAAACCAAGAGAGATCAAAGTCGAAGATGGTGTTGGTGCTCATGGAGGTGGAGATACAGTTTTGCTGAACGATCTGTTCGGAACGCCTGTGTCGGATGAGTACATGCGAGCTGCGAGCCATATCGATGGTGCTGCCTCAATACTTACTGGCATCGCGGCCAACAGGTCTATTGCTACGGGACAAGCGATTAACGTAGATGATATTTTGCTAGTCCCCAGTTCATGAACACGAGAAACTCGAGCATAGCCTTCACCGGGACGAAATGACAGTTACTATAGCTGATATGAACAAAAACAATGACGTCTACGCAATATTGCTCGCTTCTGACTCCTCACCCATGCGTATCTTCTCTTGAATAATGAACAACTCTTGCTCCCGCGCACTCTTCTCGAGATCGAGAAATGACCAGATTCCAATAGCACTGACCAAGCTCAAAGCAAACAAGAAGTAAAAGGGGGCACTGTTGTTGTTGCCGCCAGGGGTAGCATCAATGATAGCACTGCTGATGAATGGTCCGATGAAGCTGGATGATTTTCCGATGATGTTGAACAGGGAGAAGAAAAGGAACTCGTGTCCTCGGGGAGTCACGGAGCTGATCATGATCTGCGAGTAACTGTACCAGGGACAGACGAATAGTCCATAGAAAGCCTGATACAGCCAGATCTCCCAGACGTTCTTGAAGCCAAACTTATCGGTCCAGTTGCCAATCATGCCCCAGCCGTCGAGAAGGATGATAAAAACCATTACGGCGTTGAACATAGCCTTGACACTGAGGTTGAAGTGTTTCTGAATGAGCCAGAAAGCGCCAATGCCGATGGCTTGAGCGACAATGCCGACGATGAGGAGGTAGGTCAAAGTGAGAGTCTCGTAGCTAACGACCTGGTTCTGAAGGGTGCCGATAACTGTGACGGTGGTGTTGAGAGAATCTCCCAGAAGGAAGTATCCAACAAGATAGATCAAGCTCTGCTTCAGTTGCCAGATTTGAGTGAGGGCCTCCCAAAGCTGCCAGAATCCGACGGTAATCATGTTCAAGTGATCCGGAACCTTCATTCCAGGGCGTTTCTTCTCGAATATGAACCATGGAATCGAGAGCACAAGCCAACAAGCAGTGGCGAACGCGATCAGGACCGAGAGTCCCCAGTTGTTGTTTTCGGCACTCTTGTCGACTTTGACACCAAACATGATACCCACAATAATGGCTAGAATAACTACTTCGCCAACAGACTGAATATAGAAGGCAACGTTGCTGAGCCTGCTCCTCTCCATCTCATCTTTGCGATCCATCTCGCTTTGGGTGATTTCTCCAGACTCGAACTGAAGGGCAGTTTCTTTCAGCTGCGGAGTGTTTCTAGCGAGAGATGGGAACGCCGCCGTCCAGTATGTCAGAGTCATCTGATATGCTATCAAGCCGACGATGTAAAGAGCTGTGCCGGTTTGCCACTTGCTGGGATCGTGGACGCCCAGCCAGGCAAAGCCGATGCCATATGCGATAATTGACCAAACCAGAAGAATCCATCGTCGGCCAGTTCCGAAATCTGCGTAAGCTCCAATAATGAGGAAAAGAACAGCCTGAATAGCGAAAGATATGCCATTGGCAAGAAGGACAATGCTGTTGACGTCTCGTGCGCGACCCGCAAATGGTAAAAGGCCAGTATCACTGGGGGCCGCCTGCGACAACAGATTCTGGAAAGCTGTCGGTCCAAAATTGAACAAGGCGAGTCCATTTGAACCAATGTAATAGGCGTACCACGACCAGATCTCCTTCTTGGTTGTCTCAGGCATGTCGCCCTCTGCCAGCGTAGGGACTATGATACCTGCGCTAACATCTTGCTTGGCAGTCTCGTCATGCAGGTCTTTGGACACCCTGGTCTCTGCTGTCGCGGGATCTGCTTGCGATGCCATCTTTGGAGATTATTTGTGAGGGGAAAAATCTGTTGGAGCAAGAGTTCAATTGAGTTCTCCACGAGGCATTTAACTTAATCGTGTCGCAAATGGAGATGCCGTGTAACCGTTCTTATGGTGGACCGTGATCCCAGATGACAAAAAGACTTGGGTAAATTAGCATATGTTTAGTGCTGAGTATATTTTGACACTCTGTAACTAAACCTGATGTTTTCTTACTCCCTGAGGACATGATAGGCAGATCGTTGATCAAACGTTGCTAGTCCTCGGGGGGGCAAAATACACGACCCGTAACGGGTCCGGTTACTCCATGGGGTTAGTTCGGGGAGATCGAGGGACTTTTGCTATCGCTATTTTCCGACGTTCAAGATAAGCTCAGAAAAGATCGGTCACTAATCGTCTCCACGAGATTGGTTCAGATAGATCAAAACAAAACAAAAAATGATGTTTCGTAGCTTCAACTCAAGTTGCATCCATTCTACGGAAAGGCCCATCGGTGAAGGCATCTTGCAGTTCAGACATACTTCCGGCCACGCCGTGTCAATCCCAAGGTGCTTCCGAAAAGATGTCACATCCCTCCACAAGGAAGGACACGCATTAGATCCGGTCGAAAGAGAAGATTATATCGTTTGTAAATTAAATTTATACGTGGCTCACTACCAAAAGGCCTTCTCGTTGGTCGTCCTGCTTGGAACTTGTACCCATTCACGAAATCAGCTCAAGAGCCAACTTAATGCGTCTGTATGGTTGTCTTGGAAAGGCAGCCTGCATTGCAGACAAGCTCCCAGTCATACCAATCCAGTTGGAAGATTCAGAGATAAATAGGGTGATAGGAGGAGTGGCTAAAAAGGACAAAGTCAGCATATGAATATTCTCACTCTTTCAACACAAACTTTCACTCACATCCGTCGGTATTTACCCAAGAAGCAGTGACCTCAAGAGTGTCAGGGTCGACGTTCCACTGAGAGATAGTATTAGAATCGAGCAGCTTCATTTCTCAGAGTTGGCTCACAATAGCTGATTCAGCTGCCAACTTATATCGATTAAGTGAAGCCCAGTTGGACCAAGCGTGGTAAACATTGGCTGGCGGACTACCAGGAGGGCCTTTTACTGTCAGTGATCTGGCTAGAGCATGAAGAGTATCGCCCAATGCGTTTTCAGATTTCACTTACTGGAAGTACATGCAGAAAGGGAGTTGTAGCTATTTTGATGACCTGGTAAGTGTTTTGTATAGCGGACTCAAGATAACCCTTCACTTACAAAGACGAGTCTGGCCCCAAGTCCGGATTGGTGTTATGGGTACTCTGAACGGCACATAAGCGCGTGAGGCCACCGAATACCTCAGCATGAACGAAGTCCAGTTGAGAAGTGGCACCTGGCTCAGGTGGAGATATCTGAATCTCCAAAGCGTCTTCCTTAGAGCCATATAGACGATTGTGGTCCAAGGCAGAGGAGACGTAGCCAAAGGTAGACTCATCTGGATTCACCAAGCGAATGATATAGAGGGTAGGCGTACTCGAGCTGGTAGTGGTAGATTCGCCCGCTGTTGTAGTTGTTGCATCCACTCTCGGAGTCGTTTCGGTATCCGAGCTGGGAATAATTGCTGTTGAGGCAGCATCGCTGGACACTAAAGCACTTGCGCTCTCTGCATCTGTAGTGAGGCTAGTGGTGGTCGCGGTGATCGGCTCACTGAAGGGGGAAGTCGATGCAGAGGCTAATTCTGTACTGAGTTCTGTAGTAAAGGTAGCTGCCCTTGACGAGGACCGCGCATCTGAAGTTGCAGTGACATCTGTGTCTGAGGTGGACAGCCCAGTAGTAGCGCTGCTGGTGGCTTCAGGTCGAATTTCAGCTGTCGAAGACAAGGACATAGAGCAACTAAGGTCGTAAAGTATATAAGGAGACGTCGAGTCTTGTTGGAGACCTTCTGCCATAGGAGAGGAGAACAGAAGACATCTGGCGCTGCTCTCCGCGTAGCTCTGGCAGCCAGTAATGACAGAGCAAAGCTCCCGACAATCGACCAAACGGCATTTCCGAGTTCTGGTAAGAAAAGGGTCTGGCTTAAAGCCTAACAAACCACAAGACGCTTTCTCAATGTTGGTGACAACACGAGGGAGTAGATCCGAGCGAGAGGTGTCAACTGGCGAGCCTGAAATGAGCGGGAGGCAAACGCCTACAAAAGCGAGAAACCGCATTTTGAGAGAGGAATATCACCGCGAGTGTGTTGAAATATGCTTCCGGTAATAAGAGCATTTTTGAAGGGCCCGGCCATGTTTCAAGACAGCTATCAGGAGCTTTCAGCTGATCGTTTATTTGAGGCTATCGGTTTGTTACTCTAGTGTGTCGATAGTTTCAATCACTGATAAATGAGATGTTAGCTTGGCGGCTTGGCCCAATTTCCACATTGTTCCTTGGCAGCGGTTGGTTATGCATACATTTAGGCTTTTCAAGTCTGGGCCACGTCAAAGGAGATGCTTGATCTGTTCATGACTCTTGTCCCCAGTATCTTGCGGCGACAACGTATACCTCAGACTCGCGATCACTACCAGCCTGGCCATGGTGTTGAACTTCTCTCAAGTTCGCATTTCAGGATTTATGGGATTTAAACTAATCTATCATCCAATAGCAGACCCGGAAGACTGCTTGATAACTGTCGCAGCTTTTCCTGCCCGCGTTTGGCATGATATCGACCTTGGGCCTTAGGAAGTGAGTGACTTTTGCATCTTTGGATACAGGAACCAATACCAGCTCATTGTGGAGATCTCAATTTTTGCTCTATTCAATTTATCCACATTCTCCATTCATGCAAACCTAAGGATCAAGGCAACTTCTTTGCGTTGAGTCTCCTGTCGCCTTTGTTCTCCGTTTCACAAGGTGCAGACTTTGCTATAGCTCGCCCTCTGATTGCACCACTTGTCTCCACTCGCACATGATGGGGATTATGGATCAACATTGACAGATTTATTGTCAAACAAGTTGCATGACAAACTCAATAAAAGTGTCAATCTGCGAATGATTAGAAGAATCCGACAACAGCGACATCATGGTATTGCATCCCGCAGAGGTCGCCAAACACAACAACGCCAACTCCTGTTGGCTCATCATTCATGCAGGTAATTCGCTCAGTCGGCACTACACCCACTAATAGAGCTACAGAACAAGGTCTACGATCTTACAGACTTTCTTCTAAGTATACATGACGCTCGTCACCTGCATAATTACTTTCATACTGATCCCTTCGATAGATCATCCTGGTGGAAAGAAGGTGATCCTGAAAAATGCGGTATGTGTTGCCTCCTCCTGAAAAAGCTCCCGTACCAACTGTTTTAGGGAAAAGACTCTACCGCAGACTTCGATCTGATTCACTCGAATGACGTTGTTGATAAGTGGTTGGAGCCATCCAAGCACCTGGGCGATATCGATACCAGCGCAGCAGGCATACCCGCGAATGGAACCACCCAGTCCAAAGAACCAGAACAAAATCAAGAGATTGTGATAAGCAAGCCAAGGCTTTCACAATGCGTGAACATATCGGACTTCGAGTCTGTAGCACAACAAACTATGAAGAGATCTTCTTGGAACTACTATTCTACGGGGGCTGAGGACGAGTTTGTAAGTTGGCACTTGGCTCGAATCATTCTTAGCATGAGACTTATACGCAATAGACTATCAGAGAAAACAACGCAGCATTTCTACGCATACGGTTTCGGCCAAAGGTTCTTGTCAACGTTGAGTATGTAGATATCTCTACCACTATGCTTGGAGCACATACATCCGCCCCAATCTACATAACAGCCACTGCACACGCCAAGCTTGGAGACCCAGGCGGCGAATTGACATTGGCGAGAGCAAGCAGCAAGCATGATATCATCCAAATGATACCATTGTACTCATCATGTCCTCTCGACGACATCACGAATGCTAGGGAGCCTAATCGGACCCAATGGTATCAGATTTACGTCAAAAAGAATCGGATTGTGACACGGAAGGCCGTTGAGGCCGCCGAGGCACGAGGCTGTAAAGCCTTGTGCATCACTGTCGATAATCCACATCTCGGAAGTCGCGAAAAGGTCCTACGCTCGCGACAGAATGAATCTGAAGACGACGAATTTGAAGATGCACCAGCAACAGAGCTGGATCCGTCTCTGATAATGAACTCAACTCTGTCTTGGGATGATATCCCGTGGTTTCAAGCCATCACCAACATGCCTGTTGTCCTCAAAGGTGTGCAGCGAGTTGAAGACGTCATAAAGACAGCAGAATACGGGGTCCACGCTGTGATCCTCTCTAATCATGGCGGACGACAACTCGATTACTCAGAGGCCCCAATCGATGTCCTTGCAGAGGCTATGCCTATCTTGAGAGAACGAGGCCTTCAAGGCAAGCTTGAGGTGTATATTGACGGCGGGGTTCGCCGCGGGTCAGATGTGTTAAAAGCTTTGTGTCTCGGGGCTCGTGGCGTTGGCATCGGTCGCCCATTTCTCTACGCGATGGCTGCCTATGGACAGAAAGGACTTGAGAAAGCTATTCGCATTTACAAAGATGAGCTTGAAAGGAATATTCGACTTCTTGGGTGCACGTCCATTGATCAGCTTCACCCAGGGCTGGTAAAGGTGCTCGGCGAGGTTCGAGAAAGGCTATAAACGTCTGATATTTGTTGGCATCTTGCACTACAAGCAGCCATTATAGACTGACACGATCATGGGGCGCGTTCGAAGTGACAGCAAGATTTCGAAAGATGGGCTGATTGCCCAAAAGCCATTGATGATAGTATGTGCATTATCTAATAATATACAGAGTCAAACTTTCTAAACCGAAGCCAATACATCCTGTCACTTCAAATCTACCATCACAGTTTTACCAACCGCCACCAGCCTTCTTGAAACCAGGGTACATCTTCTTGTTGTAGTCGAGCCAGTTTGTGCCATTGACACTCAAGTCCTTGTACACGGGGCAGTCCATAGCTCCCATGATAGGCTCAAGAGCAGCGAAGAGGACATCAGTTACAGAAGACAAGGTGGCGAAGAGAGATGACAGAGCGTTAGGGGAGACGGTCTTAATAGCGTTGAGAGCAAAGCAGACAAGGTTGTTACCCTGAAGAAGGTTCTTTCCGTTGAGGACTCCACCAGCAAGGTCGTCGAAGTTGATTCCGACAAAGGTGTTGACACCGTTGGTGTTACCGCCGATGCTGACAGATGTTAGTTAGATTTCATACGGGAGCAATCACGAGATGACTTACCTAAGGACCTCAGGGTGACTGTGAGTAACAATGTCAAGGGCGTTGGCAGCAATGCCATAGTCGGTATATCGGCGGCGGTAGAAGTTCTCGGGGATACGCTCATGGCCCACGACATAGGTCATGTTATCCTCAGGTCCGTAAACAGAGAAAAAGGCCTTGAGCGTCTCCTTGTCGAGGATACCATCGTCAGGATGCTCAGCAGAGCGGTTGGCAGCAAGACGAGCAGTGAAAGAGTAAGGGCTAGCACGGACGAGCCAGCCGCTAGCAGGGCCGAACCAAGCGTAGGGGTTGGTAGCAATGGTCTGGTGCCAGCGGTTCTTGTTGTGCTCGTACAGAACCTCAATGCTGTAATTGGGGTTCTCAGCGTCCTTTTGCAGGTTGTAGAGCTCCATGAAGTAGGTCATGTTCATGTCATTGTTGTCGCCAATGGGGTCGTAGAGATCACCACGAGTAGGGCTGCCGTCAACCTCGAAGAAGGGGTGAGAGCCACTGAGACCACGCGGAGTCCCGAAGAGTCCAAGGAGATTGTTGTTCATGTACTTGGACCAGCCGCCTTGAGAAACAGCGACGAGGTTGCCGCCGAGAACAACACCCAAAGTGGTGAGGAGAGAAGACATGTCGGGCGCCATTCCCCAGACCTTACCAACAGCAGTGACATACTGGGTGAATGTAGCAACACCCTATCTAAAGATTAGTAACTTTCCATTAGTAGATCAAGATGGAAACTTACGTTGTGAGGGAGATAACCATGGTTAGCAAGAGTGTTCAATCCAGGGCAAAGTCCTCGAACATCACCGGCCTCAAAGTCTGGTGGGTTGAACTCGTGCTCGCCATGAACTATTGAATTGTCAGCTGGAATCTTTGGATTTTGAACTCTCATCTAGAGACTAACCATCAACGAGTTGCTCCTTGGGGTCAAAGTCGATAACCCTCTTGCCCAGGTTGGTAGGAGCCTGAGACGCAAACTTGCGAATCAGCTCAGGGTCAACACCAAGGTGAGGATTCTTGGCATCACGAGCACCAAACTTGAAAGCATTCAAAGGAATAGGCGTATCGGCATCAAGCTTGGGCAGAGCTGTTGCTTGGTTGGAAAGCAAGGCCGTAGCCAGAGTCGCAAGGGTGAAAGGCTTCATATTATCAACTTTAGCGAATACGATTAGGGTAAAACGAGCGAATTATCTTCAAAAAGGATGAACGAAGTCGGGATTAAAGAGAGAATGCGAATGAGAGTTGACTCATTTGTCATATAGTCTAGAAGGCTGAAGTTATGTTTATATACCAGATGTATCGAGAGATTTGATGTTCGCACTATTGTAGAGGCCGTCCTTCCGGAGTGCTAAGGGGCGTTGCATTGCCCATCACAATAGGATGTTACCAAGCTGGTGGGAAGACAGAAAGCTTCTCCTGAGTTGATCGTCCAATGGAGCGAGATGAGTTCGAAATACCATCAGCTGTGGCTGGCTAACTTGACAGACAGGGGTGAGTAATCCCCAAGTTCTAACCAACTCGCACTTCATCTGAACGAGCTTGGCGCTTCGAGGTACAGATCGGCAGAAGCAAGGTCAAAGCTTTGGCAATTCCTGCAAATTTGATGACGCGGATGCGTTTGTCAAACTTCCGGTGGACCGAAGGGTTCTAATCACATTGTACCGCAGGGTTTTACGAGCCTTGGGATGTCTCTGTCGAAAGCTTTATCCCTAGACCGCAAAGGATCGTCGCGAATCTCTCTCTCTTGAGTGGGTATACTCAGAGTTGGGATGGCACAAGGCTCTATTGAGTTGAATTTCCGCGTAGGGTTGTGCACAATTGAGTACGACAGGCAACCCCGGGCCATAGTGAGAAGAATAACCTGCAGGTGCTTGAGTCAAGCTCCAGGGGGTGTGACCCTTACACGGCTCGCAAATCCTTCACGAACTCTAGCCAAAGTTTTCGTCCCCACGGCAGTGAGTAACAAACGAGCGGGGAAGCAATTCCTGAGCCAAGCGGCAGTTGGCGATGGCCATAGCCTTTGCTAATCACTCAAGGATGATGTACCCAGCGCCTAACAAGGGTTTTGCGTTGCAGTCTCAACCGTTGGTTATCTGACGTAGCAGTAGGAGCGGGAAACGGCAGGGATCACAAACTCAGGGAACAAGCATCCAACGCCTGTCATCTAATCATTCCATCCCTATCTGTGAACCATGAAAGAGAAAACATGCCCAAAACAAGGATGCATAAACTAACAGAGATGTTGATCTTCAACCGTTAGTTCTTGGATGCTACTGTACCATAGTGTCGGGATATTGGGTCCTCTATGCCGGAAGTTTCATATCCCTGTTAGTCTTTCATTTCTCGTTTTTCGGAAGTGTTGAAATCTTCCGGATTGAGCTGCGTAACACTCAATGGTTATGAATGTTGGTTGTTATGAGCTTTTGAATAACAAAAGAAAGGAATATTTGCCGGAATGCAACATGCAACGGGCGAAGCTTTCTCAGTGGCAATTCTACTGATCCACTCGACCCCTCGACACCAGATGTTGGGGATTTACTAGTATTATCGGTAGTTGAAAATCTTCAGGGGCTTGGCCGTCGGAATATCTCAGTGTATTACGATATAGATAGCGACATAAAAGACATCTTGCCTGTTGTTGTTCATGTTCTTTACGTTGATTTCTGAGCTGGCTCTGATACTTCGCTGCGATTCCGTTCAACACAGACTCTACAGCCATGCGTCTCTTGTCGTTTTCCTTCTTTGCAGCGGCCATGGTCGGGCTCGTTAATGCGGCCAGCTTTACTGAGCTAGCTGCTCAGCTCCCTGACTGCGATGTCAGTGATAGCCTACCGCCAATCTTTTCAGCTTTGACTAACAGTTAGACCAGATACAATGTGTCACTCAAGCCATACCACAGTCACCATGTTCAATGACAAACACAACATGTCTCTGCACCGACCAGACCTTTGCAGGCTTGACGCAGGCTTGCGTGCTGAAGAACTGCACAGTCAAGGACTCTCTAAGTAGGTGACCTGCCAGGTAGCAATGCATGAGCACTGACCAATCCCTTTCTACAGCATTGATGAGAGTTCAGAACCTGGCTTGCGGTGTTCCTGTCAAGAGCCAGCAGATGAAGTTCAGGATCAACGCCCTCGTTGCTTGTATCCTCGCCGAGATTTGTGTCATCCTGAGAATATATTCCAAGCTAAAGATCTTTGGCAAGCTTGGTCCTGATGACTATGCGATTCTCATTGCAGGAGTATGTTACAGCCCAATCCTTGGTGGAATTTCCTGACAAAGTGGTATAGTTTGCTACAGTGCCTTACATCTGGCTCGCGTGCAGACTCGCAGATCTTGGCTTCGGGCTAAACATCTGGGACATCACTCCATTTGATCGCCTGTATGAACTGCTGAAGCTCTTCTGGATAGATCAGATCATGTACAGTGTTCATTTGTATAGCACGAAGATCTCGATTCTTTTCTTTCTGCGTGGCATCTTCACTACTTCCGAGTTCAAGAAGTTGACTGTGTCGATCGGCATCTTTGTCTGCTTGTGTGGTGCTGCTACAATGATCACCACTGGACTCCAATGTCTTCCAGCTTCTTACAATTGGACAAGCTGGGATGCCGAGCACAAAGGCCACTGCAACGACCTCAACTCGCAGACTTATGCTTTCGGTGGAATCAACATGGCTTGTGATATCGTCATCCTGGTCTTGCCGATCAATCACCTTTGGAAGCTTCAGGTCAAGGGCCGACAGAAGATCCAGCTCTTTGTTATGTTCAGTCTAGGCATTGTGTAAGTTTCTGTGGTCCCGAATCGTTGCATACGAGCTAACAGTTCGCAGTGTCACGGTGTTTAGTATCATCCGTCTGCCATTCCTGATCTCTTTGGGAAAGACGACTAACCCAACCTGTAAGTTGCCAGGATCGAGATGCAACGTAAACACGCTAACACGTATATCAGGGGAATACGTCGAAGTCACTATCTGGTCTATCTGGGAAACGGAACTCGGCATGGTATGCGCAAGCCTCCCAGCCATCCGCCACCTCTTCAAGCATCTCTGGCCCAACGCCATGGCTACCATTGCCTCCAAGATGAGCTTCTCCAGCACAAACAAGGACTCCACACTGGACAAGAGTGCTGGAAGCTGGGGTGGCAGCCGTGGGGCTCGCTCCAAGACAGATAACAAGGAGTACTATGAGCTTGATGAGCGTAGTCTCATTGGCAAGGGGCCGGATCCTGCCACTAATGTGAGCTCCACAAACGTTCATTCGATGGCGTAGACGCCTACGACCTTGTGGCTTTGTGAAGCGTTTAGATTAATTTTACACTTTCGATGTTGTTTTACTACATTGGCTGAATTGTGCCAGCTTTGTGCGGTTTTAGATAGGCGCGTTCATTCGTATAGCAAAATTGCTTCCCACGCGACTTTTTAGTAACGTTACTGGGATTTAACTTCAAATACCTTGGTGTCGATCCCTTCCTACTGCCGTGTGGCATTCACAAGTCGTTAGTGACAGTATCACTATTGTACTGTCCACTGTTAGTGACTGTGTCGTATGATCTTCTTGGCATAGAAAGGTCTCACTGTGAGAAGTCTTCTGTCAAACAAATACATGGATATTCTGGACTTATTCCTGCTGATCTGCGCTTTCTCACAGGCTCGATGCCATTCCCCAACCCTGTCCTGTATTGGATCCCTGGGATTAACACCCCGTCAATGATGTCTCACCAAGGCCCGGTCCTTAAGCCCCCAGTGATCGGCATATAAGGAGCCACTAATGCCCGGGGACCGTTGAGACTCTTCCGTCCTTGCGGGCCGTTTAGCATCAAAACCCAATCTCAATGTTGTATTCCTAGGCAGGCATTATCTTGGATGCTCCCTCAACGGCGACACCGAAAACGGCTAGCCAGGATCCAATAAGAGAGGCACTACCTAGTACCAGTGTCAAAGTCAGTTCATCGTTTTCATTCAGAAAAGAGGGTCAATCTTGTTTTAGCCTCCTGGATCCAATCTACCAGATATTTGGGCTTGCGAGGATTACACTGACGTGTTTTAGGGGCTCGACTCGTTTCTTTAGTTATTCAGCGTCAGTGTTTTCAAGAGTTGGGTAGCCTGGGTTCACAGTGCTTGGTAATACTACAGTAAGTACGGGGTTTGCTGTGATGCAACCTCAGACTCGCCTAATCTAACGTCCCCCGGTGACGAATACTACTCCGTTCGTTAGTCACTGTCTCCTATCCGCGTTTACAAAGTTTGCATTATTCATCCTATCTCTTTGGTCTGCATACGCTATGTAACAATACTTGTTCATATTCTTTTCACTGCATGCAGCACTTGTCTTATTGTCAGACCCACAGCCGCGTAGTCTCTATTGTCTGATGAGCTTCTGCTGGCAAGTCTTCACCATTGGGTTGGGCAGTATTATTGTGTGACTTGAAGAGGCTCAATGACTCTACTAATATCCAGAAACATAGCAGTGAATAGGGTTAACAAATTCTGGGGCATAATCTATACAGTATCCATGTTCCCATGTTTTGTTCTATGCACAGCTCGCAAAACCCCCTTGTTTCAATCCGCCAGCCATCCATCGCCAGGTTCCAAGTCCCAATACAGCTCTTCACTGGCCAGGGCCTGTTTCACTTGGAGGACTAGTTATCCCATTATGGGATTCATTACCTTTAGCAATCTAGGCAATGTCCGTGTTAGTGCAGCTCGACTAATGTGACGATATCTTTCAGGATGTAAGACCCAATTTCCCAAGCCACCCACATTCCGAATGCATTTCTCCCCTGTCCCTTCGTATGTCAAAGAAGATCCAAATCTTCCACGTTTCTTGCGCCGCAAGCGTGACTGTCCCGGCCTCCCGGAGAGCTATGGCAGCGGAGATCTCCTCAACGCACGTGCTAGACTGGCGTCAACGGTCAGGCAGTTTCTTCCGTATCTGGGCTGACCTCCAAGCTCAGGTGAACGGGCTGATAATGCACAGCACTATCTCGGTTGTGCGTAAATCCTTTGCAGATAGGAGGAATCATACACTATTACGTGCTGGTGGGCTGATGGCTAATCACTCGGGTCCCTCGAGTAAATGGTCCGATGCTCCGAGAGTCCCATTCACAGCCGGTATATGACTGTGATAAGGCTGCATTTGACAGCATACTACTGTGTCATCTTACTTGGATTTGCATGTTGCTTTCCATATGCCCTTGAACTTTCATTCATTTCCGACCCCAAGTTATTGCCATGGTTGCTTCCGAGAAGAAGGCCTTTGAGAGGTCTGCTGGCCTGTCACTCACTCGCTTCTTGAGATTTATTTCCTCAGAATACCGTATTCTGTTCACGTTCGTTTTTACCCTCAACCTTATTGGCGTTATTATCTTTCTATGGCTATGGTTCCTTGATGGCATTGCAGACCCAAATACCTGCGGCCTCGCAACTGCAATAAATCTCGCTGTCAGTATTGTTATACGAGAGGAACATGTCGTCAACGGCCTATACTATATCTTCACGGCGTTTCCGAAAACGTCACCACTATGGCTGAGGTCACGGATGGGCAAGATCTACCATCTCGGAGGTCTGCATAGCGGCTGTGGAGTCGCAGCTACCTTCTGGTTTATCATGATGTCCATTGAAAAGACCAGCTTTTTCAATAACACTGAGTACCGAGATGCCGCCATGTGGGTTCACATTGTTATTATCTACATGCTGGACTGCCTGCTCATTTCGATGCTGGTCATGTCTTATCCTTCAGTGCGAGCAAAGATGCATAATGCTTTTGAAGTTGTTCATCGACTGGCTGGCTGGTCTTCTCTGGCTCTTCTCTGGTGCCTTACAGTTCTCGATGCAACAATCAATATCAAGCCGGGAGATTCACCCGCAGCGGCCGTTTTCTCCAGTGCACCAGTTTGGCTTGTCTTTGTTTCGACCTGTTGTGTCATATCCACTTGGCTGAACTGCCGAAAAGTTCAAGTTATCTCTGAGCGACTATCTTCACACGCTCTTCGGATGTACTTTGATTACACGAATCCTCAACCTGGCACAACCATTCGACTATCATCTCGACCTTTGTTGGAGTGGCACGCCTTTGCAACAGTCAACAACCCAAAGGAAAATGGCTTCTCAGTAGTTATTTCAAATGCAGGGGACTGGACGAAGAAGGTCGTCAACGAACCACCTCGTGAGGTTTGGGTTCGCCGTACACCAACCTGCGGTGTCTTGCGTATCGCCCCGATGTTCAACAGTATTGTTCTGGTGGCCACTGGTTCCGGAATTGCACCCTGTCTCCCGGTTATTCTTGCACAGCAAACACGGGTGACTTTATTCTGGTCAACTCGAGACCCTCTGGAGACCTATGGTCCCAATATTGCTTCTATCATCCTGGGAATGGGGGATAATGCGCATATACACAACACTACAACTATGGGTCGACCCAATACTCTCCCTACAGTCCTGGACCTTTACAAGAAGACAGAAAGCGAGGCTGTAGTAGTAATCTCTAATCCAAAACTGACGATCGACTTAGTCTTAGACTTGCAGGCTTTGGGAGTACCAGCTTTTGGTCCAATCTGGGATTCGTAGGAGTCTCAAGTCATGTATACTAGGATTGGATAGAGTTACATCATCAAGTAGAATATTAGATAATACGCCGCTGTTTCCAACTGTTGCTTCACGGCCTGTACCACGGCACTGCAGATCAAAACATTGATATTTTCATCTCATTTCAATTTCCTACGAACGGCCAAGTGCCGAGTCCCAAACCCCATTTTGAGAAGGTTGATCATGAGATACCGTTGGTTTTAAGGGAAGACTACGTGCGGGCACTGCCTCTTTTCCGACGGTCGTCCTTTGTACGTCAACGGTAATCTTGTGAAAGCCAGGATAATAGGCGGTTAAACATCTTCCTTCTGGTTTCTACATCCTTCCATTACGACGTGACTTCTCACCGCCTTTGGTGTCCTTGGCCAGTATGATTCATCTCATCCTTCGTGATGCAATTCCATATTGCAGATCCCCCCTTCTTACTACTACCTGGCTCCAACGTTCTGGACCCCGGAACCCACAGCCTCAGAAAAGCTTGGGTCAGGCTAATCCGGCAGATGTTACATCGACCTGGTGGGTAAGCTTTGCCGGGTGACCCTCACCTCCATCCTTGCCTAGCCCAGCACTTTATCACAGTCCTCGTACCAAAGATCACTTGGCCGATCATTATTAGTTTGCTGCCTGAAACTCGTAGCCTCGGTGAATTTGAATTTTTCAGGGCTTGTACGTGTTCTCGACTAAACCTTGGAGCGGTGGCGGGCGTACCTATGACGAAAACACGATGGAAACCCTTGAATAAGTAGTCGAAGGTTCTCACTTAGCTGTCACTGTCTTAGATCTCACTGCTTCCATCTCAATCCCAGTTCTTAGCAAATCTACTATTATTCTCTATAACGATCTTCTCTCTTATCGTCTTCAAAATGACTAGCAGAACTGTCACCATTACCAAGCGCTACAGTGAGCCCATTTCAATGCGACAGAGTTCATTGCAATGCATGCAGGAGAAGCAAGCGACCCATCAGTCTGGTAACGACCCCTGACTCAACAGCACCCACTACAACATGTGACTGACTTGAGGTAGCATATAATGCAGAGACAGAAAGGCCGAACCGCATGAAGAAGCTCGCTTACCATTTTGTCACATTATGCCTCTTCACCAAAAGTGACATGCCCACTTCCACCGGCATCAATACAACGTTCGCCATCGCAGGGATCCTGGCTGGTCCTGGCACCATCAGTAATGCCGACATTGAATGGAAAGATATGGGTAAGGGCATTCTCGTTGCTCTCTACTTCACCTGGCACTTGACCCTTTGCTTCAATCTCGGGAATCAGCGTCAGCCGCAGTCCGTCATTGAGGATGGCGTCAACAAGCCGTGGCGGCCCATTCCAGCTGGCCGCATTTCCCCTGAGCTGACACACAAATGGCAGCTAGTCTCGATTGTCACCCTCCTTGCTCTGTGCTATACTACTCTGGGGGCTTGGCAGGAAACTGCCTTTTACCTCTTCTGTACCTGGCTGTACAATGAGCGTGCTTGGGGTGACAAGAGCTGGTGGCAGCGCGCGCTAATGAATGCCTGTGGTATCACTACCAACCGTGTAGCAACCCTTCGGGTAGCAGTCACCGCCATCCAAGCCAATTCTCATGAGAACTTCGAGTTCACTCACAAGGGTTTAGGCTGGTTCCTCATGTGCGCGTCCCTTGTCTTCACTACCATCCAGGTTCAAGACTTGCGTGATCAGGAGGGTGACAAGTTGATCGACCGCCAGACCTTCCCTCTTATTCTTGGCGATGCACCAACACGCTGGATCACAGCTGTAGCTGTTATGATCTGGTCATTGGTCTGTCCACTTTACTGGGGACTTGGATTTGTTGGCTGTGCCGTCCCCATCTTGACTGGAGCTATAGTCTCAGCTCATATGCTCATCTGCCGCTCTCGTGAGCGAGACCAAACAAGCTTCCGCCTGGTGGCAGCTTGGTGGGTATCATTGTACTTCCTCCCCATGATGAGTGCGCGTGGGCTATAGGCTTGGCATTTCATGCAACTGAAAGTAAGACTTGTGGACGAACTGGATATGTCCCAGGATTGGTGAGGGCTAGTTATACTGTTTTGTGGGATGTTAGACTTGGGGCCCCGAGGAAAAGAGTACGTATGCGAAGCAATTGGACTAATAAAGGAGAGGCCATGGCTTAGGTACATGTAGATTGAGCTTGCATTAAAAAGACTTTAGAATTAAAATTGTAACAAGTGTTGACGAAGGTCATGAGATCTTGGAGTGTTCTAGATCTAGTCCTTGATCAAGCAGTGAGCAACCATTCTTCGGTCCAGGGTAGAGATAAAGTGATGGTGAACTTCAGTTGAGTGGTTGACAGTAACAATGAATATCGATAGAATGATTGGTTGGGTGAGTGTCTAGGCTCATTGGTCACTCAAAGTGGGGTTGTCACGACTCTTGGCTCAGTCTGATCACGACAGCAAGAAACTCTATTTAACCCGCTCAACCTCTTACCACTTCTCCATCAGAATGGGCTTCGCCTGCGACCCTTGTTCCATCAGAAAAATAAAATGTAGTGGAGACACGCCGTGCAAGCAATGCATGGCCACGTCTTTATCCTGTTCATACGATAGGAAGCGCAAGAAGTCGGGTCCGAAAGGGCCCCGAAAGCGTACCAAAGAGGCCATCCTGCAGGCTCAGAGGTCAGCAGAGCATACAAGACCCGAAATTGATGGTGAAATTCGGTCTCGAGACGTAGTTGAAGCTCCTTCATCTACGCAACACAATGGATCGTCGAGTAGTTCGCCAAGTGGCGGCTCCCAGAGTCCTCAGGGCATGCAGGATATGGCAATTGTTAGCTATGATGCTCGGATACCGATGTCATCCTTCAGCTACTACTTGAACGTATATCACGACTGTTTATATGTCGTATGGCCTGTCATAGACCACGAAGTGCTTCTCGCCCGCCTCGGCAACCCCGATAACAAGATTGCCTATGCCCTTGCCGCATCAATATGCTCAGCAACTCGAGCTCAGCTTCGCCTTTCCAATTATGATGCGGGCCCTTCGACGTATCAAATGGCATACGAAGCAGAACAATCTCGTCTGATGCTCGATTACTCAAAGCATCAAATTATTGATGGGCTGTTGACATGCTTCTTCCTTCATGTCTTCTACTCCAACACAGGACGAATTACAAAGTCTACACTGCTTCTTCGAGAAGCCATTGCATATGCACATATTCTTGGACTTCACCAAGATCTGTTCTATACTGATTTGGACCATGAAGCGATCCAGTATCATCTTCGCATTGCGTGGATTTTGTTCATCACAGATAGGTTAGTCCTGAGCCTCCCTCTCCCGAACCCCGCTGACAACCTTCAGGGCTCACTCCCTTCAACACGATCTACCTCCTACGTTTAAGCTCAGTCCGACACTGCCGGAACTCCATCCACAACAAGATGCAGGGCTTGGCTCAGCATTTTGCAGTTTGTGCAGACTGTTCCAAGCTTTTGACGATGCCTGTCCTCCAGATGTCAGGTCCAACCAGGCTGGCTTCTTGGGTGCCATTAGCTCACAATTGAGGGCACGGCATCCCGTTCCTCTATGCGACAATGAGATCCAGCGAGCGGATATCGTTGTGACTGACTCTTGGCTGCGCGTCGTGCTATGGAAAGCGGCCATTCCATACATTGATGCAAATACTGACCCAAACGACCAAGGTCTAAGTGTCTCGTTTCCCACGTCTGTGGCGAGAGATTTACTGGCGAAGCTGACCACTCTGTCCTCCTGCGCTCTCGAGACCCATGGCCCTGGAATGGTAAAGATCCACCGCATCTCACTCTCGCCAAAATGCTGATCCAGAATAGATGTCGAAATTGTTTGAAGTCGCAAACTCGGTGGCAGACGTCATCATCTGCGCCCCTGACCTCGCTGATGTAGATGCGGCTCATGTTGGCCCCAGAGATATTCTTTGCGCCCTGAGTAGCCTGATCGCCTCGTTGCGAACGACAGCCAATCCTGCACTTCTTACCCTGTTGCGAGAGAAGATGATGGCCTGTGCATTAGGCCAAGCAGGGCCAGGAAGGATGTTGCAGATCACGGATGTCCCGGATGAAGATCTACAAGCTGAAGAGATGAATCTAGTAGACTAAGTAGAATGCTACATCAACGGCCATAGTTCGCAACTAGTAGTTATTAAAGTGTGGTGAGTCGTCAACAAGGTTTTAAGCGTAAAGCATAAGGACTCTCTTCAATCCGGTACGGCCTATATCTCAATTTCCGAGTTACGAACAAATCCAAACGCATAACAATCCACGATACTTCTCATAAAAAGCTTCAAAATTTTGGCCAGGTCCCTTTTCAAGTTGATTTCCATGTTACGTCTTTGTTAGACGCCCTTAGATATGCTCCGCTCCCCCCGTCATGCTTTCGGCCTCAACTGATTTGCGCAGAACTCCCCTGGACACTTCGGAGTGGACAGGGTCCGCAGCGATGCCATCAAAGACAACCGCGATTTCCTCCAAAGTTCTGCCCTTTGTTTCAGGGAACAGGAACCATATAGTTGGCAGCATAGCCGTCAGTGTTGCGATGTAGACGAAGTAGAACTTCCACTGAATAGCTTCAAGTGCGATGGGGTTGACATATTCTGCAGTAAATGTTAGCAGCAATCTTTTAGTGTTCGTGGAGATAGCATACGATTGAAGAAGCCAGCGGCGAACACAACAGTCAAGTTGATGCTGAGTCCCTTGGACCTCAGGTCGAACGGCAGGATCTCGACGGGGTAAGCGATTGATAAAGGCGTGAAGGCAATGTCGTAGAAGCCAAAGAAGATAAACAGGAACGCAACCACGCAATATCCTGCGGCTTTGGTGCCGTGCTCAGCGAAAACGGCCGAGAGGGCTGTGACTATGATGAAACTCGCCAGCATGCCACTGGTTGACAGAAGCCACAGTGGTCGACGACCGTATCGTTCGGCGGCCATGGCTCCCATGGCAGCTAGAATGGCGTTCCACACTTGGAGGCCGAGGTTGATACCAGCTTGTGAGACTGCGTTTGTGACTCCGACGCTCGTCAGGATGGGTGCAAGGTAATATGAGACAATGCCTAGTTTGAATCAGTAAACAGACTTCAGTTGTTCCCTTGGATCACCTACCATTTCCAGCCCACTGAATCATGAAACCGACCAACACACAGATCAAGAGTCTGTGGCGGTTTCCTTTGGTCTTGAAGAATGACATGAATCCGATATTCTTCTCCGCTTCGCGCTCTTGATCGATAACCGTGCAGATCTCCTTGAACTCAAAGTGAACAAGCTCATCCTCGGTATCACCATTGGCATGATACTTGACAAGCATTGCGAGAGCTTCATCACGTCTGTTCTTGGAGATCAACCATCGAGGGGATTCAGGGATAAAGGTGAGACCGATGAGTTGAAGGGCTGGGAAGAAGGCCTGGAACAAGACGGGTAATCTCCAGCTCCAACTTCCGCTCATGTGCAGTGTTCCGATAGTAACGACGGCTGAGAGAATGGCGCCCCAGAACCAGATGGCTTGGAACATGTTGGTGACATTGGCGCGGTGTCTCGGGTGAGCGATCTCGGTGGTCAGAGGTGGTGCCGAGGTTTGTGCGAAGCCCAGGCCGATACCTAGCATGATCTTAGTGCCCAGGAATGCCCATGGACCGTTCGTAGAAGCCTGGATGATAGCTGCGGCGATCATGATGGAAGAACCCAAGGCGATGGTGAAGCGGCGGCCCATCCAATCACTGACGTATGCAGCTGGGATGAAGGCTGGCAAGCCACCCAAGCTGATACCAGCTATGATCAGGCCAAGGATGCTTGTGCTGACGTCTCCGATGTTGTCGTGCCCTGAGGAGGTCAGCGGATGCTTGGGAAGAAGCATAATAACTTACATTGTTTGATGGTCAACAGTCCATTCATAAGACTTCCGTCGAATCTGGCAATGGCTCAGTACATTTTTCCGCATTGCAGTGGCGAGGAAGAAACATACCCGTTGGCAGCAGCCGATGCGAACATGAACCCAATGCCAATGTTCAGCTTTCTCAAGCCAGCATCATGCATCCAGTTATCATTCGTGTTGTTCTTGTATCGCTTGTAGACAGCATTGCCTGGGTTGGTATCTTTGGATGATATGACAGCCATGGTGGCGCCCGGTAGTGGTTGATTCGGTGTTCTTGACGAATACGTAAAGAGATGAAGAGTTTTGGGGTGATTGGGATCAGGGTTGCTGATTGTCTTGGTGCCTAGAGTATAAAGGAAGGTCTTTCTGATCTGACTGCTTTACTTTTCTCTGTGAGTGAAGCTGGGTTGGATAGGGATTCTGGATACTTACCGGGAGCAGTGCTGGTCTTATATATGTGTTTTTCGAGTTGAAGCATCACCATAGACCAAGTCACTTAACCGTCAGCCCATCCGTCCTCGGCAGTCGGATCATGAGAAAATCTTTAAGGTCTGGAATAAACTAACAGGGAAAATCACCCCATGGAGGTCAGATGCTCTTCCCCAGCTTTCCTCCACAAACCCGATGAATTCTCTGGTTCTCAACCTGGGGTTGAGCAATAGCTAACCTGATTGGCGGGAAGAATATCGGCAAGATTACTGACTCGATTTGTTGCCCTCGTTAAGTGGGTCCGCTCTACTGGAAAGATTCTCGGGAGGTTTTCAGGGAGGATTCTCGGAAGAAATAGCATGGGACAACGCATGTTGGACACATCATGTGTTCCTCTGCGGGCAGATTCTCGGTGATGGCAGCGGCATCCCCGTCGTGGCTTTCTTCGCCCATGTTCAAATAGTCTCTGTCATTCCACCATGGGCTCTCAATCATCTTCATCCACCCAAGCACAATCATCAGCCATGCCCTCTGCAACACAAGACATCTCTGGCCCGGTCAGCGAGGCCTGGTGGAAGGAGGCTTCTGTCTACCAGATCTACCCTTCATCCTTCAAGGACACAAATGGAGATGGCATCGGTGACATTCCTGGTGTGATTGAGAAGCTAGACTACTTCAAGAACCTTGGTGTTGACATCGTTTGGCTATGTCCTGTTTACCCCTCGCCTCAGGTTGACATGGGTTACGATGTAGCCGACTACTGCGATATTGACCCGCAGTATGGGACCATAGCCGACGTCGAGCGACTCATAGAGGGTCTGCATTCGAGAGGTCTGAAGCTACTGATGGATCTTGTGGTCAATCACACTTCAGACAAGGTTAGACAACATTCACGATGGAATTAGCACTTACTAAAAGT
The DNA here is from genome assembly GCA_021223625.1 of Fusarium sp. HKF-74. NCBI lineage: Eukaryota > Fungi > Ascomycota > Sordariomycetes > Hypocreales > Nectriaceae > Fusarium > Fusarium sp. HKF-74. The sequence continues at coordinate 129,064 of JAJFAS010000014.1, forward strand.
TTTCACAGCACAAATGGTTCCAAGAGTCCAAGTCATCTAAAGACAGTCCTTACCGAGACTGGTATATCTGGCGAAAGCCTAGATACGATGAGGATGGAGAGCGGCAACCACCCAACAACTGGCTCTCCTATTTCGGAGGTACGTGTTCTTGAACGATCTCGGACTTTTTCGCGCTGACATGAGATTCTTCACAGGAAGTGCATGGGAATACGACTCTGCCTCTGATGAGTACTATCTCCATCTTTTCGCCAAAGAGCAGCCCGACCTCAACTGGGAGCATGCTCCCGTACGCGAAGCTGTGCATGATATCATCCGTTTCTGGCTGGACAAAGGCGTCGATGGATTTCGGTAGGTCATTCTCTTCAAGATTTGAAGGCATACAACTTACTTGGTAGAATGGACGTAATCAACTTCATCAGCAAGCAAGACGGCCTCCCCGACGCCACCGTCAAGATTCCTGGAGCCAAGTACCAGTGGGGTGAGGAGCATTACGCGTGCGGTCCCCGACTACACGAGTATCTTCAGGATATTGGCAAGATCCTCAAAGAGTACAACGCCTTCTCCGTTGGAGAAATGCCAGCAGTCCAAGATCCCAAGGAAGTCATCAAGAGTGTTGGCGAAAGCCGTGGTGAGCTCAACATGATCTTTAACTTTGAGATGTAAGTCAATATCAGGCCAGACAAATACTTGTATGCTGACGTTACTCAGTGTTGATATGGATCATGGCAAGGGAGGAAAGTTCACACCACACAAATGGGAAATGCAAGACCTGAAGGGGATTGTCAACAAATGGCAGACTTTCATGTACAAGAACAAGGGTTGGAACGCCTTATACCTCGAGAACCACGATCAGGCAAGGACAGTTTCGAGATGGGCTTCCGATAAGCCCGCCTACCGAGCGCTGTCGGCCAAGATGCTGTCTACTTTCCTATGCTTTCAGAGCGGTACAGTGTTTGTATACCAGGGACAGGAACTGGGCATGGCCAACATGCCGGCGGACTGGGAGATGACTGAGTATCGAGACCTGGAAACATTGAACCACTGGGAGGAGTAAGGGCTCTCTTTTCCCGTGATGGGTCGACAAGTGACTAACTTTTGTCCAGGTTGAAGCAGACAGCGGGCGTTGATGCGGCAGTCCTTGAGATCGCGCGCAAGGAATACCAACTGAAATCTCGCGATCACGCGCGAACCCCAGTACAGGTAAGCACAATCGCTGTCTAGATCCATGAGACCGTCTAACATGATGCCAGTGGGACTCTTCACCGAATGCGGGCTTCTCGACAGCAACACCATGGATCAGAGTTAACGACGACTATAAGGAGTGGAACGCCGCAGCTCAGGTAGCCAAGCCCGACAGCGTTTTTGAGCACTGGAAATCTGCACTTGCGCTTCGAAAAGAACTGAAGGACATCATCGTCTACGGAGACTTTGAGCTTCTAGACGGAGAGAACGATGATGTTTTTGCGTATGCGCGGTCGAATGCAGCACAGAAGGTTGTCGTTGTCTGTAACTTCCGAGGCCGAGAGATATCTTGGTCTCCACCGGTCGATTTACAGTCGGGCAAGGTTTTGCTGGCAAACAGGCCGGAAGTTGATCTGTCACAGAAGACGCTTAATCTCCGTCCCTTTGAGGCGTTTGTTTGTCAATTGCATTAGAATAGATGTCTAGACCTAGACTCAATAAATGTTCCAAGACTCGTTGGTTAGGAAATAAAAGATCACAGTCAACGAAGCCACAGAAAATGAAGCTTACCATCTGGCTCGACTGAATGGGAGTCGTGTATGACAGATCGGTTGCTTCAAGTGAATAGTGCATCTATGTTGAATGCCATATTAATAATGATTTGCGACTCAGCTGGCACCAATAGCTATTCCTCCGCTTCGGAGATCCTCCCCGAATAGCTCAGCTGGAAGAGCGTTCGGCTGTAACTGTTAACTGACACCGAAAGGTCACTTGTTCGATCCAGGTTTCGGGGAAACAATTTTTTGACATTTTTGACAACAGCATTAACTTGAGATTCGTTTATGTGTACCGTTGATCAATCATTAAAATCATCAATAACTGTCACTAATCGTGTGTTTCTTTTTTCTTTATGACTTGACTGAGTGGGAGAGTTTGACATCCGCGACAGTGCCTCAGAAATGGACCGATGTTTTCCCGTATTGGATATTCGCGAATTCCCTCCTTGCCTGCTCTGTAACGCGTTGTGCATCTCACGGTAGCATATCTCTATGATGACCGTGGGAACGTCTCAACAAGCACAGCAAAGATGCAATGCGATACGCAGCAATTGAAGGCTACCCCGCCCTTTTGGTTTCACAAAATTCTGTGAAGCTGTGCTGCTGACGTCATTGTTTTCGCGCTGCGCCAGATCATTTTGCTAAACCTAAAACTCCAAAGCAGAGGCGCTCTTCCTGCTTATCGGGGTGTCCTTCGCAAATGCTACTGTTTTCTGTTCGCCTCTTGAGATCCATTTGTTTGGTGTACCTGGTTACGCGACGATGGCTCTCTTATCGCTTGCCGGTTGCTGGCACTGCCGTGGAGATGCTCATGATACCCTCAGCACTGGGGAACATCTCGTGCCTCTACCGATTGCTTCACAGCGCTTTCAGCAATCGACCGCCTGAACAAGTGTTCGGCGCCTCAGAGAGATGCAATCTTCAAACGGGGAAACACCAGAGGTACGGGTGACTGCCGTTTGCTTTGGTCCGCCCGCATCGCTTCTGCGTTTGCACTCGCACACTTACTTTGGCAATGTAGTTTGCTCCATGAGCCTTCGAAACCTTCGCTCTTATCTCGCCGCGTGTGAAGCATAGAACATCCGCTTATAGATCCCCGCGCTTCCAACCGACGTTACCTCGTGCTCAGCCCTTCGAAGCGACGAAAGATCACGGCGAAACCTCGACATCGGCCGTTCAGCGATGCCTAAATCTCAAGCGAGTAAGAAGTCTCCTGCGAAGGGCCTTGATGCCTCGAAGTCAAACCCAAAGGCAGGAACACCAGCTCCGTACGAGTTCAGCGGGCGTGACTCGATCAACATCAGCTCGTTCGACCTTGCGCAAGTTCAGGAATCGCTGGAGCACTCCGATGTGCCTTCAATGCAACCGCAGCTCAAGTCGCCCAGACCATGTCCTCGACAATTGAATCATCCCATGCACTGGCAGCTTTCACAGCATGAATTTTTGATCGCGCGCCACAAGGCTTCGCGGTCATCAGGTAAGACCTCTTTGGAACTCTTCACAACAATCACTGACACCTCCAGCGCCTTCTCATACGTCCACGTTACCTGCCCTCGAACCAACTTCGAAAACTCCCGAAACCCTTCCGCTCGATGAATCAGCCGGCGATTCACGTCCCGCGTCGCCCGGCGAGAGCTCGTCGGCCTCTACGAAACCTCCCCTCCCAGAAATCCGTGTATCCCCTCCCGGAGAGCTGAACGAAGCCCCCCGTCAAGCGCCCCCTCCGATCGAAGACCCCGCCTACCCCTGGGCGGAAGAAGAGCTTGAAGCTCTGGTGGAGATGCGAAATGAACAACGTCGCTTGCATCAAGAAACCCTCGATGCGATGGGGCGAATGGCCTACTGGTCCTTCAGAGCGCAACGTGCTGCGAATCGACTCAAGAAGACAATGGGTGAACTTAGGAGCTACATGAATGAGGTTCTGGCTGAGCAAGAGGATGCTCAAGACCATGAGGAGAACGGGTGCACTGGCTTGCCTCTATCTTTAACGAAGTCAAACTGTTGAAAGAGGGATCATGGCAATGATAGGGTTTGGCCCAGAGAGTCATGGCAGGATTTGCTACATAAGTAGATCAGTAGCAACATGATTAATCGTAAATTGTTCCCCGTGCCACTGGAAATTTTCTCTGGACTCCAAGACTGAACGTAGCGCTCTGTGACAAAATTCCTTTAGTACATGAAGACTTGAACAAAAAATGCTGAAAGCTGAGAACAAACCTACACAATTTAGACACTATTCGTGACGCCGTTAAAATTTTGACTCAGCTTCATATCAATTTAGATTAACCTCCATTTGATATGGCTCACCGTTGGATCGCGCTTCTGTAGCATCATGATATCGACTTTCCGAGGTTGCTATAGGGTGGGATACCGAACGGTCAACGCTTTGAATCCAACACCCCGATAACGAACTTTCATACAAGTTTGCAATTGTCTCTTTAACAGTGCAACACGCGCTACATTAATTGATCTCCAACTACAGAGTACAGAGCAGCCTTTTCTTCGTTTTCGGCTCATGTTCCGCGTTTATAGGCACCATTGGTCCTGTAGCCTGTCGCGCCTCTTGAGCACGCGATTTTTCTAGCATTGACACCAACACAGCCATACAGCAAACAACTGGAACAGTCTCCATGTGACCGACAAAATCAGAGGCAGATAACAAAATGCAAGATGCGCATCTGCAAATCGGTAATACCAAGATCGTCTTCATGTAATGTCTGCCCCGCAATGCCGGCTGAGGTACCCGGAGTCCTTTTACAGACGCGATGCTCTACACAGTAGACAAGAGTGTCGGATGGGCATACACGATTGATCTGCAATTCGCCTGCATTTGCTTCTATCCCAAAATGTTTTTGCGCAGCCTGAGGTGACGCGTTGACATCTCATTTGTCGCGATATCTTGGTTGTACGACATGCAGCACTCACTCCATTTTCCAACCGCCTGCAGCGAGCAAACGGGCAGCGCACATGCCCAATCGATGTCGCAATGGATGGTCCAACAAATCCACATACACAAGCAATGACTTCTAGCTGTCGCGGCGTTTTTGTGAATGCGGAAAGGGAAATTTACATTGTGAGGTGCGCAAGAAAACAGGCGACTGCCTTCACGTTCCAATCCAGGACCGTGCCTTGTTCTCACGGGGCACCACACGATATCCGGCAGCAACACTCAGACTGGACTTGAGCCCGACCCGCGTGTGTAAATTGTATCACAGGCCAGCTCCCTACATGTTCTTGTATGTGACAATGACACCAACAATGCATGGCTGGTGTTGACGTTGGCCATTAGCATCGTGGTTGAGAGGTTGGCTGAGGTCCATGTGTGATGGTCATTACATGGAACACGACGCGAGGTTCCAGTACCCGGCGTTACACTCAACGCGACATGGATAAGCAATTGAGGGTTACACTTGTTTGCCAGCCAAGGCGGTACACAAGCCCTGATTCACGATTGCTCTGAGCCCCCCCAAAGCCACGCTGGGCCACAACGCGGGGAGTCCCCTGTCGCGTACCTGGAGATCACGAGATCACCAAGACTCTACGGAGTATGCGCTTCACCAATCCAACAAATCGAGAAGCAATCGCTCGCGTGCCTTCACCTTTATTCCTTATTCCTTATTCCTTATTGGGAGTTTCTCCATCTTCTTGCCGCTTCGAAATCCCTGCTTCGTCTCAATCCCGATGCGCGCACACAGAGCCTTGCCAATTTACTGCCGCGCCGCAGCAACCAGCCGTCAAACGGATGCCGTCACGAGCCAGCAACGCACTTTTCCCTGCGCAGACAAGAGCAGCTCCCCGACCGAAAACATGCTACGATTAATCTGGACGCGATGATGCATACAGGGCGGGGAGACTGGTGGAATGAGAGTGACAGGAGTCAGCATGGCATTTGTTGTTCATGGTCAACAGCCTCTCCCTAGCATAAGGGTCAATACACGCTCGCAATCTCGCTATCTGTCTTATGCCCTTCGAAAATTGGTCACCAAGTTCAAGTCACTGGCCAGTCACCATGGAAGGCGCTTCCAATGCCCCCGAGAATTCGTCGCGACCGGAGAACACACCTACATCGTCGCAACCCAGAAATCGACCGTCGAATAGTGCAGCTGGTAGCAGCTCCAGACATAGCGAAATGAACAGATTGCTTGACGACTTCGCATACGATCTTATACATCGCGGCGGTGATGGTATGTCGAGCCTGGGCGTGCCCCATCGACGCCCAGTGCGCGGAGAGGCGCGACACAAACACCACCAGCACAGTCTGCCAGTAAGTACTGCGAGCACACCCACTGCCACTACCACTGCATCTGCATCTGTGTCCCTTTCTCAAAATACGCTCGTCGCTCATCGAAATACCATATGCTAACGGCTCGCAATAGAAGATCTAAGTTGGAAATACCCTGGCGGTCGGGAGGCGACTGGTGATTTCCTCCTCTGTGTTGCGCATAGGGAGATGGACCGTCGACGCGAGTCACAGCCGAACCCGACATATATATCAGAAGAGCGATTTCCCATTGAGGAATTCCTGGGGTGGAGGATATACGATGATGATAGTGTGGTGATCCATGTGAGATGGGCAGATGGCAGCCCTGATACTGAGGAGCCGGAAGAGATCATGCACATCGACTGTGCCCAGACGCTATTGAACTTCTGGAGACGGCAGGGTGGTCGCGGTTCGGCAACTGGCTTACGAGAAAACCGAATACTAAGGGTTCTCAAAAGCAGGGAGTCCAGGAAAGACAAGGGCAGTGAGTTACTGCTCTGTCAATGGATTGGGCTCCCAACAAGTGACCGCTACACCACTTGGATGTCTGAGGAAGAGGTCCAGGATAGGGCCCTGGGTCAATGGTTGGAATACAAGACTGGGGTTAATAATATCTTTGGTTGAGAAGTTGGAAACTGCACAATCATGGACATATTGTCTACTCGTCGACAGGCCCCTCGATCTCTCTTTGCTTCGCATTATCTGGGCTGTTGGTTATCTGATGCGCTGTCGGTTTGAGACGGTTGAACGGTGGAGCTGTTACTTAATGTTATGAGGGACGCTTCCAGGCGTATCGCTTCTTCGGCCGCACCACTTATTACACTTTCTTACCGGTTTGCGAAAATTACAAAAATAGTCGCAAGCGAACAATCAATTGGCAAGTCATTGGTCTCTCCATTGTAAAACCCCGTATCTTGATGGATCTGATGTCCATTGCTAGGGCGGATGTTGCAATTTCCGACTGATCGACAACTACCGGGGCCCCACTAAGTCCCCCGTAAATGGTTCGAAATAAGTCAAGTCCCCTGACGAATGCCCTGATGCCCAGTGTAATGACTCGTCAGCGCCCAACGGTCGAACATTATGCTTATCGACCGTTTCACCACTTGGCACGATGCTCCCAAGACTTTGCTTTTGCTTCACTCCATTTTTACGATGAGTTACACGTCGATTTTGTTATCTTGCATCAAACAAACATGTTCATGTGCCTGCCGCGTGCGTGACGGGCATCTTCCCTACTGAGATGTCTCTGCATTTCTTGCTCGCCTCACCGACCTGCAGTCTGCAGAAGCAACCGTTACGGCAATAAGCAAGATGATCACCGCGGACCAAGTCTAGGAAGCAGGAAGCCCGGGCCGTTCCTTGTCAATTCTCACTGGCGTGAAACCTAACTTAGCACGAGCCGTTGGAAGGCTTCGAAGCCGTCTCGCTATCAACGGTCACTTTTAGAAAAGCCTCTCTCCTCATTCGTGGGCCCCCGGCATTTGCGTCGCACTTTTTCTGCGGAGATCATGGACGATCTGTGAAAAAATTACCGCAGAAATGGTATCCCTGCCTGCAGGAAAACGTACTGTACTGTACTGCAAACCTTGATCCCCGCTTACTTCGGCTCTTGTGATGCAGACCAGAGTTTTACCGCGCTCGTACTTGGTCTTATAGGCTTGAGCAAACAAGGTTGAAGCATTAGACCATCCTTCACAGTCCAAATGGAGCATTCTACCCCGTTGGAATGCACCGTCGACGTTGCAACCTTTGACTGACTCGCAGCGATGCGATAGTCAAAGGTCCCTCTGTCTGACCCACGCTTGTGCCGCCTTGCGTAGAAGATAGCCAACAGATGTTTCATTGCAGAAGCTCACGCAGCATGTGAGAATGCTCTTTGGGACTTGGTGTTTTGCTGTGCGGATCCCTCATATATAGATCTTCCCCTCATCTCCTCTCTCCTCGCCGGGTCGGACTGTTTCTAGCCACTGTATCTGCCATCATGGGCCTCCTCTTGCTTCCAGCTGTGGTTCTAGCCGCACTTGTCGTGTACTACGTGCTCTTCTCCAAGAAGAAGGCTGGCCTTGATCTCCCTCCTGGTCCCAAGCCTCTCCCCATTGTTGGTAACGTCTTCGATCTTCCGCCGGCTGGAACGGCTGAGTACAAGCACTGGGCCAAGTTCAAGGATCTGTATGGGCCCATCAGCTCTATCAATGTCCTCGGAACTCCCCTCGTTGTCCTGAATGACCGAGAGGCTCTTCATGACTTACTTGAGAAGCGGTCCACCAAGACTTCATCCAGACCTTGGTCACCTTTCGCAAGTGAGCTATGCGGATACAGCGTATTCCTTCCTGTCATTCCCTATGGAAACAAGTTTCGATATTTCCGTAAGCTGGTGCACCAGCAGATGGGCACCAAGTTGATCTGCTCCGAATTCCGCGACACTCAGGACCTGGAGTCCCTTCGGTTCCTTGTGAGGACGATCGAGAGACCTGAGGAGTTCCAGAAGCATATCAAGACGTAAGTTCGGCCACTAGCAGTAGATTCAGCCTGTCCCGGCGAAACATCAGCTAACCGCCTCCATAACAGTGAAGCCAGCGCGATCATCTTGCGAATCATTTACGGATACAACATTGAGCCCAAGAAAGTCGACCCTCTCGTCAGCCTGATCGAGAAGATGATGATCAACTTCTCCGACGCCTTTGTTCCTTTGTCCTGGGCTGTCGACATCGTGCCTAGCCTCGCCCGCCTCCCAGATTGGTTCCCCGGAACTTCTTTCAAGAAGACTGCCAGAGAGTGGCGCAATACCACCAACCAAGCATTGAACACCCCTTACAACTTTGTCATGGATCAGATGGCTAGTGGAACAAACCGACCATCATACGTGTCTCAGCTCATGAGCAGCAAGTCATTCAAGAACGACAATGGCACTGGCGAGCCTACCAAGGAGGATATCGAAGCTGTCAAGGCTACTGCGACTATCATGTACGGCGGTGGCGCTGACACTACAGTTTCGACTATCAGCAGCTTCGTCCTTGCTATGATTGCTTTCCCCGAGGTTCAGAAGAAGGCCCAAGCTGAGATCGATAGCGTCACTGGAGGGGAGAGACTGCCGACCTTTGAGGATCAGGACCGCATGCCTTACATCAACGCTCTCTGCAAGGAGGCTCTTCGATGGATGCCTGTCGTTCCTACCACGACAACCCACGTTACTGAGGAAGAGATTGAGTACCGAGGATATCGAATCCCCAAGGGCACATACCTCATCCCCTCAACATGGTGGATTCTCCATGACCCCGAAATCTACGCCAACCCTGATGCCTTCGACCCTGAGCGCTTCATCTCACCCCGAGATGAGCCTGACCCCAGTGACTTCGCTTTCGGATATGGTCGCAGAATTTGCCCTGGTCGATACCTGGCTGAGGATAGTATCTTCATGACGGTTGCTCGATTGTTAGCGGTGTTTGATATGCGCAAGGCTGTTGACGAGAATGGGAAGGAGATCGACGTTGTGATTGATGGTACACCGGGTTTGATTAGCCATCCTGTCGAGTATGCTTACAGCATTACACCGAGAAGCGCTAAACATGTTGAGATGGTTCGGGCTGCGGAGAGGGTGCATCCTTGGGAGGAGAGTGACTCTAGTCTATTGAAGAAGGATTCTCCTGTTTGAGTTCATGTAGCTAAGAATAAGAAACTTTGAACTCAACCAAGAAGACTCAGCAATCAGTGTAATGTGTCGACGTGACGTGGTGTTCACAGTCGTCAATGATGTGCCAGACTTACCTGAAAGTTCCAATACTGTTATTCAGCAACATAAATCGAGTTACCATGAGCCACTAGCCCATGCAAGAAGTTACACTGAAACAGAATCGAGGAGAGTGGGCGTAGCTGATCAGATATGCCACTTGACCTTGAATCAGCCATATTAGTGTTCATGATGTTGTGAGTAGAACCAAATAGTAATCTGTATCAGTGTTGATATGCTGCGTGAATGCTGAAGGGAAAGCCGCGAAAGATTGCTATAATTGCAGGTCAGCACCCGCCCAATCTTCAGACCAACAAGACAAACTGCACACTACAAGAACAACACAAACACACATCATATCACTTGAAAACCCGGCAAACATTTCAACTGCCCACCAAAAAATCCGATCATTCAATCATTCAACCATTCACCATGTGTATCAAGGTCGTCGAATATGGAAAATGCACCGAATGCTCCGACCGAGTTAAGTGGAATACTCCGGCAAAGCTCACTCAGTGCCAGTTAAGCAAGGACGGAAAGCCGTGCCAGACAACCGAGCGACCTAAAGACAACCCTGTTACTTGCGGCGAATGCGCAGACAAGAAAGATGACGGAGCATATGTGTATGGGTCAACGCCTCTCCCCAACCCTTCCCAGTGATGGCCGATCTTGGTTATGAGAAGGCGTTTATCGGCCGAGGGAGCTGCTAGAGCTAAGGTAGGCTTGCCCGAGCGAGAGAGGCTGTACAAGGGGCATTGAGCCAGTTATTTGGAACCTTATAAATTTCACCTTTTTAAGTCCGCACTGCTTGAGCCAACAAGTGAAACCATGCTGCCGTGCGCAATTATGTCAACATGGGCTTGACTGTCGTATGACTGTGATTTATTCCAGAAGTCGGCTTGTAAATTAAAATAACCATACACTAGTAGATGTCTAAGTAAAATTCATGATATCACTGCAACCAAGAAGTGTTGTTTGTTAGCAATCACGGCTTGACAAAGCGATACTTGATGTATGGAACCCAGCCCTTGGGCATATCAATCTTCTGAGCAGTGAAAGTGCAGGGGCTGAAGACAGGCCAAGTGTGATCTTTTGAGAACCCGGCCTCGGTGAATGTCTTTGTGACTTCCTTCCGGCAAGGATATTTGAACTCAAGATTGTACCAGCGATCATACGAAGCAGTTCCCCACTCAACCACCATCTTGTTACCTCGGAGAGGGAACTTGAGGAAGTCATTGTCGAAAGCATCGATCGAATTGATGAGGGTAGTGAGGGGACCTTGGAGTTCTTTCTTCAGGTGACACTGAATCTGGATGAAGCCGTCACGAACCTTGCGTGAAGCCGCAGTCTTGGAGAGCTCGGCGTTGTTCTTCCAGTTCTGAGTAAGCTGAGCGTTGATCTTCTTCAAGGCATCACGAGATCTCGACTCGTGCTTGGTGAGGAGAATGAGAGGAGTTAAGTTTCTCTTGATGTCGTTGGCATACATGCTGATTTCAGAAGTGACAGTACCGTAGCCATGCATGATGCCGCGAAGCGTGTCGAATCTCCCATCATCAATAATATCAACAAGGTTATTAGGGATAAGATACTGTGTATCAAGGTTGTAGGCAGCCTGGATGTTGCCCAAGAAGTTGTAATAGATGAACTTGCGCTTCTCGTCGGCAGAGTTAGCAGCGGCGATGATGTTGTTGAGATCCTTGACTGCCTTGAGAGCGGCAGACACTGTGGAAGTTAGCAATGAAAAGTCACGCAGAGCGGAATAGCCACTGACCATTGTTGAGGTATGTAGAAGCGGTCTTGCCGGAGCAGGCGTTCTTCTGACAGATACTCTTCTTGATCGAGTCGACCTTGGTTTGAACAGTCTTGACACGCGTTTGGACTGTGGTTGCAGCATTCTTGATGGCCATGATTCGGTTCTTGTAAGGTGTAGCAAAGGTCTTTTCCCAGTCGGCGAGCATCTTTGACATTTGGCCGTTCTTGATCTCAGTGCCCTTTGGAATCCACTCACGAAACCATTCCAAGACGGAATCGAGTTCGTCTCCGGAGCATCCACCAGCATCGCATTTACTAAGGCGCTCGACAAGATCGAAGTAACTCTTCGTGTTGATCTATAGTCTCGTCAGTTACTCGCTCAAGCTTAGGTGAGAGACAATGGACGACGTACTTCTGCTGCCTTCTGTACTACCCATCCATCTTTGTTGGCAAGTTGGTTGGAAAGAACAGTGCTCCTGGTGCTCCCATACTTGAAGCCGCGATTGGCGAATTCCTGTTTGTGGCTTTAGCATGTATCAGACGAGATGACGATGGAGGAAGACCAACCTCTTCAGCGCTGTTCGCAGTAGCCAGGGCAATCCATTTGGCGCCCTTGAGTTTACCGTCCACCCACACAGCACGCTCCGTCTTGACTTCTTTGATAGCTCGGGGCGCCTCTCTACAGTATGCTGTGTAGCCGCCGACGAAGCCATCATTGCCCATGGCATCGTCGATAAGGTCGCAGATGTTCCGGTTGTTGGTCAAGATTTGAACGCCACAAGGGCTAGTGTCGAAGCATGTTGTGATAGGCTCTGAGCCGTATGGGATCTGGAAGTACTCGTCACAGCCGTAGGTTCCTTCGGTGGATTTACAGATGGCGTCGAGACTTTGACCAGGTCCAGCAAGGACTCTGGGCAAAAGTGCCGACGCAAGGAATGGGAGGGAGTGATAGCGGCGCATCGTTGATTGCAATTGAAAGTCTTGCTGATCTCAGAAGAACAGGCGAGCCATGATCGGAATTTCGGAGGGAAATAAAGACTTCAAATTGACGACTCCTGGCTTAGTAGTGCATGATGCATTTTCAGCTCCAAACACCAACTTTGATTAGTGACATTCAGCCCTGGCAGTCTAACGCGCCGCCACAAGTACTAATTCATTCCATCTTACGGAATTAGACACTTGTGATCACGATGACAGGGTTGTTGATTTGTCGCCAGTTTCTAGTTTAAGCGAAGCTATTTTTTAACCTTATTTATCCAAGCCACGAGACCGGTCCAGACTGACGGTTTTAACGCTATCGCTCTGGTGTCTCGGTTGTTCAGTATCCCTTACGTGAAAGGCTAGCCCAACACAGACATAAAGGGTCTTTGGTTCAGCGATTCTGCCTTGTCAGATCAGGGTTATTCCTGCTTTGAGTTGGGATGGTGTCCACACGCTGGCAAGCAGATCGTCCAGATCAGCTGAACTCATGTTTTAAGTGCGATTATGGTTGGCTCTTTGGCACAAAAAGAGCTATCTACAAGGATCAGAAAATGATAAAAAAGACTCAGGTCTGAGGTGCGGGTAAAATAAGATTCGGGAGGACATCGCAAGGATCATAATGAATCGGACGACCTGCATGACGACTTGGTCCTCAGCCCTATGGACTAGATTGACGCACTGCCTTTGCCTAAAAGTATGACTACCCGGTCAAGGCGCAGCCTCTCGGCAATTCCAATACTTGTTTGCTGTGGCTTGCAAACGTTTGTGTCTTGAGAGGTAGGCACTGCAATCTGGCAGAAAATCCTTCGATGGGTATCATCGACGGGTCCTGACTTGAGTAAAGTGCTTTTTTACCAGAGTCTGCTACTGCCCCAGCACATCGAATAGCTGGACTTTGTTTGGCAATCTTCCTATGAGGTAGTAAAGAGGAGGACTTGTGATATTAGTGCTGCTTTTATGGAAACATAGGGGCAATCCAGCATCAGCCATTATCCGGTAATTTACTAAAATCACTCATCATCTGTCTTCAATGATGAGAAAGTCTATATATTCTGTTGCCCTTTCTTTTAGTATGGCATCTACATTTTAGCCGCTGTTTTATTTAGAGTTACAAACTATGGCCTCGAGATTCTGATTGCCAGACTGAAGTTGTTGTTAACGTAGCGTGCCATTATGATCCAGCTTTGAAGGCCACTCAATGGGCAAGCAGCTGCAAACAGCTGCAAAGGACAAGCAAACTAGACCCAGGACTGTAGTCTCGCGGGAAACCTGAACATTCTAAGAAAGCAGCTCACAAGCAAACTCGACTTTGACCCACTTGCCAGCCTGTCCTACGTCCTTCTTTAACTGACATCTTGGTAACCTAAAATTTGCATCACCTGAGCCCAAAACTCAACCAAATCAACTTAATCCGCCGCCATGACCACTACCAACACCGCCAGCAAGACAGACATGGAGTTGGGGTCGGAAGACCGCTATGCCGCTCTCCTGAAGGATTTGAAACCTGACATGATCAAAGCAGCATTGAGCAAAGGTCAACTTGTAACTGACCACCCAGATCCCGAAGCTCTTGCTGAGGCATTCCGACTGGAGTCTACGAAAAACAAAGGCACACCAGGGAAGAAACCAGCCTACGTCACTCTCATCCCAGATCCCTTCGAGCCATGCCTAATCCCCGAGAAGGACCTTGAACTAATACCCATCTCTGACATGAGACTCCAGACTCATCACCGCGGTAAGAAGGTCTTGCTTCGGGCGAAGACCGCACCCACTCGGGCTGCAGCTATCACGACCATCGTGGAAGATCAAGAAGGGACGGCAGTCCTACTATCGCTTTACCAACTGCTCCATGTTGACTTGTTGACCATCAGACATCCTGCTCAAGGATCCGTAGCCATCCTTAAGGATCCCTTCTTCGAGCAAATAGCCGAAGATTCTTACTCCCTGCAAGTCTACCACCCAAGCGACATCATCTGGTTGGAAGACCACGACGAGAGAATCCCCGAGCAGTGGAGAATCCACGGAGAGATCAAGAGCAGCGCAGAATATCGGGCCGAGGGAGAAGAGCTCGCGAACAAGGAGCACTGGCTGCCCGCACTACACTCGTCAGTATCACCATCACCTTTGTGTCTATGACCTTGCTTCTAACACAATCAAGTTACAACTTGGCTATTGATACAGCAGTGTCACTAGATGATAAGCGGCAAGCACATCTCGGCCGTTCTGAAGTCAACCTCCAACTCGATCGCCCTTATCAGGCATTTCGAGACGCTATCGACGGAGATCACCCTACAGATTGTACCGAGGAGTCCTTACTTCTTCAAGCTCGCGCATTCTACACCCTTGGAGATTTCGAGGAGTGCCTACAGAAGCTTCGGGTTCTCACAGTGTTGTTTCCCAAGAGTGTGCTTGGTTTGAGCCTGAAGTCAACCGTCTCTAAAAGAATCAAGGAGCAAGAGGATGGCGAGTATGCATTTGAAGACATGCTTGTTGAAGCTCAAGAGAGACCTCCACTAATTGACTGCGCCACCTTCTCCTCTCTTATCGAGATCCGCGACGCCCCTGGCCGAGGCAAGGGGCTCTTCCTCACCAAAGACGTATCGGCTGGGGACTTGGTACTCTGCGAAAAGGCGTTCTCATACTGTTTCATGGATAAAACCAGTCATAAGTCCTTTCCCGTCTTAGCGAACGTGCCCCGTGAGGAAGCGAAAGGTGGCGGCGCTGTTCTCTTGTGGGCACAAGTTACCGAGAAGTTGTATCACAGCCCAGAACACATTGATGCCATCCAAGAACTCTTCCACGGCGACCACAAGAAGCTCAAGGTCACTAAATGTGACGAATGCCCTGTTGTTGACGGGTAAGTTTATCTCCACCGCTACATGTTGTCGGCACCCCTGCTAACGTGGTTGTAGCTTGATGGTAGAAAGAATCATTCACTACAACGCAGTGAACACCCCGAAGACTACAAGCAATGACTTCGAAACCAGAGTTTTTTGCAAGAAAGAGACCGACCTAGAGATCGACAACATGGATTCCAAGTACTCGACTTCTGGGATCTGGCTCCTCGCTTCCCGGATCAACCACAGCTGTGTCAGCAACTGTCGGCGTTCCTTTATTGGCGACATGCAAATCATCCGAGCTACGCAAGACATGTCCGCCGGGACGGAGCTGCTTCTCTCCTATCGCGCTCCCATCACCTTCGAGTCCTACGAGGAAGTACAGAAGCGCCTCTCAACTTGGGGCTTCAAGTGTGCGTGCGATATATGCAAGACCAGAAGCAAGGAGAACAAAGCGACCCTGGAAAAGCGACGCAAGATCTATAACGAGGCTTTAGAGCTTCTGAAGACTGAAGTGCTTCAGTTCAACTTTGCCAAAGCCAGAACACTTCTGAAACAACTGGAGAATACCTACAAAGGAAAGTCCGCCAACAAAGTTCGACTAGAGCTTGCAGAAATCTGCTTTGCGATGGGGGATCGCTACACGGAGTCGGTAATGCCCGCTGATTTCGTCAAGATGAGCGTGAAGTCACTCGAGTCACTGGGCTTCATCATTGTCGCGTTTGTTCCTGGCCAAAAGCCTGACGACTATCGATTCGAAGTGAAGAAATGGGGCATCTCGACCAACTATGTCGTTTACTTGTTCCTTAATCTGGCGCATATGTACGGTATAGTATCTCGACAGCTCTCCATCAAGGTTTTCAACTATGCCATAATCTCGTACAGAATGCTTATCGGCGAAGTGGTCTCGATGCCACGGCTGCTCCCTGACGCCGCTGAGCACTTCAATTCTATCGTTCACACTGCATTGAATGCCCGAAGTTGAGCAAAACCTATAGTCGCGCCTATAAATTGGGATGAGGAAAGCAGTGGAAGAGTTAGCTACGGTTATGAAGCAGGAAAGATTGACAGGGGAGAGGGAATGAATGTAAATTAGCTCTGTGGTTACTGCAGATTGAAATAAAGACCGAGATCCCTCCCCAAAATATGTACTATGACCTCACAAAGCACCGTATATGTCCCCAGCGATCAACTCCTGACTACTGTCTTAACAGCTTACAGACTCTTAGGAGCTATTAGCGTTGACATAGCACAGAACCCATCCAAACTGAACAGGATTGAAGAGACTGATATGAGCAGGAGTCTTCTTTGTGAAAGCAGCACTCCCAGGCTGGGTACCAAGGCTGTCCTTGTACATCTGACAGGTCACCTTCTCGGGGTCGATCTTCTCGCCATCGGGGAGAAGGAACTGAACGCCGCGGAGCTCAAGATCCGTGATTTGGTAGTCGATGTGCGTGAGCTTGCCGAAAGGCACGTCGACGAACTTGTGAGTGTTCTGGTCTCGGTTGAAGGCATAGACGCTGGCTGTTGCGAAGTTTTCAGTCTTAGGGGCCGCTGCTGCGGTAGATGCGAGGGTCGCAACCGCAGTGGTGAGGACGGTAGTGAAGTGCATGTTAGCGGAGAAGTTTGTAGAATTAGAGTGGAAGTTGATAGAAAACAGGGGATATGTATTGGAGTAGTGGATGAGAGATTGTTGGTTTAGTTGGATTGTGATCGAACACTGAGCATGGCGAGTCTCTGTATACACTCGGGCAGCTTTGAGCGTCGTCAGCTATTGTGTCCTCCTCACTATTTTTAGGCAAGTAAGCTTCCCACAGTCTAATACGGACCAACCTCCTCGTATTGGCTCTATATCATATGGACTATTTACTACTGTGTAGGCAGTATTCAAAGCCTCAACGAAGTCAGCACTTGTTTCCAACACAGGACCTTGAATTGCTTTCCCGTATTCGAGGTTTTGTCTTCCTGGTCGCAATCCACACTCTTGAGGCTGAGTGACTTCATGCACGTCGATCCTCTTTCCAAATGGTGTAATCAAAATGTCTCTGCTCCAATGGCTGTGAGGCAGTCAGCAATGGTACTTCGTGTCCTGGTCGATCATATGTCAGATTTGAGCCGCTCGTCAACCCAACCTATCCAAGCCATGTAGCTCCCTGCTTACTGTAGAAATTGCTGAAAGTCCTTGGCGGCAATAAGATAATCATGCTCTTTCTGTATCCAAACTTGACAGACATGGTCAGACATAATATTCCCGTTGCCCATTGGAGACAACTTGTAACCATTCACTCAGTTCTTCCGATTGAATAAAAAGCTTGGACATCACTTTCCAATATACTTTAATGTTTCTTGAGTCTAATTCAAGAGTCAATGACCTTCAACTTTCATCCTGGCTTCCTCTGATCTTCGTTGCGCTATCCGTGAGGGATTGACACAACCTTGAGGCTTGTCCTTCCACCCGCTTTCTCTAGATTCGGTGAGTGCCTACACTTCAACATCATAGAGAGACAAGGGACAGGAGTTTCATTAAGCTGAAAACTTAAGATCGGCTATGAGAACTGAAGATTCCAAGAAGAAATGTCAGATGGTAGCCACGAAGTTAGACCATTGAACTGCTGTTTGCTAAAGCCACTTGCAAAAACACTTTATATAGGCCATATCGTATCCAATATATTGACTACTCGGACACATGAGAATATTATTATGCTGCTTTGTTACTTGACATTCCAAAATGGGGAAATCTGCGCAGGGACTGAGCGAGCGTAGTGACGGAGCAAGAAAGGTTAATACGTGACCCCACTTCTGCTTATCGGTAAGGAATTGAAAGGAAGTCAAAGAAGATAGACAAGCATTCATCAACACAAAACCCTAAACTCGAATCGGATGAGCTGAGTGAAGTTATCAAGATGATAGTGAATTAACTGCGGGGGCCAATCGGCCATCTCTTAGAGATTCCTGTTTGGTGCAAGCGCTGTGAGGGCAATCTGATGGCCTCTTTGATTGGACAGACTTTAGCACATCAAGATGCTCCACTCCATGTAAATCGGGGCTTGACAGGATGGACGCCATGAATGGATGCATATATAGACATGACAACCCCCTTCTCGAGACTTCATCCTTTGCTCTCAATCACAACTAAAAATGGCGGTAATATCTCCTTCTCTTCTTGCTGGAGCAGCAGCTCTCATCTTTATTGGCGTTCTGATCGTCCGTCTGCGTTCCCCTTTGGCTTCCCTCCCAGGACCTCGTCTAGGTCTTCTAACACCTTGGCAACTGAGATACCATGAGCTTCGTGGGAAAAGAACACAATATGTCCACCAAATGCACCAGAAGTACGGAAACGCAGTCCGTGTAGCCCCAAATGAGGTTGTCTTTTCGTCACTGGATGCGATGAAGGAGATCTATCTGTCGAAGGGTAGTGGCTTTGATAAGACAAGCTTCTACAACCTCTTCTCCCAGTTTGGGCTCAGGTAAGTTGAAACTTGGTACCCCCATGACATATAGATCTAACCGAGGAAAGGACAATGTTCTCAATGCTGCCAAAAGGCCCAGTAAGTCTCGAACTCGTTTTGGAACGAGCAAAAGACTAACCTGCGCTTTACAGCATAGCCAGAGACGACGGGTGATCGCTGACCGTTACGCAAACACCAATGTCAACCGCGAAGACTCTCTACGCGGTATACAAGAAAGATCACGAAACTTCATCACTCGGTGCCAAGATGCTCCAAAGCAGGAGCTTGACGTTTACGTACGGCTCTATAATCCTTCTGCACTTCCTGGCTAACGTGGAGCAGATGTTCCTTCACTGCTACGCGTTCGACTGCGTTACGCATCATCTGTTCCATCCACATGGCAGTGACTCGATTCTCCAGGCATCAGACGAAGAAACACTCCATGAAGCGGTCTTTGACAATAGCCTTGTTCGTAAGTTTCCTCGAGATCCCTGGAGGGTACAACACTGACGCAAATGACAACAGGAAGACTCTTGAACTATTATCACCCGACTCTTGGTAGCGTCGCAGGCAAGCTGGGCTTATTCGGAAAGTCGCGCGGTATTCCTCGAGCTACAGAACTTGTGCTCAATGGTGTGAAGAAGGGCGGTGTCGCTGACTTTACACTGGTAAGTCGCATGCAGGAAGAGAAGTTCGGCATGGGTACTTTCGACATCGCATCTGAATGTATGGATCATATGCTGGCTGGGATTGAAACCACTGGTGATGCGCTATGCTTCCTGATGTGGCAGATCTCCCAGCCAGGCTATACCTTCATTCAGGAGCGCCTTCGAGATGAGTTTAGAGCAAACCCTGATGTTGCTTCCGACCAACTTGAGTACCTCGAAGCAGTCGTCAAAGAGGGTCTCAGAGTCTTCCCTTCTATCCCCATGAGTTTACCAAGGTGCGTCCCTGAGGGCGGCGCAACTGTTGATGGCCATTGGCTTCCAGGGGGTACTATCGTGAGCTGTCAACCATATTCAATGCATCGAATGGACGAAGAGGTATTTCCTCGTCCAGATAGCTTTGAGCCGCAGAGATGGCTGGAGGAGAAGGGCTCAGCGGAGCGAAACCGACTGTTCTTTGCATTCTCTAATGGAGGTCGTGCATGCATCGGAAGGCAGTGAGTATACGAGCTCGCACTTGAGAATTCCGGCTAACCTGTTGTCCAGTCTTGCTATAGTTGAGATGAAGACACTATTGCGTGACATCTATTCGCGATATAGAACAGCCCCTGCGGATGGCATGACTTCTGATATGAGTATGGATGACCAGATCTTTACATCTCGACCGAAAGACCAGAAGTGCATTCTGAAGTTTATCGAATGGGATTGAGGTTGCAGGCTGTAAACGTTGGAAAAACTGCTGTCAAACCTTGACGAAGTGGCTAAGGAGAAAGACGGCATTTTAGGCACAACTAAATAACAATTTTCTTTCACCAATAAGAATGCGAAGGCCACACCGTAGTCTTGGAGATATGATGCATTCGTAAATATTGCATTGACAGAGTTTGTTGAAGTAGAATGCTCTA
Source organism: Fusarium sp. HKF-74 (assembly GCA_021223625.1). NCBI lineage: Eukaryota > Fungi > Ascomycota > Sordariomycetes > Hypocreales > Nectriaceae > Fusarium > Fusarium sp. HKF-74. Next base: position 149,383 of record JAJFAS010000014.1, read on the forward strand.
GAGAACTTGTGAGTGAAAAGCAACATACCTTACAGTTCGTAGTGAGGGGGGACTAATCTTGTTCTGGCGTTAGTGGTGTAGCGTAGTCCAGTCCTGCGGGGACTTCCACCAAGCCCAGCTCGCTGGAGCCACTCGCTAAACCATCACCAATTCATCTCAATCGGCTGCGACCTAGAAATGAGCGCTCCAGTTCCAGAAACTCCGAAATCATCACCGAGGAAAACCAGGTCTCGAGGAGGATGCGTGCGATGTCGTCGCCGGCGGCAAAAATGTGACGAGAGCAAGCCCTCTTGCGATAGATGCGTCGAAGCTGGGAGCATCTGCAAATACGAAGTCACGCTGAGCTGGGGCGGAAGATCATTCGCCAAGTCCACCTTCGGAAAGTGTCTTCATGATATCAAAAGAACGGGTACGTTCAATGGACAAGAGACTCGGGTGAGCACTGACTTATGCTGGTTCAGACAACACCCCGACAGGCAATGGCTTTGTCTACAGCACAACCCATACCCAGTCACCTGGGCCAAAGGCATTGCGGAGGTCCGCGGCGACGCGGTCAGATGTCAACCATGGACGAACACTCCGGTACTCGACAGAAAGCCATGCGCCGGAAAGCTCACCGAATACACAGGGTGGGAATGTCACCGCCACCAATGCCTCATTGATGTTGAGAAGCGATTGCATTCCTGAAGTTTCTTCAATGGTTCGGTTGCTGGATACTCCAACCAGCCCACTGCACGAGTTACAAGCACCCATTCCGCGACCGCAACATCATATATCCTTTCTTCCGCCCATGGCTCAATATCTCTTCCAATTCTACCTCTCGGAAACGATGAGACTTACAGTCCCCAGCAGCTATGCCAAAACAGAGATCTGTCGATTCCTCGTCCCGATGTCGCTCCAAGAGCCAAGCTTACTCTACGCCGTGATGGCTTTCGCCGCTGTTCACCTTGATGCCATCGGTATGCTGCCCGGAAACTCGCAACGACTTATTGACAGTCTCCATTGGGCTAGCATCAATCATCTCCGAAGATTGTTGGAAGACGCTGACACCACGTCACAAACCGTGGCGTTGGCCACCACGAGAACACTATGCCAGGCTCAGATCTACGGTGGAACATCGTTATGGCGCATCCATCTCGATGGTGCGCGTGCTATCCTCCAGACGTCTCAAACAGGCAACCAAGTGACGAGCAGACCTCAAATTCCTGTCAACACGGGGTTCCTGGATAGTTGGTTCCATAATGCGGAAGCGCTGGCTTCCTTGAGCCCGGCCGGGCTACTCGGTGGCCAGCTTCTTGTTCACGGCCAGAGTGACTCTGGAGTCTTTCTCGACATTTACGGTGGCGTCATGTCTGATCTTCCCGCACTATTCAAAGAAGTCGGAGCCCTCTTGGGAAGGAAGCATATACGCACACCAGAACTCGAATCAGAAACGGGTAATCTCATTCAACAGATCCACGCGAGGCTTTCTCGCGACAAAGCCGAGAACATGATCATCTCATCAGATATGCTCTCGTCTCTCTCGGCGAACGATATCCAAAACTATGCCCTCAGCAACGCCGGGTTTCTCTACATGGCACTCTTGCACTTGTACTGTAGTATGAGATCTCTACCGCCTTTCACTATCGAAGTCCGCTTCTGCGTTGCTCAAATCATTCAGTGTGCTCATAGAATGTCTCGTGAGTCCGGACTGTCGCCTAGAGTCCTGCTAGTCTCCCCCTTGTTCACCGCTGGGCTTTACGCTATCGGGTCTGCGCGAGATGAGATCAGGATTGAGCTGGCAGATATCGGAAGATGGATGAAGACTCCTCATCTGTTTAAGACACTAGAGTTATTGGAAAGAGTTTGGCTTCAACATCCCGATGACTCCACGCGCACTTGGGAAACGATTGAAGATATCAGCGTTGACTTTCTTCCTTACTAACTCGCAACTACATCAGGAAAGCTTCAGGCCATTCCACCTGGTAAGGAGGTGATAGAGACACCAGCCACTATGACGAGCACATAGCAGCCCACCATATGGTTGGCATTAGACTCTCTCAGTTTCAACGACGTTGAGCTCGACGCTTAATTTTCCAACAGTCTCTCCGACACCAGGTTCCTGCATTTTGTAACCTCTGAACTTCCTGGCTGGCAGCTTCTCGTTGAACTGTACAGAATAGTGAGTAATTTTGCCTCGGTCTCTGGTTCGACTTCGGGTTTGCTTACCATAGCGTCGATCTCTTCCAAAGTTCGTCCTTTCACTTCAGGCAGGTAGAAGTACACCCAAACAGCACTAATGATGCAAGAAGGAAACCAGATGTAGCCATATCTTGGCCCCCAGTTCAGCGCGACGGGGTTGATGAAGTACGGAGCAGTGAATGTGATCAGCCAAGCGCCAAGGAAACCTGCTGCTGCTGCAAGGCCGAAAGTGTAGCTTCGAAGGCGCTGTGATGGGATTTCGCCGGCAACCATCCATGAATATGGAGCTATCATGCCCTAAAAAGAAGTCAGCAACGCAGTCTTGGAATCGGCTTTGGAGTACTCACATTGAAAGCCATCATGTAGAAGCATGAGAGCGCAACCAGGACTTTGCCGGTGACGATCGCACCTGGATTGTGGTCATAGACAACTGCGATGATCAATTGGAAGATTCCAGCGGTTATGAGGCCGCAAAAGAGCAGTACTCGTCGTCTTCCATATCGTACAACGATGCAAACATTGGCGATGATAGCAAGCATGCCTGCCATGCTGAGAACGTTGCTCATTGCAAACGGGTCTTGAACCTTGGCCATGGCGAAGAAGTAGGCCTTATAAGCTACGGAAAGGTCAGTTACGTATCACTTGGGCGACACCGGGGATGGTTACCAATGATGAACATTGATCCAGTGGCAGCTTGGAGGCAAACAGCACATATGGAGATCATGGTTCGCCTTCTGTCGGTCGGGTTATTGAACATATCGAGGATGCCGACACCCTTGGACAATGCGCGCTCGTTATCAATAGCTTGACGAATATCTGCAAGCTCTGCCTCGGTATCTGCGCCCTCCGGCCTGAGCCACTTGAGCGATTTGAGGCCATCTTCGTATCGTCCTTGAAGAACAAGCCATCTCGGTGACTCTGGAATGAACGGCAGACCGACAAATATGATGGTTGGAACTATGTATATCATCCCGAGAGGAATCAGATATGCAGAGCGATCGGGGCGTTTCGCTGTTGCCCAGTCGATTATTGTACCGATGAGTGTGCCCTATGAACCACGAGTCAGTATCAATACAATCTTCATACTCTCAGATAGGAGTACTGACAAAGGTTGTGCACAGATGAAACACGGTCAAGAACAAACCACGATACTTTGCCGGGCTACTTTCTTGGATGTACAGTTGGGAAAAGGTCATGAAGTAGCCGTTTGCCAACCCGATAAGAAGCCGACCGACGTACAGCGGCCCAATATGAGTCGTGGTCATCATGATGATGTTCGACACTGCGCAAAGAATGCAAGCCATCCAAAGACACATCTTCCTTCCAAGTTTTGCGGCAACGAAACCCGCGAGACTGGAGCTTATGAAGGCGCCCATCGTCATCAGGGACGAGATAAGCTGCTGTCGCGTGGTGTCGATGTTCCAGCCGATCGCGACTTCAGGGTCTCGGTAGCCATAGACCTGACCAAAAGTGATGGTCAGTACAAAGCTCGGATGCTTGTCAAACAGCATGCAATTCAGTTGCCTACCTTGAGAAAGCCAGGCATGGCTTGTAATCCACCGATCAACCCAAAGTCAAGGCCATACTGGAAAGGGGAGAGAACAATCATTCCGCATGCTGCGAAACATCGCCAATGGGCACGGATGGTATCCTGCGGTTGGTCTGCCATGATGAAGAGCCAGATGAAGAGAAGATAATCAGATGAATCAAACAGTCAACTGCGTTGGATGTTTCTGCGGCTACCGTTTCCTTTCATACTGGAGCTCGACTGGGGAGACTTGGCCAATCGCCTCACAATCGCTCATCAGACACAAAAACATCGAAACCTCTTATCACTAGCTATGTCAATGAGGGTTGGCGCTCAACTGAAGTGCGGGGTGCATAATAGGTTCCACTTAGAGTTGCAGATCAAGTCAGAGTTACACCCGGTCGTCAGCCTGAAAGTGCGGAATGGGTGTTGTCTCTTTGGGTTATCGGGGTGTTTCTTCCGGAGAGTTGCCCTCGCATGTTGACTTCGGCGGTATGGATCCGATGGGAGGAGTTGGCATACTAAACCTAAAGCTTCAAAGTTATGGACTAGAACTGCCCTTGCATCAACTTTATCCAACAAAATGTGAAGCCTAATGGAATTGCCAAGTATTTCCCCGCAATCTGAGAGTCATGCTGAGGTTTTAGTCTCGTCTTTCATGAGTTTGCAGCTCAGGTTGAGAGTCTCTGAACATCGCAACTGGCTGTGCTGCTAATTCCCGAGCCAAATGCCGGGACCAGGGTAACATTTCCCCCCTCATCATCCAGATGGGCACTGATTGCCACGACATTGCCTGACAAAGCGATGACATGTCAGTCTCGTTATGGAACTTACCCGCAGCCCGCAGGGCGTGTGTTGCTTTGCATATGTCTCTGCCAATGGGACCGCAAAGCTGGCTGCTAGCGTGTAGATATCCGACGGAGGTTGAGCACGTTGCATGATATCTGAATAAAGAGGTGATAACAATTTGTTCTTGCTATTGGGTGAATACCGGCCTGTGATTTGGGCGTCCGAGTTGGCTGTTCCGCATCGAGCATGGAGCATGTCTCGCCAAAGACAATGGTTACTTTGGACAGGGATTGATTAGCAGCAAGTGAAGCAAACCGATGACAGATCCAGGACTATTACCAAAGTTTGTTGGCGAGTATGTTACACTGGCATGACCTACCAACTCTTGGCTGCAGAAGGATCTTAGTTGCAGATCAACAAGGCGGGGGACAAGACGGGGGCAGCTACCTCGGCTTCCCAGGGTGATGATTTCCGCTCCCCACGGTGATCACATAAGTGACATGTTGCATCAAGCCCCAAGTGAAACATTCCGAGAGTGCCAGCACCAACTGTTCATTCTCATCAAATCATGGCGGCTCACAAATCTGGCATCAAGGTTATCATCGTTGGAGCTGGATTTGGTGGCTTGACTGCCGCTATTGAATGCCATCGGCAAGGGCACGACGTTGAGATTTATGAGTCCTTTCCTGAACTCAAAGTTCTCGGAGACATTATATCATTTGGTGGCAATGCCGGTAGGATCTTTAATCGCTGGTCTGACGGGGAGATTGTCGCTCGTCTGCGCCCCTTGTGCATTGACATTCAAGACTACGGCTTCAGAATTCATAAATGGGATACAGGGGAGGTCGTGTACCACCAAAAACGTCCCCCTCCTAACCCTGAAGCTCCCATTTTTAACGGCCACAGAGGCGAGCTGCATGAGATTATCTTCAATTATGCGCACGATGAGCTGGGGATTCCGATTCATCTCGGCCAGCGAGTGTCTGAGTATTTCGAGGAGGCTACACAGGCTGGCATTATTCTGAAGACGGGAGAGAAGGTGGGTTACATATGTACCACGCAATACAGATCCTTTACTGACTCATGTTCCAGATCACTGGCGACGTGGTGATTGGTGCTGATGGGGTGAGGTCAAAGGCAAGAGAGCTTGTTCTAGGATACGTCGACAAGCCTAAGAGCAGTGGATACGCTGTTTGGAGGGCATGGTAAGATTGAAGTCTTTGAGAGTGATCCAAAACCAGTTTACTAACAAGTGCAAGGTTCTCGAACAAAGATATGATTCAAGACCCCCGCACAAAAGAGTTCTGCGAGAATGGTGATACCTTCAACGGCTGGATCGGACAAGATGTGCACTTCCTGTTCTCAACGCTGAAAGGCGGCAAGGACTGTTGTTGGGTACTTACTCACAAAGACGACCATGATATCGATGAGTCGTGGTCGTTCCCTGGTAAGATAGAAGAAGTATTAGAGCTCCTGAAGGACTGGGATCCAACATGTCGAGCGATCGTGGAGAAGACACCGGCAGTGGTTGATTGGAAGCTGGTCTATCGCGACCCTTTACCGACTTGGATCAGTAACAAAGGAAGAATCGCACTTCTTGGCGATGCTGCTCATCCTTTCCTACCGACGAGTGCCCAAGGTGCAACTCAGGCCATGGAAGATGGAGTTACCATTGCTGTCTGCTTGAAGCGAGCGGGCAAGGGCAACATACCTAGTGCGCTCAAGGCTCATCAAAATCTAAGGTATGAATAATGACACACTACTTGTCTGTTTCTTCAGCAACACTAACACGATGCTAGATATGAGCGCGTGAAGGCGGTTCAGAAGACCGGAGAGTCAACCAGAGATCTGTGGCACAAGACGGATTGGGATCAAGTCAAAAAAGATCCTAGTAGCATCGGATTCCCACGCGAGGATTGGATCCACCAATTTGATGCTGAGCAGTATGCGGAGGAGAACTTTGAGAGTGCTCTCAAAACTCCAAGGCATGAGGTCAAGGATAACACGTTGGTCGATGAGGCCCCTGCAACAGCGCAAGTAGCGGGCTAGGCTAGTACGTTTGACGGCGTTGCCCAATTGCGAATCCTTGTATCCTCTGTCTTCAGGTTGGCTGCCCCAATTGCCAACCACGCGTCATAGACTTGGGCAGTTGGTCAATTACTCATGCTGAATAATCTGTCCCAGTCAATAAAACTCATGAATCGCACGATCGGCACATAAGCGTAGGTTCCCGTCCGTCTTAAAACTTCGGCAGAAATCCAAGAACCTTCTAGCGCCCTTCTATGAGATGGTGTTAACGTTATATCGAAGCCATACCTCGGTAGAGGGTTTCTAATCCGAGCATCGTCGCCGTGAACTAAACCAAAATTGTGGTCTGATAGTGGAACATGACGGCATTGACTGGGTCTTTGGAACGAAGCTCGTGGCAATGATGGAATAATTACTACCTATACAAGTCATGACATCACAAATCTCCGATTTCTAATATTCGCAATCGTTTATAAACTTGCACATGTCTCGGCACTTTTGATCTGGTGAATAGAACATCAAGCCAGAAAATAATAATAATAATATCTGAAAATGGCACCAAGACGATTCTCTACTGAACCTGCAGACGCAAGCCCTTTGGGCCAGCCTCTCAAATTCGAGTTCAGCGGTAAAACCGCAAAGAACCGATTTATGAAGGCTGCGATGACAGAACGACTCTCAACATGGGATCCCAAAGTTCTTGAGAAGCGAGGCGTTCCTACACCAGAACTTATCAATGCCTACCGACGATGGGGCGAGGGAGATTTTGGCGTCATCCTGACTGGAAATGTTATGATCGAGTATGACCAGCTCGAGGCCGCTGGGAACCCCATCGTGCCCCGAGATGCACCCGCGTCCGGCGAGCGGTTTGAAGCGTTCAGGGAACTGGCAACTGTTAGCAAGAAGCATGGAAGCTTGATTATTGCACAGGTCAGCCATCCTGGACGCCAGGTCGCTGATAACATTCAAAAGAACCCCATTTCTCCTAGTGATGTGCAACTGGAGGGCGAGGTGATGGGCATGCACTTTGCCAAGCCAAAGCCCATGGATGAGCAAGACTTCAAGAATGTTATCGAGGGTTTTGCTCATGCTGCCGAGTTCCTTCATAAGGCTGGTTATGACGGTATTCAATTGCATGGTGCACAGTAAGTAAGCCAAGTCTCAGTGCTCTGGATAACACACTAACTGAGAGAAGTGGTTATCTTTTGGCCCAATTCCTGTCACCCACAACAAACAAGAGAACAGACAAGTACGGCGGTTCAATCGAGAACCGATCTCGCATCATCTTCGAGATTGCCGATGCCATCCGAGCCCGTGTCCCCGATAAGTCTTTCAGCCTATCCATTAAGGTCAACAGTGTCGAGTTCCAAGAAGGTGGTTTCTCCACCGACGACTGCAAGGTCCTTTGCAAACAACTCGAACAGCATGGCTTTGATTTCGTCGAGCTTTCTGGTGGAACTTACCAGAGCCTTGCCTTCTCTCACCGACGAGAGAGTTCGAAGAAGCGAGAGGCTTTCTTCCTCGAATTTGCAGAGAAGATTATCCCTGAGCTTACCAAGACCAAGGCTTACGTCACTGGTGGCTTAAGAACAGTCAAGGCGATGAATGAGGCTCTCAAGACGGTTCATGGTATTGGCTTGGCACGACCCGTTACTAATGAATTCGACTTGCCTGCCAAGATCCTGAAGGGTGAGGCTACCAGTGCAATCGACACTTTGCTCGACGAGCAGAACTTTGGTATCACCAATGTTGCTGCTGGCACACAGTAAGTCTACCCGAGAATTAGAATCATTGATGGTCGGAAAACTAATCTTTTGCCCAGAATTCGACTGGTTGGTAAGGACAAGCACCCTCTTGACCTGAGCCGAGAGGATCATAAGAGAATCTTTGAAGAATCTATGCAGAAGTGGGGTGAGGGTATGGCGCATAATGATGATCAGTCTAAGTACGGATATGTTGATATTGACGGAGTCAAGTTGGAGCCATTTGGTCAAGCTTATGCGGCGGCGTAATTGACAATAGATACTTAAATCTACACAGTACATAGTACATAATAGACCGTGATCTGAGTTGCAACATATTCACCCAATATTCTATCCCGCTATACAGTACCAAACGGGATGTTCGACTGCAATCTCAGATAAGGTAGATGCCTCGGCCAAGATTCATATCAGCTGATGTTAGCATAGCCCAATGATAGTCGTGGGGGCGACTAAACTGGCTAAAACGACGTCAAAATTATGACGTTGAGCTCAGCACCACTACAGTTGAAAATGCAAAAGAAGCCTGAAAAAGCCCTCATGATAGGCTCATTTCACAATTCGGCAGCGCTGCATGGTAAGGCATTATGCGGTTGAAAGTGTCTACTTGACGCGTGTTGCTGACCATCCAGAGCCCCAAGGTATAATTTGACTGAACCCCATTTTCACAATGATATTCGACATGTGCAATTTGCTTCCGCCTTATCTATAGCCCCAACGTACCTTGTCAAATCAAACGAATCAGCTATGGCTGCGACACCCTGGACCCTAGTTCGTCTCATGGATGAGTGCGAGAATGCGGAGAAAGAAAACTCCAGCGACGAAGTCTTCATCTCAACTACTACGATTGAATTGTTGACATCGGAAGAGTGCATCAGCGACATCCTAAAAGAACAAAAAGGTCCAAATCAGGATGCCTTGAAGAAACGGATCTATGATGAAAGCTGCCCTGCCAAGATCATATTTCTCATCTTAGCTCGAACCGGCAAGCTAGATCGCATTGACCAGTTCTTATCCAATGGCTTTTCTGATCGCCATCTTCCTATAGAGCTTCTATGGACGCGTGGAGAGTACCAGTTCAAAAGTGCAAAAGATTCAAACTGGACTACCGCTCCCTTTGGAGCAGGAATTGACTATAATGATGTCGACTATTTCACCCAGAAGCAATGGCCATTCTTAGCCCCTATCTTTGAGAGAGAGTTCGAATATGTGCTGCAGCAAAAGGTTCCCTTACCGTTGGTCAAGCAAGGAATTCCTATTGTCTCAGGGTTTAGTTCCGTTTCCGAGATTGAGATGCACCCTGCGCATGTTCCAGAGCAGGTAGAAGTGAGTCCACTAGGCCCAACTCTTCAGCGTCTTTGATTTAACGTGATATAGCACTCGATGGCCATGAAGAAAATGGAGCTGGAGAGCGAAGAACAAATCAAGTATGTCAAAAAAGAGATGGCTAACGTGACGTCTCTTCGACTGCTGGATCACGGCCATCTTGTCAAAGCAATTCTTGCCTGCACCAGAGGAAAGCAAGCCCTGTTCTTCTTTCCATGGGCGAAGGAAGGAGATCTATACAGATTCTTTAAAACCAACTCGACCGAGGGCATGGCTGCTATCGTATGGATGCTGGACCAAATGGTTGGACTCTGCAGCGCTTTGAGTCTGTTGGCCGATAAGGGGTATCGACATGGTGACCTCAAGCCTGCCAATATCCTCCTGTTCCCAGAGAAATCTGGTAGCTACCGCCTGAAGATAACAGACGTTGGACTCTCGAAGCTTCACATTCTTGCAACAAGCAGGAGACTAAACGGGACAACTGCCAAGGCTACCACAAGGCGATACAGCCCCCCCGAATTTGACCTCTTGTTTGATGATGACGGGGAGCCAGTAGAAGACTCTGACGACATCAAGCTATCACGCAAGTTCGACATTTGGTCTCTCGGCTGCGTCTTCATCGAATTTCTCATCTGGGCCACACTGGGCCGGCAAGAGTATAAGGAATTCGACCGGTCTATGAAAAGTCACCGACGTTTCTGGAACTCTGCACAAGAAGACCTTGACACTAGGGTCAAAGATCGTATACAAAAGCTGAAGGATTCTTCTGAAGACACACCGTGTGACAAGGCTGTCCAGCGAATTCTGACCTTGGTTCTGGAGCAAATGCTCCTTGTCAACAGCGATGATCGTAGCAGTGCTTCGAATATTCACAAGGAACTGAAGAGTATAAGGGATAGTTACGGTGAGTATCTCCAGCCGAGGAACGTGGTTGATTTGCCGCTAGGCCTGACTGCCGGGCAGGCCGCCGAGTCCGATCATCGTCAAAACGGTCAGGGTCCGTTAGACCGAAGCAACGCCACGAGTCGAAACGCTCTTGAGCAATCTGGTACCCAAACCAATGGTCTAAATACTACAGCTGTCCCTTCGGGTAATACCGCTGCTATGATTGTATGTGGAACGCGTGAGCTTCAGTGTGTTGAACTTGATAGCTGATGGTGAGATAGTATGTGAGTTGACTATTGAGTCCGACCGTTGGTGGAGAGTGGAAAGGCTGACGAAGTAACCCACATCGTAACTTACAGAATGTATGTATCAGTCAACCCTGTGCTCTGGATGTCTAATATCTTGTGCTAACTTCTCTCGAGCCTGTTAGTGCATCATGAAAATTCTATCTTGATTCAGTCTGCTTACAAGACCCTATTAGCGTGTATGTCATACAGTAGTCATCCTTTAGTATGCGGTATATACTAACTGAAACAGCAAAGCGCCAAGCTCCTTAATCAATGGACAGTCAGTCCAGACAATGAGTTTGCACAGAAATTCTTCTCTGAGAATACTAGGCCCAGCCCAGCAGAAAGGGGTCAACTGTGCGACTCTTGTTCGAGACTTCAAATCTGGGAGCCCAATGCTACAATATCTGGTATAGTGAGGGACTTCATACCTCGTACGTCGGCCTGTAATTTGTGTAATCTTCTCTACGCCGTCTCCCAAAAGATTGGCCTTCAAGAGGATCAGGAATTACAATGCGTTCGGAACGGCCCTACCCTCAACTTAAATGGGCGTGACGGTCTGCCAATCCTGTCACTGTTCTCGGATCCTGGTATGTACTCACTGTAGCTAGCGATTGTCGTACTGACCGTTTCGCCAGCCTTCAATGCTCATCATCTTGGATCAGTCCAAGCGGGATATCCAACTTTGTCCCCTTCAGAAAGCCCTGAGCGCTATCGCCTTTTTCAAGAGTGGCTCCACATATGTGATAATGACCACGGCCATGCACGGGACGCATCCTCCGGTGGCTGTGCTGTCCAGATGCCCACTAGACTAATTCACGTGGGCGAGTCGAGTGAACGCTTGGAGGATATCAAAGATTCTAGCTTTCTACGTTATCTTGCTCTTAGCCACTGTTGGGGAGGCAGCACCAGCCTGTCCACCCTGACTAGCAACATCGACAAATTCCGCAGTGAGATACCGTACGAGCAACTGCCTCTTAATTTCCAGGAAGCCATCAAAGTCACTAGAGCACTCAAGATCCCATACTTGTGGATAGACTCACTGTGTATCATCCAGGATGACCCGGAAGACTGGCGACGTGAAGCTGCCCGAATGGGCCAGGTTTTCAGCAACGCCTACTGCACTATCGCGGCGACGTCAGCTGCGACGTCAGATGAGGGCTTTCTTACTCCAAAGCTCAACTCAACACTTTCTGCGACCTTAGCAACTCCCGGTGGTGGTCTCCTTCACATTTCAGAGTTTATGGAAGATTGTGGTAGGGATTTAGAGTCGGCGCCCCTGAATACCCGCGGCTGGGTGATGCAAGAGCGAGCTTTGTCTAGAAGAACACTTCACTTCACCAAGATGCAGGCCTACTGGGAATGCGGAAATGGATTGCAGTGCGAGAGGCTCTTGAAATTGTCAAAGTATGTATTCGTCATTGCTTATTGTGATTTCTGTCCGGTCTAACGGTTATTTTTATCAGTCCTCAATCGGCTCTGTTCGCAGACTCGGATTTCCCCAAGGCCATACTCAAGTACTACAAAGGTGGACGAATCACTCTATTTCAAAATCTTCACGAGAGGTATTCCAGGCTCAATTTTAGCTACAACTCAGACCGACCAGTGGCCATTCTGGGTCTGGAGAAACACCTTTCAACTGTTCTCCAGACTCGCGGCGAGTTTGGTGTCTTTGAGCAGTACCTGGCGAGAAGTCTTCTCTGGTCCCGACCTGAGGATATCTCCCTGAAAAGTATCACGTTCCAAGATGACCATCGGGTTCCTTCTTGGTCATGGATGGCATACGAGGGCCCGATCACATATGCGAACATACCTTTTGACAAGGTCGAATGGAGTACAGACTGCTTGCTTCAGTCTGGTGAGGAAACCGGTACAGACAGCAACAGGACTGTGTTGAAAGCAGTTGCTAGAGATATCAAATTGGATAAGCTGGATATGAAAGATAGAGTCAAACTTGATGAAAGATCTGGATTCGAACCATCCAGCTTGCGGGGGATTGTCCTTGGTAAAGACAAGAAGCGAGAATCGCGGGCCCAGGTACACTACGTTCTCTTTGTTACCTTATCCGAAGACGAACCAGAGCAGGCAAAGGTTTATGTCCGAGTTGGAGTGGCCTGGCTTCTTGAACATAACATCGCAAGGGATGGAGAGCATGTTGTCATTTACTAGCTATCGCTTCTCTAAATCTTGATTCGAATTTCTCATTGAATATCCTTCATTTCGTTGCCGATTGCTATGATTCTATATATATGTGGTGATGATGATGACGAGTCTAAGAGGTCCATGTTATGCCCCCAGACTGTCATGAATGGCGATATGAGAGTTTGATATGTGCCTTCGTGTGAGGAGCTTTTCTGAGGGTCGTTGGAAGATTCTTGGCGCACAACAACATGTTGTTACATCCCACGCCTAAAGGAGTCCCGGTCCCATCGTATGGTGTATATATCTTGCTGCATCTCGACAGAGAACTTGTTGCGGGGGAGACTTCGTTCGAGGATAGCAAGAAGCTTTTGTGGACTAACGTCCTTCGCATTGATGCGGATAGTATCGTATGATGAGCTGGTCATTGACCGCCCACTCGCTTGTTGTTGCATTTGCCCAGGCATTCTGAATAGGACGAGAGATATGGATGAAGTCGAACGTCGACGGATAGATGAAAATATGCTTGAAATGGAAGTCGGAGACGAAACACGGAAGTGACTGATTTAAAAAGACTCGATCACGGACGCGATATGACTCAGAAATAGCAAATTGGAAAAAAGGCAGATGAGGCAACCTCAGAAGCGGGGGCTGTGCCTAGAGGACTCTGTGGGTGGCCTCCGTCTGACACACTTGGAAAAGCAGGCTCTGGACTGAGCAACCAAGCCAAGTCAAGTCAGCCACTCAATAGCTGCTGCCTGGAATTTTCAACCCTCGCTGCAGGTCTTCTCAGATCAGGCTAGAGGAGGGTGCCAGAAGCATGCCTCCGCGTTGCGCAAAGGTGATTCGCGATACTGATAACAAAGAGGTGGCGGCACGAGCCGCTCCAGGTCAAGCATTTTAACCGCTGTGGCATCATCCTGACCAATGTCTTTCATGGGTAGCCAGAAGTATTGCTCGAATTTCCATGGAATTCATTGGCTGGCCATATGCAAAGCCCAAATATCTCGACCAGGGATGTCAGCCGCAGTTCAGGGAGGGCTTTATATTTCTCAAATGCGTACTCAAGAGAAATCAGGCTCGGCTCAATTGAATAGGAATATCTCAGCCTCTAGACATTATAAGGAATAAAATGCATTGCCTAGCGTCTCCTGACCCGAATCATACCTCGATTTCATTAGAAGCCTATCCTTGCTAATATGGACCATGGTCAAGCCGTCCAAACCGCGCTCAAGAGGGAGGGGGATAAAGAAGACCACTTCATATACGACATCACCGGGAAGCCGCAATGTATCTCGGAGTCAACGGTTATCGAACTCACCAACGGTGTCTCATCATGACCCTCCAGGTATACCGAATTGGGGAGAAGCGCCATCTCGATCCGACATCAACTTGAAACCTGGGATAGGACAAGGGTCTATCCATATTTCGGTATCATCTCAAAGGGAAAGCACATCGACATTTCGGAGTATCTCTGACATGGGTCATCGTAAATGGCTTGAGTCATTGGCTGCTTATCGAATTTCTGCCAGTATGTCTGGAGAAGTCCTGGGTTCGGAGCCACCAATGGTTGACATCGACATGTCCTCTGTCTGGGAAGCTTTGATGAATGCGTGCAGGAAACCCGCCATTGACCATACTGGTAAGCAAGCTTTTATACCTCTGGGACGGCTGCTTCGGATTCTCAGCCCCCGGAATGTTGAAAGGATACTCAGTCAAAGGTTCACAGATGAAACTTTGATGATCCTTGTCAACGAGGTATATGGAGCTAATGGCGAACCAAGAAGACTAAAGATCATGGCTACATTGATATTGGTCAATGGACTCAACTTTCTGCTAGACTTTGTCAATGCAAAGGTAGAAGATAGTCAGCTCCCACTTACTGTTCACCGACGAGGACAACAAGCTATCTTATACGACCGTGAGAAGAATGAGATAGAGTCTTCAAAGAATTGGACTTGGTCCTATCCCGAAGCCGAATACTTTACGATGAAGCAGATGCAACTATGCAGCCTATTCTGCACTATCGATGAAGAAGAGCAGTTTATGGATCATTTTCGACTCCCTGCAGATTTTGTCCTACCATTTGTGGATTCTGATCCCCCTGTAATTCGGTCCGGAGGATATGGCAAAGTCACAAAGGTCTTTATAGAGCCGTCGCACTTATGGTACCGGGGTAGTTACCCAAAACCAGAGTGCTTCGCTATCAAGGCTGTTCAGCACAGCTCAATAGACCACCCGAGTGAAGCAGACTCTCTCGCCAGACGGCTGGTGATCAAGAAGCTCGCAGACAGAGAACACCTTCATCAACTTCTCTTCTCCTTTCGTCGAGCCGACTATTACTATCTCGTTTTCGAATGGGCTGACGGTGATCTTACTGATCTATGGGAAACGATGCCAAGCTTATACCGCCCTGATGTCGAAGAAGACGCAGTTTGGTTCTATCGCCAATGCGCGGGTATTGTGCGGAGCTTGGGTAGTCTTCACGAGCAACGCTCGTCTTACACCGCCACCACCGTGGAGGAAAGAGTTCACATCGCACTGGGGGGAAAGTACGGACGGCACAGCGACATAAAGCCACAAAATCTACTTTGGTTTAGTGATTTTCAAGGCGGCAAGAAAGATCACCTGGTCATCGCCGATCTTGGCCTTACTCAGTTCAACACATCGCAGTCCAAGTCACATGTCTCATGGGCTGGTGTCAAAGGGTATACACAAACTTACAAAGCCCCAGAGAGTGAAGGAAGTGATGGGGTTGGAGCCAGATATGACATTTGGTCTCTTGGCTGTGTTTTTCTAGAGCATGCGTCTGTGTTTCTGATGAGGGACAATAGCTGTGTCAGGACGTTCTCAGACAATAGACTGGAGGAGGATAAGTATCTGAATAGATCTGGGAATTATCATAGCGATTCTTTCTACAATTTGATCAGGGAAAAGGATTTCACAGACACCTACACACCAATTGGAAGCCGTGGCATCCGGGGAGAGGTCAAAAAGACAGTTACGAAAGTAAGAATCATATCAGAATCAGTCCTTCATCATGAGCTAATAACTCATTGCCACAGATGATTCAAGATCTCAAAGATCATGAGTTGTGTGCTCCTTCGATGTCTGACTTCTTGGATCTCATCAGCGAAGGGATGTTAGAACCGAACCAGTATGATCGACATACTGCAGGTATGGTCTTGAGAGCTCTCAGAGATATCCAACTCCGTTGTGACCAGGACCCCAGGTACGCTTGCGTATCAAGACACTTGCCATTGAAGGATCGGTTGAAGTCGATACCCGATAGTCGCATTCCTTCAAGGCAGTCTCGGATCTTGGCAGGTATCTCAGGAGGGCAAGAGGGCAGCAGGGCCAACTTTGACTCGTCCCAAACGGATTCAACCGAAGATGCAGGGGCTGCTGATCCAGAAGCGTTGAGGATGCTTAATGAGCTGCGTCATATGAGTAACGATATCAATTTATCCCCCGACAACCTACAACTCCAGATACCAAAGATTCGGTTCGATGGGTCTGTAGGAGGTCTTTTGCAGGAAAACAGCCCTATCAGCGATTTAATCCATAGATTTGAGTCGCTCTCTGTCCGAGAAAAGACTTGATCTTTCTTATGCAACCCGATGGTTGTACGGTCATACCTTGGAGAGTACAGCATGAATAGACTTGAAACCCCTCCACTTTATAGGTATGGATCTAAATATCATTAATCCTTTCGAATCCAGGACGATTGAGGTTCTCGGCGACCCCGATTAGTGATGGTGGTGGTTTCGGTCAAAGAGGGGCATCATAACTGTGTTTGGCGATGCAGCTGGAATAGACCACTAACCAGGTCCAGGTATCCGTATGTCGTATGATATTTACAATGGTTCTCCTACTTGTAGTTAGCTTTTTGAACTGTCCCAGCTAACTTCCCTTCTTTTGACTGAAAGGTGATGAATACAGCTAGTGTACCAATATTGCAGGGGTATTTGCATCAATAGCGCATTTACCAGCTGGCACAGACATGTCACATTGCCCATATCGATGCTTAGC
Organism: Fusarium sp. HKF-74; assembly: GCA_021223625.1. Classification (NCBI taxonomy): domain Eukaryota; kingdom Fungi; phylum Ascomycota; class Sordariomycetes; order Hypocreales; family Nectriaceae; genus Fusarium; species Fusarium sp. HKF-74. The sequence continues at coordinate 166,338 of JAJFAS010000014.1, forward strand.
ACCTAGTCTGGACCCAAAAGGTATAAATACTTTCAAGAAGATGCCTAAAGCATGCTTAAGTGTCAAAATACTTCTTCTCTTTCACTTTTTATCTCTTCCTCTCGATCATTCCAAACTCTCAGCATGAATCTAAATCTACATGACCCCAGGGACTGGATGAAAACCCTTCCTGGCGACTTGAGTGTCACTCAAATCTCAATACCGGGAACTCATAATAGCCATGCTATTAAATCCAACGTTGTGGTAGCGTCAAACGGCAACGTTAACTTTGCCGCCCATGCGTTGTACAATCCTGGGATCGTTTCAATGTATGCTGAAATTTATACTACAATCGCAACATGCCAAAGCTTTTCTATGTGGGATCAACTACATTTTGGCGTCCGTTGCTTTGATCTGCGGGTACGCTCGTGGGAAAAGTTTGACAACGAGGGAGGTCGCTGGGCGTTTGGTCTGTGTCACGGAAGTGCTAAGCTCAAGGAGAGCCTGACACAAGTTCTTGACGGAATGGCGGATTTCCTCAAAAAGTATCCAAGCGAAACATTACTCATTTCTATCAAATGGGACGAGGAAAAGCTGGAAGGATCGAAATCTGCTCCAGTTACGCCAGACTGGAACCTTCGCTTCGGCGTATCCGAGATCTGGGATAAACACAATTGGTTCAAGGGAGCATACTGGCCTAAGCTTCACGAAGTACGAGGTCGAGCTATTCTACTGCGTCGATTTTGGAATCCTGATAATGAGCCTCTGGGCATCAACTTCGACAAGCCAAGTTTCTTTGATAACGCGCGCAGCGATGGGCCCGAAGGCAAATGGAAGCAAATGACAGACCCAAGCGTAGGATCGAAGACCATCGAGGAGCGCTGGAAATGTGCGCGAGATATGCTCATCGAAGCCAAGGAAGCCGACTTCAACGATGACGTTATGTATTTTGCTTCGACATGTGATGTCTGGTTGGACATGACTGAGCTAAAGAAGCCAAAGTTCTGGACTCCGCTGTACTATTCACAGCAACTATATCAACCTCTTCTCTTATTCATGAATGGAGAGTATAGGTCGCAGAAGAAGGGCAGATACGGTGTTGTTGTTACAGACTTCTGCAACCAGACCGTTTCCCAACTCATCTTCGAACAAAACTTCAGCCGTTGATTTCTATACTATGCCGCTTGTTCTGCTTCAAATTACTGGGGATGTTCTTTGCAGTCGAGAAGTGTGGAGGAGAGTATATAGTTACAGCATAAGACTTGACTTCAGTATCTATCGTCTATTATTATTCTATTGCCCTTTGACGTCTATAACCCTTTCTTTTCTATTCTATTCATCATGTCTAAACCTCATTCGTGCTTTCATACCTCACCACGCTTATCACTGACGTCCTCAAGGTTCTCTGATTGGCTCACTTCACCCTTGACATCAGATCTGAACTGCTGTTCCTCCTGTTTCAGTTGCTCTTTGAGGATCTTGTCTGCCTTCCAGATTGGCTTGATCTTGAAGAGTCTGTAAACTTGCTCCAACGGAATTCCGCTAGTCTCGGGAATGAGCAAGAAGGCGAAGATGAAGGCAAAGAATGACAGAGTCGCAAAGAACATGTAAACACCGTATCCCATTGCAGCAAACATTTGCTCTGTGAATCGCGAGACAAGGAAGTTGAACAGCCAGTTGCTGGCGGTTGTGCAGGCTTGTGCAAGGGATCGGAAACTGGGGTCGAAGAATTCCTTGAAACTAGTTAGACTATGAAACAATATTTGGGAATGCAAGATTTACAGAATTAATGACCCAGGGCGTACCATTCCATGTAGGAGTGTAGACGGCGGTCCAGAGGTAGAAGAATACGATAGCGGCGATACCACTGCCAGTCAAATGATCCTGGGGGTTCTTGGTAGGGTCGACGACGTAGATGTATGCACCCAATACCCACATACAGATAGAGCCAGTGATACCGCCAATAAGTAGAAGCTTCCTTCGGCCAAGTTGATCAACAAGGAACAGAAGCCAGACAAAGGTCATCACGGCCTTGACGACGCCAAAGATGCCTGTCATGACGTTGACAGTATCATGCTGAACTCCAATGCTCTGTGAAAAGTCAGATTGGTGCTAGTACAGAGTGCGTCCATGGTTATAAACTTACGGAGAACACAGTTGGGGAGTAGTAGTTGATGGCGTTGATTCCGGAACCGTTCTGCCAGAAGAACAGCATGCACCCCAGGAAGAGACGCCACATCATGTTTGGTCGATCCTTGAGAGCCTGGAAAGGCTTCCAAAGTCCAATACCAACAGTCGACTTCTGGATCTCGTGAGCGTGGTCAATGGCCGATACCTCTTCGGTGATGTAGAGATCGGTGGGTGGGAGCTGTCGAATCCAGCAAAGGTTCTCCATAGCCTGTGTTCTGCGTTCCTTGAGGAATAGCCATCGATGGGACTCGCGAATCCAGAGGGATCCAAGGAAGAGAAGACCTGACGGGATGATCTGGACGGCGAAGGGGACGATCCATTGTTGGTGGCTTTCGGGCATGTGCTTCTGGACACCATACTATACAAAGGTTAGCAAGCGTGCAATATGTAAAGGAATGAAGTCTTGACTTACGTTGATCCAGAACCCTACGAGACCACCAATCTGCCAGCCAAGCTCGTATAGACCGACCAGGCGACCTCGGATAGCAGGAGGCGCCAGCTCAGAAATGTAGATCGGGATGATGTTACTGGCAAACCCGGTTCCAAGGCCTGACAGAACACGGCCTGCGTATAGAATTCCCAAACCAGTGCTGGAGTCGGCACCACATTGGAGACCAGCTCCAAGCGTGAAAGTGGCGGAAGCGATGGCAAGACACCATTTACGGCCAACCCAATGGCTCATAACGTAAGTGAGAAGCGCGCCGAAGAAAGCGCCAGCGATGAAGAGTGATACAATATTCTCACTGATCAAGTTTCGCTCCTCGACAGTCTTGGTATCGATCCCAAACTCCTTCTTGAAAGAATCAAGCGTAATAGTCGTTCCAATAAAGGCACTTGTATAACCGATCATGTTGGAACCGCACGACGCAACAACAGCAAGCACATAAATGCGCCAGTTGTACACCGAAGGCGGCGTCGGTCTGTCTTCAGCAAGAGTTAGGATACCCATGGTTGCAAGGTCAGTATGTCCGTGAGTTATTCGAGCAGAGGAGCTGTCGAGACAACAAACCGACTCCAGGTCAAGCGCTTTATAGGAATCAGCGGGATCCGGGGCCCCGACTTTGAAGAGGTGAGTCTTTGCTCTTCCCCATCCTGACAAAGTTTTCTTCTCCATGCGCTACGTTACAAAGATGTCCACATTGCTCTGGGGCGCTGGAGTCGATGGAGCAAATGAGTCGGGCCGGACGAGCGTTTTCCCCGTATGGGGCAATGAGGTGAGATTGTCGTCGGTGTGCTTCCGCTATCTGATCAATTCCTTCACATAATTTCGATTGAGCTTAATGAGCTTAAATGATTGGTAAAATCGGCAAATTGTATCGTCAAAGAATCTGTTCCTGAGTCGTGTTGACGCCTCTTGCGGAAGCGCGGCTTAACGGCTCTTGGCTTCCAAGCCATTTGAGCCTCATTGAGCCTCAACATCCACTACCATCGCCAAGGACAAGCCATTTACCGCTGTAGAGCCAGCAAAGCCCTCTGGAAAGGGCCTAGAAAGGGACCTCAACCTCGCGTAACCCCCACTATCCCCGTCCCATACCCAGACCCCGGACCATCCGGAGATCAGCGCGGAGAAAAAAATCTCCAGGCGTGTTCTGAGCCTCCGGCAAAACCTTTACCCCACCAGGTATGAGTCTTTTCTTCGCCAGAGGGATAAAAGCTTCGATGGGCCACGTCAAAGCTCGAGGGTGACACCAAAATCGGGTACCGGCACGTCTAGCTGATCAATTACAGCGTTATCAATGGCATCTGAGAGGACTCTTGACGTCAGTTGCGTTGGGGGAGTTATGCGTGACCCCAAATTCCCCGATTTCTGTGGTTGAACCTTGATCCGGGGCCTCCATGGGGGAATAAACATGGAGATTAGCTATGCATAGACTAATAAACCCGAGGAGATGATTTTATCAGTAGAGAAAGGATTCAAATGCCGAAGGAAACTTCTCAGTGTGCATGGTTGAGCACAAATGATATCCACTAAAGAAACCAACGAATTGACCGCCGTGATCGGATTCATCTTGAAAATGTTTGCCAAGACACATGTACGCCAAACACAAAGACAAACTGGCAATGCTTTCAGAAAACTGTTAGATATACAATTCTTCGAAGGTGACAAGAGTGTATGGCTTGCTTATGGACTGGCAGTTTCGAGGTCTCTCAATCACTGTTGGTATTTAAATACTATTACCAAACATTGTTATCTTGAAGTGTTTGTATTCCTTTGGCATTCATCTCATCCTGAAACGAATCACACTGCATGCTTGAGAAAAAGATACAACGAGGTGACAAGAACTCTAAAAGAAGGAAGGCTATATGAGGAAAATGTTGACCTATTCGACTTCCAGATTTTATTTGCACTGCAATCTTATCTAAATGTCTACCCTAGAACGATGAGAGCGTGAAGCCTGGTGGATACGTGTAAAGTACGCGATTAGGCAGGCCCTGATTTGTTGGGCCATCGTCAGCTCAACCAACAACTTTTGCAAACAACTCATGATTCTCGCTTATCATGGCTGACAAACATCCTTTTAGAGTCGTGATTGTAGGCGCGAGCGTCACTGGGCTGAGCCTGGCAAACATGCTCCAGGCCAACGGCATCGACTTTCTGGTCCTGGAGGCTTATCCGACTGTAGCTCCTCAGGTCGGGGCTAGCATCGGGCTTCTGCCTCATGGAAATCGCATCCTAGATCAGCTCGGCTTATACGACAAAATCATGGAAATTGCGCCTCCTGTACAGATTTTCAATTTCCGAGACACAAATGGCCAAATTCTGGCCCGGCATCGAGAGATGGACGAGCGCATTATCGAGAGGTCAGTATGTATCTTCGCATGTCTTAAACCTCCTTTGACTAACCCTACTGTTGAAGGCATGGGTACCCAATGGTATTCCTCGATAGGCAGATGCTTCTGAAAGTGCTCTACAACAACATAGAAGACAAGTCAAAGGTCTTAACAAACAAGCGAGTTGTCAGGACTGAGTTGGTTAGTGGTCGCGTTCAAGCCGTCGCCTCAGATGGAACGATTATTGCTGGCGATATCCTTGCTGGAGCAGACGGCGTGCACAGCACAGTACGCTCGCAGATGTGGAAGCTAGCTGGCAGGCTTTTACCAGGGCTCTTTGACTCAAACGAACATGAAGGTGAGTCTGAATACGACCAATCTACCAACACACTGACTGACGGGCACAGCACCTCCATGTGAAAACAGTTGCATATTCGGCATCTCTAATCCGTGTCCTGGTATCAACCCAGGCGATCTACACTGCGTATTCAGGAACAGCTCTTCGTATCTTGTTACTGGAGGTCCCAAAGGGCGAGTCTACTGGTTTCGGTTCCAGAAGCTCCAGGAGAAAGTTCATGGCTCAGCCATTCCACGCTATAGGGAGAAATACCTCCAAAAATCACTGTCCGAATCTGCTGACGACAACATACTGCCTGATCTGAAGTTTTCAGCGGTCATTGACAACAAAGTGAGCGCCGTCATGACTCCACTGGTGGAATATGTCTACAAGCAGTGGCACTTCGACAGGGTCATCACTCTAGGCGACTCAGCGCACAAGGTAAGCCCCAAAGAATAGACGATATGCACCAGTCTGACCTTTATCACAGTTCCATCCAGTGGGCGGCCAAGGTGGTAACGCTGCTATTGAGAGTGCGGCCTTGTTGACGAACAACCTCGTGAAAGCACTTAAACGAAGTTCTTCAGGACGCCTGACCACCGTCCAAGTCGAGTCCATGTTTGCTGATGTGCAGTCTCGCCGCAAACCCAGGTTGGCACTCAACCATCGTTATTCTCATAACCGTGCGAACACAGAAGCACTTGATACGCCTCTGAAGAAGCTTATGGCGATCCATCTGCTTCCGCTGGTAGATGAGCAGGTCGTCACTCTTGGCTATTGCTCTCAACATCCCGGTGGAGAAATTCTGGATATGCTACCAGCACAACACCGCGAGAACTTGATACCACACAAACAAGAACTGCTTTGCGAGCCTATATCAAGAGGCAGAATACAGTGGGTATTAGTAATGACCTATGCAATCTTCGCAGTTATCGCAGCCACTGTAGGCAAACATGGTTCTAGTTCAATAAATGACTATCCCAGGAGTATCATGGGCGGTCAACCAGCTTTGAATCATTCTCTTCCCACTTGGACCGTCAAGGCTTGGATATTGAGTCTCGATGCTCTCAAAGCCACAGAATTTGACCATTTCATCCCGCCCATCGTCATCATTATGATTGAAGGCTATCGTGGACGGAACAAACTCACGCCTCTTGGACTGTAAGAAATTTTCACTTGTGTAAGCGGCGCGTACTGATAGTGTATAGACCTGTCTTGTGGCTCTTATTAGTTCAATACGTCGGGATCGGGATCGCCATGCCCTTATACTATCTCGTCTACACTTTGATATCGGATGCTGAATCCTACTGGTGGCCCATGAGAAGGTTCGTTCCTCTACGATACGCCAGGCATATTCTCTCTGCGTACGTGATGTCAGAAGCAATTAATTTCGGTCTTGTCTTGTCACCGACGCATCTGCCCACGTGGATGCAAGCCGCCAAGTCATTCTGGCCTTTACTGGTGCCCGTATTCGTCGGAGTGTTGGGATCTTTTGGCCGCCATCAAACTGCACTGAATCAGAACAAAATATTAAAGGCCGAACTCAAGGTTTTGGGTAGAATATACTTGGCTGCTGGACTTTTCGGCACTTTGTGTCATCGGTTTGCCATCGCGCAAGCCGTTCGCAACACTGACCTCAGCATGATACTCAACTTCAATCGGCCAACTATATTGGACGAAGCACTTCATATACGAGGAACACAACATTGTGGACTACTTTCCCAATTCCTAGCATCATATGTGTGGACAGTTCAAGCTATGTGGGATCTGAACAGAGTTGGCCGAGCCAACACGAACCTTTTCACTGCATCACTCTGGATCTTGCTTGCGTTTGTGAGCTTTGGACCCAGTGGTAGCGTTGCTGGTGTCTGGTATATACGAGAACATGCTATGTCACGAACAAGCTTTCAGCGAAAAGAAGGGAGATAAGGTGTCAAAATCAATTTCATGATGGCGGCGCCGTCAAAACTGAGACTGGGCCGTCTATAACAACTTCTGGTTGAGGCGCTATCTTATCAGATAGCGATGATCGATAAGATAATGTCTTATCGCACGTGCTCGCATGGTGATGTGGTCCTTGATCAAGCTATCCGTCGAAGATAATGATAAAGCCGCAGGCGGTATCCCAATTCACAAAGTAACGATGATGAGCTCATTATAATAATAAAACCAACTGCTCTCAATCAAGAAACATGGAGGAGCACGCACATCAGCCCAGCCCGATGCTGGGGCGGCCTAAATCTCGCAAACGCGTCGCGCCGGTAATCTCCGTGCTAACCCTATGCCTCTTTGTCAACCTGTCAATGAGCCTCTATCAACTCCCCTCCAATCGATTGATCGAGAGACGTCTTTGCATAGACTACTACCGCCAGAATGATCCGTCGAAAATCCAGCCTGGTGGCAGCGTTGATGAGAAGCTCTGCAAGATTCGCGAGATAGAGAAAGACTTGGGTCGGATTCAGGGCGTCATGGAGACGCTCTGGGTGGCCGGAGGTAGGTTATCTATGAACTCGATAACACGTAGCATGCTAATGCGGTCAAGACTTCGCCATGACTATACCTCTCAGCTTTCTAGCTGAGAAATGGGGCCGCCGGGCAATCCTCAGACTCAACCTTCTTTCGCGTTCTTTCATGTTGCTGTGGGCTATCATAGTCGGCTCTTTCGACTCCCTACTCCCAACCAAGGCCATCATCGTCGGCCCGGTGCTCGCAGTCCTTGGCGGAGATTGCGTCTTCAACTCTCTTACCTACGGCCTTGTCTCGAATTTAACCGACGACCATGTTCAAAGAGCAATTTACTTCGGATACATGAGCTCGGTGTCTTACGTCGTGGCCTTACTTGGGCCTGCACTAGCTTCATCTACCATGACCTTATCACTATGGCTGCCGTTCTGGCTCGGCATAGTCCTGCTCTCATTGGCTGTCCCAACCATACAGATGCTACCCACGCATGGAAATACCGACAAAGTAACCGATGGCGATGATGAGAGCCAACATGAGCCTCTCCTCTCATCCCCTCGTATCAAAGCCCAATCAAATCATGAGCCGCTACTTCAGTCTGTCATTGACCGTCTTCATACGATCAAGACCATCGTCGTCAGCCACCCTAAGAACTTTAGCTTGTTGCTATTCAGCTTCATGCTTACATCTCTTGCGAGCTCAGACACAAAGCTTCTTGTTCAGTACATATCTGCACGCTACAAGTGGACATTTGCTTCCGCCGGGTACCTCTTATCTGGGAAAGCAATTGTCAACTTCACGTTACTCACCATCGTTATTCCCAAGCTTTTGCGATCCGCATGTCAGGTGCGGCAAGAAGACATGGTTGAGGTAGCGGATAAGTCAAATATTCGGAACGCTATGTACTGCCTTATCGCATCTGTGTTTGGCGCCTTAGGCATTGCCCTTGCGAGCGAGATTTGGATGCTGATCCCCTCAATGTTTGTCTACGCTCTTGGTTCTGCCCTTCCTATCTTTACTCTATCCCTTCTTAAATCTCCTGTCATCTCGCCGCCTCATGCTCCCGACTCTTCTGATCCCGAACCTCACATTTTCTCTATTGTCATGCTGGTAAAGACTGTTGGCTCGCTTCTAGGAGCACCTTTGATGGCCACGCTCTGGGTCCGCGGCCTTGGGATTGGCGGCATGGCTCTCGGTATGCCGTTTTTCGTCAGCCAGGCATGTTATGCCGTGGCCATTTGGGTTTTTGTAAACATAGAGGTAGACCGTGATGTGTTGGCTACTGCCGAGCGGAGGAGATGTAGCCGGGACTAGAGCTCTGGAAATGCCAAAAGTCAATTCACTGCCAAACTTGTCACGCTTGCGATCTTCTAGTCTGGCATGGTGGGGACGAGAAACAACCTTAGTTGCATTTCATAACATTCGACCACATGAATTGTTGCGTCAGGTTATTTCTGGATGAAAGGGCTCATAAAGTTGCAAGATTTAGTATGTTTCTGGGGATGATATTCGCGTCCTGGGCTTCCTGAGACATGCAGTCATCCACCAATATCACCGCAGCCGCCCTCAACAATCATGACCCGCACCAGGTTCTTGCCTCAAATACTAAGTAGATCAGTCGAATGTCCGAAAATAGATGGAGACATAGAACAGAATCTTGCCGAATCCGCGTATAGAAGTTGGCCGCCATACAATAGTTGTTCAGCGTGACGCTCAATTTCAGCCAGCAAAACAACTGGGACATCACTTAAAGCTGCTGCAATCCAATGACATTAAAATAGACTGAAAAGAAGCTTTTTACCGCAATTATAAGCATAACAAGCTCGCCAAGTAAAGTTCGGCGAAGAACGCCAGAGGTAAGATCGCGCGGTTAAGCTTAACCCTAGTCAGGGGTTGCGTTTCAGCATCGGGGATTTCTTCAAAACCCGACCAGTGATCGACGCGTCGTCTCATTTGCGTGCAGGGGCCCTTCACAAACATTTCCCTCTGATAGGCGGCAATATTCGTGTTTGAAACGAGCCGCATGGGCTGTATCAATTAAGAATTCTGCCATGTCAAACGGTGGGTTGTTTCAGTCAAAATGATCCACCTATCTTCAGAACGACAAGGCGAGCTCGGGAATGTGGGCAATCTGATGAGCGAGGACTTGGCTTCTGGGGCCATCTGGGGTGCATGTCACTCAGTTGACGAATGATTCCCGGCTGGTGACAAAGCTATAAGTTTCCAAGACACCTCCTTCACTGAACCCTCTTTTTGTTCTGTGTCTCATCATCACTTTCTTTGCATTTTATTTCACTCTTTCGACAAGCTGTGCTTGGTCATTCTTTATTTGTCTTAACCATTCCTAAAGTATTCACTGGTTTGATACCATTTTCTGTCTTTCGCTCATCTTTCAACATATACCAAGCACTCTTTCCTACCAATCATCAAAATGCAGTACCGTGTGATCATGGCGGCCACTCTGGCTATTGGTGCCTATGCCGCTCCCGCTCCCCTCATCACTGGCGCCCCATCTCTCTCTCGCCGCCAGGAGAGCGACGGTGGCTCCGGTGGTTCTGGTGGAAGCAGTGTTCTCGATGCTCCCATGACCATCGCTGCCGGCGAGTCATTCGACGGTGGCAACGCTATCTTCGACCGTGGTGTTTCTTGCACTGGCCAGGAGGAGGGCGGTGACTCTGATGCCGTCTTCATCCTCGAGAAGGGTGCCACTCTTTCTAATGTCCGCATTGGTAAGTTCAAACAGCCATTCCTACTCCCAGCTAGTTCTAACTGTTGCAGGTCCCAACCAAATCGAGGGTGTCCACTGCAACGGTGGCTGCACTCTCAACAATGTTGTCTGGGACGCCGTCTGCGAAGATGCTTTCTCCATCAAGAAGCAGGAAGATGGTGAGACCACTACCATCAACGGTGGCGGCGCTACCGGCGCCGAGGACAAGGTCATCCAGCACAACGGAGGAGGCACCGTCATCATCAAGGACTTTGTGGTCTCCGACTTTGGCAAGCTATACCGCAGCTGCGGTAACTGCAAGGAGATGCCCGCTCGCCACGTCGAGATCTCTGGTGGTTCTGCCAGCGACGGAAAGATTCTTGTCGGCATCAACCCTAACATGGGTGACACCGCCAAGATCTCCGGCATCCAACTCACCAACGTTCCTAAGGAGTGCATCACTTTCGAGGGTGTCACCGACGGCAGTGAGCCCAAGGAGGTTGGCACTTGCGATGGCTCGGGTTCCGGTTCCGGCTCTGGCTCTGGCTCCGGAGACTCTACTGAGGCCCCCGCTACCTCTACCACTCCTGCCGAAGGCTCTGATACCCCTGCCGCCTCTGAGGTTGCTGACCCTGTTGAGACATCCACTGATGGTTCTCAGGGTGACGACCAATCTGGTGACGACAATAAGGACGATGAGAATAAGGATGAACAGTCCGATAATGAGAACCAGGACCAAAACTCTGAGTCTGACAACCAGCAGACCCAGCCTTCTCAACCCAACTTCAACTTTGGAAGTGGTGGCTTCGGTGGTTTCTAAGGGAGCCTTAGAATTGGGTTAAAGACACCGAACAATCCACCCAAATACACTGAATGTACTTGAAAGCATCAATCGCAGCTAAAGGGTTGTGTTCTTGTATCTATATAGTTAATACTTATGGGGTTAAGGCAATTATTGAGGCGCTACCATTGCTTTACTCTCCTATGCGACAATGGCACCGATGTTCCTGGTCACTCGAGCTCATCTACGCAGTTTCTAATTTGATACCACCAACTACACATACATGAAAACATTTACTTGATAGAACAGAAACGCTCAACAGCGCAGCAGCGACAGAACCTCAATCTGCATAAACTATTCCAAACACAGTAGTTGCCGGAAACACGATGCCAAGCGAGAAGCGCGTAAGACCTAACCTCATTTGTAGCGAAAACAGGATGAGAATCCGCGGTTCGTATCCGATAACTATGCGAGACTTGCATGACTGCCAAAAATGTGACAGCTGTCAGTCGACCGGGAATCCAGGCCTGAGACTGAGCTTAGAAATGTAACAACTCGTATCTTATTGACTACCAATAGGTTCACAACGAATCACCACGCCGCTTCTGAAGGGTTTGATCCTCTCTTCGTTGGCATGTTATTTCCTTGGCGTTACCTCTTTGGTGACGTACTCGTTGACCCTCTTGATCCGTTCCTGGGCATATCAAGCATGCTCACACCATCTCGATCAAAACTGTTCAGAAAACAACAAACATTTCAACCACAATGACGTTTCATCAATACTTTGAAGCATTATATGCCCAGATTTGTATGTCTTGGTAAGCACGTGATATAAGCAAATCTGGGTCGTGATTTGGATACTCACGGTGTTATTGGGTCAACGTAGCCCCGAAGGATTCAGTTCAAGCGGGTAATGACCTCGCTCATTTCGCTAGCTCAACTGCGCCTTTTGCTTGGCTCACGCTGCCTAGCGCGTACCAATTTTTGGCTGATGATAAAAACCTTCGCGTCAGCCCAATGCCTGAAGTTGCAGTGACCTTATCGATCTTCTCCACGCTCGTTTCTTATTTCCGTCGTAACACAATGGGTGTACTCCAGAAAAGTGCTGCTGGCCTTGTGCTATTTTTGGCACAGTGTGCGTCTGTCCAGTCTATGAAGCTTGACAGCAAGGATGGCATCTTAGACGCGTCCAAGGGTCTGGCTGGGGATCTCATCAGTTTCTACAAGGGCAATGAGACCGGCCAAACCCCTGGTCTGCTTCCCGAAAGAACTATGGGAACAGATGGGTATTATTGGTACCAGTCGGGTGCTTTCATGGGGTCTTATGTCGACTATTGGCAGTTGACAGGCGACAAGACCTACAACACGCTCGTTACGGAGGGCATCCAATGGCAGGTTGGCAAGGGCAAGGACTTTATGCCAGCCAACAACACAGCAAGTATTAGCAACGATGACCAGTCCATTTGGGCATTTGCTGCCCTTACAGCCGCCGAATATGGCTATCCCGAACCCTCCAAGGATCAACCTCAGTGGCTGGACCTTGCCATTGCTGTCTGGGAAGAGCAACGCGCGAGATGGGACACAGAAGTTGAGCAGAAGACCTGCAATGGCGGTCTTCGATGGCAAATCATGATGACCAATGCTGGTTTCGATTACAAGTCGAGTATGTTACCTCGTCAAATTCAGTCTGTATGTCACTAACCTCTGTAGCACTCGCTAATGTTCTCTTCTTCAATCTTGGCGCTCGTCTCGCTAGACTCACATCCAACGACACATACGCCGACTATGCCTCAAAGACCTGGGACTGGCTCGAGACCAGCGGGCTCATCGATAAGGAGACCTGGGCAGTCTATGATGGTGCTCAAGCTACAAAGGCTACCAAGAACTGCTCAAACATCAACCAGATCCAATGGTCTGCCAATTCAGCAGGACTGACTATGGGTGCCTCATTCATGTACAACTTTGTAAGTATACAACTTGATGATGAAGAATTTCATGCTAACTGACATCTCTAGACCGACGGATCAGACAAGTGGAGGGGACGTACCGAGAACCTCGCCTCAGCAACCTTAAAGACATTCTTCAAAAAGAATGGAGATTTCAACGAAGTCGCGTGTGAGAATAGCAAAGGAAAATGCCCTCGCGACATCGTCATGTACAAGGGCTTCACACACCGATGGCTTGCAGTGGCTACCCAGGTCGCTCCCTTCACAGCCACTTCCATACTCCCTGTCCTTCGAAAGTCGGCCGAGGGTCTGAAGGCAGAGGGTAACGGTGGGGATGCCATGGAACAGACGTTTTCCAACTTCGTTGTTGTTTCTAACCTGTTGATTGATGACTCTTCTGCTCCTGGTCATCAGAATGAGACCAGCAAGACGGGCAAGGCGGAAGACTCTCCCTCTTCGACTTCTAGCCCTGCTTCCAAGTCATCTTCTGCTGAAGCTGAGGGTAATTCTGCCATCAAGCTTGCGGGCTCAGGCAGCTTCCTGGCTTTGTCCGTTCTTATGATGGCTTTGCAATGGACTCTGTAGAGTCATAGCCGAGTAGGGTTGAAACTTGAGATGGTTTATTGCTTGAATGATGCAAGTTAACGTGTATATAGATTTATGAGATGCACGAAACAATACAATCCTTTGAAGACATGTTCGCATACCAATTGCTCACGCGGTTTGGGCGACATCACCGTGATTCTCACTGAGAATGAGACAACATGATCGAGCCGGAGCCAAATCTAGGTTCCGGTGGAGACTGACGATAGCTTCTAGACTTTTGACCCGCATCGGAGGCTAAGTGGACCTCGACAAACTTTCCGAAGGTCCGGTGGAAAAGAGACCGAAGTCTACCGAAGCTTGGGGTTGATGGTGGATCATTGCGTGTTGGAGATCATCCCAGCATCAAATTTACAATCACAAATGCGTATTCAGGTTTAATAGGTTATCGATCATTATATACAGTCGCTAGAGCTATAAACGCCCAGTAATCAGATCCGGGTTATGTACAAATCGAGGAAAAGTCTTTACTCTGCTCGGTCAATCGCAGCTGCTTTCCTTGCTAAAATCCAATAATCCCTTGCCATAGTTGCTCCAAGATTCATTCTTTCAGAGATCTCAAGGCGATTCTGGTATGTACAATTTCTGGGGATATTTTTTCTCATTTCATGAAGAGACTGGATATCCGTGGTGTAGTAATGGTATGCTGGGGCGTGGTGAAACGTTTCATATCATCATTCGTTGGGATAAATCCCGACGCGATGGGTTATAGCAGTCATCTGGAGGATGGCTATGTCTTGTTTGTGGTGGTGTTTGTGATGTTATGGCTATTGCTCATCTATTGTCGGCCAGTAGGGATGGAGATGCCAGACCAGCGAGGAGCAGATGAAGGCTCAAAGACGTTGGTGCCCAGAGGAGGGTCACGGCTGGTACTGGTAGCGGAGACGCTGGGTGTCTGAGTAACGATGGTGGAAGTCTCGGAAACGTTGACACGGTTGCCCCAGAACTTGTCCATGATGGGGTCATGAACAGCAGAGTCGCGAGTGTTGGAGAGGTTGCGGCTGGCCTCGGTGGTGCTCAGTCGTCGAACCTGGGTAAGTCCGCGGAGAGCACGAGGAGCAGTGCGAACACCGCGGGACAGAGTCTGGATGGAAGAGCTCATGATGAAAGTGTTGGAGATTAGAGTGAGTAGATGGATGGATTGATCAGATAAGAGATGATTTGGAGTAGAGAATCTGGGGAATTCGGAGTCATTTCAATCTACTTATATCCTTCTCGGGCTGGTCCCCGGGCTGAGGGTGCTTCGGCTCGGATGAAGGGAATGCGCCTGGAAAAGGCAATTCCCCGCAACAAAACTCCCCGCATTATCACCGGTCCACTCCGCATTTACCCCAAAGTGGCCTGACATTTAACCTGGAACCCGATGTCGGTAGTTGTTTGCCCAGGGCGATGGAAGAATGACATGTCTGTTCGTATATTGGAGCTACAAGCTCAGGTACAGAGACTTCGAGGGATTGCTTCTGGATATCTTGCATCGTGATCGTCTGCCCATGTCCACCCCAGGTTCTTGCGACGTCAGGCCATCCGATAATGCAACGGTGCCACGACTTATCCTTCTGACCAGTGAGGTTGGTCGTTGATCGTACGCTCGCTTTTGGGTTCATACCCGCCGGTGAAACCAGCGTCGTCAGTAGATGGTTGACTGTCGCTTCCAGCAAAGAAGATGAGAATTTTTTGCCAGACCATCTCGTCAGCTGCGCACACATCGTGATGATTAGATGCTATGTTTGACGGTTAGCCGGGTCGTTTTCGCTCAAGACGAGATGGTGGGTGTGATTCTGTGCCGTGCCGCTGAACTTATCCAGCCAATACCCTTGCACGGCGGGATCGCTGGGTGAATGATTCGCTACAGAGTATTTATAGGAGAACCATCTCCCTATTTCTCCTATAAGTTGAACGATTCTCCTGAGTGAGTACTGCAGCCATTAATATCAATCGCTTAGAAGCTGTAATTACAGAAATGGTGTTTGAGGGTCATTGAAGCACTGAAGCAGACAGCCGATATCGAGAAATGGTATGATCATACTGTATTGGCTACAATGGTTTGCAGAAGATAACATGAAGCTCTTCAGGACCCCAAAGCTAACATAAAGACAAAGAAAATCGGACTCTAGCATGAAAACTTTGTTGAGTAGTTGCTCGCAGATAAAGCAATTTTAGATCGCATCATTACCTTCCAGATCATGGAACCGATACCTTGCGCCTCGGAAACAATCGTTCACCCCGAAAGGTAGAAATGGAAAAGCGAAACGAAATCATGAGAAATACGCAAGTGGAATAGACAGAGTACCTCAGCTTCGTTTCAATCAATGAAAGTTGACGCATACGACACTTCGAAAACGGAAGTTGTTGTCATCAAAGGAGAGGATTACAAAGCCCACGGTTTTCGGTGGGCGTCGCCAAGGATCGTGTTGGATGTTGCGCATCGTTATGAGCGTAATAAGTCGCCTTCAAAGGCTGCGAAAATGCCAAGCATGGCCGCTCGCTTATCGCCGTCGAGGTTGGTTATGGCGGTGCTTCCTTTCGTTCATACCTAATGATTGCTATACTCGGTCGATGTATCAGCTATGAGGATCGTCCTCAGTAATGGACTGAGTTCAGGGTCTTCGTGATACCCGTGGGCTCTTATGACAAAGAGTTTCTACCACGTCGTCCACGGCGAGATTCATTGGTGACTGTCTTGGTAAGGGCGTTATCCACCATGACATCGTCCTTCTTGATACTTCTTCGTGGAATCCAGAAAAGCTGAACTGCTCCGATAACAGCTACAACAACACAGCTGAACCACGCTGACACGGAACCTGACAGAGCATAGAAAACTCCAGCAAGAGGCGGCGCAACAGTACGTGCCAAACAGGCACCAGACATAGCCAAGCCATTGACTCGCCCAAGCACCCGAGGAGATGGTGTAGCATCCTTGATAAGAATGAGAGTAACGGGTGCCACTATCAACCCGCAGAAGCTCTGCATTAACAGCGATGCGTAGATTCCCAGGGAGACAACAGGTTCGCCGAATGCGGAGAGGAAAGGCATGAGCATATAGGAAGCAGGATACAAGATAATCATGCTCACAAAGGAATGCCATACTCCAACGCGGCTGACGAACACGGGGAAGATGACGGCCTGGATGAACAGCCCCAGTACTCCGTTCACTGCGAGATACACGCCGACATCGTGTACGGTGTAACCAAGACCACCAATCCAGTCGATAGCTCCGCGTTTTTCAGAAGGATCATCGAGCAGATACGTGGCAAGAAGACTGCTTGCAGCCATTTGGTGATATGAGAAAATAAGCAGTGCGACGATGAGCATCATAATCGTCTTGTTGAAAGTTCGTTCACCGGACTTTGCCTGCTCGTCCTCCTGCTCCTCGTTAGGGGGTGTGAGAAGATCCTGAGGAAGGACAATGGAGTGCACAGTTCCGAAAGACGAGCGGCGGAGGTCGATAAAGTCGTGTTCAACTGCCATTCCAAGACTGGACTCGGCGAAACGAGGTCGTGATCGGCTGGTAGAGGGTGACATGTGTCGACGGCTGCGAGAAACGGAGGTACGGACAGCAGAGCGTCGGAGAGGTGTGCGCTCATCGATAGATTCGAGATCGTCTATGGCGGGGACTTCTTGGTAGTTGATAACACCATTCTCGCCCTCGGATCCGGGCTTCACAAGTGTCTCCTCGAGAAGAAAGAGGCCCTGGATGACGGCGATGACCACCACGGCCACTGAGACAAGGTTAGGAAGCAGGTAAGGATATCGTCCGAACAGTCCATCCTCGGAAAAGATTGAAGGGTAAAACTTGGCGGGTTGGGCGAGGAAACCCCCCATTGCAGATCCGATGATGCCGCCAAGAGTCCAGACGAAAGGCTGTACGGCGTAAGCCTTGGCTGCGAGAAAGTTAGCGTTTCCGCGATATGCGTGGCTCAAAAAAGAACTTACGCTCATGCTCGGGCAACTTCACCATCTCAGCGACCATGGTCTGCATGACCGAGACGTTTCCGTTCAGCGCGCCGCCGACGAATCGTGCGAGCAGAGCAACCCAATAGCTCTTGGCCAAACCAAAGATGAGACTCGACAAAGCAACACCAACAAGTCCAAACAGAACAACAGGCTTTCTCCCAACGCGGTCCGAAAGGATTCCCCATCCCATTGAGGTCAACGCCTCAGCGACCGCATACGCCGAAACGAGCAGTCCCGCGTAAAGTGAAGCATCTTTCTCAGCAATGCCCAAATCCTTGACCATCACAAACGTGTAGGCCAGGATGGAATTGAAGGCAATCGGCTCCGAAAAGCGACATATTGCTGCAATCGTGGTTAGCGCTCGCTCGCTGGTGAGATTATCATGGGTGAGGGGAGGGGGAGGGGGTCCGTTATGGCGGTGAGTGAGAGTGAGAGTGCGCGCATACCGAGAATTAGAAGTTGCCTCGTGGGGAAAGCATTAGGATCTTTGTCTTCCCTTGCTCTCAAATTCATGATATTTACAGCGAATCTCGGGTGTCTTTTCTTCTTCTCTTGAGGAGTAGACGGTCTGAGAGCAAGGGCGTCAAAGTTGCAGGACCTGAAAGTGAAAAGAGAGTCCAAGAAAGAGAGGAAGAAAAAACTCTTTTGGCGGGCCTCATGACTCTCAAGTACTAAGGTAGCCTAACAGAAAATCCAAGGCCGCTGAACCAGTGCACGCACGCTTAGTCTATGGTACAACGGCCCGCAAACCGACTCGGTGCAACGTAGCGCTACTGTAGCCCCCCCACGCAAGTTTTTGCAGGCGAGCGAGCGTTGCCACCCCCCGGTCACTGCAATTCACGACATGCAATGCAATGGTTATCACTTGGCAAAACGAGGGGAAATGATCCTGGTTCACGGAGAATCTCTGCTAATACTGCGGGTATACTCAGCGCATCATCATTATCGCTCCATGCAAGACACGAGCTAATGGAATGGGCGTTGGCGGAGATTGAATGCCTCTGCGCATTCCCGTGTCAACCCCTCCCTAGAGTCCCGATAGCCTAGCACCAGCACGAATCACTCACTGTAAACATCTGCTTCTGTTTAAGCTTTGAGCTTGGCTGGTGTCTTCTTCTTGACCGCTCGGTTCATGGTCGGATGACAATGCAGTCTGCAGTACAGTCGCCTACCTTACCACAAACCACAATGCGGATGTACAGTAGTGGCAATCCTTCACCGTCAACGCTTGTTTGCCACCAACAGGAGGCAAAGCCACTTCCCCTCGTCGTGGTGAATGTGATGTCAAACCGCATGCTCCAGCTGTCAAAGTGTCAAACAAACTCTAACAATCATAGCGCAACCTGCAAAAAACGACTACATATCGCATACAATTTCATCACAATACCGATTCAATATTCACTGAGACCAATCAAGATTTATGTCTCACAGCACCCAGATCTTCCGTCGCACACCGTTCTTCTGCCAAGTGACGACCCGCCCATCTTTCATGTGTGGCGAAACGGAAATCGTTCAACCCGCTAACGTTCTAGTGGGAGGCGAGCCAATCGACACCGAGTTTTCACTGCTATCATGCGGGCACCATGAGGCTGAAAACGGCAAAGACGATTTCATGCAACAGGATGATGTGGTATCGGCGGTAGATGACAGATCGGATCCAGATCTCGACTGTTTCTCTTAGCTTCGCTATTGAGGTCTGAGCTTACTCTGATCTACGGGCTTGTTTTCACCGCACGAGCCCGGGATATCCGCCATATCGTATCGAGGGATAAGCACGATTAGGCGCTGAATCCCAGGAATTGACGGCTATATGCAGTGTAATACATCCGGTCCAATAAATCATATTCTGCGAATCATCGAGAGGCTGAAAAGCACAACATTAGTGCATGAATATGATACTTTCGTGAGCTGGCCTGCTTGGTACTGTTCCCCGCTCGCTCACCGGTTGCTTTAGTTCCTGGTGGCTGGGGACTGGCGCTTCAGCCTTGACAACGAAAGTCGGTAATTGAGCGATGCTTGTTCTACAACGTATGATCCAGCTTGTATCCATGGAATAATCCTTGATGATGCGCGAATATCCCAAAGCCGTGTTACGGGTACTTGGGGACCATTCCCGTGCGACAAAAGACACGAGCACGTGCATTCTCAAAATGGTACGCTGAAACCTAACATAAAAATGTAAGACTGCTTATGGAGACTAAGAATGGTACACAAAGTACTGATGCCAATGGGTTCTGATATTGTGTCCGCTGGTGTATCGTCTTCAATGTCACAATTCGGAGCAAAACTCCCTAGCCACGACAATCTCTGTTTCTTGTCAGACACTGATTGATCACCCCGGCCTGTGGCTGACCCTTTGTGCTCATCAAATAAATTGCTTTTGCTCCATGTGCGACAGATCATATCGAAAACCGGACTGCTGATTCATTATATACTTGTGTATCACCGTCGACAGCAAATACGGTGGGTAGCACGAACTTCGTATTGACGATACCCCTGTAGTGTCTCAATATTTTATGCACGGGGAAGCAAGCATCTGCAGTGAAAACGTGGTCTATAAGACTTATTCGGACAAGTCTTATCGTCATAGATGGTGAAACAAGTACGGCACAATGTCTTGGGCGTTGTTGAGCCGTTCCATTGGTTTCACTTGTAATTTCTTATTCACTGACTTGTCCCTGTATCATGTTTTGCGTGTTGCCTTGGTGATTCATCGGAGTGGCATCATCGAGATCTTCACAGTACTTATCCGTGCACTGGAATGAGCTTTACTTTACATGCTGTGTCACCATTGTTCCAGAAACGGAGGATATTCGAGTTGGGGGTACACAGATTTAGGAGTCGGAAGTGTCTCAATTAATTCTGAAGGAGCATAGATATCGATGCCTAGATGTAGGTGATATTAATAACAGGCGGGCGGCAACATTCGACCATGATCATCGTGAAAGATGAATTATACTTCATCTGGGTTTTGCATATTTGTCTGTCTGCAAGGCTATGCAAATTTGGTCTTGGGACGTTCTTGAAGCTCCCCGTCCAAGACAATATCAACCTTCTCGTTGTAAAAGCAGACCAGTCGTGCAATCGCTGCGCTCTCGAGAGTTGGGTGGTTATAATACCAGACCAGATTCTCAAAGGTTTTCCCGTCGATTACAATGTTATAGTATTCAGCCTCACCCTTGTACGGACACTTGGATCTGATAGGGCTTTTCGATAGGACAGTCTGATCAACAGCAGACAGTGGAAGATAGTAACGAGTCGGCAAACCTGTCTCCAGGAGATGCATGGATGAAGTGGCTTTCGCGACAGTTCTGCCGTTGACTTTGACTTCAATTGGACGCGTGGAGTGAAGTATATCAACGCGCTTGAAGGGATCTTTCGCATGGACGAATATTGGTTCATCTTCCTCAAACCATTGATCTGTCATCCGTGAGCAAACCATGTCGTCAAGTCATACTAGAAAGCTTACCTATACTGCGAAACTCAATCCGCACCATATCAGAAAGTTCCCCAAGGGCCACATCTTGAAAGAAGTGCACAACATTGTCCACCTTTGCCTCCTTGATACCATCATGAGCTGGGATGACGAGTTGGGCTATGGCGGCCCTCTCTTTGAGCTCCACTGAGATGTTCTTCTTATCAACCAGCTTCGCGTTCCTCACATCAATCGCCGGCACATAGATAGTGGGGAAACTGTCATGTTCCCAGATAAATACTCCGTGAGTTGTATCCACAATAGTGGTATGGTTGTGAACGGCCCGCAAGCGGCGGGATGTCTGCATTGTCTTGCGGGGGCCATGCTCGATCAGGCTCTGAGCGAGCTCAATATAGCGGGAGGCACTACCCATGCTGGAATGTAACTTGATATGTTTGTTTTTCGAAGTTCTGCTGAAGATATGATACTTTCAAAGGATGTTGGGTAAGACGAGTACCCCGCTCAATGACGCAGACAATATCCGGACCGTGATCTTGATTTATAATCATCTCTGCAGGAAGACTAACTCGAACATGAGATTTCTATGAAATTTTGGATAGCTACTAATATCATCTAGGCTTGCCAAATGTCCTTTGAGGTTTAAACTATGCCTACTTTGTTACAAGTGTATCGCTAGCTCTGAATGTAGTGATACTAGAGCTTCCGCCTACTATGTTTTCACAGTCTTCGGTGAGCTGGCCATAATTATACAGGGAGGATTACTTGTCTAACTGAAGCAGTATCAGATGCAACAGGAATTATAGCCACAGGTAACTCAAATCCTTCTGCAAAGTTTGCCTGTATCTAGACTATAGTCCCAAGCATCACTTCCGACTCCGGATAAAACCCAAAGACTCTCAGTAGGGTCATACTTCTCCTTCACCTCCAGCAGACGAGAATAAAATGCTCCATAGAAGTCCTTCTTGAAATGCGGATTATAAGGGTTTGCCTCGTTCATATAGGCTCCAGTATCTGGCGCCCATTCCTGCCAGAGCTTTTCCTTTGAGTCATTCAGTTCGCGTGCTCCTTTCGCCAGTGTCTCTGCTGGTGTAAGAGTACTGTCGAGAGTCAGACTGTAGCTCATGATATGGAGATAGGTTGATCGCCATGCTGGTAGAAGCGTGCCTCGCATGCTTCCTGGCGTCTTGGCCGGTCCCGGTCCGCCTTGCAAGCCGATAACAGCCATACCAGATGCTTCCGGGTCTGAGTTTGTAAGCATCCGCTTGAGATAGCTAATCAGCGTCTTCTGGTTCATATCGGATGTCTCCCGACGGCCGAGAAGTCGACTGGACGGCATGGAATAAGCTCCGGCCTGGTTTGAGCCTCCAGCATTCAAGGATTCGAAGAACCCTTTGTAGGTAGGATGGACAGTCGTTTTGGAAGCAACGATAGATAGAATGTTGCTGTCGTTGCCAGTAAAAGCTTGGATCCTATCGATAGCCATCTGAACCAACTTTTCGGTGTCAGTCTTTGACCTGTTGAAGGCATAGAACCCCTGGCTGATGCTGACGCCGGCTTTGTGATTGCCTTGTACTACCGCTGCACCGGCTAAGCCAGCATCCATAAGATCAGGGAGCAGGCGCATTAACGCTGAGAAAGCGTTCCAGGTCGCTTCGTATGCAACTGAACTGTTGACACGTCGGGAGATAGTGAAACCGGATTCGATAACACTTGGTGCGGGATAAGCTTTCAGTACGTATTCAGTAACAATGCCATATTGTCCCGCCCCGCCGCCTCGAATAGCCCAGAGTAGGTCCTGGTTCTGGGTAGCGTCGGCAGTGAGTATGTGGCCTTGAGTCGTTACAACTCTCACTTGGTAAATGTTGTCAGCGGCCAAGCCGAAGGTGCTCGACAATGGGCCATGGCCACCGCCTTGGATATGCCCTCCCAAGCCAACTGTGGCATCATTGCCACTTACAATGACGTGGCCGTACTCGAGAGCGTGACCAACTGCATCACCGTAAGTGAGGCCGCTTGCAGCGATGAGCACGGTGTCTGTCTTGTTAGTCCCAGGTACTCTCCAGCTCGGATCGAACTCGACCCGTTGCATGTGCCGAGTCCATATGGACAGAGAGTGTGCGCCACTGGATCTGTAAAAGTATTGTTAGCCATTGTTTCAAGCTTCGGGTCGGCAATGAAACACAAACCTTCCGGATAAGTCATGGCCAGTTCCCTTGACAACGATGCGGATATTTCTGTCTGATGCCCATTTGACAGCGAGAGCTATCTGCTCGTCGCTTGTCGCATTGACAACATAACTTGGATATCCACCGAGATGGCAACCAAGTGTCTTAGTGTAACCCGGAGCCCCAGGAGGTAGGCAGGAATTGTTGGCGTATAATGCGGATGAAATCGACTCGGGGAGGTTAGCATGGAAAGTCGACTGAGTCCAGTTGGCCTCAACGATGTTGCAGTTCAACGGTGAATCGAACGGATTCGTCTTGTAACAGGAGGATGCAGCTGGGCGTGTTTTGATGAGAGTCCCGCCGATAGAGTTATTCAACGCTGCCCACTCGGTGTCAACAGGCCAAGTCGCATCAAACGGTGAAAGTTTGCATCTTGGCGGCTCAGTTGGGGACGCAAGAGCTGTTGAACATAAAATAAGCGCAAACAAACGCATTATCTCTATTGGGTTGATGTAATGCTAAAATCAGTTTGCAAATATCTCTCGTTTATCGCCTCTTCTAGCTGCAATCGGCTCTCTTATAGCAATCTCAGCCTCGCTTGGCAAGGAACATAAAATGCCGGGATTCTCGGACACTACGGAGATTGAGTGTTTGCCCTGGCATTTTCGTATATCCGCCTCCCTTTTCGCACTCTAAACCATGGACTTGCGTGTCTGTGAATGGCCTGGTCTTCATGGGTTTTGGTGTACCTCGTACGTCATGTGGATTGTAACAAGCCATGATTATCCACCACCGGCCTCTTCTTTTCAAGCGCCGTCGGCAAATTATTGTTATCACGAAGGACGCGTCATGGTATCAATTTCTTCCCGTCCTGAACACGATTCATTGTGGGTGGACGTGCAACGACCGCCGGAGGTCCGACTCTTGGGGAATCGTAGCCAATCGCTGATTATTCGCACAGCTTGACCAAATTGCACTCCACCTCTCGGGAACTTTGTGTATCAGCTTGCGACTAGTTGCAATATCAATGCGTGGGCTCTTTACAGGGCATCAGCTATAAGATGACAGACGCGAATCTTGGACTTCTCTCTCCTCATTCTTTCCTTGGATAGTCTAATCCGCCCTCCTTTCACAATCATGGGTTTAGTCCAGTTCGAGGATGGAAAGGTCCTCTATTACCCATATACTCCTTCGTCTGCAGCTAGCTATGGCTTCATGGCATGCTTTGGCATTGTAACCTGCGTACATATCGTTCGTGTTGTGCAGACCAAAAGACGCTTTTTCATCCCTATGATCCTTGGTGGCATATGTATGTCTTGCCAGGCTATCACGAATAATACAACTCTTGCTGACTGTCTATGTAGGCGAGACCTTTGGATATTATGGCCGCGCTTGGGGCGGTCAGCTACCCAACTCACCCAGGCCATTCATGTTGCAACTCATGCTCATTCTCGTCGCGCCAGTATTTGTCTGTGCAACTATATACGTCACTCTGGGGCGACTAAAAAGCCGTATCCTCGGTCGACCTAATCGGAAATGCAGTATAACGGTTCTTTTCATCCTGACCGACATCGTGGCTTTCTGCTCACAGATCGGTGGTGGTCTCGTCCAAGTTACCGGCAATCTCAACTTGATGAAGATTGGAGATCATGTTATTCTGGGTGGCCTTGTCTTCCAACTGGTAGTTTTGGCTGTGTATCTGAGTCTGGTCTACAGGTTCTGGAGAGAAGCTAAGAGCCAAAATGACTCAAATGGTCCTCGGTGGCAGCCCTTGACAGCAGCGTTGGCTGGAACGGTGGTAGCAATCTGGATTAGAAATCTGGTTCGTGCAATCGAGTTCATGCAAGGGTTCCATGGTTTCATCAGCAAAAACGAGTCAATGCTGTATATCTTTGACGCCTTTCTGATGTTACTGGTTATGATGGCCTTTATTCCATTCTACAATAGTAGTGGTATAGTGCCGCAGCATGTCAAGGGGGGATGGGATCCTATCGAGCTGGGACCCTAATGGTGCAACATAGAGATAGTATGATTTCCAAAGCAACTTCCTAGAATCTTGAAAGAAAGGTCTCAATCCCAAATTTGTTCATATTGCCTTTACTGCTTCTTTTGGCCACTGAAGAAAGTCAGAATAGTCGTGTGCTATATACTTATCGCATACAAAGAGAATATGATCAGCCCAGCCATGTATAAACCAAGCTCTCTTCATAGTCTGGACCAAAGGTGCGTAATAGGCGAGTATCAATAGAGCTATAGAGTCTTTGGACTGCAGGCAGTCAATGAAGGTATCTTCCATCACGTAAACCCAGATAAGAACTCTCTTGTAGTGCAATGGGCATTCGATGGACCCGTCAGCATTACCAAACGTGGCTTCGTAGATACTGGCGATGGTTTCTAGAGATCGTGCAAAGTCTTCCTTGCGCAGGTGTGAACATGAAATAATAAGACTGCGTAACTTATCAACCGGGCCAGCCCAATCAACCCGAGTGAAGCCTTCGCAGATGTAGGTTGGGCGAGGGTCATCAGGAGGCGCCTTACCGTTACCGAGCGCCTCCGTAAGCCCAGAGAACAATATCTTTTCCTCAAAAAGCTGTCGTATAAGTCTTGTGCCACGGGCTAATGAGAGAGAGCTATGAGGCGAGTTGCCGTCGGCTGGACACACGAATAGATCATCAGACCCTGTAGGACCTGCTGCAAATACACAGAAGCAGACCAGCACAGTTGAAACATACAGACTGCCGCAATTTGAGACGTCTATTCGCGACAACGCTTCATTTGTCTGGGTCAACCCGATAGAGAAGTGATCTTTAGCCAAGGCAATATAGCGTGACCTTTCCGGTGAAATGTTGGATGCTAGATATGCTAGGTGGTACGCCGCAAGAGAGAGACATAGATGGAGTAGATAAGGATACGACGCGGCAAGCAATGTTGCATCTCGTGACCAGAACTGGACAATCGGGTGACTCGGATCATCAGAGCCGCCGAGATTTGGTCCAGTAAAGATGATGAATTGACGCAATAGCTCAGCTTGAGTCATATTCAGCTCTGTTTCTGTTTCTGGAGGCTGGGGTGACACGCTGGTTTCTGACTGGAGATTGGATCGGAGTGAGGAGTCCTGACAAGACCAGTTCTTACGCGGCCGGCCTCGTCCAGGCTTCAGCGGGGCAATCGATGCTGTTGTGAGTGAAGATACCGGCAAGACTGGATTAATGTCATATTGGCATTCCAACTTGAACCTGGTGCAGTTGGTGCATTTCGGTCGAAGTTCATCACACTAGTCACACTATGGTCAGTACTTGATGCATGATACGTATGCATGGATAACTAACCTTAACTTTGCGTCGCTTGCAATTGGAGCAACCATTCTTAGACTTGTGATGGAACTTCTTTTTAGATCGTTGACTTGGCAACATTTCGGAATTGATATACAGCGACCTAAAGCTATCCAGTCGGCAGAGAGCTGATTTTTCGCATAGACTGAGGTGGTTGCAGCTAACTTATAACCTCGTCACGGCCTTGAACGTTTCCGGGAGCCTCGGTGTCGAATTTTATCCACAGTTCTAGAGGAGTGGAGGCACCGAGAGCCAATCGGTGATATTTCGTTCAGATAAACCCCACTGACTTGCGTAGCACACATTATGTATCTCCCAAGTGTCGATCAACTTGGTCGAAAGGTTGTAGGCATTTCACTCCGGTACGCGTACAATTGATGCCATATGACTTTTCTTTTGATATCAAATTAGTCAAGTCTATGCTTTAAAAAAGTACAGCTCTTATAGCCAAGTGCCCACCGAGATACTGATGGTTACAGAATTTCAAGATATATGTCTCGATCTCTTGGGTCTCACCACAGTAGAGCCCTGGGGGTTGCCGAAACCCGTCTCAAGTATTAAGTGGACTTGAATTCCATTCAATAACTGGTTGTATCCAGTCGAGTCTGGCCGCGGGCTTGAAGCTCGAGTCCTCAGCTTCAACACTTCTCAGTCAAAGTACCCCGCTTTGCCAGGATGTCGACAACCTGGAGTCGAAAGAAGAAGCCTTTGTTCGCATTAAAGCTTACAATCTGGCTATCCAACCTTCAGCGGATTGGGGCACGGCCGAGACGCGTCTCATAGTACCTCACTCGAATGGCCATTACACTTACGAAAGACCTTCGATGGAAACTCGGAGTCAGCTCATGTCCAGAAGTCTCACATATACGTCACTTCTCTGTGTCTAGACGAGGCTAAACCAATGGTAGGCGAGTAGGAGAGCATGTCCGAGCCCCAGACTTCCAGCCTGTCAGATACCGACATGTAAATCATGCCTACGATTACAGAAGCGATTTTGGGATGCCTAAGGACTATCGTTATCCTGATCAGAGGTCTGTTACACCGACTATCTCTCCGGTCAAACCGAGCGGGCGAGTTCAGGAACCTTTACGGAGATAAGATCGGTATGTGACTTGGAGGTCTGTCTCAGCGATGGCTCACCGGCTCACATCCCATCTGATACGAAGGATCCTACGCCTTTGGTCCTAGGTCAAATTCACATATTCACAACGAGAAGGTATACGGTCCCAGGAGAAATTGGGTTGTTAACAGCTGGTCAACTGCATCTTTTGACAACGGTGGTTGGCTCAGTCCCGAAGAACTACCGCCTTTTGACCGCTGCTCTCGTCTCATCAGGCAGTCCATCTGTTCGAAAATTGACAGAGCTTTAAACAAAGTAGGTCTCCATATTGGACCAGGTTATAGTCGACTTTGGGACATTGTTGGTTGCGCTACGACTAATGCCAGTGGACCCAGCGGCACTTATATCGTTCTACTTCATGAACATGCTGAGGTCACGCGCCGCTCGTCCAATGAATCACTTCATCCTCAACGGATGGTACCGGCCCATAAGTTTGAAGCCTACTATCCTCAACCCAGACGCCGTCACTGATATCGCAGTATGGAGTCGCGGTACGTTGGTACTGCATACAATCGTCATATGCTGTCCCAGCCCTCGTGTCACGAACAAAGCCCGAGGCTTATGTCCTAAGAAATCGCAGCGCTATGGCAATTCATGATCCTGGGGGTTTATGCAGTCAGATTTTGGTCGGTTATCAAAAGAGGCTTTGCCTCAATTCTGGATCCTCTATTGAGGCGTAGTCATGGAAAGGCAAGCAAGCGGCATGACTCAGCTGACGACAAACACCTTTGGTATGTAGCATATCACGGCGAAAACGAATAAATATTTGTTGCCTCTATCCTACTCAATATCTTAAAGCATTATCATTAAAATACTACAAGTCTCAAACCAAAGACCAACCAACAAAAACTTCACCATGACAACCCAAAAGAGATTCACCGGCTCTCGCATCAATGTCAAATCCATCGAAACCCCCTCCAGCGCAGAATGGCGCATCCACTTATCTGGCACAAATATGAAAAACCTCATGCTTGGCCATTGTCCCCAGGATATGGACGATAAATGGATGTGTATGACGAATGGGCCTGCGGAGCAAGGATTGATTCGCGTGCGCATGTGCAGGAGCTGGTCAAATCAAGAAATCATCGCTCTTATAGGACGCGTCGGAAGCGATGATGAAGCAATGATTGCCGAGGAAGGCGGAGAGATTTTGGCGATTATGTGGCCTACGCCCAAAGAGGACGAGTATGATCCTTTTGATGAGCAGAGTGCAAAAGAATTTGCCATCGGGTTCTGTCGACATTTTATGAATTGTGAGCTGGAGGGTTGATGAGTGCATCCGGGCGAATGATGGTTTCTGCCAATCTTAATTCCATGACATGATGTTCTCGTGTTGGATTTCTTTGGTCGGTATGTAAGATAGCTCATGAAAGAACGTCGATGCTCCAATTGATCGCAGTCTTTTCCAAAGGTCATCAAGTGTAAAAGAGTGGCGCGTCGCGGCATCAGCTTTGCTGTCTGCATCGTGTCTCAGGTGGCTGACTGCGCGTTCTGTCCTCTCACTTCATAATCATCGCGTAGGGTCGCCTCTCGGGGGTGAAGGCATTCTTGCGGAAGCAGCTTTGACCTCTAGTCGCTCCGTCGCTCGGCGATGAGTTTCTGCGACCGGGCGGGCTGTCACGGTATAGGCTTGTTGATGGGGCTGCTGAAATTGAAATGGTTGGCGATTATTGATAAGCGGTGTCGAATCCGCAGAACGGTTAGGGAAGAGGTCATCGATGGCTTCCATGAGATCCTCATAAAGGCCTTTGACGAAAGGCACGATCCCGCACATTTTTTGGGTAGGTCAAGGGTTTCTGAGAGTAAAGAGTCGTGAATGTTAGACGTTTTTGTGACAACATTACGGTGGAAATAATCTTCAGAGATCACGTGCACCCGTGTAACAATCAGCAGGCTTCGACTCAGAATAACCTCAACAACGACTCATGAACTGGATATCTTATGAATGGAATCTCTTTTTGGTACCGTTAGTTATTTGTATACGTAAAGTCAAAGTGATCCATGCTCTTTAAATCTTGGGTTTCCTGCCGGATTTCTCGAAATGGCCTGCCTCGTCATTGCTTCCCTCTCTACTATCCTTCTCTTGAGCATTCTGACTGTTGGTCTTCTTCTCCTTCTCTGTCATGTTCTTGTCTTCGAACGAGCTCGCATCGCGTTTACCCGGTGCGCCCTTCAGCGAAGCCATGGCTCCGTCTGAGTGATCGGCGACTGGGGGATTGTTCTTATCGTGGTTGGGATCAGAGGATACTGGTGTCTTGACCTTGCCCGAGTTCATGCGGATAGAGGTATATGGGCTCAGCACAGGTTGGTATCGAAGCGCAGATGTGACGGTGGGGATGCGTCTGAAGGAGGAGAATGTTTGACGTGCGATGGCCATGGTTTCAATGAGACGAGACGAGTAGGTGATGTATTTGCGGGAATTTGAGAATTTCTGTAAAGGATTGGATGACCGGTGTTGGAGTTTGTGTTGAATGGTAGAAGATGAAGAAGAATCGTGGCTGTTTCATAGGTTGTTGCTGTAGCAAAAGTAATGACGACATTTCTGAAGCCGACATATCGTCAATCATGACAATGGTTGATGTCATTGACACATACATCAATTGGCTTGACCTCGAGGTTCCACAAAATCCCAAAGCCAGCTCCATTACCCGTTTGTTACTCCAGATTCTCGACTTGTCCTGTGTTTTGTCTCTCAAACACCAATGGGACTTCTCCCCTCAATGCTCTCCAATGATTTGTTGCCATCATCAGCTCGGGACATCCTTCAACAGCCCAACCCCATCTTTCCAGAAATTGGGGCGTCGCCTCCCAGCTCTCCATACGATACGGTTCTCCCCATAGAATCAAGCCGCGCCGATCTAAAGCATAGTCGCTAGCTTTGCCTCTCGACACAAGTCGCCGTCCTCTTGGCCCAGTGCCCTCCCCATATTTGTTGAACATGATATCTTCCAGTAGATCTCCTATAATGTCAGTGACAAGTAGTCGGTGATTGAAACGATCATGGTGAGTGATAAGATTGTCTCTCATCTTCGGAAACGGAATGAGATCGATCCAGGTTGCATGTGCCCTTGTTGATTGCAGGGCTGTAGGACGAAGATGAGGCGGTATATCCTGACCTGTTTCAACACAAATGGCATCGCGCTTTAAGCCAGCCATTACATCCAGTTTCTCAGTCTGACCCTCTTCCAGTACGAGGTGATTAGCCACCTGCGAAAGGGTTACTTTATTCTGAAAAAGCCCTCGGAAAGCGTTGTAGTTTATGAGATACAGAAGTTGGTCCGAGAGAAGAGACGCCCCGCCTGTTAATGCTCGTAGACGTTGATGCATGTCGAGCTGCTGGCTGTATAGTTCAACATCTGCGGTGCTCAATGTGCCCTTGTATACAGTGGTAAGAAACAGTCTCGGGTCTTGCTTAGTGATGCAGCATCCATCGTTGTCGGCTCCGGCCTCAAGTCCGAATTCGTCCACCCTCCAGAGCTTGACTCCAAATGCCGGTTTTTGCTGCTTGGCACGACTTTTGGTTGTGTCATCATTGTTCATGCGATTTCCTGCGTGCAAAAGTTAGAGATGGCCGAGCTAGTCTCGAGATAGGAAGTGTTGTAATCAGATCTGTCCATCAACTAGGTACTTACGGCGAGCTCGTTGGTTGATCCTATTCTGCAGCTTACGCCGCTGCTTTCTGTCAGCATCTTCCATAATCGACCGAATTCGTGACGGGGCTTGTTAAACTCCAGCAGTGGTGATCAATCAAAAAGCTAGCGAGCTATAGCGAAAGTAGTAAAAATGTAAGCTTTGAGCAAAAAGATGGTCGGAATAGGATTTGTGACGGATAAAGTATCCATGTGAGCTGACGTGCCGAAATATGTCACGCTAATACGAATCGAGGTAAAAAGTCATCCACGAATGATATGATCTGCTAACTCCGATCGCGAATATCCCTCGAGCCCTTGCTACACGTTTCCTTTTATCCCGATTATGCACTTGACAAGCATTATGACTCCATCCAAGCGACCAGCAACATGCATGGTGGACCTTGGGGAATCCTTCGGTGATTTATTCTCTTTTGGGTTACAATGTCATCACGACTTGAAGTGCGACTTACCATGATGGTTCTGGGAACAGTTTGGGCGGCGTCCTGAGTTGCGACAAATCTACTATAAATTCAGGAGAAGCTGCAATAGTATACCAAATTCTCTTCAATTCAATCCAACATTCCGCTTCGACCCAATAAACCTGCTTCTCAAAATCCAATTTACACACCTTTAACATGTCTCGTTACGCCTCTCTCTACACCAACCCTCAAGGCCCAGGCGACAGCCGGCCAACTGCTCTGCAGGTAGTGCAGGATGAGCAAATGCAGAACCAACTCGTTGGAAAGGCAGCAGTCATCACTGGCGTGTCATCCGGCATCGGCATAGAAACCGCACGGGCTCTTGCTGCTACAGGCATAAAGCTCTTCCTGACTGCCCGAAACCTTGACAAAGCCAAGGAAGCTCTCGCTGACTTCTGGAACCCGGATCAGATGAAGCTTGTGCAACTTGAGCTGAGCTCCATGGACAGTGTTAGGGCTGCTGCAAAGACCATCGTTTCTGAGACCGACGAGCTCAGCATCTTCATCGCCAATGCTGGTGTCATGGCCGTTCCAGAGCTTACAACTACTACCGATGGCTTTGAAGAGCAGTTCGCTACGAACCACTTATCTCACTTCCTCTTATTTGAGCTCCTCAAGCCTAGCCTTCTCAAAGGGACAAATGAGAAATTCCAGTCTCGTGTCGTTGTCGTCGGAGCTACTGCTCATCGCATGCAAGGCATACCCGCTTCGAACGACTACAATTATGAGACCAGTGGTGCCTCCGCTTATACGCCCTGGGAAGCATACGCCCGCTCCAAGACCGCCAATACCTACATGGCCAATGAGATTGAACGTCGATATGGTCACAGGGGGATCCATGCGACTAGTGTTGCTCCAGGACTGGTTACCTCCAACATTGGTCGTCATATTCCTCAGGAAGTGATGGCGGGGGTCATTGGCGACAAAATGAATGAGGTTCAGAGTCTTGAGCAAGCGGCTGCAAGTACTTTGGTCGCCGCCGTGGGTAGAGAATGGGAAGGAAGAGGGGGCGTTTACATCACCAACTGTAGTGCTGCGGAACGGGGCGAAGATGATGGCGTTTCGACTTCGTACACGTATGTTTCTCACACTTACAACCCCAAGGATGAGCAGAGACTTTGGAATGATTCTCTAAAGATGGTGGAGAAGTGGAACAACTCTAACACAGAGGACGTCTGAGGAAGGTTGGCACATCACCTGTATACAGATCACCTACCAGCTCTACAATTTGACTGGCTTCAATTTTCACTCCGTACAAGTCTTAACATCATATCAGAAGGCCATATATACAGGAGTCACCATGAGATCCAAGAATGTATACGATTCGTCTGATGTTGTTAGCTCCAACCTCCAAGTCAGTTCCGTCATGTTTCAGCATTACATTTGCCGCAACATGGAATGTGTTCATAAAGGTGATACTGAAAATTCAAAAGTAATTTCCATGGAATAGCCTCATATCCAGAGCTTTAGGGCAAAAGCAAAGGAGACATCATCGGCCTCCATATTTGCTGATGCGAAGACTCAATGCCTCAAGCATTGGCGAAAGAAATGAAGACAATCAGTCAGTAAAAAGGTTCCAAAAATTCCTATACCAGGCGCACCCAGTATAGAGCTGGTGGTTTTGATGAAAGAATAGGAGGCTTTCAATCAGCAAATTTCCTCTCTCAGCTTGTTGCTTCACAGAGCAGGAAAAAACCCATGCACTAGGATGTATAGAGAAGAAGAAAAAGAAAATGGAAGAAGGGGGGAAGGGGGGAAGGGCGACACTTTATACTCGTGCTTTTCAGGTCAATATGTCAAAGTTTATGCAGTTACTGAGGCCAAGGAAAGTATATGAGCGTGGTGGAAGTTTGTACGTGGTTTAGAACCTTCCTATAGGTCAGATATCCATACTTTCGCCTGCCGAGGTCAGTTGCCTAAAGTTAATTGCTGCAGCCTTCAGTTCACTCTATAGCATCCACTAGTTTACGATACTGTCTGGGGGCTGATGCCTATTGGAAAGCTTATCGGTGATAAAGTTGTGAACTTGCGTAGGCGGCGCAAAACAGCCTCACAAGATAGCCACTAAACATATTTCTTTCAAGCGTATATAAAGGCTGTGAATTGTATCTAGACTTGGCGTGAGGCTGATCACGATGTGCTAATGGCGCATCATGCGAAAGTGCTTTGAACCCAGGAACGTTCCCTCTCAAGGAACCCTTTGAAGGTTGTCAAAGGAATCCCCCAACCCTCAACTTCTCCTATATCGACTTTGTCTCCCAAGCCTCTGGACATCAGTTGTACAGCAACAAAGATATCCTCATTCTTCTTCACCTCGATCTCTTCATCAGTTAGGTAAACAGCTTTTAAAGGCTTTCCGCTTGCTTCGCCCAGTTGTTGCATGACCTCATCTGGCGAGAGTTTCTCACTTGCAATTTCGATGGTCTGCCTATTGAAGCGGTTTGGCTCACGGAAAGCCGCCACAGCAAACTTTGCAAGGTCCTCAACATCCATGACTGGTAGCTCTTCCTCGGGCGTGTAGGCAGTTGACCACGTGCTGCTAGCTACGAGACCAGAGCACATGATATTGACTTTAGGCGCCAGGAAGTTACACATGAAGAAACCCCCTCGGAGAATTGTCCACGTCTCGAATCCGGCGTCCTTGACGAGATTTTCGACTTCTTTCTTCCAGCCATGGGCGTGTACGACAGGGTGTTCTGGGTCATGGTATTTGTCTTTTTCCATGTCTTTGATGGCCATACCGCTGGAGTAGATCATATGTTTGACGCCTGCTGTCTTCGCTATGTCGATGATGCGTTTCGCTGCTGGTACCTCCGAGGTGAATGTTGTGATATTTGGTACCAGATTCATGAATACATGTGTGCATCCGCTGATAACCTCTCTAAGAACTGCTTCGTTGTCCCAGTCGCCAGGGGTTACTTCAGCACCTTGGTCTTGCAGTCTCTTGGCGGCAGGAGATTCCATGTTTCGGACCGTGACGCGTACGGTCCAGCCAAGCTCAAGGAGTAGTCTTGCAACAGCGGATCCTTGGGAGCCGGTAGCACCGGTGACGAAAACGACGTTATGTGACATTGTGTAAGTCGTGAAAATGGCCTGCTGGGTTGGGGTTACTTTGAAGGTATTTTAGTCGCTTGTATGAACTACTTTGAAATTCAATAGGCACGGCTATACGGGCTTATAAACTACGCATGGTTCGTTGCTGTGCTATGCCAAAGCGCGGAGTTGCGGACTTTCGTTGTCCTACGCCTACAATAGTCCGCGAACCTCAACACGTTCTATTCGTCCTAGCACCATGGATCCATCATAGTCTGGACCGTGAAGGATTCAGATTTTCCCGCTTTAGATAATCATGTACGCAAGAACCAATAGCATGACGAGTCGGCCGTGCTGTTCTTCCGTGTCTGATTAATGTGAGGAGCAACTCCGCGAAGGTTTTGCTTTGATTTGTCACAACAACGGCAGGGCCCGTGAGACATAACTGGTCACTACAGCAGGCAGAGTCACATATGATATTGTTTTCAGAGGTGCCTTTATTTATAAAATTCAAATAACATAAGTTCTATATACACGTGTCTGGCTTTCTTCAGGGCATGACAAATCTGGGTTGTTTTCGTTACTTTTCTTCTTATTCATCGACTTTCCCGCAAACAGGTCTCATGATGTCATCAAGTGTTCACATTACTCTTGAGGCTTTTGTCCACAAATGACGTATCTGTATTCGTGTTAGTCCTCTTTCCCTATGTTCAAGGTCAATCAATGACTCACATGGGCCAATAAGCGTGGATGGAAGGGTTCTTGAGATCTTTTCTGACGTCAGTCAGGAAAACATCCAACTGAGGTTTCGACCAGCCCAGGACTCTAGTGAAGAGGGCACTACTAATCGCGTCGAGACCGCCAGAAATATTCTCGAGGGTCCAAGAACCTGAATCACGTCAGTTTTCCTTCTATCATTGGCACTAGGAGATATTCGTTTACCTAGCTCTTTATACTTTTGTTCCCTAGGCCAACGGTTTTGTGGCCATTTAAAAACTCGCTGTGTGACGTTCTGGAAGCCAGCAGCCTCCATCTGTGTCTTATAGGTCATTGTTTCGCCAAAGGGTCGACCCATCTTTTCTGTTGCTTCAAGCAAGAGTTTCGACCACTGATATAGAGCCGTTTCAGGAGCCATTGTACCATCATCGGAGGTTGGGGGAAGGATATCCACGACCTCCAGCCAGCCACCTGGATTTAGATTCGTAAAACTTTGCCCGAAGAACCGTGGCCAGTTGGCGAGCGAGACCGTCATAAATCTGGTATAGATATAGTCAAATGGCTCTGAAAATGTCCAGTCTTCTTCCACGTCATCAATCTGGAACTCGACGTTGGGCGGCACGAATGCAGGCTGGATCGGGCTCAAGTCAACACCGATGACAGTCGCTTCAGGGTGATCGTCAGCAAAGTCAATTGCCCAGCACCCTGTACCAGTGCCGATGTCTAATACCCGTCTCACAGGTGTCTCGCCCTCTTCAAAGATGGGCGCAAGGTATAACTGGTTGTCAAAAGTGTGGAGACAAAGCGCGTGCTGAAGATCCAGGCGGTCTTGCTCTGAGTTATCGTTTGGGCCGACATAGATGCCGTCTTTGTAAGCATGGTATGTTCTGCCATTTTCAATTCTGTATTTGTAAATGCTGGAGGCGATCGAAGCTGTGGAGCTCCCAGCATCATTTTCGCCGATGGCTGAATCGTTGTCGCCGATGTTCCCCTCATCTGCCTCGAGCTGACCAGCGGGCTCTAGTGGCGCTGTCTGTTCGTGGGGTGATGATTCCTTGGGTGACGGGCCCTTTGGCGATGACTCCTTTGGCGATGATTCCTTCGTGGAAGGAGATTTTGAGGTTGGAGGTGGCCCTGCCATGCTTGCAAACTTTATGTGAACACTCGAGCAAAGTTCAGCGGGGGTTTGTACAAGGAAGCGTCCAAGCGAAGGTGAGATATTTTGACAGCTGGCATCGAAAAACTTAAAAGGAGGGCTAGCGTCAGGTTATTGAGGGGGAACCCGGTTAGGAAGCCGTATGCGCAACCCTTGCAGTAGTGTACAGTCATGAACTTTGATCCCGGCGAATCATCGACAGGGTGTTTGAAGTTCCCCGAGACACTCAATGCATCAAGTATCTAGACTCTGATAACTTGGTTTTGACGGCTAAATCATCGATTATTTCATTATTGAACTCATTCACTATCAGCATCAGGTATAAACATTTTCTGGTACCCAACGCTGTGTGCTTGTTCTTGGCTTTGGGCTAATTGAGCTCTTCCTGCCAAGCTTCATGTGCTGTGTCTGCCTCGAAGCCATGGGTTCGGCCCAAAACTATTGGCTTTTAGCCCTGTAAGGCGCCTTATCGGTCAAGGGCCATTGGATAAATCTTCAGCCACAAACCTTCGTACTGAAGCGGCCAGGGGTAGATTTCGGGTTTGTTCCCTTCTGTATTTTAGGTTCGGCCCGATATGGCTCAAATGGCCTAGGAATGTGGACGTAAAGGATGAGATGAAGTGTCATCAAATTCGATGCCAGACACGCTACATCTGCTTATCGGACGTTGCGACCTTGACATTATTTCAAATTCCCATGGGCGTATTGGCCTTCATCGTTGCCAACGACGTGAGCGCTAGACCTTATCGCCACCGCCATGGCTGAGACAAGTTACTGAATCGAGTAAGACTCTTACCAAGTTGCTCACTAGCTTTCTCTCGATAGCGAATGCTACCGCCGATTGTACCGCTGAGATACTCCCTGTTTCAACTGAGACTTCAGCTGCTGTTCCTGACCGCACCACCAGCGCCGACTGTGACGGAGGAATTCCCTTGCATGAAGTACCCTTGCATGACGTAGGAACATGCGTTACTAGCAATCGCAGCGGTCGCTGATGCACCAACACTCAATTATCAGACTCTGAATGGAGTAAATCCATCTTGGACACATATGTTCTGTCCATTGCCAATTCTGTCTAGTATCACTACTCGACCTCTACCCAGGAGTCAACACAGGAGGAACTTGGTGTAATATGCAAAGCGCTGGTGCGTTTAGTATGGCGATATGCAAGATGTGACTTGTGACCGGATCTCGATGGCATTCGGCTAAGGACTTCAGCCAGTGACTATATGCTGAATGTACCAAAACAATCAATCAGCCAAGGATTTTAATGGTGTCTCATATACTGCATTCGATATTTCAATGTTGACTTTTATGTTCACAGAAGGTTTGAAGCTCTGAGTGAAGGCCAAAGAGACTTCTTATCACAGGCATTTAATAGGCTTTACTGTGAGCAACATGACTAGAAAGAACCTGCGGAAAATGCTTGAAAAAAAAGAAATACTTTTCCTCTGTGCTTGTGTGTTGTTCTATTCAGCTTATGAAGGAACTGCTGCCCTAAGCCTAAGAGGCATCGACTATGCTCCATCTGGAGTTGCAATATTCCTTACCCTCAAATATATCGATTGCATTACGAGTCATCATCACTGAGTTCTCCACTGCCTGTTAATGACCTGCGATGCAGTACCGTCTAGTATCACGGCTACATGGGCAGCAATCACTACCGTGAAGAGGGTTTGGCAAAATTCGTACAGGTGACAATTACGACTATAAAAGCCCTCCACAAATATCTCCTTCAGGTTACACAATACCCTGGAGAGAAATTAAAAGACAAATACGACCTTTTCAGCTCAACCCGTCTCAGGAACATCCAAGGAAGCACTATGGCGAACTCCGGAACCACCAACTGGATCAGGTCAACGGAAGTACATGAAAAAGTGATATTCTGGAAGTGCAAGCAGTATCAAGAGGAAGCAATTTGTGGGAACTACAACAGTATAAAGCTCAAACAGTGCGAGAAATGCCAGGCTAGACGCGACGCTGGCGATGAAGCGGTCAATAAAATGGGGGCAATTATAGGAGTCCTTGAGTATGTTGAAAACAAGACTGGTGTGGAGCATTGGCGTTACGACTCAGAAAAGATCTAAGATCCTGGTTCTTCAATCCTTGGACAAATGAACAGGTTTGACTAGGTCACAAGGAAAGCAGCTTCCATTGATGATATTGAAACAAGTGAAATCGTTGAGCTAATCTTAAAAAGCATGCAAACTGGAAGATAACACATTTGCTTCTGATCCAACTACATTAACTATTGGTAATACTTGATGGAGTTGAAGAGCCAGTACGACTCTTTGAAAGCCTCAGGGTGGTTGGTGACATAGTCATCGCAGGTCTTGGATCCAGTAGAAGCCTTGCATTCTTCGTTCCAAGTGCCTTGATCGATGTTGTCTCCACAGAATGCAGTGTTGATGATCTATTTCGCATTAGCACCCGGTAGTTTGTACATACTGTTAGACTTACGATGGTTTGTCCCTTGAAGTACTTTCCAACATTGCAACCAGAACCGCTGAGGAACTGCGAAGCAGGAGTACCCCATTTGCTGGGATCGGGGTTTCCAGACTTGATGTCGGCTGGAATGCTCTTGCGGTTGAACCAGTAGATCTTCAGAGCATCTGACTCAAGCCAGACAGCATAGACACCTCCCTTACCCTTGTTGAAGGCCGATCCATACGAACCTGAGGCGTGAGTGCTACCGCAACCGTCGCTGAGAACCTAAGTTAGTTTGTTGTCTTGTATTGTTCCATGATACACTGACTAGTTGGTGCCATCCTCGCATTGCTCAGACTCGGTCCCGCCGTTGTTGCAGTTAGGGCGCTCGTCAAGACCGCCGATCTTGGTGAACTTGCAAGCACCGCATGTATGCAATGAGACGACGTTTTGGCTTTGGTCGTTGATTCCTTCAATGATGTCAATCTCCCCGACTGGGTCCTCGTCAAAGTTGTATGACCAGCTGCGACAAATGTTAGCTTATCAGGCCCGGTGAAAGCACCCAATGATATGGAACTAACAAGGATGGCCAAACACCACAAGCAGTACCAGGCATGTGCTCAATGTCGGCAATCAGAAGGCCATTACCATAAGTGGCCTTGGACTCCAGACGGACACTGTCTCTGCCGTGTCTGGTCTTGCTTGAACCGAGAAGTTTAGCCTTGTTCACAGAGTCAACACCGACGTAAACTTGGCCGTTGGTTGCTTTGGCAAGACCAGCAGACTGAGCTTTGCTTTTGCTCAAGTAGTTGACTGATCCGTGAGTGGGATCACCTCCGTAGGAAGGGTCAATGCTATTGTAGTAGGCAGCCTATCTTGTCAGAGTCGTCCGGTTTATTGTGAGATCAAGATCATACATCTCTAAAGTAAAATTGGTCAAAGAAGTTGCTGGCGTCGTAAGTGGTCTTGAGAGAGAACTTGCGCGTAGCCCGGGCACAAGAGGCCTGGGCAGATGCCGCCACCACCAATAGCGTGAACAAAGATGAATGCATATTGAGTCTTGTGAAGAGGAAGAAGTGCAGTTGGCGATGAATCAAGATCGTCGCTGGGATAGTTCAGCTTTACATACCAAATACCGTAGCTGAAAGGATCACCGCACGGCCCGATCCTCAGCTCACCGTGGTTCGAAGCTACCTCCGCCATTCGCTGCTTCGCATCGGAAAACTATGCTCGAGACAAGCGTATTCTCAAGCGCCATCCTTCGCTATGCACGTGCCTTGGTTGTCACTAACAGCCCAGCGAGCAAGGGTTATTAGTGCTTAGAACAACGGGGCTGAGTGGTCCTTTGGAAAATGAGCAAATTTGATTCGGGGCAGTGCCAGTCATACGACGTGAGGCCATTCTGTTCCTTCAATAATGCTAGGATTTGAGCAATTGTTCAAGGACAATAGACCTCATGATTCTGTGGCAAAAGCACGTAAAGTATTGCACGATGTGATACAAGATGCTTAACCGATATAGCCAGCCAGTCGCGATGAATTGTTTGCGACGTATGTGCATGCATTGCAGAAGAACGGTTCAATTCCAGCCTGATCTGGTTCCTGGTTCGGCCATACTAGATCCGGGTTTGCTTGTGGTTGCGTAGGGCTAGCTTGGACGGGAGGCCTGGGCTAAACTCTTGAACGGAATGGTCTAGACGAACTCAAGGTTAACGTTGGATATTCCTACGGATCAGTATGGCTCAGCATAAGTTCCTGTGGTGCCTAGAAGTACAGCGTATGGGAGAGATTATGCATGGTCTGATGACTCTGACCGCCTTCGGTACACGACTCAGAAGGCCGTTGACTGAGCGTATGAGTTGAGATTCCAAATAAAATGGACGGAATGACCATTGGACAGAACCCTATGACAGATCTAATAAGAATACGGACAAGAGCCGTTAGAAAACATGAGTTGGTGGTGCTTGGCAAAAAGATGGTGCCCGTCTTGGCGAGATCAAAGTGCCGAAGGACAAAAAAACGTGGTTCCGCCCGGGATCGAACCGGGGACCTTCTCGGTGTTAACGAGATGCCATAACCAACTAGACCACGGAACCTAGCTGTTTTGCTGGAAGATCGAGTGGGAGTAAGGTCTCAGGAACCTGAAGCAGAACGACACGCTCCGAAGAGAAGAACGGCTCTGCCAAGCTCGCGTGAACTACCATGAATACAGGCTTGCCAATTCATTGTTGAGATGGGGGAACGGAATTGGCTGGACGTGTTTCGTGTCACGGAACGGACTTGGTATTTGAGTGACGCGTCATTGTCAACTCCAGTCTGCAGCGGGATTCCGACTCGCGTGATACCGTGAGACAACTGCATGGGTCTGTCCTACCCTGCAGCTTTTCAATTGCTTTGAGAGTCAGAGTGATTTTGAGAAGCAGGAACATTATTAAAAGGTAATAATAATTTTAGTACTTAGTGTTTTCTATCTACAAACTTGTTTGCTTTGATCCTGACTTCATGTTGAGTTAATTCTTCCATGTTGCTACTCCCTCGATGTAGTACTGCAGATATTAACACTTGACATAAATAGTCCATGTCGGCCATGGCATGACCCCAGAGAAGTTTATTCACCCTGACATCTGTTGGCCAAAGCATAATATCGCCGGGACATTGGTAAGATTGGATACTACGTAAAAGATCTCCATTTCAAACCCTCGAATCTAGATACGAAAGATCTACCCTGGTGCTTAACAAGCGGATCATGCGATAAGCAACAGGAGTTCACGAGTCATCAAGCTCCGTCTCCAGGGTGAAAGGAACTGGGTTAGGCGAAATGTGTGCCTCGGGACCGAGCCATTGCTAAGCTGAAACCGGATTTCGGGAAAAGTCATGACGCAACTCCGTGGCAAAAGAATTTTTAGCACAAATCTCAACCAATGAGCCTATTTTCGCAAAGTTTTCGTACCAATGTCCATGGACTTTCCGCGGATGATGTCTTGACGGACTCGATCAGCTCTCCGAAACAGTCAAAGTACGTAGAAAATGTGCATCATCAAACCCAAAACATAATCTCTTGCATCTGGATAGTAAGCGTTACGTCGCAGATAGTATAAACCCGCGCAGTTTCCGACTGTAACCAGTCCAAAGTAAAAAAATATGCGTATCGAGGGCCGGGGTTTATATGATTACGGCCGAAAACCCCGTTCCGGGTCCGACAAGCTAAGGGAGATGGGCCGAGGCATAACCATAACGAGATAAGGGGATATCCCAGAAGGTTCTAGCCTCTCGCTTGGTGATATCATCCCCTTGACGGATTTAACGTAAGGACCCAGTCACCACGAGAAGCCCAAGCCTGTACGGGCACTTACGGCCGGTCGGCGGATCCGACGAATCCATGCCATGGAATTCGAGAGATTTGAACTCCTTAGTCGTTAGTCGTGTTCGTTACGTCGTTGATTAATAAAAATTTCTACCGTTTCGATGTGGAACCTTCCCTTGTCTCTGTTTATAAACTGCCTTGACTCCCCGAGTCACCGATGATCGACATTAGATCTTGTCTCTCACACCACAGATCGCAATAACACTAACCGACGCGGAACACCCAAACGTTAATTATTCCACAGCCTCGATCGGTAGTTAGATTATTACGACCACAGCGATGAGCGACTCGGAAAACATCGAAGTCCCTGCGCGGACAAGAATACCCTACTGGCGATTGGTCGCTGACCAGGCTGGCATCACACCAGAGGTTCGAGATTACAAGTACGATGGCTCAGGTACTGAGGAAGACCCCTACCGTGTGAAATGGATCCCCAACGATCCCCGAAACCCCATGGGCTTCAGCTTGGTCAAGAAGTGGTTCATCACCATGACCGTCGCTCTCACAACCCTTGCTGTCGCGCTCGTGTCGTCGGCTTACACTGGCGGTATCCGCGAGATCATCATGGAATTCCACATCAGCCAAGAGGTAGCTACCTTGGGTGTGTCACTCTTCGTCTTGGGTTTCGCTATTGGTCCCCTTCTCTGGGCCCCTCTCAGTGAGATGTTCGGTCGTCAATACCTCTTCATCGGTACCTATGCCGCCCTCACTGCCTTCAACTCTGGCTGCGCGGGCGCACAGAACGCCCAGACCCTGATCGTCCTCCGTTTCTTCGCTGGCGCTTTCGGCTCATCGCCTCTCACCAACGCCGGTGGTACCATCGCCGACATGTTCCCTGCCTCACAGCGTGGTCTCGCCATGGCCATCTTCGCTGCTGCTCCCTTCCTTGGACCCGTCCTTGGACCCATCATTGGAGGTTTCCTCGGTATGAACGCTGGTTGGCGCTGGGTCATGGGCTTCCTCGGTGCCTTCTCTGGTGCTCTCTGGATCGTCGGTACTCTTTTGGTCCCCGAGACATACGCCCCCGTCCTTCTCCGACAACGTGCCTCCAAGCTCTCCAAGATCACAGGACATGTCTATGTCAGCCAGATTGACTACGAGCGTGGTAAGATTACTCTTACCGAGTCTTTCAAGACCGCCCTGTCCAGACCTTGGATCTTGCTCTTCAAGGAGCCTATCGTCCTTCTCCTCTCCATCTACATGGCTATCGTTTACGGTACCCTGTACATGCTCTTCGGCGCTTTCCCTATTGTCTATCAGCAGAACCGCGGCTGGAACTCTGGTGTCGGTGGCCTGGCCTTCCTTGGCATCATGGTCGGCATGCTCTTGGCTATCGCATACACCATCCCTCAGAACAAGCGCTACATCAAGATCGAGCAGAAGAACGGTGGCTTCGCACCCCCCGAAGCTC
This sequence comes from Fusarium sp. HKF-74, assembly GCA_021223625.1. Classification (NCBI taxonomy): domain Eukaryota; kingdom Fungi; phylum Ascomycota; class Sordariomycetes; order Hypocreales; family Nectriaceae; genus Fusarium; species Fusarium sp. HKF-74. Next base: position 210,338 of record JAJFAS010000014.1, read on the forward strand.
GTCTCCCTGCCTGTCTTATCGGTTCCGTCTGTCTGCCTATTGGCCTTTTCTGGTTCGCCTGGACCAACGACCCTAGCATTCACTGGATGGCCAGTATCGCTGCCGGTGTCCCCTTCGGATTCGGCATGGTTCTTGTCTTCCTCAGTGTTATGAACTATCTCATTGACTCCTACACCATCTTCGCCGCCTCTGTCCTGGCTGCCAACTCTGTTCTCCGATCTCTCTTCGGTGCCGCATTCCCTCTCTTCACAACTTACATGTACAACGACCTCGGCATTCACTGGGCTTCTTCAGTCCCTGCTTTCCTCGCCCTGGCTTGCGTTCCCTTCCCTTTCCTCTTTTACAAGTACGGCGCTTCCATCCGTGAGAAGTGCAAGTTCGCTGCTCAATCCGCTGCTTTCATGCGCAAGCTTCAAAACGACGCTGCTCCCTCATCTGAGGAGGAGAAGAACGACGAGACTGTGCCCGAGGAGGAGAACTTTGACGACGATGCCTCAACTGAGGTTGATGAGCCTGCCTACGCTCCCATCACTGCTAGCAGGACACATCACTCTGTACGATCGCACGCTTCTCATGCATCGCGCGCGTCTCGGGCTTCAATGGCGTCGCGTCGCAGGTCGTATGAGGGCAACCCTTACGACATTGACAGAGTCAACACCAAGCAATCATTCACATAATCATCTCATAAAAGTTAATTACTGGGGCTGGAAACCCGAAAATTTAATTGGTGGCATCATAGCGTTTAATTTAACTATAGACTTTACTTCAATTTACTTAATACCCAATTCATCTATCAATGCCATTCATTGCAGTTCCTCTTCGATGTTATCGCCGTGACATGTTCGTGACAGAATGAGATGGTCTAAGGTCAACGGGTCGCGTCACCAATCGTCGTCTTGTTACGACTCCGGCCGTTGATACCCCGCCGTTCGATGCTTAACCTTATCGAAGCCGATCAATCGCCAAGAAGGTTCCAGGCTTTGCGCTTCACTTGAGGCGAGCCTCTTATCCCATTTGCGTCCACGACCTTCGAAATGCGATTCAATTCTTCCAGGGACAATCAGCCCGCCAACATAATTCCCTGCGGTGCCAGATGAGTCATCCAAAACCTCGGTTCCGTGGTCTAGTTGGTTATGGCATCTCGTTAACACCGAGAAGGTCCCCGGTTCGATCCCGGGCGGAACCACTTCTTTTTGCCATCATTTCGTTCTATGTTAAATCTTTTTGCTGAACCTACCTCTACCTGAGGTCACTAATTGCGAGACATGTCACTTGGAATTATTAGAAGCCTTCAAATGGTGGAAATATCTTTTTTGTCTATAAATTCACCTCGATCCTGTATGTCTCTAGGTGGTTTCGCTAACACACTTGCTCATCTCAACATGGTTCTCCTCAGCATCAGCACTTATCGCTCTGCTGAGCCTCACTTGCTGCCTCACTACTGACTTCCTCCATTTTCACTGGTTTTGGTTTGATGAAAACAGCCGACACAAGCATCAGTCCGCACAAGGCAGTGTAGAATGCCCACATAACACGGAGACCACTGACATACCCGTGCTTGTCTGTCTCACCCTGCGCCTTGTCACTAGACACAGCAGTCAAGTTCCCACCGTGAACAGTACGCTGGATAAAGACCGTCCCAACAACAATTGATACCGAGACAAAAAGGCCACGCATGAAAGTGTACGCTGACATAGTCGCCGCCATGTCTCTCTGGCGGACATGCGTTTGAAGAGCGATCATAGGGTTCTGGAAGAGTACGCCGCAGCCGAGACCTGCGATAACCTCTGCTATGACTAGCTTGGGCCATTCCTTCCGTTGACCGAGGCTAATGAAGAGACCGATTCCCAAAGTCATCAGCGCGGCACCCACCAAGATGATAAGCTTGTAGTTGCCCGTCTTTCTCACGATCAGTCCTCCGACACCGGTCGAGATAGACATCGGAAGGATCAGAGGGAAAAGCGTGACTCCGGATATGATTGGCGAAAAGCCCAGAACGACCTGGAAGTACAGCGGTAAGAAGTAATCGCAGGCAATGAAAATGAACGAGTGAAGGTTGGCGACGGCGAAGGCGGCGATATTGGTGGTGCTCTGGAAGATCCTTATGGGAATAATGGGATTTTTGGCAAATTTGGCTTCCCAGACCATGAAAAGCGCCAAGATGACGACTCCAAAGACCAAAAGGCAGATAACGAAAGCAGAGTTCCAGGGCGCAAGTCCACCTGAACCCGCTTCAAGTCCGTAGAGGAAGCAAATGGTGCCACCGATAATGAAAGCAAAGCCGGGCCAGTCGAGGCTGCGAAGTCCGTCGACGAGAGGTACCTTCTCGATGTCGACCTTGAGCAAGAAGAACAGCCCAACCAGTGCAATACCCTCGAAGGGTAAGTTGATGTAGACTGGTAACGTTAGCAGCTATATCCAAAGGCGTATGTGGTGTCAACGTACAGCACCATCTCCATGTCACTGCCTGAGAGAAGACACCACCCAGGACGGGTCCAATGGCCCCAGCCACGCCAAACACTATGCCTGTTATGCCATAGTATTTGGCACGATCCTTCAGAGGAAATAGATCTCCGATGAGAATAGTTATTAGCACCATGCAGCCGCCGCCTTAGTCTAGTTAGTGGGTTGCAGTCGTGGTTTGATGGAGAGTGCTTACCTCCGAGACCCTGGACAGTTCTTCCTCCGATTAACATGCCACTTGAGTTCGCCAAAGCACAAATGAGACTCCCAGCCATGAAAAGACCAGTGGAAGTCATCATGCTAACCTTGCGACCGACGATGTCAGATACCTTTGCCCATACAGGCGTCACCGCTGTCGTGGACAGGGTGTACGAGGATCCAATCCAGGCATATTCGCGAGCTGATACATGCAGTTCTTTACCAATAGTGGGAAGCGCCGTTGCCAAGATAGTAGTATCTAAAGCACAGAGGAACAGCGTCAAACAAAGAGAAAGAACAACAAGACGCCGCTGAAGTGTCTTCATGGGCGGAGGCTCGTACGATGCACCCGTCTCCACGGGCTGGAGGCGCGCGCCGACAGAGTCCTTCTCGTTTGGCTGTTCATCTTGAGATGGCTTTGATGGTTGAGGCTCTGACATGATACGCGTGATGTTGCAGCCGAGAAATCGATCGAACAGGAACCGGCGATTTTGTAAACAGGAGATTATTGAAGGAACCACTTGTTCGAGGATTAGGTTGCGCTGGTTCGGCTCGCTTTCGGTTCGGGATGTAGATTCCGGGAGGGTTGCATGATCTTCGTGGTAGCGTGCCGATGAGAACGGCAATTAGGTCTTGTTCGATTGGGCCGTGAGGCAAGGAGAGAGAAGAAGGTGACACCTTTTTATTTAATTTTTGTTCAAGGAGGCTGCGGGCGAGGAACGTTGTGAGTTGAGAGGGACTGAGATCTCAATTTTCTTGGGGTCTTGTAACACCGAGATGGGATTACGACAAGTGTGATGCCACGAGTAACAACGAATATTGCCATGAAGTGGAATAATTGACTTTCTGACTATGTCACTAAAAGCTTGATAGAAATTTTAAATTTGAGATAAATTACCTACTTGACAATGCTACTCTAAGGTCGATCTCGGATTGAAACTTCAACTTTATTTGAACTGTTGGGTTAGGTACCCTGGTGAACTCAATCGGAGTGCTGAACTTTCAGCGCATGCAGTGCAACGCCTCGCCTGCGTCCAGTAACTATACCACATCTCCCTCCAGCTAACACCAGCAGATATTGACGCTGAGCTGAGGCCGTTCAATGTGCGCGACGGAGAAGTCGTGAATTAATATATTTGTCCGGAGTCAGTGTCCAGAAAAGAGTAAATTCATTGATACTCTGGTTATAGAAGATAGTAGCAAAAGTAGATGGGTTGGGAAGAATCTCCGGGGCGACTGTGCAGGTCGTGAGTTTGCTACTTGAAGCAATCCGATTGATTCTGGCTAACAGCTGATGCCTATCAAGCGTTCCCCCCGGATAAGGGACGACAGAAGTTGGAGCATTATAAGAAAAGAAGAAGAAGAAGAAAAAGGCAAAAACATGAGAAAAACTTTGCAACTCAAAGGGAAAGTACAAAATGAGAGAATCATGCTTTGTTGGATGTTATTGCACCGCTTCCAGACGAGTGCTTGAATGTGAGAAGAGCAAACGCGCAACAACAACAGAAAGGCAAACTAGACAAAAAGATGATTGCAACATCTAATCTTTCAAAGATTGAGATGAATTATACGGATTGCTCTACCCGGAAGGTAGAAACCTCTCACTAGATAGGCCGACGCCTTGATGATGGTAATCTTTTGACGCCTGTCTGTCCTTGAAATCGCTACCACGCATAAATAATTCACTGTTCCACCGTGTCGGATACCAGCAGTACGCCTGCGAATTTTACTCCGATGACCATCGTTTTTCTCACGATCTCTCGAGCGATAACTTTCTTACAAGCTCGGATAATATGACTTGCCCTATCTATTACAAAATTGAAATCGCGACAGCGCGTGTCAAGAGCCCATGAACATAACGAGCTGCCTCGTCCGCCTTGAGAAGCATGCTGACGCTCGGGATTGGAGACTCATCAACCTCAGCAGCGCAAGCTCTCTAAGGTCTCTCGGAGAGGGTAATGAGAGTGATTTCGAGATACTTATAATATTAGATAATCTTCAGACACTTCCAGGAAAAATAAAGCCTGAAGTTTGGCTAGCATTTTTGCATTCGGCCGCGAGTCTTGAGTCGCGTCTCGTTCTCTCAGCGACAGACCTACCCCTCGATTCGGTTCAGTGGTTGACCTTTTCCGAACCGAATCGAACCGAAGTTTAGCGACGACGCCTCCTCAACGTCTCAAGAGCTCATCTCCAATGAAAACGAGCACAATTGAACATGACCAAGTTAACCCGGGGCCTCGAACTTCGTGGGGGCCATCTAGTCTCTATTAGGAGACCCCAGAGTCTACCCCACGAGAAAATATTCCCATGATCTGAAGCCGTGAAGGTCTTCCGCGATTCGGAGATCCCCAGGCATGCGGGGAACATGCTTTTAGTGCGCTGTACCCCGGACGCTCACTGCGATAGCGCCCTGTCTTTGCCTGTGTCATGGTTATCTGCGGGGGATACAAATTGTTGATGACACCCTCGGTCACCGTCTCGGAGAGACGAAGAATTTCTGACTGAGCTCACGGCCTTACCCTGTGGTTGTCAATTGAATCAAGTCTCAGGGCATCACACCGGAGACTAAGTCGCGAGCTTGAAAATAACTACGTCGTCCAAAGTCTCTACTCCGTTCATCTTATCCTGAATATCCCAAAGTTGTCCAAGTCTTGTCCATCCCCAAGAATCGCTGTCCCAAGTTTTCTACCATTCCCTACCGACATAGCCAAAATGGATACGGCATCACAAGAACAACCTCTCTCACCAAGACCGCCGCGATCAAAACGTGGCCGTTTATCGCTAGCTTGCACTCAATGTCGCAAGCGCAAAGTGCGATGCGACGCGACAACGCCAAAGTGTCGTAATTGTGTTCTTCGCGGCGACGAGTGTGAGACCTTCGACCCAAGAAGACCCAATGGTCCAGCTGTGCGCAAATGGCCACACAAGAGCTCACAGAGCATATCTACAATATCGCCGATCCAGCGCCGGGCTTCAATTACGACCGCAAGCCAACAGAGCTCTCCCGCCTCTTCGATCGTGGGGTCGCAACATGCAGGGAATAAAGAGAGGAACCCATCGTGGATTGAGCGCGCATACCAGGAGAGCCAGAGCACGCCTGATAGCGGTACAGATGTGCACACGAACGACAGTCCTGACGTGGTCATGAACACTGATGAGTCGTCGCATCGTATCAAGGTCAGTACTCGGGCTTCGTCTCATAGCTGCATACTAATTGAGCTTGCGTGTAGTACATGGGCTCAAGCAGCCTACAATGCCTCACCCGATTCATCGATCTTTTCCTCCAGCGACGCGGGTTTGACCCAATTGGCAGACATTTCCGATGGGGAATGTGCTTCACAGAAGAATATGCCCTTCCATTGGTGCCAATCCTCCCAGATCTTCCAAGCATGTCAGTCATGGAGCCCTGCTTGAAGAAATACTTCAGTCGCACGCACCCTCTTGTCCCCGTTCTCGATCATACAGCCTTCATATCCGACGTTCTGCGATTTTCCGAGATGCAACAGACACCCCCGACTGGGCTCCAAGGCGCGGTGACCTCAGTCGATGCGCCGGCCCTTGTCGCAGTCTACGCAGTACTGAGCATCGGAATGGATGACCACGAAGGTCAAATATCGCCAACGGCAACTGGCTATCTCACTGGAGCTTATTCCCTAGTGAGCCACCTATTGAGCTTTCCTTATATGAGCTCGGTACAAGCGCTTGTCTTACTCGCAATCGCAATGCGTGCAAGAGGTAATTACTCACTCACATCCCAAGACCATCCTCACCCGACGTCTCACACCTTGAGATCCTTCCCGTCAAACTCATTCAGACTACCGACGCTGACAATTTTACAGGGAAAGACGGCCAATGCTGGCACCTCCTTGGCCAAGCCATACGAATTGGCTACTCAATAGGCTTCCATCGCAAGATCGTCATATCCAATCCGAACGAAGATTCCAGCAACCCGGTCGACCGACAATTACATTCCCGGGTCTGGTGGGCATGCTATGCTTTGGAGAAGTCCATGCAGTTGGAGACCGGTCGGCCGAGCGCCATTGAGATTACCGATTGCGACCAACCATTGCCCGACAAAACCAGCGGCCTCGATCCCTGTTTCATCAGATGGGTGTCGCTCTCATTGCTAGTCGGTAAGATTAGTGAGCACATCTTTCAGCGCAGAGCAGAGACCGCTTTGGAGTTCCTGTCAGGCATCTCAGAGCTTGATCAGGCGCTTGTTGATTGGCTTGACGAGGCGTCGGAAGATGCAAAGGCAAACCAGAGCACTCCCAAAAGTTCAGAAGAGCATTCATTCGCGGTTTTTCTGTCTCTACAATTCCACCAAGTAAGTTATTCTGCAGAATGACACTACAACTACTGACGCATCTGGAACAGGCTCAAATCACCCTTCTACGAGCATCTCTCCTCTTCCCCGAAGCCTCTTTCAGCAACGAAGTGCAAAAGCACGAGGCCAAGATTAGCACAACACGACTACTGCAGAGCCAAACAACTTGCGTGGAAGCTGCAAGGTCTATCATAACGCAAGTCGCAGAGTTTGCAGATTCCCAACCTGACTTTCCTCTATTAACGCCTACACCGACTTTCCTTGCTGCTACAACCCTCGCGCTGCAGACATTCAAGAAGCCTCACAAGCGCATGGGCCGCAGCGACGGGGAGCTTGTGCGCATCGCATCGGACTACGTGGCGGACTGTTATCGAAGAGTCGGGCAACACAGCGAATTCGTGAAAGGTGTGCTCGAATTGACGCAGCGGGTGAACCAAGTCTTGTCGGGCGATAATAGCTCTTCTGTTGATCAAACACAAAGACCTCCACAGCCAGACTTACAGGCCACAAATAACGATCAGAGGATGTTATCGCCAAATCAATTCGGCGATGTCGGGACTGAGTCGTTCGTGTTTGATCCGTTAGAGTACTTCCAGGACCCCTTCCAGGCTATGCCTTTGGACCACTTCTGGGCTGTGATGGAGAGCGACTTTGCCACGATTGGAGATCAAGGGATGTGTTGAGATGGCGTAGGAGTGGCCAAAGACTTCCCGAGTTCAGTATGAACTTACCTAAGCATATTACGACTTCGGATAGATACCCTTTGCAGTAATGAATTGATGAGAGCGTCTGCTTTACATACCTGTGGCAGGAGGTCCAGCATAAGTGACTTGAAAGAAGGATGTATCGTTTCAGTGTAAAGCAGTCGGTCGCCAGTGGGCGCATCCCTGATATAAAACTCCAAACGATCATCCTCGTCGGTTTCATTCCCATGCACACCGAGCCGAGCCGCTCGGACTCCATCATATGGGCTCATTGTGTAAGCTTATCATACGTGAGAGGTTCGGAAACTGCCTATGATCCTTGAAAAGGTTGTCAGTCGGATTGCAAGGGAAAAGGCTTGGGGAATAATGGTCCTTTCTTGTGACAACTTATGATCCCCTTGCCAAGGTCAAGCAAACTAAAACCCTAATTTTGTACTAAGATCTAATAGCCTCATATCGATATTTCTCAGGCTAATCTGGCAGGAGTGAAATAGTTCGCCACAGGTTACAAGCGATGGCTCGAGGCTCCTCCTGGCTCATGAAATGTGCAAAGCATGATTCTTACACTCTACTCTCAACCACCATTCGGATCGTCGTAATCACAGAGAGACAAGCTCAAGTACCAGGATAATATCCCGCATGCTGTGCCCATGATTAGTAGACCCTTGGCCCTCACGTCAGCCAGTACCTCAAGTACCAGATAACCATGCAATTCAACACGGGTATGTGCAGTCATCAAAGTCAACGTGTACGGTTATGATTTAACAGTTAGAATAGAAAAGTGACGGCTGGGTCATTTACGTGGAATCATATCGCGTAATGCTAGCCGATCGAGGCTCCCGTGGAATTCTTGATCTGCCAACCGTTCACGGGTCTCGTTTCGGGTAGCACTGTTCTAGCCCAGTTGTGAGGCGAAATCCGCCACAAACATGGTCAAATGACTAACAGGCGACCGAGATATTAGTCTCACTGCACACTTTGTGAACTCGTCCGCTCGGTTGAACTCGGTTGGTTCGGTTCGGACATTCTATTCCCTCGTTGCTGATCCTGCGTTACCCCAGGTTTTAGTACGCACCAGTATTTTGGACTCTGTGGGGCCGAAGAGCCGCTTCTTCGAGCTGGATATAAAGAGGAATGGGAATTTCGACCTTCAACTTCAATCCAAGCCAACAGGTTACCACTGAAGCATCTGGTTCAAACTTCATCTCAAGCAAGTATCAGTATACGAGATGGCTCCTTCAGCAACAACCACCACCACCACCGCTACTGAGGAGCACCCAACCCTCACCCTCCGCCCCGAGGGACTTGAGCGCATCGTGATCGATGGCAACAATAGACGATACGGCGATTGGAGAGATGACCTTGTCCGTGACGGATATGCCGTTGTCAAGGGCGCTATTCCCAGGGAGCGAGCCCTGAGCTACGCTAACCGCATGTATGGTCTGATTGAGAGCTTGTAAGTATACGACCGCGTCGCAACTACCTGAGTGTTTACTGACAATTCTCAGCGGCCTCGGATACAACCGAAACGACCCCTCAAGTGTTCACCCCGACAAGCTTCCCGTCATCAACGAGAAGGGTATGCTTCTGAACTACGGTGCCGCTCACGAGGACTTTGTCTGGGGAGTTCGATCCGAGCCTGGTGTTGTCGGAGCTTTCGAGAAGGCTCTTGGATCTGAGGATCTCATTGTCTCCTTCGACGCTATCAACTACGGCTTCGCCAACAGAGAGAACCTTCCCGAGAACAAGCCCTGGCCTCATCAAGATCAGGACCCCGATGTGCCTGGATTCCGCTGCCTCCAAGGACTTGTCAACCTTCTTCCCAATGGCCCCAATGATGGCGGTCTCATTGTCGCAAAGGGCGGCCACACCAAGAGCAAGCAGTTCCACGATGAGATCCGAGGTACTGAAGAGCGCATTCCCGCTTGGACTAAGGAGTGGTATGGATTCACGGACAAAGGAATGAAGTGGCTCGAGGAGCATGGCTGCGAGTGGTACAAGGTCGAGGCTGAGCCAGGCGACCTGATCCTCTGGGACTCCCGAACCCCTCACTATAACATCCCTGTGAAGAGCAAACAGGACCGTTTCGCCATCTACACTTGCTTCATGCCCGTGTCTGAGGCGTCTCAAGAGGATCTCATTCGCAAGAAGGATGCATTTGAGCGAAGAGTCGGCACAACAGTGAGTTTATTCCTACCCGTCTCTCTTGTTTCGAGTACTAACAAGTACAGCACTGGCCTAACGCTCGCCACCTCGGCTCTAACGAGGCCAAGCGCAACGGCAAGCCTGATCACGTAGTACGAGACAGACCCCTGCACGAACCCGTTCTGAACGAGAGGGCTTTTAAGTTGACGGGTATTCCTTATATCAAGGCAGAGGCTAGCTAGAGAGGAAGGAACGTGATCATATTGAAAGGAGTTTGTAGTTACTGTAGCATAAAGACATCAGAATGCATATGTTTTGTCAGAGATACAGTGCACGTTCTATCATGATCTTCAATGTGATGGGGCGCCCCATGTATAATATTTTGTACTACACGAGCTCATGACTGTAAGATAGCCACGGTTGTTCAGTATCCTACCATTCATACCTGTGCATATAGACGAGTGTCAGGACCAGACGGGTAAGTTGAGAGTGTTGATCTAAAATAAATAACTTGGCGTTAACTCTTGACATTTCACGCACTACGCACTGAGCTGCTTGGAAGAACTGACTCCCAATCTGGAGTATGCATCCCTAAGCTTCATATCAAGCCCGAGGCTTCAAGCCAGTCTGTATAAAACTAGATATACCGAATTTATTAGCCGGGTTCATTCTTCATCTACGGCGACACGCGGCATGTCATTCATTAGAGCTGCAACCTTTGTCAATGCTCAATGCTATCAGTGCAGTGAGGGGTTGACCTTGCAGACCGATCTCGGTTTGTGTTGCAGTGGTCCCTTCGGTTCGATTCGGTTCGGACTCGGTTTGCTGCTCCGTTGATCTTCGGACCAAGCGATGCTACCGTACCTAGCGTGTCCCCTAACGAGACCCTTGGCATCACCGTATAAGATGCGATTGGCAAGATCAGTATCATTGTTACTGTCACAAAAAAGTTAAGCGCAATATCTCGATACCATACCAAATTAATCATGGGAAGCATGCCTGAACTACATATTGTCATTGTTGGTGGAGGCATCGCAGGTCTCGCAACTGTAAGTCTAGCGAACCTCAGAGGCCCTAACACCCTAGCTAACTCATCCCAGGCCTTTGCTCTAAGACATCCCAACAGGCGCATTACTGTGCTTGAGCGCTCTCGCCTCCTACGCGAGGTCGGCGCTTTGATCTCGCTACAGCCCAACGCTAGCAAGATCATCACTAAGTGGAAGCTTGATCCTTTTCTTGAGAGTGCCGAGCCTCAAGCCGACCAGGGTTTCAGAATCTTTGATGCAGATGGCAACTTGGTGAGAGAACTGCCCTTTCAGAAGGGACAGTTCGGTGCCGAGCGTATGCTTTATCACAGGCAAGATTTACAAGCAGCGCTAGGAACCGCTGCAGCAAGCAAAGAAGCTTATGGCAATCCTGTAGATGTTCGCACAGGTTGCCAGGTCGCGAGTGTCGACTGTGATGAAGGCATTGTGACATTGGACTCGGGCGACAAGATTCACGGCGACCTCATCATTGGTGCCGATGGTATTCATAGTGTTGTGAGAACTGCTGTGGTAGGCGAGAAGAGGAGTGCTCTACCGACTGGAACGTCAGCTTATCGAATGCTGATCCCAACTGAGAATCTCGAGGGGCTCTCTCTACCAAATCAACTCCTGGATCCCCGAGTGCCCAAGACAACCATGATAATGGGCCACGATCGAAGAGTGATTATGGGACCTGGAAGGAACAGCAAGCTGTACGGTATTGTTGCTTTAGTACCTGACGAAAAGCTTGCAGAGGAGAGTTCAGACAGCTGGGTAGCTCCTGGAAGCATCGAGAAGCTGCTAGAAGCTTATTCAGATTTCCCTTCGTGGCTCCACGATATATTCAGAGCTGCTCCAGACATCGGCTTGTGGCAGCTCAGAGATATCGACCCTCTTCCACGTTGGGTAAAGGGTCGAACCATCCTGATTGGTGACGCTGCACATGCCATGCTTCCTACTCAAGGGCAAGGTGCATCACAGAGCATCGAGGATGCGGAGGCTGTCTGCGCGTTCTTGGCCAACGTACAATCGAGGGACGAGGTCGGCGCTGCTTTGGAGAGAGTCTTTGCTGCCAGATATGATAGAGCATCTCTGATCCAGAAGTTTAGCAGGGAGCAGGCGAAGCCAGCAACTGATGGGGTGAGCAAGAAGGTGAATCTTGATCCTGCTCAGTTTATGAGATACAATTGTGACTATAACGGAGCCGAAGACTGGGAAGAGCGTCAGAAGAATGGAACCGCAAACCCTTGACGGCGTAGGTAGTTAGTAAGAGACTTAGTGATACCAATATCTTATGTCATATTTGTGTAGACCTATGATATCTTGGCTTTATAGCCCAACACGCATGGATGCTCTTTCTTACACAGGGGTTTTCGGTAATGGACACTTAAGAGTACATGCCTCTTTCAATCTGACAGAGATTGGGAAGATAATGACCCGGAGACACTATAGCATGTGACCATCTTTGAGACCTTACTCCACAGAAATCAAGATAGGTAAGATACGCTATCAAGGTACTGATAGTCTTCTTTTATCTGACTTGGCACTCTGTCAGTACTAGAGGCTTGTGGCCATGGCAACTTCTACATGGTGAGCAAATGTCACTGGGTTAGGCAGGCAATGAGAAACTGCTCTGATCGTGTCATAATCATATTCATATTAACCACCAAACACTATTTCATTCACTGAAGAGTAACCGACAACCAAAACCAGAACTACCGGAGATACTTCGTAATTATACCCATTTCGGATAAGTTTACTCGGCCTTGTCCTTGTCCACGCAGTACTTTCCAGTAAACTTTCGGATCTTCTTACCGAAGATGAAGACGAAGACGCCGAGGACTCCAAATGCACCAGTCAAGCCACCAAAGACACCGAAGGCGCCATCGTACCCATTTCTCTCGATGAAGGGAGTAATTCCGTAGCTGACGCCAAATGACATAACACCACGTAGGGCACAGATAATGACCAGGAGCGGACCAGCTCGCTGAGGATAGCTGTCCAGAAGATATGTGATGGCGACTATGTTGGCTCCAACGAAGGTGAAGTAGTAACTGTGAGTAGTCAGAAACTTGAGGTTTCTTCTTTCAAAAAGAAAAGGAACTTACGCAGCAAGTGCCCAGACATAGGTGAACCAGTGGTACTTCTCAGGATAAGCGGCACCAAGTCCGTACAAGACAGCAGTAAAGACACCGACGACAATGGGGAAAGCAAGAGGAATCAGACGGATCTCGGGCTCGTGAATACCATTGCGTCGGCCTGCGAACCACTTGATGAGCTTGTCGGAGCCGAAACCGAAGCAAGGGAGTGCGATGAGTGAGGTGACGATCTGACCAGCGTTGGCATAGCTGGTAGATGAATCGGGCCAGTTGTAAGGAGGCGCGCCGAGAATAGAGCCATAAGTCGTTCCAATGGCAATGTTGATACCAAGAGTAAGACCGTTAAGGCAAAGGGCCCAGAAAACGTTGGGGAAAAGGATGAGGGCAAAGCTTTGCTAGTCTGTGTTAGAGGATTCTAGACCACGAGTGGCGAGTAACTTACAGTGAAAATCTCAGCGACCTTGTACCACTCAGGCTCGCCAACCCAGAGTCTCATGTCGGATCGGAATGTGCGAGGGGCAAAGTTGACATAGTCGAGTTCAGGACGCTCGGTGCAGACCTCAACAACGTTCTCATCATCGGAACTGCCGCCAGCTTGGTAGGCGGCCTTGGGGCGGTAATACTTGGTCTCAGGGACGAAGAAGAGGGCGAGGACAAAAGAGATACCGGAGAGGATAGCACCAAGACCATACCACCATTGGGGTGTGATGGCTTTGGCGATGGGGCTGGCAAAGATAGTAAAGACGGTAGTCAGAATGGTCTGAATAGTCTGCTGGATCATCATGCAGGTGCTTCTCTCATGAAGGAAGAAGATTTCCTATCTAGGCATTAGACATCACCAGGAAGTGAAAGTAAGAGGTATTACCTGTGTGATCATGGGAACAAGAGCCTCACTCTGCCCAGCCGAGAGTCCAAGGATGACGCGTCCAGCAAGATGCCACTCATAGGTCGTAGCTCCTGCACAGAGACCAGAGCTGAGGATCATGATGATTGTAGCTCCGAGGAGAACGCTTCGCCGACCGACCGCGATACCGAGAGGCATGCCGATGAGGTTACCGATACCCATGAATAGGGAAGGATAAGTCATGAGGTGAGTGATGTCGGCGTAGTCCTTGCCAACGGCGACGTAGCCAGGGATGTAGAAGCCTAGGAGACCTCCGAATCCTGAGACCAATGACAGGCCGATCGTCGAGACTTGTGGTATGTGAGTTTGCATTTCTGAATGACGATTGAGGATTGTACGTACATAGGGAGATGACAATGAGAACGAGGGCCTTTTGCCACATCTTCATGTTCAAGGGATCTGACCTGTCAGCAGTTGACCGAGTACTCAAAAAGGATTATAGTCTTACCCTGAGGATCTGCGGTGGGCGTTGGGATGTAGATCGTCTTTCCTTCTATCAGTTTGACAGTTCCGCTGACCTCAATCTTCGACTTTGTGACCTGAATCACGTCGAGAGAATCTTTCGAGATACTCTCGACATGATTGACATCGGACTTGGTATCCATGATGCTGGCCTTGGTAGTAGTTGTTCTCTGATGTTGCGATGCAGAAGATGGTGGTGAGGAATAATCCAACGAGGCTGCACCGCCAGACTTTATAGAGAAACGGACGAGGCCAAGAGATAACAGAACACGACAGGAGGTGAAGTCCTTGCGCGCAATCTCATGGTCTTGGCTAGTGCTACTCCCCGCAAACCTTGTTTCCCCGCATGGGACCACATCCCGATATCTCGGTACGATTAGTGCGGTTTGTGATGATTTAGGCTAGAGGCATCACGAACCGAACTGCGACCCCGGATCATACCCCGGATTATGGTGTTGCTACCGAACCGGATCCAGACTCTTGCGAGTCCCCCCATGCCAAATTCTGGGCAGACTTGGCCTATCATGAACTATTGATTGGAAATATCATGAAGAAGTTTTTATTCCGAGTGGTGTGTAGTCAGAACTCGAACCGAAAACCTTGCCGTTCTTGTCAAGATTCCACCAAATTTGTTTGTGAAAATGATCCGAAGGATTAACAACCAATATTCTCAACTCGTAGGCCTACATCCAAGGTAATGTCGATCTTTAGGATAAAATTGGTAACCGTTCAAATTAGATTTGTAATCTTTAGACTAGATTTAATGCAGACTTGACAAAGGGCAGCTGTTTGTATGTAGAACAAAATGTATTGCGAAGAGTCTTAAATACTGTAACATGATCTATGCTATCGTTCTCCCCCACGACCCATTCTCAAAATTTTCCATCATTCATCATAAGGCTTAACACCTGCCAGTCGAAGTATCTGATCTGTTACTTCGGGCTTCTCAAATGGCTCTGTGCGGTACTTGGGGCAGATCTCGCCATTCCTCATGGGCTTCTCCTGAGCGATGCGGATGTTGCTAGAGACGAGTTAATGACGAACAGCGAAAACACCGAACAATTACTAACCAATGAGGCCAATGTGTGGTGCCATAGTAGTTGTTGAAGCATAGGGCCTTGGCCTCGAGGGCTTCCTCTGTTGCGAATTTCCGTGGTGTCACTTTGAGGTCTGAGTTAGTGAATGCTCGGGCCATCTTGGAACACGCAACTTACTGCAGATGTACTGAACATGTCGAATCTGGTCACCTTCGGGGAATCGAGCATAATGCATGGTACGAGAGTCCCAGAGAACGAAATCACCTGGCTCCATGTCCACCTTGTACATAGTGCAGCCTCGCTCCTCAAACCACTTGACGTCCTTTTCGCTAAAGATGAACAAGTCCATGTACTTGATCTCAGGAGGGGGAGCATCCTCATGATCAGCAGAGTCACGCTTTTGAGCAAAGAACTCATTGAAAAGCTTGGAAGAGCCCTTCATGAGCATGAGACCACCGTCCTTGGGGCCGTTGGGGGCAAAGTTCAGAAGACCCTGCACAGCTTGCATACTTTAGGTTCGGGTTAGTAAGAATTTGGGGTAACTCGGAATGATCACTTACCCCTTGCGCTCGGGGTTTTGATCGCAGTGAGGCCAAGGGCTCCAAGTGATATCCGTGCGGTTAGGCAGGGAAACATTGAGACCGTCAAAAGAGCACAGGAGCTCCTTGGTTCCCCAGAGCTTCTCGAAGATCTCAACGACCTTGGGCTCGGTTCGTGCTTCCCAAGCCATCTTCTCGTGTGTAGCACCATAACCATAGTACATACCACCCTTGAAGCTGACGGGGAGATGATCCGCATTCCAAGTGCTGGGGTCCTTCTCATCGAAGCCAAGCTCGAACTTCTTGAGCCACTCAATCTGCTTGTCGCAATAGTATTGAGCCTTCTCTTTGCTGATGACGTTCTTGATCAGAACGCAGCCTGTCTTGTGGAACTCATCTCTCCAGTCGCCGTAGACGACATTGGGGTCAAACTCGACGAGATCCTTTGTCTCGAAGCGAGCAGCGACGGTCTGCTCCATCTGCATTGTAGTAGTGGTAGACATGATGGATTGTGATGTGAATGATACAATGAAGTGAAGATGAAAATGTGATGTTTGATGATGAAGCGCTAAGAATGGATTGAGGCTGAAGGTTCCTTAGTTATATCTCTGATCCGGGCACTCAGAACGCGGAGATCTGGGGTAATGAGGGCTTTCTCGGTTCGGAATCATCTTTTGCTGACTGACGAAGCGAAAGGCTAATTGTGTTTCACTAATTCTCGGTCCGGCCTATTTCGTTTCGGTTCGGATTTGGAGACTTCTCCTCATTGCAGTCTCGACCTCGGATATTAACTCAGATGACCGTTGCAAAAGCCACTTGATAAGGGAAAACAGTTCGTTTAGCGCGGGGTCTACAGGGTCCAGACAACTGAAGAACCAATTATAACACAGGGAATAAGGATGATGATATCCGCCTGGGGTTGCATGATCAACCGCATTGCGTCTCCGCGATCTTCCCCTCAATCTCCCCGTGGGGTCTTTGAGTCCGACCCGAACCATGCGGATCCAGAAAATTAGTGAGTTTGTTTCTCAACTCCGCAGTGAAGCTTGAGATAATTATTGAAGGTGAAGAGAGCTTAAAGATAGGCTCCAATCTCTTGTCAACAGTAGCCAGTCAAACACCTTGTCAATTCTAATCATTGTATTCACCCAGACCCTCTTTACAGAAATTATTACAAACAAGCTTTCTGTTACCTCCGAAACATCCATTTCCCTCATTTTCCAGCTTCCCTATTACCAACATGCCACCTCCCGTTCAGGTTGCCTACAAGCCTCTCAACAAGCCTGAGGTTGGCGACAATGGTTACGTTGAACCCACTCCAGGAAAGTCTGAAGTGCTGAAGAAGGGCTCCAGACCCTTCGACGCAAGACCCCTTGACTCTGACGTCCGCATTGATCACGATGTTGAAATCGTCGTCCGTGACGGCTGCCGACTTTATGTCGATATTTATCGGCCGACGGGTTCTGAAAAGGTTCCTGTCATCATCTCTTGGTCTCCTTATGGCAAGAAGTACTCAGCAATTGACATGATCTTCAATGTGTGCACATGGGCTTGCTGTTTGACAAAAGACGACGTTAGTGGACTGGAGAAGTTCGAGGGTCTTGACCCTGCTTGGTGGGTGAACCAGGGCTATGCAATTGCGCATGTTGATGCCCGTGGAGCCGGCAACAGCGACGGCGACGCGTGCTGTATGGGTGCACAAGAAGCGGAGGATGCTCACGATGTCATCGAGGGTCTTGCTAAGCTTCCTTGGTGCAACGGCAGCGTCGGCATGGCTGGCAACTCATATCTGGCCATTATGCAATGGCAGGCTGCTGCGCAAAATCCCCCTTCATTAAAGGCAATTGCGCCTTGGGAGGGATCTGGAGATATTTTCCGTGAGCAGTTTTGCCGAGGTGGCTGGTTTACTATGAGCAACTTCGATCTTATCACAACTCTTGTTATCAAAGGCCAGCATGGTGTTGAGGACTTTGCAGAGATGTATCGAAGAAGCCCCCAGGCCAATGCTTATTGGAACGATAAGCGCGTGGATTTCTCCAAGATCGACATTCCTGTTTTTATCACAGGTTCCGACCTCAGCCAGATTCACACCATGGGTGCTGTGCGTGGATGGATGGAGCTGGGAAGTGACAAGAAATGGATTAAGTGGTGTGGACATCAGGAGTGGTTTGAGCTTTACTCGGTGAAGGAGAGCTACCCCGAGCTCAAGGTCGGTGATTTGTTCTGCGCTAAATGATACTTGCTGACATGACTTTAGAAATACTTCGACAAGTACCTCAAGGGCATCGATAACGACTGGGAGGAGACACCCCGAGTGCGCTGGACAACTCTCCAGTTTGACGAAGGAAAGGTCAAGAGCAACATTGAGCTCCCCGACTTCCCTGTTCCCGATACCGACTATCGCTCATTCTACCTGGGAGACAACGACGCACTTCTAGATAGTGCACCACCTTCAGGTATCAAGACCTACAACTCTGAAGATCGCTGGTCTATCGCCAAGTTCCGACACACTTTTGACAAGCACACAAGAATAATCGGAATGCCCAAAGCTGAGCTATACATGAGCTGTGATGATTTAGACGACATGGTTGTCTTTGTACAAGTTCGCAAGCTTGACAAGAACGGCAAGGAGTTGAGCCACTTGCAGTTCCCTATTGAGAAGACTCCAGTCGAGTCAGTTGACGCGATGGATGAGAAGGATCGCTCAAGTCTTACATTACACAACGGCGCTATGGGCATTCTGCGAGCTTCGCAACGGAAGATCGATGAGAAGCGGTCGATACATCCTCAGTTCCCCTTCCATCCTCACGATGAGGTGCAGAAGGTTCCCAAGGGTGAAGTGGTCAAGCTCGACATTGGTATCTGGTGTATGGGAGTGGACTACGAGGAGGGCCAAACCCTTCAAGTAGATATCCTGGGGCAGTACCCTGGGTTCACTGAAGTTGCCGCATTCTCTAAGCCAAGGCCAGATAGTGAGAAGAACAAGGGACAGCACAAGATTCATTATGGCGGAGAATATCCTAGCAAGGTTATCATTCCGATTGTAAACGTTTAAAGATGGGAAGGGTACGAGATAGAGTTTTTATCATACATCATCAGTCCTACTGAGAATACCATAAACCTAGAAATTTGTAAGGCTTTGGATTTGGGTTGCATAAACTTAGTGAAAAGAGCCAGAAACTTGTATGGTATAATCTTGCTTATGACCGGGGGACAACTATCGAATAGCCATTTTCTTTTCCCTTTCTGTCGCCTTGTACAAGGCCATCGAGCTTTCAACTTTACTCTCAAGACTTCAACAGCGAGGCCCCTATAGTAGGCCGTCATCACAGAAGTCAATATCAGAAGGTTTATCTGTCCCAATGGCGCTATTGCTGCCTTGATCACCAATACTGCCAGTACTGCTTGGTCAAGGCCGCAATCGCGCCATTGAGGCAGATTAACCTTCTGATTTTGACCTCTGTGATGACGGCCTACTATGGGGCCATCAAGAGAACCTTCCTACCTAGTTCGAGGAGCCACGTGTCGCTAGACGGCAAATGGGTCTGATTTGGGATCGGTGTTGCGGACATACTCAGAGCCGTTTGCAGTGTCATCTGCGATTTCTTGCCCATACTGCTCTGCAATGAAAGCATATATCATGTCAATACCAGCAGAGATACCAGATGACGTCCAGATATTGCCATCGACGACCCATCTTGCCTTCCGCACCCACTTGACATTAGGCCCTTGTGTCTCAACCTGCCAATGGTTAGTGACAAAACATCTCGACATCGGTATAGCGTACCCAGTCAAAGGATCTCTTGTTCGAAGTTGCTTCCTTTCCATTAAGTAGGCCCGACTGGGCTACGATGGCACTACCAGTGCAGACCGTCAGAAGGAACTTGAGTTGAGGGTACCTCTCCTTGACAAATTCGCGGACTCTTTTCACGTTTTCTGGGTTTCTCGAACCTCTCCCGCCGGGCACGAGCAGGACTTCAATGTCTTCCGGTGCATTATCATAAGTATGAGTTGGGACAACGCTTTGTCCGATACGTCCAGGTGAGTCATCTTCCAGCGTAGACACAGGATTGAGATCCGTATGTAGGAGCGAGAGTTCGAGAGGTTGTCGCTTGGACGTGAAGTTCAAGACATCCAAAGGCCCAAACACATCCAGGGCCTGAAACCCGGGAAACAAAGCGACAGCATACTTGGTAGGAGGAGACATGGTTTAGAATTAACTGAAACTACGACCAGAGCACGGCCAGCTTATTGTGAGGGTCGGAATTATGAGTGAGGGGTAAGTAACTCGCGGTGAGCGATTTGTCAGCATCGAGAATGAGTCAACCAAAGTCAGAGGTCAGGCTAGGATCTGACTACATTGCCAGAACGATGTATATACTAGATTGATTGCTACGGAAACAAGGTGCTCATGGTACGACTTCTACCAGACCTTCCTCCAGTGACACACAGCCTTAGACGACCCGACCCTTGGTCTGCTTAATGTTGATGATGTTAATGTTCTTCCACATGACGACTCCAAAAGTGCCAAGAGCCCAGACGGCAGTGCCAGCAATAAACAAGTATTTGTGTGCATCGCCATAGGCATGCTGAATTGCCAGCCGAGTCGGCGATCCAACGGGGTATGATAGTTGGGTTACAAGATCCATCGCAATCATAGGCAGATTAGGGAGATCCTCCTCGGGGAGATACTCTGCAAGCTTTTTAGGGAGAATATCTTGCCAGATAGCAGATGACACAGTCAACCCAACCGCCTGTCCAATACTGCCACACATAGATACCAGGGCAATAGCCACGGCAAAATACTGCTGCTCTTGGACAGCGGCAAGAATGGCGATTTCGGCAGTAATCATAATGGCGCCGCTTCCAAAGGCGATAAATATTTGAGACATGGCAATATAGCCAATACTTTGATCAGGCTGACGGAAATAGATCATAAGGCCAGATCCGAGGATGGATAGAGGAAGGGCCACGTAGAGTGTGACAGCCTTATAGTTCCCAGTGTAAGACATGACCATGCCCACAAAGATGGCGAAAATGAAGCCGCCGACGGTGTATGTTGATACAACATAGCTAGCATGTGTGACGCTAAGGTTATTGACAACCTGAAGGATGGAGCTGAAGTACATGCCCCAACACATGTAACTGAAGAAGAGAGTGAAGGAGAGGAGACATGCACCAGCAACTGTGCGATCCTGAAGAAACCTCCAGGGGATAAAGGAAACTTTGGCGAAGAACCTTTCCCAGATGCCAAAGAAGATAAGAAGGAGAATCCCGAACACAAAGAAGCAAATGATCATGGTTGAGCCAAATCCTTTGGCTTGCAAGGCGTAGAGATTGAATGGTAGGAGGAAAAAGGCGACACCAGCAGAAAGACTGAGAAGGCCAACAACGTCAAACTCGCGAATGTAGTAAGAGAAGCCCTGCGACTCTCTCTTGGGAATGATGCCTTGCTTCTTTGCTCTCAAATAATGATGCATGAAAAGGCCGAACAAGGGAATGGTAACACCTGGAACAAGGATACTCTCCATGCCGAAGGCCCATCTCCAACCAGCGCCGTTCAAGAATGCTGTAGAGATTGGGCCTCCCAGCCATGCTGTAATGATGCTGGGAGAACCGCAAAGAGACTGGATCAGACCTCGATGCCGAAGAGAGGTAGTATCGGCGATAAAGACGCTGAGGCTGTAGCCTACTCCATTGATGCCGACAGTGTAAAAGACTTGAGACGCAGCATAAGCCTCAACATTGTTGCAGGCGGCGGACATGATAAGTCCAAGTGTTGCAAGAATAGCACAGAACAAGAAGCCCTGAGGTCGGCCAAAGATGTCGAGGGTCTTTGCGATGCTCAGATTGGTGACGCCTCCAATGACAGAGCTCATAACGCTGGTAGTCGGCGTGAGAGAGTGCATTGCGAAGGCGGATGTAACATATGGGATCAATGCGCTGCTGATACCCGAGACAAGACCCTGGACGAAGTAGACGAGCCAGATGAGGACGAAAGCGATCTTCAGCGCGGTTTTGGACCACGAGAGGGTAACGGCCTCGATGTTTTGTACGCCATGTTGAAAGTTGATGTCTACCGCGTCGTTGACGGGACTTTCTGTGTCTCTTTCAGGGCCATCGTGGGGATTGTCGTGGACTTGGTGCAGCACTTTCGTGTCAGAGTCGACCGTGGAGGACATGATGGGAGAATGACAGTGCCAGCTGTGCCAAGGCTTCCGGAAGATAGCTGTAGAGATTGAGATTGAACAGAGAAATAATAGGAAGGTTTAGGGGATGACTGAGGAGAGAGAGGCAGTCGTTATGGAGGGAAAGGATCGGAGGTAGGAGGTGTTACATGCGACTTCGCATTTAAAGGACCGATGGCATTGCTACCGCGACAAAGAGACCACAGAAGAAGCGAATCCAAAACAGATACTTTCTCATTCTTACCCTGTCTCAAGAGATTCGATGGACACAAATGCCCTTGCCGCGGGTGCTGAGTTGCTGGTATCAACATCATGCTGATGCCCACCAATCAAGATTTAGCTCAAATTCTCTCAAATCAACAACACAGCGACAATTTCGTTCCAGCCACCTGCTATCGTATCCACCCAGCCCTTGTAGCTTCATGTTATCGTATCGCCAAGCCTTGAAAGCTAATTGTTTAGATTATGGTGGCATGCAATGGGATGGAGCCTGCATGTGCAGGACTAGCGCTTGGATCTGCTCGGGTATGAGCAAGTTGTTGGTGGCGCTCTCTTGAGAGTCCCCTGTATTGACGCAGAGCTAATTTGAGCTGCCTGAAAGGGCTGTACGACCCTTGTGAATCAAGCTCTTGGACTTTGTAGCTGGAAATCTTTCAAGAGTGGGTAGACGAATCATCTAAGCTTACCTTATCATAAATTATCCTAAACTTGTCTAAGCATTTTCATCTTTTAGGGTGATAATTGAAGCTAAATTGCCGCTCAGGTTCAAGGTTATTGGAAGAAATGTAAGTGAAGTCTTATCTCTCTATCATAAATCTCTATCTATACATACAGATTACTCCGTATAACCGAAAGAGCCCAGCCAAGAGCTCACGCTCGCTTATGATCCAACAAGACTGCATACTTAGTGAACTCTTCATCACTCATGAGCATGTTTAATTCCTCCGGCAAGGTTCCGAGCACGAGCTCCACGCCACCATCCTTTCTCATGGGAGAGATGACCAAGAAACGAAATCGTCTATGACCACGTTCAATCTGTGGCCGCATTGCTTCCGGGCTTCCCCCCTCAAAGAATGAGTCACCAAACGAGATGTCGCTTGTCTGAAACAGCATCATGTTGGATATCATGGCATTCATGTGTTCGAGACCCATGTTTGCTGTTGCAGGCTTGCTATAGTCCGTCATGGACCGCAGTAGAGTAAATGTGTCATGGACGAGTGACGGTGTGATTCGTGCAGCTGCCTCTCGGATCACGCGCGCAATCTGTGAGATGTTTGTTCCGGGAGAGCAGAGAGTTTCGATAGGCATAACTGGGCGATTCATAACAAGCAAACTACCCATGTAGGACGACGGCAACAGTGACGAGAAGTAAGGCCGACCGTCAATTGGCATTTCGAGAATTGACAGCTCATCAGGCTGGAACGTCTGGTTTCTGATTTCCTTAGCCACTCTGTATCTGGATCTGATCGATGCACGCCAGAAAAAGGCTTGCACAATATCAATCACTGATGGAGAGACACCTTTGGTCCCAGGATCCGCCAGGGCTTCTTGCTTGAGTTTATGGATGCTCTCCCCGGCAAGAAGGAAGACTGTGGTGCTGAGTGATCGCTCGCTCGGAGCAGCGGGCCATACTGGGCTTCCCGGGAATATAGGGGCGGGAGGGAGAGTATTCTGCGCAGTACGAGGCTTTTTGGCAGCCATGATCTCGTCGTGAGAGGCTGTCCCATTGCGCAGGTCGGCGCAAATCTCGGGCGTGAATGGAAGAAACCCCCACGTGCCAGGATCAACCTCATGAACCGGCTTTGCATATCCTTCTTGCTCCCAAATAATCTCAGGAAGATCATGATTGAAGCTTTCAGGGTCGAACCAGTCACACGTTGCCGTCTCATCGCCGTCAAGATACCGACAGCACTCAGCCCATACTCTGATTGCCACCATAACGCCAACAGCATCTAGACAAGTGTGAATGAAGTTGGTGGCCAAAATGCACCCTCCTTCAACGAAATTGGCTTGTGCGACAAGTATATCCGCGGGCATCGGAGGGAAAGGTGGGCAATCCAGGACGAGGTCATCGCCGAACAAAGATGGCGAGAAGCCCGCTTGACGCATCTTCCCAAACGACGGAAGGACCCGAGAAAGGTCTTTGTAGACCAACTGCCTCGGCTTGGAAGAGGCTGGCAACGGGTGAGGAGGTATTGTAATGCGATATTCGCCTTTCTTATATCCAAACTCGTGCTCCGAGGCCAGCATCATTCTGCCGTCAAGCTCGGGAATGATCTCAAAGGCACGAACAAGTCCAGCTTGTAACTTGGCAAAGGCTTCTTCGAAGCTGACGCCCGGCCGAAGAGCGAAGTAGAAGTTCAAGCCCATGTAGTGATTGGGATTGACAGCATCAAATGGGTTCATCTTGGATCCCAGGCGTCGCTTGCGGTCACCTACAATCTTCTTCATCTCATCAGATCCGATGCTTGAACAAGGTGTGTCTGCAGTTGTGCTTGTCTCAGTGTCACTCAATGAGCTCATCGCAGTTTTCCTGGCCTTTTTTTCTTCCAATATCTTGAGAAGCTGGACAGAAAACTCGTCTATCGTTGGATGGGCATACAAATGGCGGGGAGCCAGCCTTTCCTCAAGCCCTGTAACGGCGCGGATAATTCTGATGACTCGAAAAACGAGAAGAGAGTCTAAGCCGAGGTCAAAGACGTCCTCGTCGGCCGGGAAATCCTCAACCTCTGGCAAAACAGACCGCATAACATGAGAGACCGATTCTCTTACGGTGCCAACCGATGTAGTGTCGATCGAGAATGCATCAAAATCTTCATCCTCAGCCTCCTCATCTCGGGAGATGTAGAAGCGCTCGATAAAGTCTGCATAAAGATCTAGAGTGGCGCGGCGTTTGATGGTCTGTTTGTCTGTTCGTATGAAAGGCCTGTCTACCTCGGAGAAGGCTATATACTCTCTTTGTAGTCGAGTTTTCTGGAAAGTGGAGTTGTTTGCCCTCTCAACGATTGTCCAGATGCTATCGAACAACTCGTTGTTCTTCTCGGAGTGGTCCTTGAGCTCAATTAAAAGACCTGCTTGAGGTTTCCCAGTGCCGATCATGAGGCAGCCTTCAACTGCAGGATGCGTCGTGACCAAAGCCTCTGTGTCCAAGGGAGAGATCTTGTACCCATTGGAAAGTACAACGACATCATCACTTCTACCACTGAAGGCCCAGAGATTTGAATTCGTGGGGTGTCTGATGTACAGATCCTTGAGATTGACTGAGTCCTGGTCAGGGAAGGTATAGAATATCCCCTGGAATAGAGCCCAGTGCTCATTGCGGTGTACCCAGTGTTCGTATACCCCAGGCTGCACCTCTTTGAACTCAAATCCTGAGTAGGGATGGAAAGCAAACCAATGCCAGTCTTCTCTCGGAACCCAAAGATTGCCGATGAAGAGACCTTCTGTTGTGCCTGTGAGGTTGAGTACCCTGACTACTTCATTGACCTTGGAAACAATGGCGGGGCTAACGGGACCTGAAGATGAGTGTCAGTTGTTTACGCCCATAGCTTTCGAGATTGGTTGAAGCTACTCACCACCAGAGGCACAAATGAACTTGGAAGACTTGAACTTAGCCAACACTTCTGGGTTCTCTCCTAGTTCGTCCACAAGTGAAGGTACCATACTCCATATGTCGATATGGCCAGTGAGTGACTCAATCAGTCCTAGATTGGGTAAGACGCCCGAAGGCCCAAGTATACAATGAAGATTGAACAACGAAGGCATAAGTATATCCATAATTACACCAGCGCCCTATCTCAATTATTAGCTGGCGCAGCTTGCATGCGGGTACACTTACATGACTCATAGGAAAGGAGGAGTAGATCCTATCTCCTTCGTTCCAATTGTCTGTCCAAGGGGCCAACCCACCATCACCTTCGATTGGAGGCAGCAGTCTCACCGCATCCATGGTACCGATCAATCCGTGCGTCCAAAGAATCGGCTTTGGCACACCAGTAGTTCCCGAAGTGTGCAATATGCAAAATGGCTCGTTGATGGCACTCTCGAAAGCCTTATCAAACAAGAATGGCTCTGTTGACTCGGCATCCAGAAGCTCATCTACACTTGGGAGTTCGAGTACTCTCATGTACTTCTCCTGTAAAATCCCTTCCACTAGGGGGAGCATTGCTTGCTCTCGGGGCTTCACCCAAACATTGCAATCTGAAGCATTGAGAACAGCTAAAGCACCGGTGATGTTGTTCTTTGGAGAAAGGAAGAGGGCCTGTTTGGACTCATTTAGCATCGTTTGTATGATGACGGGCTCTGAGACAACTTACAGCACAGCCAGCCTTGACAGCACCATAAGTCAACAGCACATGGCGGATATCATCTGAATGTGTGAGTTTTACATATGTCGTTCATAGGCGCTGAGTGTGTACTTACGAGGTCCAATGTAACCCAAAGCTTGGATCTTCAGTGGCTTCTGTGTTACAGCATGCTCCTGTGCCGGATCGCCGTTGGGGGCTCCATTCATTTCAGTGAGATGCTTATGAAGCCACCATGCTGTTTTATCAACGGCCCGTGCAAAATCTTGGGCGGTAATATCCTTAAATGCTGGGACGTTATCTGCAAAGCTGGTAATGGAGTAGACGACGCGTTCTGGATCTGCCTTGGCCAGGCGATCAAGAATCTGAGGAATAAGTCTCCTCCCATAGGAGGCATCAGTGTCAACCATTTTAAGCAAGAAATGGGTGCCTCTCAAGGTTTTTTAATTATACAAAGAGGCCTTACAGCAATTCCAACAGTACCAGCTTTATCCCAGGCGGTGGGTTAGCGTAGTGGCAGGTAAGAACATGTGAGACCACGATCCTAGGCGACAGAAAGATTAGAGCGGCTTTAGATGAGTTTATCATAATAAGTCCTCGACTTTGGCATCTTATTTTTTCCACCCTAAGGATCCGCATCATCTTAGAAATCTAGTTAGTATAGATATCAGAGAGTTTGAGTCCCGTCCAATCAAGCATGATGATAAGAAACAAACTCATTCTCGCTCACGAGAAACTTTTTTTTCTCCCCCATTAACGCCACTAACCAGCAGCTTGCATGACATCCCTGTGTAAAATTTTCCACAATTGACGAGGCGACATTTGAGCACATTGTTTAGTGTCTTGATGCATGTAACTTGCTCAGTCCCCCTGTCCACTCTTGATCACCCTGGATCGTGAGCATATAATCAGCCTCAAGTGGGTACTTTGTGCGCAGTTTCTCACAGCCACGTTGATGCCACTGCATGCTATACGAGTTCCGTCTCATCGTCTCACACACACTCAGCTCAGTTGAGGTTCCTGCAGCTTGTCACTACAGTACATACGCCGACACCCGAGAATCGTCAGATCGGCCGAATCCTCTGGCGGAATTGGTCATCAAAACTTTCTTCTGACGCCCAGACTTGACTCTGCACATGTTCAGCTTCATATTTAATATCCCTGGAAACTTGTCGTCGGGTTCAAACTTTAACCGCTTTGCATATTTCCACCGCAAATTCAACATATCAACGAAAAGTGGTTCATCTTGAAACCCAACGCGGATGCCGTGCTACCTCAACGCATCTTAGTCTCAAGACATACCCCATCTCCATGCAGATCATACCGTCGTATCCTGCCCTCGCGAACCAACACGGCATGACTGTCACTTCTAAATATGTCTCGGATGCTCCCGTCCAGGAACAGTCCAACATTACCAAATCTGGAGCGGTCTCGACTGTGAGACCTATTGCAAAGCAGCAGGATGCAGATCCGTCTGTGCGCACAGTTTCTTCCAAGATCTTGGATATCATCTTCGAATATGCCCTGAACAAATTCAGCGACAGCAAAGAAAGGCTTGAAGCTGGTAGGCCCAAGTTTTTGTCCGTAGTAGGCAAATTCGTGGCTACGAGTACAAGAGTTGAGATGTGCCTACCAGCATTTCCTTTCAAATCAGCAAACAAAGCCTACAAAGTGTTTGGCATACTGCCCGACAAAGCGGAAGAGATTGCCTTGGATCGGCTTAATACTATGTGCATCCGCATTGGCGAGATCTATCAGCCTGGTGCTCAATGCACTATCATCTCAGATGGCGTTGTCTACAACGACCTATTGAGTATTCCCGATCGTGACACCTGGGCTTATGGGCAGGCACTTCGACAACTGGCCTCTGATAAAGACTTCCAGCACATATCCTTTTCCAGAATCCGAGATTTGGTTGATATCCCCCTCCCAGCTGAGCTGCATGAGATTGCCTACGTTGCTAATGCAACCAATTTTCGCCGAGCCCTTCTCAACCGTTTCGGTAAAGATGATATCGACATTGACAAAGAGATTGAGAAAGACCCCGACACCAAGATGACTTACCTTGGGTATCGGCGGTTCCTTGAATCTGATCTCAAGCATATCTTTCCCGTTGGCGATGGACGAACAGCAAATGCATATCGAAGAGATGTTAGATATCTTGCGAAGCAAATGTTGATTCGAGGTTATGTAAGTGTCATGAAATGAGACTCTCCAACCTGTTCTAACCATGCAATAGGCGTTCGCTGCTGCTGTCAAGCACGGTTTTCCTGACCACCTGCGACTTTCTATTCATCAATCCACTGGTGAATACAAGATATCTATGGCATTGCTCAACACCAAGACGGGCTTTACTACCCCTTGGCACTGCTGTGTTGCCCTGACAGCAACCGGGGAATGGACCAGTGCTCCAAAGGGAGAGTACCTGAAAGACCCAAACATGGAGATTATCCACGAGAATGGTCGACCTAGCTACTTCCAAGAGATTGTTGGAAGTAATGAACCCTATCAAAAGACTGAGGCAGAGAGTAGAGAAGCGAACAGTAGTGATAGTCAGAGCACTTCATCGCTTACTGAGCTCCAAAGACCAGTCTCCTCGTCTCTGACAGAAGCAGACAGAGAAAGACTAGCTGAGCTTGCAGAATTTATGATGTCAGCCAGCTTCAAGCAGAATGACGATCTCAAGAATTCAGGCCGTTCAGGTATGGATAAGCTTCTAGACTGGAACGCAAACGAGCTCAGGACAGTGGCGTGGCTCAAAGAGCTAATAAATGTCGTGGACAGAGGCACTGGAGGATATAACGAAAATGTCGCTGGTGTAACTTATCGAAAGATACCACTGAACGGTGTACTCCAGCTTTCAAATAACTAAAGCCATCCGGATCATAGCCTAGACTGATTTCTCAAGGTAGAAGTGTGAACAGAGATAGAATTGTGGCCGCATAAGCAGTAATAGAAAGATTTTCCCCGTTTCCAAATTTATACTCTGTTTAAAGTGAAGATTCGGTTTCCTCGGGACTTGTTTTACAAGAAGCCTCTTTCATATACTGCTACACAGTAGAATGTTCATTTCTTAGTTTTCTTGTCACCTAATAATCATTCATGCGTGTCCGAAAAGCATCTCTAACAGTTACTTCCATCCTTTTATGTAGCTGCTCTACTCATCTTGAACACTTCTCATGACTCTCTGAAGCCAGTTGGCTTTCGCCATATTAGCCATATGAATAAGTGGCATGTTGGGATCATCCATCATATCGAATCCATGCCAGGCCCCAGGCCAGATGTGAAGTTCGCATGTTGATCCGCCTCGCCACATCTTGGTAGCATAAGCAAGGGCGACATCGCGGAAGACCTCACACTCTCCAGAATCGATATATGCAGCGGGCAAATTCGAAAGATCGGTCTCTCTTGCAGGCGCTTGATAGGGTGTAACATGCTCTGAACCTCGCGCATCACCCAGGATAAGGTCCCAAATGGCACGAAGCCATGCTGTACTGGCAGGGTTACCGTACTCGAACTGCTGATCAGCCAGGCTCTCGCACCGGTCATCCAAGAGAGGAGAGTAGAGCATTTGAGCTTTGATCGGGGTAGCTGGGCGCTTCCTATCACGAGCCATAAGGCACGTAGCAGCTGCGAGGGCGCCTCCTCCGGACACCCCAAACACGACAATGGCAGCTGGGTCGATTTCAAGACTCGAAGCATTCTCAGAAACCCAGACAAGCCCCGCATAACAGTCTTCAGCTGGGCCAGGGGCGCGGGTCTCGGGAGCAAGACGGTGTTCCACGGAGACAACAACGCAATCGATCCCTTTCAAGAGATCAGTCACAGACGTGACGGCAGTGAATCTGTCACCACTGACCATTCCCCCACCGTGAATGTGATACAAGACTGGCCTGGGTGCCTTTGGTGGCTCCTTAGGTGCGAACACTGACAAGATAATAATATTGTTATCAGGTCCAGGAATTGAGTACTCTGTATGATTCAAGTGCGGATTGTCTCTGAGGACAGTCTCCGCATTGAAGATGAATGAGCCATGGGAGCATTCTTGTTCACCGCTCGCGACTCCGCGCATTAAGTTTAGGTCAAACTCTTCGGGAAATGAGGCAGAGTCCAACAGTGGTGCCAGATCAGGGTCGTAAGCTGGACGAGGTATCTTGATCCGCGAGTCAAGCTTTGCAGCTTGTGAATATGGGAAAGGGTATGTCATGGTGATGAAAAACGATAGAGAGCCGTAGGAATTGACAGTGTTCAGTTCTTGTCAGTCAAGTTTCCAGCACCTTGAGATGAGCTATCCGCTGAACGGAGCTGACAGGATGTCAAAACATATGTGCAGAAAGAGGTACGTATATCCCTGCTTTGTTCTCGTTCTCAAGCCCTCATCATCCGGAGGCCGCCTTTCCAGAACAATGATTGTCCCTCATTTCAATTCAAGCTTTGGGTGGATACTATCCCTGGATGAGAAGATTTGAGTCGATTTCGCCCTGTGCATGAAGCTATCGTCGATAAGGCAAGAGCCCATTATCTGTCCCGCCAAGTCATGGACCCTTGAAAGAGGCTTGAAGGATCGTTCTAGATTCTTTGCGCGCATAAATAAATAACTTACTCAATACAGGGTATACGATCCTCTTCTCATATCTTTCTTGCTCATATGCTCGCAGCTAACGAGCTGGAGTTCAGGTACTTCGACACCACGACATTGCATGAATTGAGAGTAGAGATATTTAATTCGTACATCATGTATTTCTCGCTGTTTTCCAAGCTAATCTGCGGCGACCATAGTCATCATTCCGCTGATGACATTTACAAACATCCTCCAACATGACGGAACGGCAATTGAAGAAGATACGCCCGCTTGGTAGACATTGTCTCCTACCTCCATCCAAAAGCTACTGACGAAGAGCGTAGGCAAACTAGAGCAAATCTCAGCAGTCGCCCATCATATAGACTTCTTCACAAATACTGGTCTTTCTGCACAATACGCACCAACCCAGACCTTGCCTGGTCTCGATCTGAAAGAGGCCGTCTACGATGCTTTATCACAAGTCCTCGCCCAACATCCGGTTCTGTTCGCGATCCCTGTGTTATCTGAGGGACAGGAACCGTATTGGGGGCGACTGGCCTCAATAGATCTCGAGAAAGTTGTGACCTTCGTCGACCGAAGGCAGCCCTGTTTGGCCGGAGATCAAACAGACGACGAGCTTGATTCACTGCTCGAGCGCCAACATAACACAAACTTCAAGACTGAATACGGCACTCTACCTGTCTGGAGACTGGTAATACTCAAAGATCATGGTTTGAGGAATGGATTCACGGCCTCATTTATTGCCCACCATTCGATGACTGATGGGACTGGCCTTCAGATATTCCACGATTCGTTCCAAAAAGCTCTTGGTAACATTGCGTCGAGCGCCACAAAACAAACAGTCAATCGGGTTGTATTCTCAAATGATGGGCCGATTGCTCCATCACTCGAGGAGCTTCATCCTCTACCGATCCCAACAAGCCCATCAGCATCTAATGCTGGGCAGCTGAATGAGTGGAGGGGCGCCCCCATTGCACTGCCGTGCCATACACGTTACAAATCACTGTCGCTTCCATCAGATATCATGGTACGTTTTGTGCAAGACTGCAAGAAGCACAGGGTGGCACCAACAGCGGCTCTTCCATCTCTTGTCGCAAGGTTGCTGTACGACAACCTGCCATCGACAGCAGAGGCTCTTACGTGCAATCTTCCAGTGAGCTTGAGATCAGACCTACCGCCGAAGCTGGTCGAGGGGGTTATGGGTAATTTCATCGATGCCTTCAAAGTCCAGCTCGTTCGCTCCGATTTGGACCAGGCTACAGATACGTCAAGTACCGACGCTTTCGGGATCTGGAATCATGCCAAGAAGATCCAACAAGCTACTAGAAAGTATTTCGCGAATGCCTCGCCTTCCGGAGAGCCATATGCAAATGTCGCTGCGCTCAAACTTATCCCGGATATCGGCGCAGCCTTGTCCGGTTCAATTGGCCATCCTCGTGGGGAATCTTTTGAGGTCTCAAACCTAGGGACCTTTTCAGAGGGTAAGAACCCAAAAGGGGGTGCCAAACCACTATGGCACCGAGGAAAAGTATTATTGAGCCGATGCGCATATTCTGGAGGAGCTCCGTTGGTGGTTTGCGTATTGAACAATGAGGAGTATGTTGGGTTTGGCTTTACATGGCAGGATGGTTCGATTGAGGAGAGCATTGTCCAGGCTGTGATCGATGGCGTCAGAACATACTTCAACACTAGGGCGTAGGTATCCAACAGTAACCGAAGGGACCAAAAGGTGCCGGCGATCTCAACTGCCGTGTTAATGTCAATTCAGGCATAATGCTTGTGCGTGGTCAATTGACGTTAAATCGTGGCTTTGCTGTCAGCCGTCAAATGCGAATAAGATTTAGCGGCCATGGCGCTAACCCCTCAGAGGGCCATCCCACTGTAACATGCGATCTTGATTCACCGCTGCAGGCGAGCTATGTCATTGACCTTTCAGCTATCCTACCTTACTTGCTCGTACACATACATTCAAGGCTGTAAATTATCACAATTTTCAACTGTATATAATATCGATTATTGTTTTATCTAATATTTAACTCAATGATGGGCAGAGAAGCTACTCTGTTGTCTTGATAGCCTGGTCCTTATTGACTCTTCTATAGATCCAATCTCACTCACCTCGGTAGTCTCGGCTACAAAACAGCACCTCCTCATTCGCTTTATCCCACCGGCCATGGCATAATGTTATTACGATTGCTTACAATATCAGCGCGCGTACCTCTATGTCTGAATCGGCTATGTAAACCTTATCAGACCATGCTAAGCCAGGGTCTTTAAGGCGATGCTCGCTGAGAACCTGGCCCATATCCAATGAGAATCATACGCTATTCGGGGCTCCGAAATAAGGTTTGCGGACATGATTCCCTCTTGAGCGTCCTTTTGAATGCGTTCCTGAAACGGCCAGTCGAGGGATGAAACAAAACCTTCGATTTCGGTAATTGAGAGCGGGATTCGGCTGCAAGAACAAGCAGGTTTCCCATTGCCAATGCTTGGAATTATTAGTGGCACGTTCTGTTCTGGGATAGATTGTAATGACACCTTCTGTATCAGTCCTGATCAGGTAGTCGCTGAAACTCGAAGGGTATAAGATCGTCTTCGTCCCATCAATTCTCTTACAGGTACAGTTTGATCAGCTAAGTTGTCTCCTTAGTAAATACAAACAGTCATTCATTGTCATTCATTTTATCATGCCTAAATTTCAGGCGCTCACCTTGGCAGCTCTCAGCTGTCTGCATGCGACAACTGCATCAGCCTACCCACGTCAGGATGGCAGTTTGCGCACAGAATACGATTATATCATTGTTGGTGCAGGTGCTTCAGGCCTCACTGTAGCCAACCGCCTTTCGGAAGATCCTGGTGCGTTCTGCCGTTGCATAGGCCATCCATGTTTGCTGACGCCCCAACAGCTGTGACTGTCCTCGTGATTGAAGCTGGTGATTTGTAAGAGATCTGAGGTTCTTTGTCAGGAATAAGATACTGACAGCTATACAGCGACAAGAATGAAGATATCGTGACGATCCCAGGCCTCGCTGGTGGTGCTGTTGGCACAAAGTACGATTGGAATCTTACTTATCCCTCCACCACTTCTCTCAATGGACGCAACGTCTCAGTTCCTTTGGGCAAGGTCGTTGGAGGCTCAACCAAGCTTAACCGCATGGTCTATGATCGTGGCTCCAAGGCAGACTACGATCGCTGGGCTGAGTTGGGTAACAGTGATTGGCAGTGGGATACACTGCTTCCTTACTTCAAGAAGGTTGGCGATAGTTGGCAAAGTCACGAGATCAGGACTAACTTCAATCGCAGAATGAGAAGTTCACTGGACCGAATGCCGATATCAAGAAGGAGTATGGCATCACCACGGACGCTTCTGCGCATGGCTCTTCAGGCTTCATTCACTCCAGCTACTCGCCTTTCTTCTGGCCCACGACGAGTAAGTGCATCTTGTTCGTGTACAACTCTTCAAGCGCGCCAATGCTGATAAACTCCAGAGAATCTTGTCAAGGCCACTGGGGAGCTTGACATCAGCGTCGCTTACGACCAAGCCAATGGCGGCGCAATTGGAGGATACTTCTGCCCTCACAACCTCAACCCCAAGACCGTTGTTCGTTCCTCTGCACAGGACTACTACAGTGCAGTCTCTCAGCGCAAGAACCTCCAGCTTCTTCCAGGCAACCAAGTTACACGTATCCTCACTAGCAAGAACGGAAGTTCCGTAAAGGCTACTGGTGTCGAGGTAAGCGGTTGCCCTACGAGAGTAGTGTTCATGACTAACCATCTTCCTGCAGTTTGCGAAGAACAAGGGCAGCGCCAAGAACACCGTCAAGGCGAAGAAGGAAGTCATCCTTGCGGCTGGAGCCATTCACACTCCTCAGATCCTCCAGGTCTCTGGTATTGGTGACTCAGCTCTTCTCTCCAGCATCGACGTCCCTGTCGTTGTTGATCTCCCCGCTGTTGGCCAGAACTTCCATGATCACGTTTTGCTCGCTGTTGTGGGCACAGGCAAGTCAAGTGCTTTTATTAAAAGACTATCGGAAGCTAATTGTGTTTAGTCAATGCTCCTATCCAAACCGGCAACCTTACTGGCAACGCCACCTTCGCTGCTCAGGCACGCGCTGAATACGACCAGCAAAAGAAGGGACCTTATTCTTCACCCACTGGTGACTTCCTTCTTTTCCTCCCTCTCTCTAACGCCACAAGCTCTGCTTCGGACATTCACAAGCAGGCCGCTAGCCAGGACGGCTCCAAGTTCCTCCCTTCAGGTACACCCGCCGAGGTCGTCAAGGGCTACAAGAAGCAGCAAAAGGTTCTCAACGACAAGCTTCTTGATACCAAGTCAGCCATCCTGGAGGTCATCTGGGCCGATGGCACCTCAGTTCTTGGTCTTCAGCACCCCTACTCTCGAGGCTCCGTCAAGGCCAAGTCTTCCAACATCTTCGACTCTCCCGATGCCAACCCCGAGTTCCTCAAGAACCCTCTCGATATCGCCATTCTCACCGAGGGTGTCAAGTTTGTTCGAAAGCTGTCTGGCGCACCCTCAATCAAGTCCCTGAACCCCTTCGAGATTGTTCCAGGATCCAACGTCACAAGTGACAGTGACATTGAACAGTTCATCCGCAACAGCGCATCAACTCTGTTCCATCCTGCCGGATCTTGCAAGCTTGGTAGCCGCAGTGACGGCGGTGTTGTTGATGAGAAGCTCAGAGTCTATGGCATCAAGGGCCTTCGCATCGTCGATGCCAGTGTCATTCCTTTGCTTCCTGCCACGCATACAATGACGACTGTTTATGCTGTCGCTGAGAAGGTAAGTTAACCATCAAATTACTTCCAGAATATCTCTAACGTAAATAGGCTGCCGACTTGATCAAGCGTGGTTAAGGCATTTTGGAATGTAGAAAAGCCAGAATGGCCAGGAAACGAGAGTGTACGACGCGTGTTTTTTACCTTGTAGATATTGATTTACCAATCAGTGTATAGAGGCTCAGCAATGTCTAGAGATGCTTCTGCTCGAAAGATTGCAATTGTGACTGAAATTAAACACTCCCCTCCTGTTTGTAGTCACTTCTCTATCTTTCTATTCGCTGGAGCATCAGCGTGCTGACTCTACACGATGCACTATGCAGATCAAATGTCCTCTTGGCAGCTATAAAGGCATTCACTCGCTTTAAATCTTGCTTTCAGGACTTTGGCGACGCGTAGTCAGTTGCGAATTTGACGGTAAACAAGTTTCACAGCATATTCCAAGAGGCGGTGTTTCAACAAAACGTCATATCAATACGACCCCTCAATGGCGATGCTGTCTTATTCGCTCCTGATATCGTCTGCTCGATTTGGGGTCTTAGCGTGTGACCACGGTTAGCCACGTCAACGCCGGCATCAACGGATAAGCTCTTTTAAGGTCAATTCAGCCAGCCACGTGAGAGGCTCGATGATGCTGACAATATTTATCTGAGGGGTAATTTGATGAATCAAACATCGTGACCTCAATTTCATTCAAGCCTCCATTCTATCAGTAGCGAGTCAACATGGACGTCTTTGCGACTCTACCGTCAGAGCTTATCGCGCCGATACTCAGCAATTTACCCGACGTCAGAAGCTTATACAGCATTGCCAAGGCATCGCCGCATATCTTTCACTTCCTCAACGGGACGTTGGGAGCCGAGGTTCTTGATAATGTCCTCGACGCATCAGCTCATAATCTGGCGACAACACCATGGATCCCGCACGTACTGCGCCTCGTGGCCCTCATCAGGCATTCTTCCGCGACAAACCCGCCAGCACGGAACCTCACCACTTTCATCACAAAGTTCATCATGCCGACCTCGTTTCAGAATGCCCAAGGAGACCGCGTCCCAGATATTCAATCGAGTCCGCCATCTTGTATCCCACGCATTCGTCTTGCCCATGTGATGCGAGGCGACAGTTTCATTACGCCGAGAGAAATGCTGTTCCTCTTCCGGAAGATCAAGTTGCTTGCAGGAGAGGCCTTTGATTTCTTTCATGAAAGAATTAAAGCAACTGAGCCGCAGCATTTGACTGACAAGTGCTACCATCTTGGTACGCTTCCTTGGAATCGACGACCTGATGGCCAACTATGGGGACAGCCATACAAGCTCGACACGGGTGGCGAGGCGTCCTGGTATGAAATGCAGAGAATCACCCTTGGCTTTTGGTGTCTCCAGATGTGCTACGAACTCAGTAATGCTGCTTCTGAAAAGCGACTGAACTGGTCAGCCTCTGATATCGAGGCCATCCGTGACATGGGATCCGGCGAGACGTGCCTGTCGGGACTTCGGAAATCAAGTCTATGGATCGCCCGAGAGCCATTGTGGGCTGCTTTGCTATACGTCCGACATTTGGAAGGTCGCTCAGATGAAAGTTCTTGTGTTGGTGATACTGATGTTGTGAATAAGGGTCTGAGTGTTTTCTTCAACACGGGCTTCAAACCAGTGAATGGAAACCATCTTCAACTCCCCAATCCAAAGAAAAGTGCAAGCTTCGCATGGCCCGCGGTTATCCTGAAGCCACCCCCATTCCCTTGTGTTGACCCAGACGATGCCTTTACTTATCACTGCCACAAAGTTCTAGTTGGATGTAAGGGTTTGAGATGGGCTGGACCGCTGTTATGCCCCAGAGGCACTCCCAGATTGAGTGAAGGTTTGCTATTTCGGCCATTCAGGAGTTTGGGCTTTGGTATCTGGGATGATGAACGATTAGTGACGATGGAAATGCTTGATGACCCCCAGAACAAGAGACCGAGGAGGTTTCACGTCTGGTGTCAAGACCAGGTTTTCACTTGGACAAGTCTGTTAAGTAGCGAGGAGAAAGAGGAATTGAGGGTGTACCAAGAGGCTTTGCAGTTAAGGGAGGAACAAGAATTCGGTGAGTTGATTGTTGGTGCGAACTAGGATGATATTTCTCTTTGGACAGGACTATCGGAAGCAGCTCGTGGCGCGTTACTTGAGCGTGTTTGGCATTGAATTTTGTATGATAATAGTAATGAAATTGAAGATGTCTCTTTTTGTTCATGAAAGGGTTTTTAACATGCAACAAGACAAAAGTAAGGTTTGTTGCAAGGAATCTCTCAGTCGAGGAAGTTCAGTTGTTTCTTGGACATGAAAATGCGAACGGAAGCCAAGATATCCAAGCACATCCGAAACAATGCAAAGTCAACGTAGCCGGATATCTATCAACATTGACTTTGTACCAGGTTTTGATGATTGAATGTTTGGCAAAAACGTTATTGTAGTTTGAGTTTGTGCCAAAAAAGCCACCCCGCCCACTATCACGACAATCAATGTCTTAGCGTGTCCCATCCAGAGAGAAGAGGGTCAAAAGGCACAACGACCGACCTGGGTTATTTTAGGCATGGATCATTGAAATTCCGACGGCACTCATCACCAAACTAACGCTCGTCAACCTTCAATTGAGAGTAGGTCCAAAGCTTGTACAACCGCCACCCTAAGAACAACATATATAGAGGCAAAGATTGTTATCCTATCATATTCCTGCATCTCATTCGCTACACTATCCTCTTCTTGATTCTTGAAAGCTTTCTGTCCTACAATGACCGTCTTTAACATCAACGAGAAGGACAACCTCAACCGTATGCGACGCGGCGATCTGTACTACGCCTTCACACCCGATTTGGTAGCTGCCCGTAGGCGATGCAGGCAAGCTGTCACTCGACTCAACGCAGCCGAGGACCCAACACGCCGCGAGATGGCGGAATTCTGGAGACAGTGAGTCCGACTTTCACGAAAGACTCGCCCACCGTGACTCACACAAGCTCAGGATAACGAACGACGACCGCCCTTTACCTCCGCCAGGAGCCACAGAAGATGAGGAGGACAATGTGTTGCACGAATATCCCTGGATCGAAGCCCCCATCAGGATCGACTACGGCACGAATATCAAAGTAGGAAGCAATGTTTTTATCAACTTCAACTGCACAATACTTGACACATGCCAAGTAACCATCGGCTCAAGGACGTTGATCGGGCCAAATGTTTCATTCTTCTCCGGTACGCATCCTTTGGATCCTGACCTGCGTAATGGCACAAATGGACCAGAGCTGGGCGGTACAATCACTGTAGGAGAAGATTGCTGGATCGCCGGCAACGTGACCATTCTTCCGGGTATCACAATCGGTGCTGGTTCCACGGTTGGTGCGGGAAGTGTTGTCACAAAGGTTTGTTGCACTTGCACTTCGTTCCTTGTGTTACGGTATCTGACATTTCCCCAGGACGTACCGCCTTACCATGTGGTTGCTGGAAACCCTGCCAAAATCATTCGTAAGCTTGAACGGAACCCCAACGGAAAGCAAGAAGTGTAGATCGAGGTCTTGGGTGGCCTGGAGCATGATTATCAATGCAACAGTTCTCTCCAAGTCCTAGGATTCTCCAGGATCAACAGAGCATTGAGTTTTCACCCAGACGGCTATAATATTCAAGCTTAAGTACGAATTGAGTAAAGTTTGAAGTCTATATGCATTATAGTATCTTGTAGCTCTGGCACTATGTCCCTTATGGATCCAGCAACGCAACTCACCTCTGCGACTCCGACGCGAACCACGCAGCGCGATTCGCCACTACGTCAAAGCCAAAGACTACAGTTATGCAAGCAACGATGGGAGATTATTTAATGGTGTGATCCGAGTGTATTGCTATGAATTGTTTTCTTCGCGAAACCCATATACGCTGCAGCGCTTTGCAGCAGTCGTCAGACTTGTGCGTTCTCCCGTGTCCATCGTGCCAACCGAGAGGGAATCATAAAACTCAGCCGTCGTCAATCAAGAAAATACCGAGACTTAGTCTCTCCATCCACCACCGCCGCTGCCACGACCGTAGCCACCACCACCTCCGTAGCCGCCGCCGCCGCCGCCGTAGCCTCCACGGCCACCACCGCGACCACCACCCTGGTTGGCCTCGCTGACGCGGATCTGGCGACCCTCGAACCTGGAATCGTTGCGTTAGAATCATGTCCGTGTTGTATGCGGTGTTGCGGCGTGTGAACTCACTCCTGCTCATTCAGAGCGTTGATGGCAGCGGTAGCGTCGTCCTGGTTGCTGAAGGTGACGAATCCGAAGCCCCTTGATCGGCCAGTCTCACGGTCGGTCATGACAATCTAGAAATATCGTATCAGCATCGTGAAGTTCGAGGGGCGCGCGCGCGGGGAGCGGAGGAGTGCTTACGGCGTCAGTGACCTCACCAAATTCGCTGAACTTGGCGCGGAGAGTGTCGCTGGTTGTGGCCCAGGCGAGGCCGCTAGAGACGTCAAATTAGCTGAAATCCATCGTAATCAATACTCGCGACTTACCCGACAAAGAGTTTGGACATGATGAGGGGCTAGTGATTTCGACGCGAAAATAGTGACGATTTGAAGAAATATGCAATTGTCAGACGGCGCGGTGCGTTATATAGCCCTCAAGCCACAGGTTTTCCCCTCTTTCTTTTCCAGCCGCCCACGTGACTGGGGTAGACTAATGCAGCAGGCGCCGCCTGAGCTCACACTCACTCCAAAAACAGTTGCCTACCTACCTAATTATCATGACGTAGTGTCTCAGCCTCCCTATCATCGATCAGGCTTAGCTTATCATGTAGCTTCCTTGATTGATTGTTTTCTTTTGCGCATCGTGATTATTTAATTTTTGCTACGTAGAAGTGCATCTTTGCACTTGCTCAAATCCTCTGTGGCCTGCTCAAATCGCGACGCTCTCAACCCTACTGTTAAAATGCTAACAGATCTTAACTCTCGGATCGAGGCAACAGAGATTGCAGTGGGGACCTCTCTCCCTTGAGCTACCAAGATCGACGGAGCTGTGCAGCCACCAACCAATCAGAACCTGCCACTGGGAAAAAGGGTCCTGGAGCCCTCACCGATGTGGCTAATGATGGAGGGGCTTTGGAGGGGCTTTGGAGGGGCAAAAAGGGTCCAGCGCTAATCTGCAAACACTTCGCCACTAACTATCAGGGTGCAAAAAAAACCCTGACCTGGGCTAGTGGGCGTGTACTCGCGATACGCACTCTCGATACCCTAGAGCATGATATTCGACATAGCTGGCGCAGCGCCTGATGATGTGAGAATTGCCTGAAGATTGCGCAATATTTGAGTCTGCGACTAAATATTCTACCGCCGGTTGAAACTTTAATTCACCTCAAGGCAATGCGGTAGGGACTGTATTTAAGAACTATTCCAACTTAAAAATATACAACTGCTTGTCTGATTTCCATCATTCGTCGAACTCACCAAGCATGGACAAATGCGCACATCACAGAAGCCCACTGAAATCAGCATCCTTATAATCAACATCGCGATCAGGCCAAGCACCAAGCTTACTCAAAAAGTCAACAAAACCACCTTCACCGCCCCAGTAATGCTTCATGAAGTTCGTCATCATATCTGTACCATTGAGGAGCGCGCCGCTTGTCCACAGTTTCCCGTCTCTGACCCAGCGCTTAGTAACCCAGTTGACCTCTGGGGCTTGCTTTCGGACAGTCTCGAGCACAATAATCGGACCAGTTGCTGTTTTGCCGTTCAAAATACCGGCCTACAGAGGAATGAGGACACCGCCACAAATGGAGAGGAAAGCAGAGCATTCATCGTAGGCTTTGCGAACAAAAGCAAGCTCGGCTTCGTTGGGGGTGTAGCGAGCAGCGTTTGCGCCCATGAGAACGATATCTAGCGGAGGGCAAGTATCGAACGAGTCCTTTCGAATCAGCACAACGGCACGAGGTTGAGTTGTCGAGTGAACATACCGTAGCCACAAGCTTGATACCGCTTGTCAACATACAGGGAGCACCAGTCCCCTTCTCATGAACCCAATGAAATTCCATATCCATTGTCTCCGATTCGAGCTTGGCAGGCGCAACGCTTTCGAAGCTGCTCTTCCATGCTTTCTTGGAGAGTCCGTACAAGAAATCAATGGGAGCAACGTCGAGAATCTCGGTCTCGCTGGAAATATGTGAGCAGGGTTCGCCGAGGGAGTAAATTCTGCTCACTCACCTATTCATCAGAATGACACCGATGTGAATGGTCCTGTTAGGCTTTGCAAGGTCGAAGATGGCGGACATATTGATTGTTTTCTGGAAGTTGTGATGAAAGGGAGAGCGATTGTTGTTGCATTTCGTCTTGATCTGTAGCGAACTCACTTTTATAGATACTTGCTCAGTTCAGCTCCCGACCTGCGCCGGTCTCACTGAGATTTATGACCCGGGACAAGCCCATCGCAAATCAGTGAAGTGAAGAGCTACTCGAGTGACATCCGAGATACATGATACGAATATTGTATGTTCCCAAGAAGAGAGCGTTTCACTGTTCATTCCTTCGCCACGTCATTGGCCAAGAACACCGTTGTTGTTTTGATAAAATGGGTCTAGCCAGTTAATATATCCTAACCTCCGAGTGCATTCGGCTCGTATAATCCGCCACGCGGTTGCTAGCTTCACACAAGTCAAACATGCAGGCTGCGCCAGCCAACATCGCAGTTAGCTAACCAGAGAAAGAACGGTTTTGTTTTGCACATGGAGAGAGTTTGCATAATTATTTCTATATTCTTCATTTGCTAGAAAATAGTGTTGCATTTTGCAACCGTTAAACCCCTGCAGCATTCAAGATAAAGTTGTGAATATCTTGGTTGCGACGCTGTATCGGGCATTTGATAGGCTGATAACGCGTTACCAAAGTCAATTCAATGGCGACTCCATGAGTCTTGATTCGTCAGAAGAGTTGCTTAATCGTTGAAGAGAATTCTTCAACGGCAACAGGTGACAAGACCTCTTATTATCTCGGAAGATTTTCCGACGATGAAAATGTGGACCCCGATTTCAGCATCTCCTCCTGGAATCAGTCAGATCATGACGCATCTCGAGGGCGCTAGTGGATCTTGCGAGATTCTCTCCAGGAGTCGGAAATATTTCCGAGTTATATCAAGCAATTTAGTAGTATTTCCGAAGAATCAAGCTCTTTTCTCCTCTAATTCCCTCTTCAGGCTTGGCCCGCTGAATGAATAGCCGATAATAAGTATCAAGCCATACCCAAACTTCCCGCGTGCGACTCGAGACAGCCCAATTGAGGCCTGCTTAACAAAGGCCATGTTGGGATTCGGCACACGGCTCCCCCGCTTATTCGGTTATCAAGACTTGGGGTTTCTTTGCAGATCCCGAGCAGTGCTGCTGAGGGGAAACATGTCACGTTGCTCATCTTGCGTATAAAAAGCCTACAGACGGGACTGCACGTTACCATGTCATTACAGCACAGACAGTCGTCTTTCCCCCGCTTGGACTTGATCTTCACGAGCAACCATGTCTGATCAAGTTATCTACCTCGCTATTATCATCGGCCTATACGTGCTGTACAAGTTGGCCAATTCGACGGACCAGCCAAAGATCAAGGGTATCCCCGAGATTCCTGGTGTACCACTTTTCGGAAACTTGATTCAGTTGGGGACGGACCATGCCAGAGTCGCGCAGAAATGGGCCAAGAAGTACGGACCTGTCTTTCAGACACGCCTGGGAACCAAGGTGAGAATTCATG
This sequence comes from Fusarium sp. HKF-74, assembly GCA_021223625.1. Lineage (NCBI taxonomy): Eukaryota > Fungi > Ascomycota > Sordariomycetes > Hypocreales > Nectriaceae > Fusarium > Fusarium sp. HKF-74. Next base: position 253,846 of record JAJFAS010000014.1, read on the forward strand.
CCGCTATTCGCATTTTCAGCATATCTTGAATATTCAGTTCTGACCATCGCAGCGAGTCATCTATGTCAACTCTTACGAGGCCGTGAAGCATTTCTGGATCACCCACCAGTCTGCACTCATCTCCCGCCCCATGTTTCACACCTTCCACTCAGTCGTTTCTTCATCTCAAGGCTTCACCATCGGCACTTCACCATGGGACGAGTCCTGCAAGAACCGTCGCAAGGCCGCCGCCACTGCCCTCAACCGCCCTGCTGTTCAATCTTACATGCCAATTCTCGACCTCGAATCTCTCGTCAGCATCGAGGAACTTCTTAACGATTGCAAGGATGGCAGTAAAGACCTTGACCCATCGCCCTACTTTGCTCGATTTGCGCTCAACACTTCTCTGACTCTGAACTACGGCTTCCGCATTGATGGCGACGTCAACTCTGAGCTTCTCCATGAAATCACCTACGTTGAGCGCGAGATTTCCAACTTCAGATCAACTAGCAACAACTGGCAGGATTATGTTCCGCTGCTTCGACTTTGGGGAGCGCAAAACTCATCAGCTGAGGAATTCAGAGTCCGACGTGACAAGTATCTGTCTGATCTTCTGGCCAACCTCAAGAGCAGAATCGACAACGGAACAGACAAGCCTTGCATCACTGGAAACATTCTGAAGGATCCTACCGCCAAGTTGAACGATGGTGAGCAAGACACGCCCTGTAAAACAATTTCGCTAATGAGTCAACAGCCGAGATCAAGTCTATCTGCCTCACTATGGTTTCTGCTGGTCTGGACACAGTTCCAGGTAACGTCATCATGGGCATCGCATACCTCGCAACCGAACACGGCCAGAAGATTCAAGCCAAGGCCCTCAAGGAAATTTACAAAGTCTACCCCAACGGTGAAGCCTGGGAGCGATGCCTTGTTGAAGAGAAGGTTCCCTATGTCACAGCCCTTGTCAAGGAGATTCTCCGATTCTGGACGGTTATTCCTATCTGCCTGCCTCGGGAAAGCATCAAGGATATTCCCTACCAGGGTACCGTGATCCCTGCAGGAACCAAGTTTTTCATGGTGAGACAGCCCTGTGCATATGGTGACGGAACATGCAGCTGATCGGAGATTTAGAACGCCTACGCCGCAGACTATGATGAATCACGATTCGCGAATCCTTATGAGTTTAACCCTGAGCGATACATCGACGACAAGGAGGTTGGAACGCCTCACTACGCCTACGGTGCTGGATCACGAATGTGCGCGGGCTCTCACCTTGCAAACCGCGAGCTTTACACAGCTTTCATCCGCCTCATCACCGCTTTCGAGATTCTCCCTCCCAAGGACAAGAAGGACTTCCCCGTCATGGATTGCATCGAGTGCAACGCCAACCCAACTTCGCTGACGACGGACCCCAAGCCTTTCAAGGTCGGTTTCAAGCCGCGAGATGAGGCCAAGGCTAGGGAATGGATTGCTGCTGGCGAAGAGCGAACCCAAGACATAAGGTAGTGAATGAATGGTCTGGATAAGAGTTTAAGAGAACAGGAAGTGGGCAGTGGAAGAATTGTAAGGTTTGACAGGTGGAGATTTAAACCCTTGCATAGTGTTATCTGTTGTTGTCTAAATGAGGCAGAGTCGTTTCGCTACCCGTTTCGTTACGAGTCATCTACACTCTACCCATGCAGATTATCTTCAGCTGCACCAATCGACGCGTCTACCGTAGCCAAATTAAACAAAATTTAAGGCTAAAAACTACTGAAATGAAACCGTTTCTCACAAGCTTGGACGATAAAGGCCGTTTCAAATATATAGACTCGGGTCCACCGTGGCTCTGTTTACCTTGTTAGGGGATCTGTCCCGCGACCTGAAACCAGATCCACAGCCAATAAGAGAAAGGACAAGAAGCATTACAACTCGACGTCTCCCATTGGGATCCAATATCTCAAACATCGCAGCATAACCTCACCTGATGCTGGCTTCGCCGAACTCCACACTCGGGGAATGCAATACCTACCCTCATCCACAATGAAAGCGAATATTGCCCGTGCGACAATTAAGCCACCAATGTTGTCTCTCTTGTTTGCAAAACCTGTCCCGAGCACTCGGAAGCGAATTTCCGCCCCCGGCGCCGGCACTTGATGGGAGATTCATATATAATGAACTGAGATCTCACCTTGGATATGGCCTTGATCATTCCATCTTGCTTGGTCTATCTTTCTTTTTCGTATTTTCTTCGTTCTTTACAGGCACTGGCTGCCAACATTGTCCATTCGTTTCTTTGTTTGTAGCTTTTGCTTTACAATTCGTACATTCTTTTCCCGGCGATCCTTCGATATATAGTCTTCACTATTGAAACATCGTCAACATGCGTTTCTCAACACTCCTTTCATCAGCGGCGCTGATGTACCAGGCCGTCTCGGCCGAGTCTGTCGAGTACAAGGATGCCGATACGGGAATTACCTTCCAACAGTATACCGACAAGAGCACCAAGTTCTCCTTCGGTATTGCCCTGCCCAAGAACCCCAGTACCGACTTCATCGGTCAGATGACCGTTCCCATCTCCGAGGGTTATGGATCCGTCGGTATGGGATCTACCATGACCAAGAAGCTCCTCGTCGTTGCTTGGCCCAACGATGGCAAGGTCATTACTTCAGTTCGCCAGGCTGACGGATACACCAACCCCGCCGTTCTCGACGACGACACTGTCTCTATCAAGCCTATCGAGAAGGGTACTAAGGTCGGCACTGACTCATTCACCTTCACTTTCCTTTGCGAGGGCTGCATCAAGACCGATGGTACCACCTTCAAGGCTGCTGATACCAACGCTGTTCTCAGCTTCGCTATGAGCACCATTGCCCTCGACGACCCCACCGACGCTGCTGGTGCTCTCAACTACCACGGCGCTGGCTTCGGTGGTTACTCCCTTGACACTGCCGCTGCCCAGTCTGCCGACTTTGAGACCTGGGCCAAGCTTGCTTCCGATGCCACTACCCCTGGTACCAGCCCCGGTGGCAGCACTGGCTCCAACCCTGGCAACTTCACCACCATTGTCTCCAACGCTACATACGACTACATTGTTGTTGGTGGCGGTACTGCCGGTCTCATTGTCGCTGAGCGTCTCGTTGAGTCCAAGAAATCTGTTCTTCTTCTTGAGCAGGGCAAGGCCTCTTTCTACGAGTCTGGTGGCCGCTCTACAATGGACTGGAACGACACCGTCACTCAGTACGATGTTCCTTCTATGGCCTACTACCTCACTACCGCCAAGGACACCTCTGCCTACTGCACTGACACCGCTAGTATGGCTGGTTGCATCCTCGGTGGCTCAAGTGTCATCAATGCCATGATGTTTGTCCGCCCTCAGCCTGCCGACTTTGACGACAAGTGGCCTACTGGCTGGAAGTGGCAGGATGTTCAGAGCTCCGCCAACAAGCTCTACGAGCGCACCCCCGGTACCACAAGCCCTACCAAGGACGGCAAGCGAGTTGACCAGAACGCTTGGAACGTCCTCTCCAAGTTTTTCTCTGCCAACGGTTTCACCGAGGTTGATGCCATCGAGGAGCCTAGCAAGAAGAAGTCTGTCTTCACTCACCCTCCTCTGATGGTCAACGACGGTCTCCGCGCCGGCCCCGTCCGTGACTACCTCCCTCTTGCTCAGGCCAACAACAACTTTAAGCTCCAGCTCAACACCAAGGTTCTCCGTGTCATCCGCGAGGGCAAGGCTGTCACCGGTATTGAGGTCCAGTCCGGTCCTTCTACCCGCCAGATCATCAACCTCAAGACCGACGGTGCCGTCGTCCTTGCCGCCGGTTCTCTCGCCACTCCCCGCCTTCTCGTCAACTCTGGTATCGGCCCTTCTGAGCAGATTGAGGCTGTTGCCAGCGGAAGCCAGCGCCTCACCATGCCAGCCAAGGATCAGTGGCTCGACCTCCCCGTCGGAGAGAACCTCAAGGATCACCCCATCTTCACCGTCAAGATGAAGACCAAGCAGCCCATGTCAGCTCTCACCGAGACCGACTTCACCAAGCCTAGCCAGACCAACATTGATCTTTTCGCCCAGGGAGACGGCCTTCTTGCTCAGTCTGGCCAGCGCTTCATCTTCTGGGATACCGTCAAGGGCTCCGACGGTGTTGAGCGATACGTCCAGGGTACTTGCGCCGCCGCTGGTAACGATACTGTCAAGGTCAAGGTCTACCTCACCCACGGAGCTACCTCCAGCGGTTCTCTTACCGTCACCAGCTCTGGTGCTACCAAGCTTGTCGGCGAGCCTTACCTCAAGACTGCAGGCGACAAGGAGGCTGTCAAGAGCTTCATGAACAAGCTCATCAGCTTTGCTTCCAAGCCCAACAGCACCCTCAGCATCGCCAGCAACGCTACCGCCGAGAGCCTCATGGCCGAGTACGTCAGCGGATCTCACTTTGTCGGCTCTGCCATCATGGGCACTGAGAACGATGGGACCAGCGTTGTCGATACTGACACCAAGGTTTGGGGTACTGATAACCTGTTCGTCGTTGACGGTTCCATCCACCCTGATCTTCCTACTGGTAACACCCAGGCCATCATCATGGTCGCTGCTGAGCACGCCGCTTCCAAGATCCTTGGAGGCGGAAACGGTGCTACCAGCCCTGTTGTTCCCAGCAACGGCACTGTCCCCGTTCCTACTACTCCTATCAGCACTCCTGTCGCTACCAAGAGGCCTTCCAAGTGCAAGAGGTCTATGCGACAGCGCCGCCACCACCCTCGCCTGTAGAAGGATGACGCTGTAACAGAAGTGGAAATGCCACAAAGGTGGAATTGATTTGAGATCTCATTACTATGTACAAACTTTAAACCATTGTCTCAGGACATCTTCTCAGATAGACCATCTTGATGACTCTAAAATGAGTCTGTTTCTCCAAACAAACATGATTGACTTAACGAATTTGGTCCCAACTCCTATGTGACTCTTGATATCAGATAATTGACTGCCCTTGTAACTTCCCTTGTCTTCAGCTAAGGTATTCACTGTGCAGTATCTGTTAAACGTCGCAGAAAAAAGGAAGAAGAAAAACCGACGAAAGACTTGACTGAAACTTACAGGGCCTTCAGTGGGTTACGGTCACTAAGAGCCCTGTAACTGTCGCTGCGTTCCCCTCGTCGGCTCGGCTCGGGTAAGCGCCCAGACTACCTAGATACCTAGGCGACAAAGTTTGCTCATGCCGCCAACATCGCAACTGAATCAATCGCATCATTTGACAAGCAAAAAAGATTGCCATTCACTGCAAACAGCAAAAGAAACTGATGAGACTGGGACTCGAACCCAGGAGGATTGCTCCACCAGGAAATTGGTGTTAAGGTTAACCTTAACCTGGCGCCATAACCAACTCGGCCATCTCACCAAGGGTTTTAGTTAGGAGAGGATTCTGCAATCATCAACATGAGCCTAGCAAATTCATCACTTCACGATCAACCCGGACTTGTTCAACAACTGTGTGTCGCATGCCTTTCATTGATATGAGATCCTAACCAGCCTGTTGCACTTGCTTGCAAGCCCACAGCCAAATACTGTACGTTCTGACAACCACCACAGAATGTCAAAGCATGATCGCTGGACAAATCACCACGAGCTGAGTCACCGCGCACGAAAGCGCAAGCAACACAGCCAATTATTGAGTCCAACTCTGAGTTATAGCGTCTTAGTTAGCCTTGTTGACCTGAAATACTTTTGAAGTCGTATCCTAACCATGTCGCTGTGTTGCGACACATGTTTGCCTGTGTTCTTGCAGATCGAACTTCATCTTGTTGCATCAGTACGCCAGTTTCCCTTCGCTTTATACGACTTCGTATTTCCGATCGTTTTACTACACAATTAACTACGTGGCATGTTAAAGATTCGCGGGGTTCGTTTCTGGGCGGGACGAATGTCCTATGCACGTTGGCATAATAACACTCTGATCGGCTATGCACCGACAATAGTCCCCTTGGTTAACAGGCACAGTCTGCATACACTAATACCACATCTGAATCACCATAAGGAGATCAACCGATGGCAAACAGAAGAGGTGCCTGATCTTCCTCTGTTCCGATGTGGTGAATCTGGACTTGCAGGTGCACCTGCGATTCGTCGACACGCACTATACAGCATTTTCAAGCACGGTAGTGAAGTGTCGTCTCCAATACCATTCAATTGAGTCCAATGGATCTCCATTTCGAATAATGCCCTGGGAGAATGGCAATAAAACTGCTCGGGCGACGTAGCCTAGTGAGGGTGTCGAGCAGCATTCGGTGCATCACCCTGCTACCATCTATACACATCTGTGGGACCATCACACCTCCAAGAAGAGCACTCCCCATATCAGGACCCCCATTCTTGCATATAAGTGTATGCAGTTCCATCAAAGGTGCCAAGGGGCATCGGTGGCGGGTAGCACCAGTCCTGATGATCCTACAGGTCCGTTTCATAGGGCTGCAGCAAACCCTGTCGGCCAACAGGTTCCAATATCCTCCGGTGTTCGTATCTGATCAGCTCCAGTTCATTGAGTCAATAGCAGTTTGCTCGTGCTTTTGGCTTGTGAGTTCGGTTCCTAGCCCCAGCAAAGGAGCAGCTCGATGCAACAGAGAGAACTTCGAAAGCAGACCTACCACACACAAGATATTGTACGGTTATAGGCTTTAATCCCACATACGATAACTTGATTGATCCACAATCTATTGATGGGCTTATTCGACTACGAGTTGTAGACCCAAGCATGCATGGCGCCGCATCTCAAAGTAATGTTCTTCTCACTCGGCCAGGAACAAGCTGGCGGCTCATACCTACGCCTTGATTCTCTTATTCTGCTATACTAATCACGGATAGATCAAGCCTTGTCGAATGCTTGACGTGCGACCGACAGCTGTCACTCAGGTCGCTAAGACGTGGGCAATGATGCGGTACTGGAGGGCATCGCTGTACGTGGCCTTGGGGTATTGCTCACCATAGCGATTTTATAATACCGAACGTCGAACTTGGCATCTCTATGGATGATTCAGATAGGCTGCCATCTCCGGTTCCATTCAATATCTCTAGGAGCTCAATGGTCACTGAGAATCACGGGTCACTGAGAAGCAGCATGCTTCCGCCAGTGAGCTGGTCACTTGTCACTCGGCAGATGTTTGACAAGGTCGGGACCATCACTCTATGCGCCTCACGCTATGACAATACCATCGGTAGAAGAAATCTCGTTCAGATGCCGACATCGTTACATTGCTTCGTGCCAAATGGTAAATTGTCAGTGGGTTCTGCCGAGCATAACCGCCTGAAGCCCTGATCCGATACCGCTGTCGCACTGACGCCATAAAGGACCCATAAGTAAGTAAATGCGCGTTTTTTATCAGATCTTTTTCTCTGTTTATCAGATCTTGAGTCCAGTCCAGTCACTGACTCGTCTCACCTTAGTCTGCTGTCGCTGCATGTCATGCTGCGTTGTCTCACTCGCGCCCGCCCACTATTGTCGCTATCAACACCAAGAAGTCTTATTCACATTCACAACAAAACAATGACTACCGATCATAGCCATGGACACGCTCGTGTCCCTAATACCCTTGAGTGGCTTGCCAAGACCAAGAGGGGAGATTATCTCGTTCAAGTAGCGTGGCCCTTGTGCTGGGGTGAAGATCGCGTTGCCGCTGAGAATGAAGTGGTCAATCTGGTGTGAGTGGTGCTTCACCTTGCCCCAAAAAGTCCGTATCTAATCGCCACACAGCTACCTTGTTGATGGCAATGCCTATTTCTTCACAGCTGTTGATGTTTCCCGTCGACTGGAATACTTGAACAGCACAAGAACTGTCGTGGTGGGCATTGGATACCCGCCCAGTAAATATGTCTACGACTTCCGTCGGGGCCCAGATCTTACACCACCAGCTGATGAGTACGACATGCCGCTCGACAGATACGGCAAGCCTCGCACAGACATCTCATTTGGTGAAGCAAATGAATTTCTCGACTGGATTAAAACCGATGTGATGCCTTACGTTGAAGACAAGCTCTTCCCCAAGGCCAATCTTCACACGGGTCGCAAGGCTCTCTTTGGCCACTCATACGGTGGCATCTTCACCCTCAACACAATGTTTACTCAACCAGAACTCTTCAACACTTATATCGCTGCCAGTCCTGTCATTTGGTGGAACAAGGACTTTTTAATTCGCGAGCGTGAGGCTGCTTTTCTTGCACGCGAAAAGCCCGTCGACCCTCCATTCTCGCTAGCTCTGACATGGGGCACCGGCAAGTCAGAGTTGGTGAGGGATCCTGACGATGACGATGAGAAGTGGTACAAGAGACAGAACTGTGCGGAGGACGATAAGATGAAACCAAGCGCAACAGCGTTGGTATCGCGACTGAAGGATTGCCCGAGTGTCAAGAAGATTTGGACGCGTGAGTTTGAGGGTGAGGATCACGGAAGTGTTGCGGTGACGGGTCTTCAGCAGGGACTCATGCAGTTCATTCTCGGCAAGATTTAAATATAATTGAAGATAGATTTGATAGACTCGGATTGAATTTGGCGTAGGCAAGTGCGCAAATCATGCAAACTCTTCACAACTAATGCTGTTGATCGGGTGTGTGTACGGTGTTGGTCTACTGGATGAACACCTCAATCGGGGCCCGTCTGTTAGAGATCACCGTCACGAGACATCGGGAAGCTGTGCTTTAAAAACTACAAATGCCCCAATTCTGTAAATTACATATCGTTTGATTGCCGCATAGTTCGTCAACGATACGTTTATCTCCAGAGTATGGCCCAGCTGCTTCATATCACGGACTGGATACCATTCAGGCGGCTGCTCAGTGACAACTCACCAGTCCATACAAGATCGCAACAAATTTCCACGTTTACTGCAACTTCAGGGATAAATAACAAGGCAAATACTGCCATTCTGTTCAGGCCATAATGCCATCATCATTTATTACAATTGTCTGTTAGTTACTAGGTATAGATCTTCATGTAACATTACTCTTCCACCATAATTTTGTTTGAGATCAATCTGACCGTATCGTCCAAGGCACTCCAGCCTCTTAGAAGACAGTACCCTTGGTCTGCTTGATCTTCCTGAGATCGTAGTTCTTGATCAAGAACAGCGAGATAAGAGCGACAGCCATAATTCCAGTTCCGGCAGCAAGCATGCGAGCCTGGCCATAACCGTAAGCCTTCTGGATCGCAAGGCGCTCGGGGCTGCCCATCTCATAGAGGAGCTGAGAGTCGAGGGACTCGTAAATGGAGTCGAGATCAGCCTGAGCAGACTCGGGAAGATACTCAGCGAGCTTCTTGTAGAAGGTGTTGGTCCAGATAGTGGCAGAGATGGTGCTACCGACGGCAGATCCGATGTTACCAGTGACGCTAAGAGTAGCCAAAGCGGCGGCAACATACTGATGCTCGACGGCAGCGAGAACACCGATTTGCATGCAAAGAATAAAGGTGGCGCCAGCGATTGAGATGAAGACTTCGCACATGATAAGGTAGCCAATGGATTGACCAGGGCGACGGAAGTAGATCATAAGACCTTGTGAAAACATGTACAGAGGAATACCGACACACAGAATCCACTTGAAGCGTCCGGTCTTGTGCATGGCATAGCCGACAATGAAGAGGAGGACACCAGAGACGATCTCAAAGGTGTTGTTGACATAACCAGCTGTAGAGGGCTGTAGGTTGTTGACCACCTGAAGGAATGAGGTGAAGTAGCTGTTCCAGCAGTAGTAGGCGATCATGTAGATGAAGTCCAGAAGGCAGACACCGATAACGGTGCGGCTGGTAAGGAGTTCGAAGCGAAGGAATGGCTTAGGGGCAACATAGCGCTCGTAAGCACCGAAGATGGCCAGAAGCACAACGCCCAGAATGATCATCGCAATGATGTAGGGAGTGTCCCAACCCTTGGGGGCGCTGCTAGCAATGGAGAAGGGGAGGAGGAAGATGACAAGGCCAGCAGCGAACAAGAAAGCACCAGCAGCATCAAACTCAATGAGTCCCCACTTGATGTTCTCCAAGAAAGATCGGCCGCTAGACTCATTGACAAGAATACCCTGCTTCTTGGCCTTCTGAAGGTTGTACTTCAAGAGGATGTACATGGGGATGGCGACGACGGGGAGGACAATGGAGAATGTTCCAAAGCCCCATCGCCACTGATCACCGTTTCTGAGGAAGGCCTCGGCGGACTTGGGACCAGCGAAGGCAGTTATCATGTATGGAGAAGAGGTGAAGGCGTAAGCAAGACCTCGGTTCTTAAGTTGTGTGGAATCGGCCGTGATAACGTCAATGCTGTAGGTGAGACCAGACCAGCCAACCTGCCAGAAGACCTTCAAAGGCAATTAGTAAACGTCTGTTGTTGTAGGGGACTGGAGATGGCTTACACTGGCGGCACAGTAGGTGGCGAGGTTGCGACTGGCAGCCATCATGACCATACCCATGGTAGCAAAAGTGACCATGAGAAGGAAACCTTCAGCACGACCCCAGATATCGAGGATCTTGGACAGAGGAATGTAGACAGCAGCAGTCATGCAGTTGGCGACAATGCCAATCACGGGAATGAGAGAGTGAGACTGCCATTCACTGCTGGCATAGGGAACAAGAGTGTTATTGATCTGGCTCTGGAAACCATTGGTAAGGTAGATCAACCACATGCTGCAACATCGTTAGTTCGCGACCTCAATTGCGACAAGGCGAAAAACATACAAAACGAAGACACCAGCAAGAGCCTTCTTGCTCCAGGCCAGGGTCGTAGCCTCAACGGCCTTGACACCATGCTGCGCGTTCTCAGTAACGGCATCGCTGGCGCTACCAGTCTCATCAGGGTATTTGCCAGCCTCCTGATCCTTTTCGTTCATGGCAGCAGTGACAGTGACGGGTGCCTCAGCGGCATCACCCTCACTGCCCTTGCGCCCAAGGAACTTGTCGAGAGCTCCCATGGTGATCTTGTCTTTAGGAGGATAAAATTTAAGCTTAAGCTTTGGGAAGACAAGGAAGAAAGAGAGGCTCAGTAGATCATGGGAGGGAAGAGCATACTATTATAAGTTTAAATTGACAGGGAAAATTTTACAGCAGTAGTTAGTTGTCTAGGAGCAAGGGTGGCTTCTGGCTAGACTGTGAAGGATATTAGACGCAATCCACTTTCCATCAGATAAGATCAGGTCTCTCAGGTGGCCAAATCCCCCGAGATCGGGCTCGTCGCTCGTCTAGGACGATTGGGAATAGGGAACCAACAAGCAAAGAGAAAGTGACAGACTGGAGATTCTCGGAACGCGAGGGATCCAGCGGCTGCAGCCACTTGTCGTTAGCACAGGCCTGGAACGCACGAGTTACCGGGTTTAGGTGTAAGTGGGGGGTTCAATTCGGACGGCGTCAGGAAGAGCAGAGATTTCCATTATCTAATCTGATTGATCGATTAGATCGCATCAAAAGTTTGTGCTTCATCGGTGGAATTGCTTCTGTTGGGTTTGATCCGTGTTGGATTTCATCGTATTGTGGGATCTTGATTGTATCCTGATGCATTTTGCAGCATCGCTTTGTACGTGTAAGACAGGGTTCGTCGAGAGTCACTGAGGCCTCACTGTAACCTCCGCTTTTGCAGCGGAGCCTCCCCATCTCGCATCTCACTACTCTCTTCAGCTTTTGCCTCTGGCGTGGGATTGTATTACCTAGAGCCAACCAACTGCGTGATCTTGGCACCACGATACAAGGATTCTCATCAGGCGTCTTTTGTCATGTTCAACCAACACGTCGGAACACCACAACAAGATGTCGTTAAAAACCCTGCATCAGCTGTCGACGCTCCACGCTTGGCAAACTAAAACCCATCGGAAGCTCGCCGTAAAAAGCCCATAATTTCTCTCTTGGCAATCAGCAATAACTTCCTCTTGGCAAATAGAGCTCCATTGCTCATCATCAGTAGCCCTACAGACCATGCCCATTTATGGCCAAGACTGCATAACGAGGCTTGATTCTGGCCTCACAACCAGCGGACCAAACGCCACAAGGGGTCAAGTCCTCCAGGGGTCGGGTGCCTCAACCGCTTGAGCCGCGGGTTGTGGGAGAAGAGTCACTCCACTGAAGGTCGTGAGACCAGGCCCCTGAAGCTAGGAATGGGCTTTTTTTTGCTCGGCCAACTGTTTATGTTCTGGTGAGAAAAGAAAGTTTGCACGCGATCTCGTTGCTGCAAGCCTCGACGCAGTTTATCTGCCGCTTAAACAAGCTTAAATGACGGCTGCAACCGGCGCAAATTCGTCCAGTTTTCGGAGCTCATTTGCGTAAAAAAGACGGGAGCCGTAATGAAGGAAAAGGGTCCCCCACGCTAGCTCCGTGTCACGAGAGGGTAATTCATGACATTTCCGGAAGTGAATAACCAGCCGACCAAAGTTCCGAAGCTCGTTCTTCGATATATGCCCGTTGACTTTATTGCCGTGGGATGGAATTGCTATATCCAGAGTTTACGGTTGATGGAAGCGGCAAATTACCAGATACCTCACTGTAGAACGTTGATCTTCAGTCGCAACCTCTGCATGTAATTGAAGCTGATCAACAGGATCGGCAATGCCGTTGCGGCTTGGCAACGTGTCAAAGGATTCTTGATCGGTAAGATCGGATCACCGCTTGGCCATCATCTTGGCAGAGTTATTCCCGTTGGAGCACGAATTGTCAATTGTGAACAGCTTCACTTATGCGCAAATGTCACAGCCAAGAGGTTGTAAGAACGAACAACAGCGATAATAAAAATTGACTGATGATAAACAAGTCGCTAGCATTATTTCACTACCCAATAGCCATCAAATTTCAAATCCAATAACTTTTAAAGACATCTTCGTAGTTGTTTACAGCTTGGGCTCAAAGCCAAAGGTCGTGCCAGCAACACGAGGCTTGCCCTGGTTGAAAGGACAGATTTGGAAGAAGCGCTCACGAGAGATCTTGACGAGGTTGGATCGCTTGTGAGGCAGATCCATCCACTTGTCTTGATGAAGACCGAAGATCATCTCATACTTGAGAACGTTCTCGCTGGACAGACGAGGCTCACCAACCACGTTCTCAGTGCGGTGGTCATCGAGGAACTCGTAGTGCATCACACTAGGCCACCAAGCCATGACGCGATACTGCCCACGGAACTTGTCGTTGCCGACGAGCGAGTGTCGGCCGCGATCGAAGTCAAGGCAGGCGTAATGTTGTCCCATCTTGTCCTCCTTGGCCCAGTACAGCTCAAAGTAGGCGAAAGGTGTGTCATTGAAGTAACCCAAAACAGCGAACTGATGAGGGTCATCGTGGATGTTCTTGAGGTATGTGCGATGCTCATCAAGAGTGCCTGTCTCCATCCATCCAGCAGCGACACGGGGGTCGTTCTGCCATGTGTTGAAGAGACCCAAGTGCTCGGGGTTTTCGTAGTCGAGAGCGACGAGGTTGAAGTGCTCGTCAAGAGATGGGATGTACCGGCTGTAGATGTAACTACCGGCAGCAGGCTTGGGTGTTCGGCGCGGGTGACGCAGGAGAGTGGACTCGGAGGTGGGCGTCATCACGTACTCCAGATGAGGCACCACGTTGGCGGAGTTCCAGGTAGGAAGCCAGATGGGTTGTTGGCCCAATGGAGAGGCGCATCCCTGCCAGAACGCGCTGCGAAGAACAAGAACCTCAACTCCAGTGCTGGGTGCGGGCTCAACGCCCTTGGGAGGAGGGGGCATGTTGATGGCGACCATGGAGAGGACCAGCTCCTTGGCCAGATCTTCAGCACCAGCGCCCTCAAGGCGAAGACGGAATTGCTCTACATCGAAGTGATATGTGAAGAAAGTGTAGAGGAACATCCATGTCTGCGCAAGAGTAGGAGTCTGCTTCTCCCAGCTCAACGACCAGACAGGACTTCTTCTGGCACGAGCATACTCGCGGTTATCAGAATCAGGGATCTTATCAGATTCCACAGCGGGAATCTTGGAGAATACTAGATCATCTGCATGGAGAACCTTGGGGAACGGCTTGCCCTCGGTGATAGAGTCGTCCTTGCGCAGTCGATACGACTGCTTACCCTCAGCAGTACGCTCGAGATAGTAGGTGGACAGATAAGGTAGAGGGAGCCTGATCTTGATTGGCGACTTTTGCTGGAATGGTTCTGAAGACATGATTGTTGGTTGATGGCTTGTGACTACTGACTGACTGACTGATCTTGGTTCTGTTTTTCTCTCCAGATTTTATTTATACCCCGATCTCCGTGTTGAAGGGTCTTGGCCCAATCAGATTAGATAAGATGTATGCCATCTTTTACTCGAGACGGCACAAGCCGAGGGAAGTAGGGCAGGGTAGGGGGAGTCTGTCTTGTAAAGCTTGGAAGCTTGGTCGCCCTGGTCGAAGACGTCGCGTTATATCCGGTCTGTGCCGATTATCCGCAGTCCCTGCGAGGTTTGCAGTGGGATCATGCCACTAAGTAGACGCTAATTGGGGCCAAGTGGATGGGATGTGCGCTAATTCGAGGTGCGGAGATTTAGAAAGGAAGCTCTTGTGGGGTTCTGGGTTTTTTGCTCGCTGTCCCACTCAGAAATTTCGTCTGGTGTTGGTGAAGTTCGTGAAGAATCAAGGTGTCTGCAAGCTCTACCCTACAGATTGATATGTGAGAATATTGTCCAACTTGAGCTTTCATTAAGTTCTTCTCATCCCTAGAGGAGCATTGATTCCTTTGAGCAGTTCTGAATCGCCTCCGACGTCACGACAACCGAAATAATGGAGGGTGCATGAGAGCTTAGCTCAGTCTTGGTGGCCCCGGGACGACACTCACGCCACCGACCTACGAAACACGGCTTGCCGAGCTCTACCTAATCAATCACTTTTTGCCCTCAATCAGATTAGATTAGATTGATATGTCCTGCGAATCGCGAGTGCCCGGCGACAGATGGCTTGAAGCTAGAGGTTCACGACGAGGCTTAGGGTAGGAGTTGGCGACGCAGATGCTGAACACAAGACATTACAATTGAACCGAAGAATCGACTCGTTGGGTATGAATTGGAGTGCAATGAGAATTGCTACTTCCGGATTGCCCGGCGAAGAAGAGCGGCAAATCACTCGGCTTGAATGTCTACGAAGCCATGGTCACGCAGCACCTACAGTTGTTTGACTCTCGATGGTAACAGCGCAACATACGCGACGGAAGCGCATGCTCGACAAACGCCTTCCCCAGTCCCCCACGCGAACAAATGTAGAAGTGACTTGACTCTTGAGTCTTTGAAAGCGATCGGAAAAAGGAAGTTTGCTCAAATTACCTGATTGCGCAAACTGCGGCCTTCTTTCAGCACTCCCGCCGACCACATCACAAATACAGGTCGTCACCCGTTGCCCCCCGCCATCAATTGGACCGTTACGCAAGGTCTTGCAACATAGCAAGGAGGTGAATGAAGAACATTAAAGCAAACATGGTATTGAAACATAATTCAAGGCGCCAAACAGAAAGTAGCCCAAATACTATGCTTTGTTTGGCTTGTTGCGATCGCGACAGCGCCTGTTTGCCCAGACTGCCCCTCGCTTTCGCAGCGCATCACGTCGGGTCCTCACTTGTGTTTTCAGCCGCAGATTCACAAATTGATCCAGGGCCTCGATGCATATATCGCTCATTGTTCGTGCCCAATGACGGGGCCATTGCATCGTGATGTGAAGTCGATGTCATTCCTGTCGAGGCGAGAAGGGCGCGGTCTCGGTTCGGAGGGAAACAGTGGCTTAGGTTGCTTGCTCACTCAACTACCGATCCATTAGCACCGGGACATGCTTGTTAGCCAAGAAAGCCACATTTCGGTGTGAGTGGAAGAAGAAAAAACACAAACCGTTGCCAAGGCAGTGAGATTCATGCTTGTATTTTGGTTCGAGCCATTGCAAGTATTCTGTTGCGAGTCTTTGAAAGCGCATTGAATCAAGTTCTGCTAGAGCTCTTGGGCCCAGCTCCCTTGACGTCAAAGCAAGTCAGGCAGTGATCATCCCCAAGCTCTTGGAACTGTCATAGCTCCCATGAAAATTCTGCTCAAGCATCCATCCGATCTCGGTGCTACCCTAGCATTATGCACGCTCATGAGAAAGAAATCGCTAGAATGCAGCATGTGATGCATCTTCGCCCCTGGATTATCAGATGTGATTGATTAGATTCTCAAACGGTTCATTCCGTAGCTCGACGCCAAAGCGACCAGGTGCCCGAGGGGCGTGGGCGTGGCCGAGATCGAGGGACAGGGGCCTTTTCCACTGAACCCTTCTGGAACTCTAACGCCGGCTGGGGTCACATTGCACCATCTTTTTATCTGATCGGAACAGAACCATCAAGAGTTGCTGGCCATTGAGCATCCTCGGCTTCATCAGATAAACCCTGCCGACCTGTTTTTATCACCGAGTGCACCACATAAACGCACAGTCACCGAAGCATACACCATCCACAGCCTTCAGCAAACCGGTCACCATGGCGCAACACACGTTCAATCGCCAACCACCAGCCCAAAACTATGGCCTTGTGTCATTCCCAGCAACACACGTTATGCTCGTGGTCTTCAACCGACCCAAGGCCCTCAATGCAATGACCAGCGACGCAGAATATGAGCTCGAAGCTCTCTGGGAGTGGTACGACGAGGAGCCCTCACTGCGCTGCGCCATAGTCACAGGTGCTGGGCGTGCATTCTGTGCTGGCATGGACCTCAAGGAATGGAACCATATCAATCAGCGCAAAAGAAACGGAATTCCCGAGAAGAGACCCATGGACCCGCCCACGACGGGATTCGGCGGCCTTTCGCGTAGGAGCGGAAAGAAACCCATCATCGCCGCTGTAAATGGTCTGGCGATGGGAGGCGGTTTCGAGATCATCGCCAATCTGGACCTCATCGTCGCTGCGAAGAGCGCTACCTTTGCTCTTCCTGAGGCTAAGATTGGTGTCGTTGCTAATGCAGGCTCTCTACCAAGACTGGCAAGGACAATTGGTCGCCCGCGCGCCACTGAAATGGCTCTCACAGGGCGGAGCATCAGTGCTGCAGAGGCCCGCGAATTCGGCTTTCTCAACGCCATCACTGAAGACGCCCCAGCGGACAGCGATGTGCTGGAGCGACCAGTGGTGCAGAAGGCGCTGGAGTACGCTGCGCTCATTATCAAGAATAGCCCCGACAGTGTTATTGTGTCTCGCGCGGGTATCCTTGCGGGCTGGGAGCATGGGAGTGCTGAGAATGCAGTCCGGGTGCACCGTCAGACGTGGGACAAGATCATGGCTGATGGACACAATTTCCACGAAGGCGTGCAGGCCTTTGTGGAGAAGAGGGCTCCGAGATGGGTGGATAGCAAGCTATGATGCATGACAGTGCATTTATGAGGCATTTTCCCTCTGTATTGTATTATTTCTTGTTTAATATAGAGCCCGACATACTTAATTCTCGTTAGAGCTAGCCACGACGGTTTCAGACACTGAGAAGTACCTTACAGACGGCTCCAAATTGTTCAGTGGCTTGTGGTGTGACGCCATGGGCAAGCTCGTGTGGAGAATTCACTGATCCTTGTCAATCTGATCAGATAATGAAGTTATCAATCACCCCACCACACGACAAGAAAAAAATGTCGTCTCGGCTTCATGGGGGTCATCACTTCATCCACTACGTCCCCGCCGACATGTCGATTATTACCACTCTCCGTATAGTAACGGGACGAAGACAAACCCTGTTTTCCCTTGGGTTGCAACGCTGTTACATGGCGCGGTGGAGAGGGCTGCAAATCGACCACTTCAGCCAGGGCCAGTCCTGTTCACGTCCGTCGAACCATTTGCTACATGCGATACTACGCGGATGAATCCTTTCCCAGAGCTCTGGCTAACATCGAATTCTCTGCTGCATGAGTTCATGCGAACGTGTGTTTCCCCTGTTCAAAGAAGCAGCCTCATTCACAACCGCCTTGGCAGAGCAACCTCTCACCGAAGCCACCACCATCTCCCGCTCCCTTCTTCTTGCTTCTTTGCCCGCGCTAGTTCCGTAACTTTTCACACGGGAAGCTAGGATGTATCCAAGGGGTCCATCGAGCGTGGGGCCTTTCATCCTCTTCACGTACGTCGATTCACGTCCGGATTAGCGTGCCGAGATCAGCAATGGACGACTGATGAGCAGACGACTCCCCAAGACGGACACCCTCCGAAGTCGCCCATGATGGGAAGCTCGGGACTCTGAGTGAGTGAAGCTTCAAAGGTCCCCGTCTACCCCCCACACAGCTTGTATACGATATGCTCAAGACGGATCAAAACCTCTGTTCAATACGTAATGGTGTTCCTGCAGTTCGGGCTCGCAATTCTGCAATAAAATAGTGGAGGCGTTCATGTAGAGTTTCTCGTCGTTGCAAACTGCATCTGTCTGTATTCCCATCGCCTCCAGTGGGATCTTCTTCCAGCCCACCAAATACAACATTCAAACAGATACACACAAAACAGACTATTCATCATGGGAGATGTCCAGTCGTCGGCGCAGCCGCGGGCGAAGGGTGTGCGGTATGACGTACCTGTTCTTCGCAAACAACAGGACCAAGATAGCTATGAGCTTGAGATCCTACTATTAGCATGGACGCTTCTTCTGTATCGCCATAGCCACGGGAATCATGTTGAGTTCTCGTGGGGTTTGAGCGAAATTGGCTCTTCAACGTGTCGCACATTCACCCTCAACACATCAAAGCTGCAATGGGATGGCAGCGACTCTGTCGCATCGGAGCTGAAGGTCTTCCGAAACTACCTACAACAAGAATTACAGTCAGAACAGCCTTTTGAGACGAAAGGATACAAGTTCTTCTTCAATGATGAGGCTGCGACAGGCGAGGTCGTCACTAACGTGACCGAAGACGGCGAGTTGTCAGTGAACTGGGTAAGCGCATGAGCCTCACCTCTCATCTACACCAACTAACGGGTTTCGCGACACAGGGAAACGTCCAAATTGAAGCGACACTAGAAGAAGACGTTCTATGGCTCCGACCAACATGGCGCGAGCCTCTCGGCGCAGAGTTCCTCGCCAACCACTTTGCCCAAGCCCTTGTAGAAGTTCTCAACACAACTATCACAGATTCGACCGCAACAATTAGCTCAGTCCTCCCGCTGGGCGAGCTCGATAAGTCTGTGATATGGAACTGGAACAAAGACCTTCCTCCGCCAGTGCCCATGTGCATTCACACCTTGATCGCTGAGCAAGTGAGGTGGCGCCCCGATGCGCCAGCCATTTGCTCATGGGACGGCGACTTCACATATGCAGACGTTGACAGACTATCAACACTGCTTGCACAACATCTCATTGATCTCGGAGTCAAGGTCGGCGATATTGTGCCGCTTTGCTTCGAGAAGTCAAGATGGACGACCGTCGCAGTCATGGGTATCATCAAAGCCGGTGCAGCTTTCTCACTCCACGACCCCAGCCAACCCATGCAGCGACGGCAAGTTATGGCCCAGCAAGTCAACGCGACTCACATTCTCACTTCACGAGACCAAGCGAAATACGGCCCCGAAATCGCGCCCGACGCAAAGCATGTCGTTGTTGATACAGCGACTCTCGACTCTTTGGCCAAGACGATCCAAGATCCCCTCCGAAAACTCCCCGACGTACCGCCCGACTCTCTTCTATATATCATCTTTACTTCTGGAAGTACCGGTACACCGAAGGGAGTTATGCTCTCGCACGAAACATATACTGCTAGCGCTCTTGCGCGAAGCACGGGAATTGGATACTCGAGTACCTCACGATCGCTCGATTTTACATCATATGCTTTCGATGTTAGTGTCGATAGTATTCTTTGCACGCTAATTCGTGGTGGATGTCTCTGCATTCCTACCGATCAGGATCGTGTGAACGATCTAAGCGGTGCGATCCGTCGCTTGAGGGTGAACATGGTCAACATTACACCCTCAGTCGCGCGTATCTTGGATCCCGATATTATCCCATCGCTAAACAGTCTCGGTATCGGTGGCGAGTCTTGCTCAGCTGGAGATATTGCGATTTGGGGCCAACATACTCGAATTGTCGTTGGCTATGGTCCTGCTGAGTGCACAATTGGATGCACTGTAAACCCCAGCGCAGCGGGCAAGCCATACGTCAGTATCGGTCCAGGCACAGGTGCTTGTATCTGGCTCGTCGACCCAGAAGATCACAACAAGCTTGTTCCTGTGGGTGCTGTCGGCGAACTGCTTGTTGAGGGCCCAATCGTTGGCCAAGGATACCTTGGAGACCCCGAGAAGACAAACGCGGCCTTCATCCACGATCCCGACTTTCTCCTCGCTGGCGCTGGCGGTATTCCCGGTCGTCATGGGCGTCTGTACAAGACAGGCGACTTGGTCCGATATGATCCAGATGGCGAAAAAGGCTTCGTCTTCGTTGGTCGCAAGGACACACAGATCAAGCTTCGTGGTCAACGTGTGGAGCTTGGTGAGATTGAGCACCATATCAAGAACCTTCTCCCCGCGGGTGCTGAGGTCGTCGCTGAGATCATCGCACCGCGAAACCAGAACAAGGAGTCTATGTTGGTAGCGTTCATTGCTGATCGCGAAGCCAAGGATGATGGCGATGCTCGGCAGATTGACTTCCCACCTCGTCTGCGCGAGTCACTCGAGACGCTCAATGAGAGGCTCTCGAAGGTCGTACCCGTGTACATGGTGCCTGCGACGTACATTACCCTCTCTAAGATTCCGTACCTAGTCTCTGGAAAGACTGATCGCAAGTCTCTTCGCGCCCTCGGTGCTGAGATCTCTGCAAACCTTCAGGCCTCAGCAGCTGCGAATGAGTCCTCCGAGATTCGTGAGCCAGAGTCCGAGGCTGAGCTCTTCCTGCGCGACTCATGGTGTCGCCTGCTTGGACTTGAGACGAAGCAAGTCAGCACTACACACAACTTCTTCACGTCAGGCGGAGACTCTGTTCTTGCGATGAAGCTCGTGCCAGTCATTCGAGACTGGGGATACACGCTTTCCGTTGCTGACATCTTCAATTACCCTGTTCTCGCCGATATGGCAAAGTCGATGCAGAAGGGCGATAAGAGCAAGGGTGTCGATATGCAGATTCCTGAGTTCTCTCTACTGAAGGATAACATGGACCGCGATGCCCTGCGCGCTGAGGCTGCTGAGCAATCGGGATGCGACGTCAGTGCGATCGAGGACATTTACCCTTGTGCGCCTATGCAGGAGATTCATATGGCTTTCTACACGCGATCGAAGGAGAACTATGTCGCGCAACGAATCGCCGATATCCCCGCCTCTAGTTCTGTTGACAAGCTCAAGTCCGCCTGGGACGTCGTGTACAAGGAGAGCCCCATTCTTCGCACCCGCATTGTTGAGTTCAAGCAACATGGCTTCATGCAAGTTGTCGTCAATGAATCGCTTCAATGGAAGGAAGTTGAGTCTTCGCTGGAGGAGTTCCTTGAGGAAGATAAGAAAGAGCCCATGTCGCCTGGTGCGCCGCTCTCTCGCTTCGCCATCGTCACCGACAAGACTCTCGACAAGCGATACTTTGTCTGGACCGCTCACCACGCCATCTACGATGGATGGTCTACAGATCTCATCGTCGAGCATGCCCGCGCTGCGTACAAGGGCGAAGAAGTATCGCGACCTGCTCAATTCAAGCACTTCATTCGCTACCTTGCCGAAGACTCACGCGAGTCGTCCAAGGACTACTGGAAGACTCAACTCGCTAGCGCTACAGGACCTCAATTCCCAACCCTGCCCTCGCGCTCTTACATCCCCGATCCTACCTCTCTCACTGAGCGCTTCATCGAGCTTGACAAGGCTGCCAAATCTGACATCACAATCGCTACCGTCATTCGAGCTGCGTGGGCTCTGCTGGCGTCTCAATACTCCATGAGCGACGATGTCGTTTTCGGCGAGACGTTCATGGGTCGCACCATTCCTCTTCCTGGCGCTGAGCTCATTGAGGGTCCCATTCTGGCCACTGTCCCGGTTCGCATTCGTCTCGACCGCACTACTACAGTGCACGAGTTCCTTCGCGCGGTACAGGAACAGAGTGTCGCTCGCTCTGCGCATGAACATCTTGGTATCCAGCATATCCGCCGACTGAGCGAAGATGCTCAGATTGCTTGTGAAGTCACAATGGGTCTTGTCGTCCAGCCTCAAGACCCCGAGCCTTCTGAGACAGAGACCGACGCGTTGCCCTCATTCCGTGGCGGAGATGCTGCACTTGAGGCTCTGCACTTCAACTCGTACCCTCTTATGTTGGCTGTGTCCCTTCAGAAGACTGGTTTCCGCCTGTTGGCAAGCTTTGACTCGGAGCTTCTCAGCCCCGTTCAAGTTCAACGCGTCCTGTCGCAGTTCGAGGTTGCTATCAATCAACTTCGTGGCGACGTGTCGCGGTCATTGAGCGACATCACATGCCTCGGTGAAGAGGAGCTAGGAGAGATCTGGGAAGTCAACAAGCAGGCACCTGTCTCTCCCAAGGACGTCTCGCGATTCTTATCCAGCGGCGACAAATACCCCACTGTTCAATATGTCCCTTGGATCGTCCAGCCTGGTAACGAGAAGCTTCTCATGCCCCTTGGAAGCACCGGAGAGCTCCTGCTTGAGAGTGCTTCTGCGCGCGACGATGCCGACGTTGTTGATGCCCCCGAGTGGTTGAAGGAGGGTGCGCTGGGGTACCCTGGTCGACAGAGCAAGCTCTATCGCACTGGAGACCTCGTCAAGTACACCGATGATCTGAGCTTGGTGTTTGTCGGTCGCAAGGACGACATGGCCAGTGTTGACGGTCGCGTTGTGGATCTCAACGCTACTAATATTGAGCTCAAGCGCCTGCTTCCTGGTACCGCTGAAGCTGTGAGCCGACTTGTTGTTCCCAAGGGCTCGAGCAGCCAGACTCCGGTGGTTGTCGCATTCGTTAAAGATACACCTGCGAGGGATGCTCAATTGCTCAAGCTCGGTGTCGATGCTGGAGAAGCATCGCTTCCCTTGGCGGAAGATGTCTCTGTTGAGCTCGCTGTAGCAATTATAGGCCTCAACAAGGTTATGGTCGAGACTCTTCCACCTTATGCCGTTCCCTCGATCTGCATTCCCCTCGACAGTGCCGCAGATATAGGCTCCATTGAGACTCTTGCTTCGGAGATTTCTCTATCACTGGTCCTCGAACTCCGCAAGTCTTTCGCGTCTCTCAAGAAGACAATCGCCGACACCACAGTCTTGACCACAGAGGAGCGCGTCCTTCGCGCTTCATGGTCCAAGTTCCTCGGCATTGAAGAGGAGAAGCTGTCGCTCGATGATAACTTCTTCCGTCTTGGTGGTGATTCCATCGTCGCTATGCGTATGGTCTCTGCTCTGCGACAGGATGGGTACCGTTTGTCTGTCGCAAGCATTTTCCAGAACATGCAGCTTCGGGGCATGGCCAATTCGTTGGTCGAAATATCACCCGAAACCAGCGAGGGCATGAAGAAATACACTCCCTTCTCGCTGTTGAGTACTAAGGATGTTGATGGTTTCCTCGCCCAGGCCATCCAGCCTCAATTGGCCGACTCGACCTGGAAGATCCAGGACGTGCTCCCCACCACTGGACCTCAGAGTGGCGATGTGAAGCAAACAGTGTCTGCCCCACGAAGTTCACTTCAATACAACATGCTCTACCTGGACCAATCAGTTGACACCGCCCGTCTTGTTGAAAGCTTCCAGTACCTCGTGTCGCAGCATGCTATTCTTCGAACGGTATTTGTTCAGCACGAGGGACAAACCTTCCAAGTTGTCCTCGATGACATGAAGGTGTCGGTCACAGAGCAGAGCGCTGAGGGCTCAATTGATGACGCTGCCAAACAGCTCGCAGAGTCGGACGCCAACGACAGCACTGATCTTGCTTTCGGCGCTTCTTTCATTCGCCTCTTCGTTCTTCGAGGCGAGACTGAGAACGCTTTCATGATCCGTATTTCGCACGCACAATACGATGGTGTCTCTCTACCAGAACTTCTGCGCCAGCTTGAGCTTCGCTACCGCGGCCTCGAGATCCCTGCATCGGAACCTTTCGAGACCTACATCCAGCACCTCTCAACTGTCAAGCCTCAGAATGTAGCATTCTGGCGCAAGACTCTTGAAGGGTCATCATACACCGAGATCGCTCCTGCTGCGGAGCCTCAGCAGAAGATTTCATTCATGACCAAGGATGTCGACATCTCTGGAGCCTCACCCGACACAACACACGCGATGCTCCTCACTGCTGGCTGGGCCAAAGTACTGTCGCAGCACCTCAATGTTTCCGATGTCACATTTGGTGGTATTGTCTCCGGCCGCGACGTCGATGTTGCCGGTATTGACACCATCATGGGCCCTTGCTATCAATACCAGCCTGTCCGCGTCAAGTTCGAACAAAACTGGACAGCTTCGCAGCTCCTGGACTACGTGCGCAGTCAATCTGTAGAGGGCAGTCAACACGCTACGCTCAGCTTCCAGGAAGTGCTCAAAGAGTGTACAGAGTGGCCTGCAGACACACCCTTCTACGGCTCTTTCACCAACCATCTCAACAAGGAGTTCTTTGACTCAATTCCCTTCGCTGGTACAAAGTGTCGCGTGGACTACTCCGTCCCTCATCCCGAGCCTGCCACACCGCCTCGTATTGTATCTTTCGTCGAGAACGGTAGAACTCAGATTGGTATTGAGGCTGACGAGGAGCGTCGCGAGTTCTGGGAGGCAAGGGTGGAGGAGCTGGCGTGTGTTATTGAGGGCTTTGTCAAGAACCCTAACGAGTTGATCTAAGTTTTGAAAATTTCGCATGTTTATCATTTTAAGGATAGAAAGGGCATAAGAATTGGTTATATATTTCATTTACTTCAATTAAAGCGGTTCACATGGAATTAATTCTCATTCTCGTCCGAAGTCTTGAAAAGGCACCAAGTTTAGGTTGCTTGAATCCGTGGTGAACCACCCCACCAGATCACTAAAGAGGCCACTAAGACTGTCCTAAATTTCCCTGAACATTACCATCGCAGGGCCTAAACTTTTCTCACTTCAGTGGGCTGTCAACTGTCCAAGTCCCCCGCCGTATTATTATGCACCACGCTCTCTTCAATCTCGCCAGCTTCCTAATTTTTAATGCGCATGCCTACGTTCGCGTGATGGAGTCTTATTGTGAGTGAGCTCATCATTGCGTTGAATCGTACTCTATTGATCCGCTATTTTTTGTTCGACGTGCCTTCATTCACGAAGCGAATTTTGAGTTGATGGCGTCCACTATGAACCCACTCCACTGTCACCAGAGGCTGGCTGCAGTGGAGGTGACCTAGAAATTAGCGGCAGAGAGCTCAGAGGAGTTCTCGCAGGATTTATGTCCTGTCAAATGGAGTGATGGACTCTTTTTCGCGTTGCATTGTGTGTTGATCAACAAGGGACGAATCAATTTTTGAACTTCAGTTCGTATAAGCTAAAGCTTTCTTCAATATTAAATGCTGATGTATTATCTCGATAGTTCTCAGTCTATGTCTATGAAGTGCATGAGGAAATCTCATCTATGACATCTATACGGAAAAACCCAAGTATTCAGCCCTCTAGTCAAACGCCAATGCACAACTCCAAAATCCAGTTCGCTAAACATAATGGTAGGCAAGTATCCTCGAGAACCTAACTGCAGATTCGGTATTATTTGATGTTGTCGCGCTCCTGTGCCGGCTCGCCGCCATTCGTAATAGTCCGATTATCGTCGTCATTGCGCAGACGCTGGGCGGAAAGGTTGGCTTCCAGGTCAAGATCCTGCGCCGGCCCCGGTCCATGTGATGTTTCCTGTCGTGTCTGCTCAGTGCTGAATCGTTCAAACTTCTCCGTGGGAGCATCTTGCAGCTGGCTTGCAGCCTCGGCCTTAGCCATCAAGCACCTCTTGCGGACTGACCAAGCGCTTCCAGCATGGCCGACAACCCACCAGGAGAACAAGATGGGCAGAGTAACTCCAATGTTGGCACGGCACCCAGACCAGATACCGACGAGAAGAAGCCAGGCGTTATGGGCTGGAAGTGCCCAAGACCAATGGTAGAACCCGGGTGTGAGCTCAAACGGGAAGACGGTCGATCCGATATTTAGGATGATCCATGTAAGAAGGAAGAAAGCAAAGAACTGCATGGGGACGATAGTCGCCAACACTGTGTCGATGACAAGGTAGTTGATGTCCATGTAGAACCAGAGGCACATCCAAGTCTCAAAGAACTGAGCAGCATCGACACTCCAGTTCTCCCGAAAAGCCCAGAAATAACCTGCCATACCTAGAGCACCGATGAGAGTATAAATCTTTCCGGTTATGAAGCGGAAGATATAAACATCTCGCTTTGAGTAGGACTGGAGGACCTTGGTAGAAGTTGTGATGCCATTCAATCCCATCTGGAAAAAGAAATGCATCAGAATGCCCATCACCAGTGAGACTGTATTCAGGAGAACTCTTGTACCCTGCTCGGTCGGCATGATGTTCCAAATTTTGGCCTGGAAGGGCCGAAGGAAGGTCCTCGCTGAGGTAGGGTTGGTCATGCTGACGACCTTGAGGGCATCGGGAGTCGTGAGGCCATACATGGTTGCGGCAGCGCCAACGAGACTCTGCATGTTGCCCTGGAGGGAGGAGAAGATGGAAGGGTAGTATGCGCCGTTGTAAATCGTAGTAATAGCGTCTTGTGGATCATAAACAGTAGTGTTGTCGCCCTCGATGGTGGACAAAAGACGATCAGAGGCACCAGGATGAGTGTAAATGGCACCCCAGTAGCCATGGTTACAGACGGCGTCGCGAACCTTTTCGGGGGTATCGTACTCGGAGGACGAGCCGAACTCAACGGAAGGGAACTTGTCTGACTGGAGGGTACCATAAGCACCAGAAATGGCCTTTCCGATATCGCTGCCGTCGAAATCGATCGCGAGGATCTTGAGGTTATGCATTCGTGTCGAGGACTTGAAGAGGGAACCGAAGAGGTAAGACATATTTGCTAGGAACAGGAGCTGAACCATCAAGGCCGTCATAATTACGGGTATTATATAGGTCTTCATCCTGACGGACAATGGTGTAGACCGCGAAGAGATGCGGTTGGATGATCGAGGTGGTATTAATGTCATGGTGAATGAATGTATGCTGCTGTACTTGTTTGTGTCGCAAGTAGGCTTCGGAAGATGAATGGAAGTACTGAGTAAGACTTGTAGTTAATCGTTCGTTGGAGATATAACCAGGAGATATTGTTTACTTATATGTAAGTCTTAAATATGAACATCATGCTATTCCCCTGAGCTGTCAACGGGGTTGTGTTACATGCCGCCGCCGCCCAGCTCAGCTGGCTTCCCGAATCTCCGTTTATTAAGCCTCCCAGCCCAGGCTCGGACCCGGTGATAAAGTCATGGCAAGTCTCACAATGCGATTGGATCAGACTCCTGACTCAGCGGAAGTTGGGGGTTTTTCGCATTGGGTCCCCACCAATCCCGGAAATTCGGTCTTCGCGTCAAACGCAATTTCCATGCAGCGAGGCCAGTGGCTTCATGTGCATAGACGGAAATCTTGATCAGAGATCCCATCTTTTTTTGTTGTCTCGATGGCGATGTAGTGGGCCTTTGGCCTCGGGTACGCTCATTCGCTTCCGGCAGTTGAGTAAGGCTTAGCAGTATACGGATAGCATATGACGTATGGGCCTCATTAAATCCCGGCTTCGAGGCCAACAAGTGAATCGCCTTGAGACTTCCAGTTGACTCTCCAGCTCTGACCCCGACCTTTCTATTTCTAACGAAAGCTTGGTTTTCATCACCCTGCGAGTGATTAAGTCTCACCTCGTGCCTTTTCGTTTTGTTCGCGAAATGCGCTCCAACTGTTTGGCGCCAGTACCTTTCGCTTATATCTATTGCTGTTATCCCTCGCTCTGTATCCTGCCTCTGTTCCTGGATATCTTATTTCTATCCCTCATCCGATGATTCAGTCCTTGGGTTAGTCTTTTGCAAGGCTCTGAGTTCCCCTCGCAAGCCATCTTGTTGGGTGGCATAGTGAATGTTGAGGATAACCCACGCTACGGTTTCATCGAATCACTCATCCTTAACAGTTCCGTGCTAGGGTTGGCAGACAACTAGACCTTGAGCATCAAAGATAGCGAGAGAATTTGAAGCGATAGAAAAGGTGGATGCTCATGGGTCCACGTATAACTATATTTAAATCAGACGGAAGCAGCTCTTCCCAATCTAGCCCGCATAGAAAGTGATGTCTGAGAATATGGTAGAGTCTGTACATCTTTTATCAGCCAAAAGTATGCGCTGGTTGTTGTATGAATAGCGATATATAGTGATGTGCCTGGTTTCTGACTTTGTCAGTATTATTCGAAGAACCCTCCCTGCCGATAGAACTTACTAGACACTAAGTTATACCCTGTTCTATCCAACTCCCTTAATCGCTGGATAGAAAAGCTCTCCCCAGACCCTGTAAGATCCATCGATGTTACTATTGTGCCGCCTGAACTTATAATAGTCAGTGAACTACCAACTTGATGAAAGCGACCTGTCAGCAGCGGGTTAGTAGCTAGCCTCCGCAGGAGCATAATTCGTTACAGATAATAAAGATATGGGAGAAACAGGGTCTCCCAGTTACCGCGTGTTTACTTGGCGAAAGTCAGAAACTGATCTAAATTAACCCCTGTTTTCAGCTGCCTGCAGGATCATTATCTTGAGCGAGCATGTCCTTGCCCAACCACTCATCAAGGAGGAAGAACACTTCGGGCCTAAACTTGAGATGTTAAAATTAGTTCACTGAAAAAAACACCAAGTCTACGTACATCAAGGCCTAAATTCACATGAACTTACCTAAATCTTCGTGTCACTTGGACTAAAGGTCCTGTGCTTTTTGGGCTTCATCGAATATGCCTTGCGCAAATGCCAAGGCGTTAGGCAGCCATAGTGTATGCATTACTACCAGGTCATGTTTAGCCAGCAAGCAACCATGTCAAATTGTATTAACATCAGCCAATGGCATACGCCATATCGCGATCAGACTGGGCATCCCATCACCACGATAATGCAAGAGGTCACGCTGAACTGATGTTGCAAGCCACAGCGGGGTTGAACATGTTCAGCAACTGT
Organism: Fusarium sp. HKF-74; assembly: GCA_021223625.1. Lineage (NCBI taxonomy): Eukaryota > Fungi > Ascomycota > Sordariomycetes > Hypocreales > Nectriaceae > Fusarium > Fusarium sp. HKF-74. The sequence continues at coordinate 282,808 of JAJFAS010000014.1, forward strand.
GATAATGCCTCAAGTCGCAGGAATTAATACGCTGAGAATGATCTGATCTTTCAACTAAAATCCTGACTTGTCCCCGCCTCGCTTCCCCAAATCTGATGCTCGCTTGTTACCCCAGTGCCAAGCAGCGGAATGTAATTCCCAGAGAAGAGACGGCCAACTCCATACAAGTTATAATTAACTCAACTGACGGTGCTTCGTTTCCTGCTAGACGCCATATTTCACAAACTTGAGCACATCGGAACTGGCACCATGGGCGACCTATTCAGAGGCTTTAGGCCAAAGCCTAGCGACATTTTGATCGCCATCATGGGAATGACCGGGTCTGGAAAAAGCACATTTATCTCGCTGTGCACTGGACAAGATGTTCCCGTCGGCCATGATTTGCAAGCTTGTACGTATCGGCCATGTTATCCATTAAATGACACAGTCCCATCTTAACACGATGCAGGTACACAACACGTCACTGCATACCAATGCAAATGGTCAGATACCTATGACATATATCTTCTGGATACACCAGGGTTTGATGACACGAATCGATCAGACACGGAGGTTCTCAAAGAGATTGCTTTGAGTCTTGCCAAGACATATGAAGACAATGTCAAACTGAGCGGGATCCTCTATCTTCATAGGATCACAGATCGTCGCTTAGGCGGATCTGCTCAGAAGAATCTCATGATGTTTCGGAAGCTCTGTGGCAAGGACAGTCTCAAGAACGTTATTCTCGTCACTACTATGTGGGAAGGCGAGGACGCAGCAACAGGAGAAAGACGAGAGCAAGAGTTGATCGCCACGGATGGTTTCTGGGGAGCCCTGGTCGAAGAAGGCGCTCAAGTCAACCGCCATAACAATACCCGGTCGTCCGCCATGTCCCTGATCAGAACTGTTGCAAAAAACAACCGAGTCACTATTTCCATCCAAAAGGAGATGGTCAGTGAGCATAAAGATCTCAATGAGACTGAAGCGGGAATTGGCCTCAATTCAAACATCCTTCTAGCTGAGCAGAGGGTCATGAAGGAGATGTCAGAAGCATTGGAAATGGAGAGGCAAGCCAGGAGGGACCAGGACGAAAAGTCAGCCGAAGAACAACGCCAATATCGCGAGACGATGCAGAAAAAGATTGACCATCTCAATCAAGAACGAGAGAACCTCAAGGTCAGTCTTGAAGAGATGAAGGAGCAGAGGCGTCGCTTCAAAGTACTGGAGGGCAAGTATAAGGAAAGCCAAGAACGTATGCGCCAGCAAGACAAGAAGATCGAGAGTCTAGAAAAGGAACACAAACAGCACAAGTCCCGAGAAAAGGATATCCTTCAACAAACTGAAGAGGCCACCAAGGAAATTGAGAGCCTCCGCCTTCAGCTTAGTGGAAGAGGTAATGCTACAATGGAAATCTCGAGTATGAGACCTCGAAGCTCTGGGTCTCATTACGTGGCGAAGTCCAACAATGTGAAGTTGTTTCTTTCAGGAAGACACTACTTCCTTGGAGGCAAAAACAAAGATTATGCGTAAGTGACGAACATATTAATATCGACCAGATCTCTAATTAATTGCAGCCGCTACGATACCGATCTAAAGCGACTGAGGGACAAAAGTGACAAGCGTAGAACTTGTGTGCTAGGGACCAATGGATCATGGCTCTACCACTATCATACTGGAAATGACATGAACTGCTGGACATGTGAGTTCAATCTGTGTTCATCGATGTATATGGTGATTAACACCTGGAGCAGGTTGGTCTGACTCATTTCCAACTGAGTATCCCAAACTTGCTGCGTGGCTGGATAAGCATCAGAGGTTTGGGTGTCCCCGACACATAAGCCTTGGCCCTGATGGGTTCTACTACATCGCCATGATGGACAACTCGGTCAATTGGCGTATACCAAAATCTATGTCCGAAGTGATAACTGGATATATTGGTGAGAAGACCATAAGGAGCATCCAGAGGCTTTGGCTTGGCTATGATGGCAACTACGTGGCCGAGATCTCGGACGATGATTATCACTACCACCTCGATGATTACAATGATCTCAAGGAACATATGGAAGATATAGTGGAAGAGATTGATCTGGAAAATGATCTGGGCAATATTCCCAGTGAAGGGCCGTCAATCAAGGTACGGAAATAACACTCACTCGAAACACCGTTCACTGACTTGGCTTAAAGCAACTTGCTATGAATATTGAAGATCCTAGAGGATACATTCTGATCAGGGACCGGGAAGAAGTATCTTTGGATACTGGAATAGCTGGTAGCCATCTTGGAGCATCATGGCAAAAGTTCAGAGATGAGAACGAGAATACTTGGTAAGAATGTCTCGTGAGAATTAGGTATATTAAACCCATTTATAAGCCTAAGCTATCAGTCAACAAGAAATAATCTGGGTCTGCTATCACGTGCGTTTGGAATCTAAAGATAGATTGATTTGATTCCTTGTGATCGTTATCATCAATAATCAAAAGTTCTAGGTAAGTTTATCTTCAGATCAGGTTTATCTTGCTCCATTGGGAGCAAATAAAGAGCGCAAATTAAAGTATCTACAACGAAAAGGAGCTCTATGCTAGACTATCTACTTACGGCAAAGGCGGCCGGTCTGTTTGATGACGTAGGCTGGATGATCAGTAATATACCAGTCCTCGCTACCAACCGCAGTAGGAGCATAAAAGACACCGTAAGGATCAATCCTCTGCTTGAGCTGGTAAAGCTTGGCATAGTTGGATCCGAAGAAAGACTGGCCGAAGTCAGGATCCATAACATCACCCTCGTTACCGTAACCACCACCGCCAGGAGTGACAGCCTTGAGACGCTCCATGACGCCATGGGTGAGTTCGTTGTTAACCTTGGCAATCTCCTCCTCACTGTCGGTGTAGTTCCAGTTGAGAGCAGTGATAACAAACATGTTGGCATCGCGCCAGGCAGGGTTGGCAGAGTTGGGAGGGGTATTCTGCTGCTTGGCATTGATGTTATAGATAATGAGGACGCCTTCGTCAGCAAGAATACCCTTGAGAACGTCGATGGTGTTGTTGAGGAGCTTGGCGTCATTCCAGTTCTTGCGGGGGATGAGACGAGACCCGGAACGGCCATTGTAGTTACCAATGTTTTCAGCAGGGAAATGTGTCTTCCAGGCAGGGTAAAAGCGGTCATGCTCAAAGAATGTGGGCTTGGGGTCAACGCCGAGCTCCTTCCACTCGTCAAGGAGGGGCTGAACGATCTTCTTGAACTCGCCAACAGAGATGTTGGGGATCATCCAAGGGTTCATGGTCCAGAGGAAACTGCCGTTGCCAGCAGGGAACATGAAGCTGTAGCCGTAGCTGTTCTTGTCGGAGTACTCAGGGAAGCGACGCCAGTAGACGTCAAGGGCCTTGAAGAGAGCCTCCTGGGAGATACCAGCATCTTTGGTATTGACACTCCAGGTCATGCCAGAGAACTTCATCTTGGGGTAGACACGAACAGTCATGGAGACGACGACGCCCCAAGTAGCAGCACCACCGCCACGGACAGCCCAGAAGAGATCAGTGTTCTGCTTCTCGTCGGCAGTGACGAAGCGCCCATCAGGCGTGACAATGTCAACGCTGAGGAGCTGATCAGCAGCAAGACCAGCGATGGGGCTGATGGGGGAGTGGCCACCACCAGGAAGATAACCGCCAGCGACACCAACATCCTATGACCCTGTTAATATCTACAAGTGGTGGCTGACGAATGAGAAGACTTACACGGCACTCTCCTCCAACGGCAGTGTAACCCTCCTGGTCGGCAGCCAGGTAGAGGTCCTTGACTTGGATACCAGCACCAATCTTGAAGGCAGGGCCAGTGTAGCTGCTAGCACCACGGTAGTTCTTGGTGAACTTGATGTCCTTAAGGTGATGTGTCCAGATGCTCAAGGCACCGGCACCGGTGCTCTTGCCAAGGAAGTCATGGCCAGTGTTGTGAACGACAAGACGGAGGTTGAGGTTGCGAGCAAAGTTTACGGCGAGTTGGATTTGGGCAACACAGGTGGCCTTGATTGAGTAAAGAGGGAAGCCACCGATGGTACACTTGGAGCCCGAAGCGGCGTTCTCAGGCTCGCAGGTGGCGCCCTCAAAGAGGGGTGACATAACCGAAGTGGGATCATCGATGCTTGTCGATGTTAGTCTGATGCACGTATGAGACGGCACGATCGAGGATGAAACTCACTGAGTCGTTGAATTGTGCCACTGTTCCTTGAGGTAAGAACAGCGTTCCTCATTATAATGCTCTCCTTTGTAGCAGGCTGAGCCCAGGGGAACTGTGCTGATAAGGGCACCTCCGCTGAGAAGGTCGAGGACCTTCCAGATGAGTTTGTTGGGGTACAGCTTGTCACCAGGGAAGACCTTGCACTTGGAATCGACAGCTGCAGATCTCTTCTTGGAATACTTGGTATCAGCAAAGTAAAAGAGGTCAACTTCACTGAGGTTGAGGTCCGTGAGGTTGGTGAGCACGGCATCGGTCAGCCGAGGGGTGTCATCAACAAAGGAATACTTGGACGATGCAGCAGGTGGCTCAGACCACGCCGGAGCAACATTCTTCGCGTTGGCCGCTACCCCATGTTTCAGATCAGCAATGGTTCATGAGAGAAAAAGAAAAACAGATTCTGTAGGCGATGGTGTTACGTACGGACCGTCTTGCCATCGACTTCGATCGTCTGAGCAAGGGTGAAGGGAACAAGCGCGGCAAGCAGCCACGAGATGTGAGAGCCTTGCATCTTGCAAAGTTTTGAGGCTGACTGCACTGCAGGGACGGGACAGAACGCCAAGGACTCGAGTGGGTTGGGGGAGGAAAGAGAGGGAAAGGGGAGAGATCGGCTTATGCCACATGGCTTTCTGTGCCGTCTATATATCGAACACTAGTTCTTATGGTACTACTGCAATCCTACAGACATACGTACGCGAGTTGGCGGTGTTTAGCACGTATTAGGTAGTAATCACCTTGATGCTTAGGTTCATGGGCCGAAAGATATCCATGCTTGACGATGGAGTGCGGTGGCGACGGTGGAGTAAGAGCCGCGAGGGATTGCCGTTGAGAGAGGAGAGAATATCATACATGTCGGAAGCATCTGAACCCCGATTTCCTGTCAAAATCTATGCCGATTCTGCGGGCGCTTTTCTTCCCACTGGCGCCATTTCTTTTCAGCCGCCGCGGGGACACGGCTTCTCGTCGCTTCAAGGAACAAGGGCCCCTCTATATGTGGAAATGATGGTCGATTTCTAAGCTTGGCGTAGAATTACTGTTACATTATGCATAACCTTCAACTGGAGAGCCTTCGGGTCGAAGCCGCTTCCCGTCAGACTAGAATTACTCTAAATGTGATTGGAGCGGGACCCCGTGGACGGACAAATTATCAGGCTGGGCATTCAAGACCGACAAAGTTCATGATCCTGGCGATTGAGTGCAGCAAGAACTCAATTTTGAGCGGCTGTTGGTTGAGAATCTTTGTCAGAGTGGGATCGGCTTCGTAAAATACTGTGCTAAAAGATGATGGTAATCTCCATGGAGAAACGATCAACGGATTATCATTTAGTTGAGACAAGCGAAGGATCATCGTTCAGCCTTCCGGGCCATTCGACTGGTTGGTAATCTTGGCAAGGGTCGGGGATCCGGGGTAGATGTGAGCATCTCGGTAGTCTCTTTGTTTTGGAGCTAGAGGAGCGGCAAGCCCTGGGAGACGGAAAAAGCACAATGGCATCTTTCAAGGTGCAACAAATACCGGATCAAAACTTGTCTAAGATGGACTAAAGTTGCCTAAACTCATCCTAAAGTGGCCTAAGCATTTCTGTCAGTTAGAATTATAGTTCCGTGTCTCTTACTCCCCTGGCCCTTAGCGGTGCTCGGTTAAAACATGCTCAGGGTCCAGCCATGATCCATCCCTTAGAGATGCATGCTACCTTCATTCATGCATATGCACGTTGGTCCTTCGAGATTATTGAGGAAAAATCGCGCGAATGCTGATCTTCACCTGTGATGGAAATGCTAAGAGATCTAGCCTGAACCTAATCACAAATCACCCAACCGTTGCTCTGGGTTAACGATATTAGTTCACCCTCCCAATTTATAATGCTTGAAGACATCAGAACGAGTAGTTCGTATATTGTAGCAAACTGGGCCGTGTGGGAGGCTTCCAACAGGATCTGGCGAAGGCGTCATGCCTCGTCCTGAAAACAAGTTGTTGACAGCCTAGTTTCAGCCACCACCGGAAGCCTTGGGCATCAACGCCTGTTTAGCTGCAAGCCACAATGCTCCATCATTTCTACTTTGGATTCTTCAACAACCAACATGCATGATCGAAAACACAGCTGAGGGGGAAACATATACGCGTTCTTGGCGGAAGACCGGAAATCGTACTGGGAGTCTTTGCGGCACAGAAAACCTTAGTAGCCCTTCAGTCCAACCGCACACGGGACGTGTGACACACAAGTAGCTGAATCACCGGTAGTTGACACACAGTTCCTTGATTCCAGAATCAGGCGCACTGAGATATGCCGGCAATCACTTTCCCCTTTCGTAATCGTACATGAACAACGCCGTGTTGTGCAATCCTGAATCCAGGATCCAGGAACTCGTCTTACTCGAGGCACTGAAAATGGTGGTTCAGCTCCCAAACCACGGACCATGCTGACCATGTTGGGTCACTTGGGTGACAATCCTCATGAACTCTGTTTCTCATCCTGTTTTATTGGTCTCCGCGTTCTTCGTCCAAAGATTCTGCGTTGCTGGGTTCCCCTGGATATCTACTATACATAAATCTGAAGGGCCCCATCTTAAGCGATCGTCTTCATCTTGTGCCAATACCGTGTCAGCGGTTTTCCCCCCTGGTTCGTTCTGTTACATGTACATACAGAGCGACGATCGATCGCAGCGGCCGCCTTTGCCCGGATCAGCGGTCACATCGAGTTTGCGTCAATCTTTCTAGTGTCGCTTGACGTCTCATGGTGCAAACTCTGCACCCTCATACTTTTGACATACCATCTCTTTTATGTTGGTTTGGCTCACGATGGCCTCATTACATCTCTACACTCGAACAGGGCCGCCACCTTATCCTGATCCTTTGAGTCTTCCTACGACTCCTCTTCAGCAGAAAGGGCTGGCTGCTCTTTTCATATTTCCGGCTTTATCGATCATCATTGTGTCTATGCGTATGTACAGTCGCGTGACTTCACGGACGGTTGGATTAGGTGAGTCTCTCTCATGGTCAGTGCAATCAATACCGAAAGCTTATATTCGATAGATGACTGGCTCGTGCTGGCAGCTTTGGTAAGTTGGATAGATCTTGACGTCTTGGCGATGAACTAATGTCCACAGTTCTTTGCTTTGATGATGATTGGGCCTCTTTACATGTGTACGTGGACTTGAATCTTGTTCCATCGGAACAACCCGTTTGCTAACAATTATACAGTCATGAAGCTCAACTACTGGGGATTCCACGAGAGAGATGTCCCAAAAGACCTCGATCTTGCCGCTGGCTACTGGTGGAACTTTCTCGTGCAGATGTTCTACAATCCCGTCTTGGCACTCGTCAAGGCCTCGATTCTAGTATTCCTCCTTCGTTTGGGTGGTCACAAAACCAACGTGCGATACGCCATATACGGGCTCAATATCTTCAATGCCGCGCATGCTGTAGCCATCTTCTTCACAGCTCTCTTCCAATGCTGGCCCATTGAGGCCAATTGGGATATGCCCCTACGAAAGGAACCTGGCGTTCATTGCGTCAGCAACTGGTTCCATGTCATTGCATCTTGCATCACAATCGTGACAGACTTTCTGGTCGTTGCGCTCCCTTTCTGGATCTTCCTTGGCTTGACCATGCGATGGGCGACCAAGATTGCTGTCCTGAGTGTGTTTCTGTTGGGTAGTGTGCAAGTAACGCCTCCAGCTTCGCGAGATCGATATTAATGTTATATAGAGTCGGCGTCATCGGCATCATCCGTGTCATTTCCATCTATCACCAACTCGTCGAAGGGCCGAGCCCCGGCGAAGACACCTTTTATTCCGTCCTCCCTGTCTGGGGCGCCGTCGAAACGAACCTCGCCATCATCTGTGCATCTGTCCCTGCTCTCCGACCGCTTTTCCGACGATGGTTCCCTGCTCTCTTCGGAGGAAGCTCAGACGCACCATCTGGAACTCCATACGGTGGCCGATATGCCAACAACTCTCGCGGGACCGGTGGCATGCGATCACATAACCACGATGATATTCGCCTCAAAGACCTTCGGGTTTCGCGAACTCAACATACTGAGATTCGTAGTGTTTCGCCGACCGGGTCTGAGGAAGAGATCATGACATATAATGGAATTATGCGGACTACGAATGTTCAGGTTGCATATGAGAATGCTTCAAAGGCCACTGTATCGGAGTCGAGGACCTCCAGTGAGATACGGTTTGAAAGCAAGGCGTCGGAGGTTAGGTCTGGGATTTAATTCAAGGGTATCGGGCATAGGAAACTTTGGTTGTATAATAGTTACTTTCTTAATGACTACCTGGCGCTTCCACGCATCCATTCAAGCATATGTCCCGAGACACGTACATTCCAGTCAATGGGGAAACACTTTTACTGCTGTTGAAATTATTACATTTATGCAGTGAGGATCGCGCATCAACGAGTCTCGACACAAATATTCTGGACTTCGTAGAAACAGATGATCCTTGGTTAGTGGGTGTTGCACTGTTGGTCTGGCACTTGCAGAGCTTGGTGCCCACGCCGTTGATGAGCACCAATGGGGCTTTGAACAGTATCCAATTAGCACAGTCTGCTTGGCTCAGTTGGTTAGAGCGTTGGTCTCATATTAGATTGTGATCTAATCCTAGATTAGAGTGATCCAAAGGTCGTGAGTTCGAACCTCACAGCGGACAATACTTTTGCCATTTTTGCCTCTACTTTAGAACACGAAAAACATTATTCTTTTGTCGCTTGCCGCCATTGAGGTCAATCAACCATGCAGTTCGATATCCATTTGCCTTTTTCTTATCATTTTCGGCGAAAATAAGTAGGTCGCGCTGCATGTCGTTGTTCATTCACTACCTATTGGTAATTATGTCCTGATCTCGCCATCAAATGAAAACCCATCAAAATTGAACGATCGCTCCTCTGCAATCACCATGTACATTGAAACCCGTCATTCCTCTACTCCCAGGCACGATACATTACATTACGACGCATCCACCGCCGCCGTCCTTGCCATTGCCATCGCCGCAGCACCCGCAACAGTCATCGCAGTCGCAACAATTATCGCATTCACAGCAGTTGTCGCATTCACAGCAGTTGTCGCATTCGCAGCAGTCGTCGCAGCTACAACAGTCATCGTTGCCATCACTCCCATTGTTGTTTCCATCGTCATAGTCTGGCTGATCACTTGGCTGTTGGTACCTCGTGGCATCATACGATGTATCCACCTGGTCATTGTCATATTGGTTACCGTAGTTTGTGTCATTAGCGTACTGGTCGTGATCACTATCGTAGTGGCGATTATCATCGTCTGGACTGTTTGGAGAGTATTGACGATCACCATCGCTATCATATCGATAGTCTCCATTGTCTATGTAATCACCTTCGTACTGGTTATACTCAGACTGGTTGTACTGAGATTGGTTGTACTCAGTATAGGTGATGTTCTCAGGGCCCTGACTGTTGTCGTAGTTGTTGATCACGTAGGTAGGCTCGTTCGAGTCGTTGTTCAGGAAGTACATGGCTGCTCCTGCACCAGCCGCACCGGCGGCAGCACCTCCAGCTGCATACTTCATGTTTGACGAACTCTTCTTGTGGGTTTGTTGGGGATAAGCATGCTGGGGATGGCCGGGATGGTAGCCTTGAACTGGTGCAGGTCCAGCCCTTGGGACTGGCCGCCCTCCACCTTGCGGAGCATGACCTCTCGGTGGTCCAGCTTTATGTCCTTGAGCAGGAGCTGGCTTCTTGGTTGGAGGTCGGGCAGCTTGTTGTGGTTTCTTCATTTGGGTCATCTGCATTCCGTGATTGGGAGCGGGCTGTCTTCCGACAACAGGGGCACCCGCAACTGGCCTCGGGGCAGTCACCGGTTGGTAACCGGCCGGTCGTTGAGCAGGCCTCTGAGCAGGCTGTGACGGTCGCTGAGTGGGCTGAGGTCGTTGGGCAGGTTGAGCTGGTCTCTGAGCGGGATGTTGGGCAGGTCGGCCAGCTGGAGGACGTCCAGCCGGAGGGCGTTGTGCGGAAGCAGCTGGGCCTCTGTTTCCAGCAACTGGCTTTTTGGGTTTTTGACTATCAAGACCATGTTGTTAGTGCCTGTAATATGAGATTGGCGAAGGAGGATGCTGCCAAGATGAAGTGGGGGGGTCAATTGCGATAGGGCTGGAAGAACTAACTTGAACATCTTGACAAGGAGATTATTCCTTGGTCTCAGAAAAGATAGCGAGGAGTCACTAGCTACCCAAACATAGCCAGCTGATGGTAGCGAAAGGCAGAAAACACGCGTTCACATCTTTCATGGCGCGCAGTTTTATAGGGGTCTTGAACAGGAGACTACGTCCTCATAAGGCTCTCAGAATTTGTGCTTTTTTCAACCTCACCACCACTACAGAGTACCCTGAGACAAATGCTACGCTGACAACTTGGCACTCCAGAAGCCTCCAGAAAAGATCAATTTCTTTCGCACTGAAGTAATGCAGTGAAATTCTCAATGGTACTCTGTTTATTTTCGACATCAGGACGGCCCCCAAATGAAGATGCAGGGTTTCTTTCAGCTTTTTTGCTTATGGAAACACCTTATCCATGTATCTTATAGCGAGGACCAATAAGCCCCTCTGCTGACCATCAAACCCTGTACAACGGCTTGAAGGATCAGAATCACTTGGCCAGATCAGGCCTTATTCCCGTTTTTAGTAGCACAACGTCCGGGCTCTGGTACAAGTTAAGCCTCATAAGCGCCAGCCTTATTTCAAAGCTTATGTGCATCAAGGCAACCATGTCTACCCCCGATTGTTCCCGTTAATCTTTGGTTGATCGAGGTCTGGGATATCGCAGATTGTCGGCCGCTTAATCTTATCAGTTTCATTGTTTGGCTACCTGGCATGACAAGTTGCGAGTTGGGAAAGCGCTTATCCCACCTACCAAAAGCGAACCTTTCGTAAGAGGCTTTGGTTGTACAGTTTCATGGCCGCAGGATAACAGAAAAGCCCCCTGAAGCCGCTGGCTCCGTCCATGGTATGAGAAACACAGGAACATTGATGATAGAGAGAATCAACACTAGTAGTGATTCGGGAAAGATGAATGAATAAATTCTATGTAAGATTAAATATGGGTTATAGATAGACGACGATATGGGACGATGCCTCAACTCCAGAATACGGTAAGTCGTCTCTTATGCCACAGGGCCGAAGAAACTGAATTTTCCCTTGGGATCATACTTGTTCTTCAAATTCTTCAAACGCTCTTGTCGCCAGTTTTCCTTTCCATACCAGCTGATGGGATCTTCGTTGCCAAAAGCGTAGTTAACATAGACGCTCATATGGTACTGGCCTGAAGCTCTGTGGAGAATATGACGCAACTCATTGCCAACAGAGGCGGCCTTCTTATCAAGCTCAGCATCTCCAGGTTTGTATGTGATCAAGGGAGCAGTGAGGATGTTCTCCTGACGGAAGGCGAAAGCAGCACTCTTAGCATTAGTGCCTCGAACGGCCTGGGTGGAGTAACCCTCAAACATGAAGATAGAAGTGTTGAAAGGAGTATCAGGACCTGTTTCTTTGGCGAAAAGGCTCCATGCGTTCTTCATGGCGGAGAGATTGTACTCCTTAAGGTATAGAGGGAAACGGGGGTTAACAAGGCCATTCTTCTGGCATGGGACAGCATCGACATCGATTTGTGTCCACCTGGCAAGGTCACGGTAGTCTCCAGACTCGGGAGAGATGGCAATGGGGTTCAGATCGTGGAAAGGCTTGGAGATCTTGGGATCAATGCTCTTCACGCCTTCTTGGATGAGCCAGAAGAGGATGACAGGCTGTAAACATTAACTTCGGACCAAAACAATGGGCTCGTGATAGAAACTTACGTTTTCGGGGTCCGCAGTAGGGTCATGGACCCAGTAGGACCAGTTGATGACGCCCTCGGGCTGCTTTCGAAGCAGATGTTCATTGGCGGTACGATACAACTTCTCAACGTGCTCGCCACTGAAGACAAGTGTCTCGATGGCCCAGTCTCGGTGCTGGATCTCATACACCTTGGAAGTGATGGAAGTCACAATGCCAAAGTTGTGACCAGCACCCTTAAGGGCCCACCAAAGATCGGACTTCTTATCGATGGTCTTGAATGATCCATCAGCCAAGACAATGTTGAGCGAGACCCACTGATCTGCGATGATACCGTGATGGCCTTGGAGCCAGCCATGTCCACCACCAAGGCCTGGACCCATATAGCTAACGCACTCGCATGTTCCGGTCACTGATAGCGGTTAGCACGCCACCATTGGTAAGAAAACATCAAAGCGTACCGGTTTGCTTGTTGGCAGCCCAAAGTGTGTCGGTGACTTCTTTGGACCTTGTACCGCCACCAATAGTAACCGTCTTGCCGTCAGCGGCGACTTCGACCTTGTTCAGCTGGCTGAGATAAATCTCAATACCATGGTCCATGCGACCCAAAGTTGTGATGGCTCCGTGAGCAGTATTGTAGGCGAGGAAAGGAAGACTTTTGGAGTTGGCATATTTGACCTTTGGAAGCAGTCATTAGTATTTCTCATCAATTGTTTAGAAAACACTCACAGTCGTGGCGACGTCCTTCTCTGTACCCGGAACAACAACAATGTTGACCTTGGGAGCTTCCAGGACGGACCAACGAGTGGTAGCCTTTTCGAACTCGGCAGAGCCAGGACAGTAGACCTTTGCCGACTTGGATAACTTCTTACCAAGCTGGCTCAAATCTTCAGAACATGTCCCAATGGCATCGCTACGAGCAAAAGGAGTTGTCGCACATGTGACAGTGGTGCTCCAAGCTGCCAATGCTGCAAACACTTTACTTGAGAAATGCATTATGAGAAACCACGTGCAAATTCAAAACACAGCTTGGACCCTTAGATCAAAGACCCTTTCTAGATAAAGGATCGACGAGGTCCTGGTGCATATTTAACCTGCCTGGTTCGCCTTTCTCTCCCTACGTACCATCGGCCAACGTTACCCCGAAAAGCCAATCCTTGACAAATTCCCCTAACCTCTTCCTGCAGCCGAGGTTTGACAAGAAAAGGGAAATTATTCCTAGTATCCTTGTTGATGTCTATAGCCACCTTCTTTGTTCAGCATCCTGCATGTTAGTTCCTCCACCCTGTCGCAGGACAACGGAGATTTTGGTACGACCCGATCGAATATCTCAAAGTCATAGCGCGGAGATGGATCCATTTTAGTACCCGCGGTACGGGTACCAGCGCGGAAAATCCCTGACTTTTAGCTGAAACCCAGTATTTATTTCGGATCCTTATTCCCTGGGTTGCTGATCCCGAAGATGCAATTGTCCAATCGGGTTCCTGGACGTGATCTGAGTGCAATCTTAGAGCCATCAGCATCGATTTGTGGGAGGCCTACCGAGGCTTCCGAGGGCCTGTGGGTATTGGGACCTTTTGTCTTGTGAATTGCCCGAATGCTAAGAACGAAGAAGAAATGATCGTCAAAGGCTCAAGACGAGGTGTTGGCTGAGTGGAAATCGGATCTGAGATGGTAACAGAGCAGGTTGAACATCTCCCCAGATTGTCGAGGTAGCATTGACAGCGCCACCACTGATTCAACTGAGATCTCATATGCATGTAACATCCAAAAGGGAACATTTGAGCCAGTATTACAGTAGACTCATAGAATATGGTTATTTCTCATTACGTGCGTGGCGTTTTCAGCCGTACCTTGCCGTATCACAGGCTTTGACACTCAATTCTTGGCGCGTCATTTTCTTCATGAGCTAGCCAGACTTTGCCCTGCTACTGCTTAGCGTCAGGTACGGCTCGGTCCCTAATATTCCCAGCTATCCCCGACCACCAACCAACTGAACATTGCATGTCTAGCATGGCCAAGAGGAGGCAGGAAACCCAAGGACGAGCGCCAAATGACAAGAAAGAAAGAATTAGGTAAGTTTACTTTGGTTTGGCAGGCTACCAGAAAAGTTAATTTTGGCACCTGCCTGAGACGTCCTGGTTGCATGTGCGGACTAATCTCAGGGGTGCATATTCTGGGAAGCTTGTGATTCAGTGGAAACAAAAAGTGCTATGTGCATTCAGGCCCCTACCAGCTTACATATGGGGCGAAGTGTCCAGGACCCAGGCCCATGGGTCGCTGATCTTTGTTCTTTCTCTCTTCCTTCCTTTTGCTTCTGATACTTTTGTTGGTTCTGAAGATGTCGGACCCTGTCGTTGAAGGTTGGACGCTGTATGCGGTCGGCGTCGCTTCGACGATCCTCAGATTTTATGCTCGCATGAGAGTGAATGGTTGGAGGAGTCTACAGGCTGAAGATTATCTTATGGCCTTATCGATTGTTAGTTCTAGTCCTGCTTCGTAGACACGAATCGGATATTGACTTTATCAGGCCTTTTACACCATCCAGACAACTCTTGCATACAACATCGGGATCCTTGCCCATGGCCTCGCAAATAACGGGATAACAGATGCTCAGCGGGCGGCATTGTCACCTAGTGATCCAGAATATGACTTCAGGTTGGTGGTTTACTGCCGTCCATCTCCCGATAGGTTACTCACCGAAATGTCCAGGATAATTGGCTCGAAGATCCAGGTTGCAGGCTGGACCATATACTCCGCTCTTATTTGGTCCTTGAAGTTGTCCATGCTGTACTTCTACACTCGTCTGACGGTATGAAACCCCGAACTAATCGCAAAGACACTCATCTGACATTGACCAGACGGGGCTTGGCCGGCCTTATCGCATCCGGATATACGTGGGTTTCGGCCTTGTCATTGGCACATTCATTGCGACTATGATAGCCATATTTGCTGGCTGTCAGCCTTTTCACAAGTACTGGCAGATCAACCCAGATCCTGGCAGTGAGTATCAGAGTCTTGATAGCACAGATGTTGTGCTGACCCTTCATTTTAGACTCGTGTCAACCAGCCATCTCGAAACCTATTGTTTGGGTCTCTTTTGCAGCGAATATCTCAACTGATATCTACCTTATCGCAATTCCCCTTCCTATGCTTTGGGGATCGAGCTTGAAAATGATCAAGAAGATCGCCTCAACGATTGTGCTTGGAGCCGGTATCTTCGTACTCGTCTGCGCAACCTTGAAGAGTGTTTTCGTCCTCGTGGTACGTTCTCTTTGATATCTAATTTCTCCAATACTGTGACCTAACTTGGGCATGTAGGATCCCGTTCATGGAGCCGAGCTTGCTGGAAGCTGGGGCACTCGCGAAGCCTTTGTCGCCGTAATGACAACCAATCTACCGATCCTCTTTCCGCTCTTCAGGGTCTGGCTCACGCCAATCTTCGGAAGTGTATTACGCTCCTCTCATAAGACATCCTATCAATATCCTTCCGGTTTTCAGACAATCGGTGGAGGAGGACGAAGCGGCAAAAGCAACGACCCGAGCCGACGAGGACCTCCGACCGCGAACCCCATATCAGCGAATATGTCTTTCAATGATAGCGAGGAAAGGATCTTCAAGGCAGAAGCCCACCGTATGAACGACTTGACGGATCATAGCGCGTCCAAAGGGATTATAGTTTCGAATGTGGTTGAAGTAATTCATGAAGACAAGAAAGGCGGCAGTAGTAGGAACAGAGAAGGGTCTGAAGGGTCGTGGTAGAAACAAGCTCAATAACCGAGAATAGAAATGACAATAATATACAGTATACCAAAAAGACTTTACACTATCAGGGTCATGAGACATGACCCAGGGAGGTAAGAAAACTCAGGACCTTGACCCTGAGCGATGAAAACATTTAGGTAAATCTAGCCTAAGCTTAGGGGACCTTTGCTATGTTTATCTTGGCATAATATTTCTAAGCTTACATTTTTCTTGCTCCCCGAGGATACGTTGATTGAACAGTAGGCCAGGTCACATTTCATAGCTTTCTTTCTTGTTGTTATCAGCAAAGGTGGACTTCTTAAATTGTTTGCCTATCATAACATCACTGCAACAGATGGTTTATACCGAGCTCTACCAAGTTGCAACGACATTGGAGCCATGTGATGTGACAAAACCTCCTAGTAACCTGGCCTTGATCCCGTGGCTGCACGGTGGAGTGTCTTCAGAGGTCAATGCCTTCTTAACACTCCTTATCCCATGAGCGCCATACGCCTTCAACTTTAAAGTTACCAGCGGGTTCCAACTCCCTAATGTGCTTGTAGTAGGAAAGACAAGTACCAGGGCTTCCGCCATCATGGGCGTAAGAACGGCATGTCGTCCCGTCTCCAACGACAGCGCATCCGGCCTTGCAAGCGGCCAAATCGGTCTTCAGGCGCCGAGATAAATGACCGGGATCATTCTTTCCCAAGATACCACACCGAGCACAGCTCGGGTGTGAAGATCCCGAGCCTGCTGCAGCGGCGGTAGCTTTGCACTCGGTCAGCTCAGACTCGAGCGCAGCCTCTCGTGCAAGGCAAGCTTCCTTGGCCTCTGCATCGATCTCGGCAAAAGGATCAGGCTCAACGAAGGGGTCATCGATCTCAACCTTGGCCATGTAGATGGCGTCTGATCTGGTGCGATCTTCTCCATCGAGCTTGGAGACGATGCGTCTCTTGGAGGGAGGGTGGTATGAGCAGACCTCGACGCCAGCAACCTGGCAGAGGGCAGCGCAGGCTTTGGCGGAGGCTATCCCCTCGCGAGTGGTGCCCGTGCGATACTTGTTGCACTTGTGCTCTGCAATGTAGTCTGGGGTGATTCTCTCGCGGTGGCCTTCGACGCATCAGCGATGACATGAGAAGCACCGAAAATCGCGGCCAGGCTATAGATGACAGAGGCTTTCATATTGCTGGTTGGAGATAAGCAAGTGTAAGAATTGGTAATGGGGTAAACTCGGAGAGATATCTTGATTCAGTGGTTGGAGTACTTGTGATTTGATGAGGAGAATGGAACGACGAATACCGGAGAGTCGAGGTACTTATACCTGATTTTCCCCCTCATCGCAGCCCTTCGTTTTCTTTTTAACCTATCGCTATGAGACAAAGATGTCTGTTACTTCAATCTTACTATGGGCTCAATATGAGCCCCTCAATCAGCACCTTGCTTCAACGAGGCATGAGCTTGCAGATCTCTGTTGATCCTTCCTTGACAACCTCGTAGTCGTGAGAGCTTTGAGCCTGCTCCCTGAAGCATAGGGTTTATTGGCCAAATTTCAGCTAACTCATGATCTCCCGCTCTGATATCCGAGAGCGGCATTTAGTTCAGCTCTTGATGGTCACTTGGCGCATACATAATGAGACAAGGTAGTGAGACGATTGGAGCAAGATGAATCGCACATGTTCCCTTGTGTCACCACCGAGTCTCAGATGTATACAAGGAGCCCTTTGCGTAAAGGATGATCGGGGGTTTAGGAAAGGGGCTCAGGGTCAAGAAAAAGTCAAGACTTGCCACGGTATTACCAAAATAAACTCATTGGA
This sequence comes from Fusarium sp. HKF-74, assembly GCA_021223625.1. NCBI lineage: Eukaryota > Fungi > Ascomycota > Sordariomycetes > Hypocreales > Nectriaceae > Fusarium > Fusarium sp. HKF-74. Next base: position 300,366 of record JAJFAS010000014.1, read on the forward strand.
GAGCCTCCTAATCTCATGCTAACTTACTCAGATCTTTTTATCACTCAAGATTGAGGTTCCAAGTTTTCTAGCTCCCTGAGACGGCATACTACTTGAGTGATAATGTCAAGCCCAATCTTACATGCATGTTCCACATACCAGTTGGGATATTCTTGCTGCTTTGGGTCTTGGCTGCAAGTCATCAACTCTTGCCCAATAGATATTCCAAGACTGAATACATAGAGTTCAAAGATTTCAGCCCCGATGTAGATCACTGCATGGCTGACTAGATTGAGATTGCCGAGTCAGATGGGGCGAATCGGATGTCAGATCTGGAGACACGGGATTTGCGCGGGAGGACGATCAAAGACTTGCATTTTTCCGTCGACCACTTAGAAGTGGCGGAATGGGATACAATGCGGGTTGGCCCATCGGACCGTCGCAGTCCAGCCGCAAGTTGGCTGACTTTTACGAGGTAATCAGGCATTGGTGAGTCCACATCCAGTTGTTGATCCGGCAGGCTAGACAAAGAGTAAGACATGCCGCGAATCGAAGGGTATCTGGCAGAACCCGGGTTGTTTTGTTTGCGGATATGCTGTAGGTTTTCCTACAGCTTTGGTGACTCGCTCACCTTGACAAGAAAGCTACGTACGTCTATTAAGCGTTCGCCGACAATGTTTGATGCATACTGAGTTGCGCAAGCTAGTGTCATCTTAATCTGGTCCCTGATTGTAGATAAAGCTACTATCTGTGTCCAGATTCACACGAGCTCTGATTTTCACAACTATAAAGGCCATTGGAGGACGTACCAATTCCGTGATGGCAGGCAACCGAAATATATTGCTGAGAAGAGACAGGCCTTATCGAGCATAGTCTTTAATCGTGAAAGCGAATACTTGATCTCGCATAAAACCCTGACCATGTTACACCCAGCATTGCTCGGGAAGGCTGCCCAGAACATGTCTAGCACTTATCGTATGGCCGACAATCACTCGATGGCTCGATGCCAGTCCCTCACTACATCCTGCTCTGAGGATCTCATCTGCATTTATTCACACCTCGTAGAACATCAATGTGACTTAAGTTAATCAGCCTGCAGCGTTAAGGCTCTCATGGATTCACAGTTGCAATGGCACGCCGCAAGCTGAGTGTAAAGCGAGCACGCACTAACAAGTATTTCAATTGAGGAAGAGAAACAAAATAGATGATGGTCCACGCTTATTCCCAGTGAGCGGGCGACGTTTCGCGATACGGCATCTCTCATGAGATGGGCATGTTGCTCATCACACTTTTGTGAGAATGGTCTGATGTGACTGTAAGAATTGGCGCGTGATGCAGTCGACGCGGGATGTAGTGAAGCGCCCGAAGTGCCGAGGTTGCAAAAGGCATGCTTTGACACCGCAAGTTCTAAGTTTGCCGTTGTGTGGTAAAGGGCGTTGTCAGTACGGTGAGTTGTTCAGTTATGATCTGACCTCTCACCTCACCTCACCTCACCTCACCTCACCTCACCTCACCTCGGCATGCAGGTGAGGACGCGCGGACTGAATAAAAACCCTGATCCGAAGTTCGGAGTAAGAAGTGACCAATTGGATTAAAAGTAAATTGGCTGTCAATTCCATTAGTGTTGATTACCCCAAATATAGTGTTTTTCTTTTATCGTGTCCATTCCGTGGGGAGCCAGACTAGACAGAGTCTGTTCTCTAGAGGCTCTTCTCATCCCGCGCGCTAGCTTTGGTTATGCTGCTGCCTACAGGGACGGTACCTGAGTTGACCGCTCATTGAGGATCAGGGACCTCAGCTTACCCCTGCTTCTTCAGCTCAACGACATGCATGGGACCTATCGCGTCGAGAGCCGCGACCATGAGGCTCATGCTGACATGGATCAAAGTAGGTCACCTGGACATGTCGACTTTTTTACTCTACCCCAAAGAACTTAACTCAACCCCACGATCCTTGGCTTGACCTTCAAGGTGTAGGTGGCCTGAGCCCTGAGCTTGTTTGAGAGGTACCCACTGTAGCTTTAGGTAGCTATCGCTCCACGATAAGAGGTCTTGATAAGCAGCAATGATGCAAGTTTTTCTGCCGATGACGGCGTGTGCAGTGCTGATCAGATTCTGCAGCGTCTGTAGTGGCAGCGCAGTGACTGCAGTGACTGAACAGTGAGGTTACAATATCAGGGCAGAATTTGAAACAGAGAAAATATGATGAAAATCTCTTTCATCATTCGCCACTAAAGAATTGACATGACAGGCAGCAAGATGTGATAAGCTGATAGAAGCTAAACTATGGGGCACTTTAACGTCACAGGCCCCATAATCTTGGGGCCCTTTGACCTCACCAACAAAACAAAACAAAGCCGGTCTCACCGCGGATCCACGGCTCCCACTCCACTAAGTTTTTAGCCACCACCACCACCACCACCAGAAAAAAAGAAAACGACAAAATCAATTGAGCAACAGAGTCCACCGAACACGGGGGAACGTTCGAGTTTTCGCTGCCCGAATTTATTCCGACCTCTCCCTCTCCTCTCCTCTGCTCTCCTTATCTTTTTATCGAAGAAACCACAAAACCCGGCGGTCAGCATCTGCATTTGAGCGGTGACCTCATTCCTCAAAACAACAAAACTTGATCCTCTCCTCCTCTTCACATTCACATTCACCTCTTCATACCAACCAACACCTCCTCTCTCAACACCTAGATACCCTCTCTCATTTCTCCTTCACACAATCACAATCACTACCGCCAAAATGACACAACGCCTAAAGCTCAACAGCAGCAACCTCTCCTCTATTGCGTCACAGCAGGGAGACCTAAAGGTCAAGGTCCCCTCCTACGACCGCAAGTCCCTCAAGGAGGGCATCGTCCACGTCGGAGTTGGTGGTTTCCACAGAGCGCATTTGGCCGTCTACGTAGACAACCTGCTCGAGAAGCATGGTGAGCGCGATTGGGCTATCTGCGGTATCGGCCTGCGACCCAACGATGCCGCCATGCGCGATGTCCTCAACGCCCAAGACCATCTCTACACAGTCATTGAGCGCTCTGCAAAGGGCAGCTTCGCCGATGTCGTCGGCAGCATCAACTCCTTCATTTTCGCCCCCGATGACCGTGAGGCCGTCATCGCAAAGATGGCTCACCCCGACACACGTATTGTTTCTCTCACTATTACTGAGAGTGGCTACTACTACAACGAGAACACCCATCAATTGAAGGACGAACACCCCGACATTCAGCACGATCTCAAGCCCGAGAATGAGAATGCCCCCATTAGCACTTTCGGCTTCCTCTACGCCGCTCTGGCTAGACGTCACGCTGAGGGCCGCAAGCCCTTCACCGTTCTGTCATGCGATAACATGCAGAAGAACGGAACCATCACCCGCAACATGCTCACATCTTTCGCCAAGCTCCGCAACCCTGAGCTTGCCAAGTGGATCGACGAGGAGGGTGCTTTCCCCAATGCCATGGTTGATCGCATTACCCCCAGCACCTCTGAGAACGACATCAAGTCGCTCGCTGAGAACTTCGGCATCGAGGATGCTTGGCCCGTAGTCACCGAGCCTTTCATGCAGTGGGTTGTCGAGGACAAGTTTGCCGATGGCCGCCCTCCCTTCGAGAAGGTCGGTGTCCAGGTTGTCTATGACGTGCACGACGTTGAGCAGTTTGAGAAGCACAAGCTCCGTCTCCTCAACGCCAGTCACTCCGCCATGGCTTACCCCGGACAGCTTGCTGGCTTCAAGTACGTCCACGAGGTCATGGAGCACCCCATCTACCGCAAGTTTGTCTGGCAGATGATGCAGGAAGAGGTTAAGCCTCTTCTCCCTGAGATTCCCGGCGTCGACATCGACCAGTACTGCAACACCCTCATGGAACGATTTTCCAACCCCACCATCATGGATCAGATTCCCCGTGTCGCTCTCAACGCCTCCGGCAAGATCCCTCAGTTCATCATGCCCTCCATCGCCGAGAACATCTGGGTTACTGGCCCCTTCCGCCGCTTGTGCTTCGTCGCTGCTGCCTGGTTCATCTACATCAAGGGAGTCGATGACAAGGGCAACACTTTCGAGGTTGACGATCCCATGCGCGAGAAGCTTCAAGCTCTGGCCAAGGAGGGTGGCAAGGATCCCCGCTCTATCCTCAGCGTCCGAGAGCTGTTCGGTGACGATTTGCGAGGCGACCAGCGCTTCCTGGACGAAGTGACCAAGGCCATGGAGCTCATCACCAAGGATGGTGTGATGGAGACCATCCCCAAGTATGTCAACTAAGGGATATCAGCGGCGTTACCAATCGACTTGTTCTGGGCAGGGAAAATTACAGCGAAGCGATGATGATGATCGGTTAATAAATGACTTTGGGATGGTGGGCTAGGGTTAGACGCGGGCTTGTATACCGTCCTAGAAGGCACACCTCAGATAGACATCAAGGGCAGATGCCCAAAAGTTTTAATGATTATGCCATGATTTGATGACGATTCGTGGTTACGAGGTCGTTTAAAGAAGTGACTGTCACAGTGTATTGCTTCTTCCAGTTTGGCCAGCGCAAATGGGTCCTCCATAAGAAGGCACCTGCCAGTGAGTCTGTGCAGTGTGTTTGTGAAGCATCAAGATGGGAGATACTGTGTCGTTGTTTGAAATTCGCGCTTGCCTCAGATGACGAACTGCAGTCGCAGAACTTGAAGAAACTAGAGCTAGAACACAATTTACCATCAATTCGTGTCTGAAATCGAGATATTATGCCAGAGTCTTCTCAGACGTATGCTTTTCTCGTGCTGTTGACCAAGCTGGCATTGAACAGACTGAGGCGAACCTTCCAAGTGGACACTTCTTACGATGGTACATGGGCCCAAGCATCACTGTATCTTGAGATAAACCGATATGCTTAGTGAGTCACGCGTACTGAAAGACTCATTATTGGTTTGAGTCTTTGAGATGATACTTGAGAGCTTCCTTCGGTATAAGAAAAGTATAAACCAAAATGAAGGATCCTACATCGGACTTGTACCTGTCATACACAAGTGTCGGGTGATAAGGCTCATGTTGCATAAGAAAAAGACGTGTGCGATTTACTCTGCACAACTTTACGTCACGGTTACAGCAAATGTCCTCGTGCTCATTTCGTGGAACCTTAACATTCATTCATTCACTGGCACATCACCAAGAAGCATCGGCAGAGACAAAGTTTATCATCAACGTGAATGCAAAGGTCGTAATTGCGTGAGACAAGTATATACATATTGTCAGTAAACCAAATAATCCGCATAAGAAAACGCGAATGGTTTATTCAAGAATTGAAATGTGAGTTCATAGCCCTGGTGAGTCGCTCTCATAACTTGAAGTGAAAAAGATACATCAAAAGATCGCTGCCAACTATCCCGAACCTAAGCATCCGTCCATGTCGGTGTTGACATTTAGTAAGGCTTGTCACCGATCCTGTATCATGATTAGCGAGTGTTGCATTAATGGTAGAGAGTTATGGGAACTTACATGTTACCGGGCTTCTGGTAGCGGGCGACAACCCAAGAGGCACCGGAGCTGTCCTTGGCGACGGCCATACCGACCTTGGTGGTGGTCTTCCAGACGCACTGGGTGTAGTGACCGAAGGACATGTAGTTAGAGCCGGAGATGGCCTCGCCGTTGTACTGGCTCTTCTCGCTCAGGAAAGCCTCGACAGCAGAAGCGAAAGGGTTGGAGCCGCTGCCCATGTAGAGGTTCTCGCCATCCTCACCCTGAGAGTGTTGGAGGCTACCAAGCTGGGCCAGGTGGTCGGCCCACTCCTGGGCACCTGAGGCAAGAGAGGCGTCCCAAGTGAGAGGCTCGTTACCGACAGCCTTGCGGGCCTCGTTGTGGAGGTCGAGAGCCTTCTGCTGGTCAGAGTCGAGGTTGGAAGATCCAGAGCCAGAGTCGGAGCTGGGCTGAGTGGCAGCGGGGGCCTCTTCTTGGGTGGTGGCGGGCTCCTCCTCCTGCTCGGGCTCGGGGGCGGCGACGTAGGTGGGCTGGGGAGCAGGGTTCTTCTTGGGCTTCTTGACGACGACGGGGGCGGGCTGCGACTCCTGGACGGGGGCGGCGGGCTGCTCGGGAACGTAGGTGGCCTGGGGAGCGTTGCCTCCAGCGGTCACGTAGTGAGTGACGTACTCATACTCGGTAACAACGACCTCGTTGTAGCGCTTGTTGCCGTTGCCCCAGGGAGCGGCCATGGCGCCAGCGGCCATCATGGAAACGATGAAGCTTGAGAAATGCATCTTGATTGAGAGTTTTGTTGTTGTTGTAGTTGTTGTTGGTTAACGTCACCTGGACTGGGCTGTAAAAATTGTTCGAGTTGCTTTAAAAAGAACGTGTTAAGGAGTGAAAGAATGTAGAAATGATCCTTCAAGGATGAATGAGTGGTTTGCTTGTTAAGGAATGAGTGACAAGACGATTGAGTCTGGAGAGGAAAAGAAGCAGAAGATGGGGGGACGGGAATCAAGGTTATAATATAGTTGTACGGCAGACAGCCAGCGTCATGATCCCATTGGATGAGACATGTCAATGATCCCGACAGTTGGTGTGGTGCCATGTGAAAAACGAAATTCGATGTGCAAGCCTGGGCCCTGGGCCTTGCAGGCAGGGACAGCAGACAACGTCGAATTGATTGAAAGAGCGGAGTTCTGTGTTTCAAAGGGATGATGCTCCGATGGGCTGCTCGATCCAGGGGTAGACAGACTAAACTAGCTAGACTAGACCAGGGTTAAAAAGAAAACCGTTGATGGCCTCAGCTTGCCGAACCAATCGATACGAGGTCTCGCAGCTGACACCCGAATCTCCGGATGGGAAGGCTAGGAAGCTCGGGTTGAGTGTGGGGAGGGATGCCACACTGAAACCCCTCATACCAGTCCTGCAATTCTAAATCCTTACCCAGATCTTGCCTGCGTGTTTCGCCTTGACGCGGCAATCAGCCAGCAAAGAGACGAGATGACATGCCGGGGCTTGTTCTTGGATCAGGGACCGAACATGCCGGCGCGGTATTTTGACGCCACTACCTAGACGAGGGCGGCAAAAGGTTCGTACCATAATCATTCGCCGCCCTTGGCCACCACAGGGGATGGGATGGGATGGGGGAATACGAACGGTACGTGCAGCGCTTTAGTGCATTCTTTGTGATGATGATGAGCGTCAAGGTGCACAAAGCGCATCTAAGACAGAATGAGCTTTGGTGTCGTCCAGTCTCGGCGCACAGACTTGGACTATCCTCATCCCCCCCGGGTTTTCTGTAATCACGGGCGACGCCTCCCAATATAAAATAAAGTTGCAAGTTCGTAATGTGATCCCCGAGTACAGGGATCTGCCGCCCAGGGCCAGGATGTTTTCAAGATTGATCGAAATCAGCCTTGAAAATTGGCAGTGATGCAAAACACCCTGCCAAAGCCCCAACAAATTCTCCTCACTCACTCATGCCCTTACGTGATTATTCTCCTTCCTTCCATATGCAAGTGAGAAAGGGGGCCGAGACGACCGGTCGTGTTTTGTCAAGCTTAAAAAGTTTGCTAGCTTTTTCTTGACTCGTTTGTTCCGTTGCCTCTGTAACAGGCTAACTGCAGCTACTGCAAGGGACAGATGCACTATATCATTGGTCCACGATGGCTGGCACTCCGCCAAACTTGCAATACATGCCACTGTCCGCTCACTAGAATGTCATCGAACGCGGCCCAAGACCAGCAAAAGAGCAAAAAGGGGTTTCAACGAGAACAACAAACTCCTCATACAATGGATCCCTTTAGTTTTAGCTGTTGAGCATGTTTTTGTTGAAACAGCCATCGGTGTTTTGAGTCTTCTTTGTCGGACCTCGCGGGTGCAGACCGTCATCGAAACAACGCCACAGCGCTTCTCCCTGACGAGAGCCCAATCACCTGCAAGCGCCCTCTGTTTCTCACCGTACGCCAGGCGGTCGATCATAGTAAATGCACGCCTCGTGTGCACCATGTTTCCCCCGACATTTTTCGCGCAGGTCTCACAGAAGGTCAGTGAGTGACTGACTGACTGCAGTGATCGGCGAAGGGAAATCTCTCGTCTGCCGATGCTAAAGAATGTTCCTGATGATCGGAAGCTGGCGCTGGCACTTGAGGTTGCATCTGCCCAAATGATCCGCTTTGGATGGACGTGCATTTCATGGCAGACTAACCTACTAACCTAACGTTAGCCGGTCCGTGTTCAAAACTTCAAGAAATTCTGCCCTGCAGGCACAGGGGCCCCGAGAAGGCTTATTTCCGATAGGATTCTGGATGACTACGATTCGTCTCGCATTGATATTTGATCATTTCCGAGCCTTGGAACCGGAAACTGGGATCGTGGCTTGTCAAATTTCACTGTAACAATGAAGTTTCAGCTCCCTCATCCACTGATTCCTCCTCAAGACACGATTGTTTATCCGTATCCCTCTGGGCCTCTGATCGGGCGGCTTTGTTTCCATGCTGCATGCTGCATGCTGCACTGTGTGCTGTGCCTTGCTGTGCTGTGCAAAGAACTTGGCGAGCGGGGAATGCCAAGTGGGCTACGCATAAGCAGACCGACTTTGATGAAACAAGCAGCGACTCATTCAAAGAGACGGTTCTTTGAAGATATTTTCAGACATTGTATTGTATCGTATCGTATCGTATCTTGGTCACATGAAAGGCGATCTACACAAAGCCAAAGCGCTGTCCGTATGCACTAATGACAGAAATAATGGACAGGTCTGGGCTCTTTTACGCACGAACCAGCAATCTTAAACTTCCCGTATTCCTCTGAAACCGCCACATCAGCTGCCTTCCTAACGAGGCCATGGCTTGCGACTATTGCTTTGTCAGATTGATTAATTTCTGCCGGCGCCTCACCTTGCCAGATCCTTGTAGCACGGCATTTATTCATCATTATACGACGCTTACAGGGTAAACAACTCTCATGAGGAAGTTTCGCCGTGAATATGCGCGTATAGCTGCGATGCCAGGTCTACGGTCTGAAGAGTAGTTCATGCGACATGTGAAGCTCCACGATTAATGGCGTGGATTATCACCTGCGAAACTGTTGATTTGTCAATAAGAAACAAGGAAACATAATAGTTTGTCTCAAAGATTCAACAAGATGCTGTATGCTTACAGGCATCAGAAGCAATTCACTCTGGTCCAAACAGTGGAGAGTTGTCAAAAGAGGTATTCAGGGTAAGTCAGTCACTTATTCACAGCCAGCGTCCAGTATCAGAGTTGCAATGCGATACGAATATTAAATGAATGAGTCCAAATCTTGCAATGATCAAGTTGACAGATTCATCTTAAATTGAAACCTGACATGACCTTTACAGTTTATATAACCTATAAACCTTATTTTAAGATTTCAAGATCTGTGAGTCGTGAGATACTGCTGAAGCTCAATTCCACGATTTGTACGCAGAATACCAACTTCAAATTTCACACACATTAACTGACGAATTTACAAGCACAAAAGTAATATCCGCTTCACAGTAGCTACGAATGATTTCGAAGATTGCTGGCTCATGAGGCAGCGAACGCGACTGTGATACTACACTAACTGATTTAGCTCTATCAGAGTGCAAGATGACTCTTATCTGCTAGGCCATCAACAGTTGGTCTTATCGATAAGCACAAACGTGACGGCAACCCCGCGGTTGTTGATTATTTTGCGAACCTCATCATTGGTCAATTACTCATACCGCAATCAGTATAAGTAAGCCCTCTGCGTCATGATTACGCCGATATCTCTAATAAGGTTGATGTTATCTTGCATTTACCGAAGACTTACAAAGCTCATGTCAGCGAATGTCGTGTCGTGATCCCTGAATATGCACTTAGAGGCTATACGAGCCAGCCAATGTCGCATTTGGCGCTGACAACCGTGAGCAATTTATCGTAGGCGTTGTTCAAGCTCCCCAAGATATGCTGTCCTGCCGGGTCCTCATCACGTACCAGGCACCATTGGGTCCTTCTGTCTCACGTATTACATCAATATACTGCCTAAAAGTTGCAAACTCCTCCTTCTGTAAGCCAAGACGCTTCTTGTCAAGTTCCGTTCCATCCGGTTTCAAAATGAACCCTCAGGCGGTGGAATCTCCCTTGTCACAGTCGGCGACATTCCTCGTTCTCTCGGCAACAGACAACCCGGATGCCAACAAAACAATCCGATCAACATTGTCTAGCATTGCAGACATTACCAAGAACATATCAATTCGCCATCAAACCGCTAATCTCTCATGTACTGTTGGCATTGGAAGCTCGGCATGGGACCGATTGACCAAACTCCCTCGGCCTAACGAGCTACACCCTTTCAAAGAGTTCAAGGGATCAAAGCATACTGCTGTGTCGACGCCAGGTGATATATTCTTTCATATTCGCTCTGAGAGAAGAGATATGGCATTTGAATTTGAGAGACAACTCATGGATAGACTGGGTGATGCTGTCAAGCTTGAAGACGAGACCGTCGGTTTTAGGTATTTTGACACGCGCGATGTTCTTGGATTTGTCGATGGGACTGCCAATCCAGTCGGCCCCGATGTCAAAGACACGGTGCTTATCACTGCACAAGATGACTCGGCTGCTGTAGGAGGCAGTTATGTCGTGGTGCAGAAATATCTTCACGATCTCAAAGCATGGAAGACTCTCAAGACAGAACAGCAAGAAGACATCATTGGGCGCACGAAGCTGGATAATATTGAGCTTGACGATGCGGAAGAAGGGCAACAGCAGTCCCACAAGAGTCTTGCTACGATTGAAGACGAGGGAGGAAGTGAGCATGACATTCTACGTGATAATATGCCCTTCGGATCTCCGGCTCAGGGTGAGTTTGGCACATATTTTATCGGGTACTCGAAGAAACTTTGGGTCATCGAAAAGATGCTGGAGCGCATGTTTGTCGGTGTTCCGCCTGGGATGCATGATCGGATTCTCAACTATTCCAAGGCAGTTACAGGCTCGACATTCTTTGTACCATCGGCTGATTTTCTTGCTGGACTTGATGATGATTGATTAGCGGGCGAACTGTGATGGACTCAGAGAAGTATAAGAAAATCAATAAGCATAAAACGACCATAGATCTGTCAGTAGTTTGTGAGAGTCGCATAAATTATGCTATCCAACCCCTACCCCAGCCTCACTATAATCATAGATTTCCTGTGCCACATGTTTACTGCACAGTAAACGCACCCTCAGTAGCTATCTCGGCCAATTAAATGTCACATTCGGTGCTGATACGGGCCGATCAGATCGACCTTCCCACCACGTCAATAGCGTATATAGCGTACCTTATGGTGATGTAATGTTAGACAGATCCCTCGCAATTTCGCTCATAATTACTTCGAAACCACGGCGCGTTTGCAATCTTTGCCCATTACCAAATACTTTGCCAATAAATCGTACGATGTCCAATGCCGGCATCACCAAGAATCCACGCCCGAAGCGGAAGAACCGACCTCGGCCTTTGCCGCCCGATGTCACGGCTAGGAACCTGGCTATCGAGAAACAACGCCGTGGTGAACTAAAAGAAGATTTTCTGGTGAGACAACCTGTGGTAAAAATCTCAAGATATCATTTAGTAACCTTGTTGTGGCGCTATGTTAGGAACTGGCGCGCCTGCTGCCCGACCTTGCCAATACTCGACGACTTACAAAAGTTCTCATCGTAAATAAGAGCATAGAGCATGTGCGAGAACAGCGCGAACTTTCCATAGCGGCAGCTTGTGATATGCAAGAAGTCATCGACCAAAACCATGAGCTTGTCGCTGAGGTAAATGCTCTGCGTGCGCAGATTGGAGGACCATCTATGCCTCAAGTCCAGGTCAAGCCCATGACCCAGGCTATGACCCAACTAGCTGAAACAAAGAACCACGTCTTCGGAGCCTTCCCTGCAGGTTTTGGAGACAACTGGGCACAGGAATACTCCCAGGTCCAGCATGAGATAGCCCGTGAAGCGGGCTTCTCGACCGATAATTCTTACGCCCCCCCTGCCTTGCAAACAGACGTCAATATTACACCAGACACCATGCAAAGCAGCCTAGAAACTACGCCGGGATCTGCACCTGTGTCAGCATACCAGGAACCGCAAGGTAACTTCAACTTTTGTCCGAACACAGCGGCTGAGGCCAGCTTCCCTTTCCCAGATCTTCTGGGTCTTGGTCATTCTTATTTGGATGATCCTTTAATGGCGAGTCCCTGGACACAGGGAGGTGTGGATGGGGATTTGGCTTGGGTTGATGGTCTCAGTGAAAGCGATGTTTTATCTTTTCTTCATCATAGTGTAGGAGATAATGAGATACAGAGTTGTATTTAATGAGAGTTTCCTATCGGCACGGAGAAAAAGGAAACGATAATACTCAGAACTGCTTCGAAGCTTCCTCGATTGCATCTCGGCTCTGCAGCTCGTTTGCCTTGAATGCCTCCAGAGCTTCGTCAAGACCCCTCTGAGTAATAGTATCAGCAGCGATGGCCTCGGTCAGTGCGGCCCCGTTGTCTGCCGGATAGTTGATAGCAAGTGATGGAGGTCCAGACCAATAAGGACCGGCAAGGGGATCAACTTTTGCCAGATGGGCAAGTCGTTGTGACGGGGTGCCGGTCTTCATGCGAGAATCACTACAAGGTGGCGGGCTTGCTTCAGCATCCAGTAGCGAGAGCAGGAGGAGGATATTCTCAGGAATAGTGGCGTGATCACAACCGAGCTCAGCCATGGCTATTGCCTCACGAGCGGATATGAAGCTGAAAAGCAAAGTCAGTACCAAGGTTTCTCACCCGCAGAATTCTGCTAACTACCTTGCTGGCTTGAGTAGTGGCTGCGTCTTGCCAGTATCTTCTCGAAGGCGCTTGTAGATGTGCTGGATTTGTACGATTCTGGGTGACATAGGATGATCGAGAGCCGGGTCTTCAGCATTGGGCCACTGCTCTCGGTTGGTATGATACCAAGGGACTATGAGGATGTGAGCATATGGAAACAGTCACATAAACAAGACAGCACCTCACAGTTGTAGTAGGGGCTAATAGGTAACGTCTCTGCCTGGCTCGCAGCAATGGCCTGGGAGACAGAAAATAGAGAAGTTCCCAGCGTGCGAATCCCTTCTCTGAGTAGAATCGGACTGGCGTTGAGAGCAGGACCGGTGCACGGAATCTTGATACAAATTCTATCTTTCGAGATCCCAAGCTTCTCGAACTCGCTTGCATAGGACCGGGCCTGGGCCACAACTTTTCTTGTGTCGTATGCGTGAAAAGCTGAGGTCTGAAGCAAGACACGTCCCTGGATGTTCTTTATGTTTTTGGCACACAGCAGGGCACTCTGCAAACCATGAGCTGAACAGGTGGCTACAAGATAGACAATGTGACTTACCATGCGATCAAGGATTACCTCCCATCCTTCGTCTTTGCCTTCTTTGACAGTTTTCAAGAATAACTCCCGGTTCTCGGGAGAGATCATTTGCTCATAAACCAAACGCTGATTGCTCGTTTGATCATGTGGCTTGAAAGGCAGAAATCTCTTCGCCTCTTCTGGATCCATGCAGTCAATGTCGATCTTGACTATCAAATACATCAGTACGAACGATGGTGATGGAGGAGAGGAAGGGCTGTCGTACCTTGCTCTTGGAGCTTGTCAAGCCAGGTGACTTTACTCATGGTGAATGGTCAACGTATGGAGAGTACTGAGGTTATAAGTTAGAAAGTGGCTTAGAGAACCTGTAGAGCAAGAATAATAGAAGGAATCTCCTCATTTATAGTTAAACGAGACCCATGAAAGATAATAAAATCCTTATGGGCAAGACAGCGGAAGACGTCGTGGGAAGTAATGGGTGAGACACTAATGCACGGACTGTACAGTTACTTAAACCCTCGGACGTATCAACCAATGTTGTGAAATGGGAAGTACTGTACAGTGCCCAACCATTCCAAGTGCCGCAGACTGTCCATTTACCTCGTGCGCGTGGCGACTGTACAGCCATGGCATAACGCCAGTGGTGTTTAGTTTGCCATAGCTGGTATACATTGAAAAGAAGAATCACATAACAAGAGTCTACTCATGGTCTCTATGCGAAATACTACAGAGCACTTCTCACGAGATGGAAGTTTTGACTGATTATTATCAGGCAGGTTATCAGTAGATGGCCAGTATATTAACAAGGGTCGCCCTGTCCTTATTATTTAAAGGGTTCAGAGTAATCGAATTATATCTGTAGCTGGTTGGGACTAAGTGTACTGCTAATACTTTCTCAGGGGATCTCTAGAAGACACTGATCCCGCCATCTACAAGGATATCTGCACCTGTGATGTAACTGCCTGCTTTGCTTGCGAGCAAGATAACAGCACCTGTGAGCTCCTCCGGATTTCCCATGCGACCAAAAGGAGTTCTCTTTGCCCAAATAGCTCTATGCTCGGCCAAACCGTCTCCCTCATTTAGAATAGTGTCCATGTACCCAGGACTGATACTATTGACACGGATGCCGTGTACCGCCCACTCTGCGGCAAGTGAACTTTTCATAGAGATGACTGCCGCCTTGGCCGCATTATAATGGACTTGAGGTTGGGGAAAATTGACTATGTGGGCAGATATGCTTGCCATCAGGATGATAGAGCCACCGGTTCCTGCGCCTGCGATACGCTTTGCAACAGCTTGTGCTACCAAAAATGAGCCCGTGGTATTGACGTTAAACATAGTCTTGAATTGCTGTGAAGTGATGTTCAAAGCATGCGCAGCAAAGGCGATGCCTGCAAAGCAGAGGCAGATGTTAACAGGCCCAATGGTTTGCTCCGCGTTGGCAACGGCGGCTTCAACGGACTCGGGATCTGTCACATCAACCTTGGTAAATGTGATCTTCGCCTCAGGAAAGTCATTTTGAAGACTGTTAACTGTAATTTGCCCAGCATCAGGATGTAGGTCAAAGATAGCCAGTCCTTGCAATCCGTGTTCAAGCAGAGCTCGACAGGCGACAGACCCGATATCGCCAGCGCCCCCAGTCACAATGGCATTGCCTGTGACCGAGAACCGAGCTCGTGCTCGATCCAGAGATGTGTTGATGGAGGAACCATGATACGGGAGAGATGTTTTGGACTTGATTGAGCCGTCACTCAATTGCATTGACGGAGGAGCGCGAAACTTGAGCTCAGATCGGGCGACGGACATTTTGACCAGGTGATGAGGGGTAGTAGTACAGTGAAGCGATTGATACAGAACAAACGACGAGGAATGAATTGAAACTATATCGTCAACGAGAAATACAGTGGAAAAGCAGTATTCAAGTATCTTAAATGAAGATTCTCAACTCGACATCCATGTATTGATTACTCCGACCCAGTCTTGAATAAGATCCATATTCACTGGTGTCGTAAGCTGCTGCTACTGTACAGTAACACGCTGATCACTGGGGCTGGTCAGCTTCCCAACCAATGAATATGGCCGCGTGCTTGTTACTGTACAGTAACTGCATTAGTGCTCACAACCTGATCAGTCGCCTCGGGAGAGGCCAAAGAATTGCAGCAAGCGTCGTTTGCCAACATGTTGCAGGTGCAAAGATAAGCAGCCTTGGCCAGTATTGATAGCAAGTTTGAAGTCGGAAGCAAATGGTATGACTACAAATGAAATGTTTATTGTTTCTCCGATGCCATTTGGCTCATCGGATATGAAATAGCTATCGGTTCCTAGCCTCCATCTATTTGACAAGCTCCCACTCCTCACCAAAGCCATCAGTCTTCATAACAGTAGCACTTTTAAGGTCGCCGGCCTCTCCCTGGGCAAGATACATGTTCTTCAAGTCACTGTAGTACATGCGGCAGCTATGTCCACTGAGGACGACCTCGCCGTTGTCATTGACGCTGACATACTTTTGAGCAGAGCCTCCAACTGCGCTCACGGAGATGTAGTCCTTGCCGATGATGACAGTCCTGTTTCTGTCGCTATCGCGCTCTCCGTCCAGCCGGAAGGTGAAGCGAGTACGGCCCTGCTTCGTTGCATAGATCAAACCGCCCTTTTCGAGCCAGTATAGCTCTGGGCTAGACTTGGACCGAATGTAGTAACTGCAGTACGTTAGACACAAACGCCTCGGAAGAATGCCTTGCGGGAACTTACGAGTCACCGCTAAGGACGCTGACTCTTGGAGGCTGAGCGAAGTTGGAGATGATGCGACCGTCTCGATCATTCAGCAAAGTGTATATGATCTTGTTCAAGAATGAAGGAGCCAGGTCCCACGCCTGAGCGCCGCTGCCCCAAGAGTAGAAATCGGGGCCGAGACGCTTGACATGCTCTGGATCCTTTGTAGAGGCCTCGCGCCACCACTCATCGATGGTCTCAGCATCAGGAGCCGTAAGAAGTTACCGATAGTTGGGCTCAGAAGTTTGCTAAGAGAAGGTCAAGATGCTGGTTCCCTGATGGCTGCTGATGTTGAGACGTACCCATTTGAGGAAAGCGTAGTAAACCATGATGGGCTTTGGAAGATAGTTGAAATCAAGGAAGAGTTGAAAGCGTTTGAGAGCTTTGATGAGGTGAGTGCTGAGTTTTGGATGAAGAGGTTCTTCAAGGCGTTCTCAATACCATGCTTTATACGCAGCTCCTGATCATACACCGACCTTGACGCTCGGACAAGATACAGAATTCTTCACTCGATTCAACCATGCATGCTAGATGATCATATTCATCGTATTATGGCGTTTACACAGATGAAGTCCTCTCAATCTCCTCTTTTCGTAGACATATCATCGTCATTTCCTAGCGCTTACAGATGTCTCAAATGGTTCAAAACCAGTTTTGTCTCAATATTTACCAACTAGGAATCTCCGCATTGAAGAAGGCTGGCTGAAGAACCCCAGAAAGCCTGCCGAAATGAACATATTCCAAGGATATTAAGACAGCAGTCTATCGGAAGAGTTCCGTCAGTATTTGCCTGGTAAACGCCGACGTCAATCCGAGACAGAACTGAAAATCCCATCTCAAATGGGATAGTAAAGACACGGGATGCTGTATCTGTCTGACAGCTTCATTGATCTGCGTCACATGCTGGTTCGTCGCAAAAGCATAGCGAGATGCGGGCACATTCCTCATGTATGTAGATGCACCCAAAGTTTAGTGATGACGACGAAATTACCAGAGTCGGTCTCAGCCCCCTCATCTGCACAGACTTGAATGCATATGATGTCGCAAGTTGGCTAATGAAGATGCTAAAGGTCTGCAGTGTCTAAGAAGATCCCTGCACAAGCATCTCAGCTGAGGCCGCTATCATGCAAGGACGGGCATGGCTAGGAGCGGCCTGGCTAAGTTTGATGGGAGCTGTATAAGAGAGAATCGGGAAACAAAATAAGGCATACAATTGGATCAAACGAATGTATGATCTACGGAGACCTCAGAGACTAACTTTGGCAAAACGGCCTCTTCTACAAGTTAGGGATGGCCTGTCTCAGGTAAAAACCCCTTCCGCCGGCACGCCCGATGGCCCGTTCCGAGCTCGGTGCTGATCGTCTGCAAATCCAAACCTTGAGACATACTAAAAGGAGGCTTAAAATCCGCATCTACATACGCGTCGCGGTAACATTGAGACAAAGGTTCACCTAGAACGGCAAGGGATCGGCCAAGACGTGCAGCTGAAGGCCTCACATTTGACACATTTTCTAGCAATATGACTATCTTTTCCTAAAAGGAAGTTGAAATAGTGAGAAGAGGCTGTGAAGGTCTCCAAAGAAGAAACTTTGGCTTCTGTAGGGATGGGAGGCAAGCTTTTTGGCCGTCAAAAGCGAGACATTATTTGCGATAGTGGCCTATGAGCTCATATTCGCAAGGTCCGACTCCCCGGTATTATTGTCAAAGTCCCAAGATTGGCATCGTATGGCGATCCTCCCTCGTACCAAAACAGCTTTGATAGGCCCAGAACGTCCTTCCCGGAAGAAAGTCTCAACATTTCGTGTTTTGGTAGAAAAGACGCAGTCAGTAGACTATCGACGCGAAGGTAGCTATCAAAAGGGTAACAAAATGGCTGAGACTACCGAGCAGGGGAGCAAGGATAAGCTAACAATCTACTGAAACTTCTCCTAGGATATGTTAGGCTTATCGAAGTACTTGCGGTTACACCACTAGCCCTTTCGCTATCTCCCACATAGTATCCTTGGGTGAGATGTAGCTAAGAGTACGGTTACACCAGGACTAGGTTTGCGATTACCGGAAAGTCTTTGGGGACATCAAAGCCAGGTTACGATAGTTTCATCCCCGCATCTTAAGGATGCAATTGAGAGACAATCCCTGCTCAGAAGGGACAGCTGTAGATCACCACCAGCCACCGAGCGGCACAAGTGAGACGAAAGTCCCATTCTGAATCAAACCCCAATAGCAAGTCAAACAACGAATTTCGGCCGGAGCAGCGACATCCGAGAATTGACGGCCGTTCTCAAACGCCAAAGATTTCCAGCCATGGCGCTGCTGGGACGGGATACACGACTGCCAAGGTATCATGCCGTCAACGAACCAAGAGTCTTCAACTTTAGATCGCAATAAAGACTGAAAGCAAAACATTGGGAAGAACTTTTGTACATAAAAGAGGACTCCATTCGCACTCCAACTTCGTAATCTCTCCTCATCTCCCCATCCTCCTTCACCTTTCTCCTTCCTTTCCCAACCATGCATGAATCCTGGAAGACCATATTCGCGCTCTCCAGCTTTGCGCTGACCAGCACAGCAAAGGACGTTCCGTTCGATGCTCGTCTTATGGTACAGCAAGCTGGACTGCCTTCCGTGCTCACCAATGGCTCTGGCCCGCCTCCCCAGCTTGACATCCCAAGCACACGTCCAGCTCGGTCCATCGACCTGAGCCAGATTGTGCCCGTCCAAGATGCTTCTGGTAACAGCCGTTGCTGTCCCATTGGAACTGTCAACGATGGTACTGGCTGTGTTTTCCCTCACTCGTCTGTCTGCCCTGAGGGTACTCGTCTTGAGGGAAACACGTGCATTAGCGAGAAGCCGCCCAAGTGCCCTGATGGTCTGATCTACAACGGTCGCAACTGTATCGGCACCGCACCTAGCTGTCCCCCTGGCAGCCGATTCAACGGCGAGTCCTGCGAGTCTGAGGCCGAACCGCGTTGTAACCCTGGGTTCACATACCAGGACGGTAACTGTGTCTCCCTTTCTGAAGCTGGATGCCCTCCAGGATTCACCCTCAAGAACCGTCTTTGTACTTCAAGCAGCAAGCCTCAGTGCCCTTCCCCTTTCAAGTATGAGGATGGTAGCTGTGTTGATTCCAAGCCGCCGTCTTGCCCTCCCGGTAGTAAGCTCGCCGATGGCAATTGTGTTGGCGAAGCCCCTCCGTCGTGCCCTCCCGGCTATGTCATCGACAAGGGAGTGTGCACCCACGAGTCAAAGCCGAGATGTCCTCCTGGATCCAGCTTCGATGGCACTGCTTGTGTCTCTGAGAAGCCCCCGTCTTGTGAGCCAGGCTTCTTCAATGGCAAGGTCTGTGAAGACAAGCCGTCTTGCCCTCCTGGATTCAACCTCGAAGGGCGAGTTTGCGTCTCCGAAAGCAGAGCTTCCTGCCCTGGCGGAACCTACATCGTCTCCGACAAGACCAGCGGAAAGTCGGCCTGCTGCTACAAGAACTTTGACTTCAACGGAGATACCTGCTTCAAGTCTGTTGACCATGAAGATGACTGTCCTCCTGGTACTCACTACGACAAGGGCCGCTGCTGGGTTAGTCCCACTGAGGAGCCCAGCTGCCCTACCGGCGGAAAGTGGAACGGAAAGACTTGTATTGTTCAGTCTGTCCCTCAGTGCCGCGCTGGACAGTACACCAATGGACGATGCATCATCTCTGAGAGCCCTCGTTGCCGCCCTGGTGCCGTTTTCAACGGAGAGAACTGTGTTCTTGAGGACCGTGCGGCTTGCCCTCCCGGAAGTGTTCTCAGCGGCAAGAAGTGTATCTCTAGCACTCCTCCCGTCTGTGAGCCTGGCCATACTCTGACCGGCGATTACTGTATCTCAGAGGAGCGTCCTCAGTGTCCCCGCGGATCCACCGTTGTTGGCCGATACTGCAAGTACCCTGATCTTCCTGTCTGTGAGCGCGGCACCAACCACCACGATGATGACTGCACTTCTTCCATTACCCCAGAGTGCCCTACCGGAAGCTCTTTCAATGGAGTTAACTGCATCTCAAATGATCGTCCTATTTGCAGGCCTGGCTACATCTTCAATGGCGCTACTTGTGTCTCGGAGAAAGATGTCCCGGCCTGCCCCAACAACATGCAATTTGATGGCACCAACTGTGTCTCAAAGGAGCGACCTATCTGTGAACCTGGAAAGTCCTTCGATGGCGGTGCTTGCGTCGATCACTCTGACCCTCAATGCCGACCTGGTCTTGTTTTCGACGGCACCAGCTGTGTATCTAAGGAGCCTCCCCGCTGTGAACCTGGTACCAGCTGGAACGGAAGCAAGTGTACTTCTGAGAAGAATCCAGGCTGTGCTCCCGGTATGAAGTACAACTCTGAGACTGAGACTTGCGACTCATCTCTCAAGCCCCGTTGCCCTACTGGAACTGAGCTCAGAGACGATGTCTGTGTCTCGGTTACTCCTCCTCAGTGCGCAAGCGGCACCACCAGAAAGGGTAGCAAGTGTGTCTCTGTCGAGCCTCCCCGTTGCCCTCGAGGTCTTACTCCCAGCGGTGGTCTTTGCATCTCAACCAAGGTACCTGAGTGTGGCGAGGGCACTATCTTCGACGGCAAGCGATGTGTTATTGGCAAGACTGACGAGTGTTATACTCTTCACACTTGCCCTCCTGTCGGTGCTCCTGGCCTCCCTGCTGTGGGCGGTCGCTAAGCCTATTTCCTAAAGGTCTGAACCCCCCATATGTATTATTAGTATGAGCCTCAACTCACAAATTGACAACTTTCATTTCTCAATCTCTCTCTGTTAAGCCTGGTGACTTCCAACTCAACGTGAGATATCTGAAGATCTAGTCGCCCCAGTGATGTGAATTCCCTAGATTCGTAGCCCTGGTGAGTGTAGAGTTATATCAAAGCCTGTTTAGCTTAGACTGGTTATGAATTTACCTGACTTTACGGTGGTGAGCCTGGGTCATATTGAATGCATATCCAATGGGTCTTCTAAGAGTCAACTTGAATTGTCGGTAGTATTGATTTTCACTATTGATGTATTCTATCCAAATTTCCCTCCACTATGAATCTTTTGCATTTAAGCACCGTTACCGTTGTAGGCAACGCTGTTAGGAGAGCCACTGAGAGTACCAGTGATTCTGCCAGTAGTGGCAAGAGACTTGATACGGTTGGTAACGGAGGCAGGGGTAGAGAGGCCCTCAAGAACCTGGAGGTACAGAGCAAGACCGGCGACGTGAGGGCAAGCCATGGAGGTACCGCTGATGGTGTTGGTAGCAGAGTTGGAGCCGATCCAGGTGGAGAGGATGTTAACACCAGGGCCGAAGACATCGACACCAGCACCGTAGTTGGTGAAAGAAGCAGGGCGCCAGCTGGAGTCGATGGCAGCAACGGTCAGAGCGTTGGGGGCGTTGGCAGGAGACTGGCCAGAGACGGGAAGAGGTCGGCCGAGATCGTCACCGTTACCGGCAGCAACAACAGAGAGAACACCAGAGTTGTAGGCAGCGTTGATGGCAGAGGTCCAGGTCTGAGAAGCGGGACCGCCGAGAGACAGGTTGATGACAGAGCGGCCAGCACGGCTCTTGGAGGTGATGTCGTTGACAGCCCAGTTGAAGCCAGCAAGGATAGTGGAGGTAGATCCCTCACGGCCAGCGAAGACCTTGACGGAGATGATGTTGGCCTAGAAAGTTGGTCAGTCTTTGCTTAGAAAGAAGGCACGGTATTTGACTTACCCGCTTGGCGACACCGTAGGTAGAGCTAGCAATGGTACCGGCAACGTGAGTACCGTGACCGAGGGTGTCCTCATGAGCACCACCAACAGCGTTGTAACCAAGAGAAGCACGGCCACCGAAGTTGGTGTGGCTGACCTGGACACCGCTGTCAACGACGTAGGCGTAAGAGCCTTGGCCGGCAGTGGTGTCGTAGATGTAGCTTGAAGAGCCGGAGGTTCGGTGAGAGATCGTACCGAGACCCCATGGGGCACCAGACTGGGTAGTCAGAGCACGGTCAGTAAGCTCGGGCTCAGACTCCTCGTAGCTGAGGTACATAGTGTAGTCAGGCTCAACGAAGGCAACCTATAGCATGTTAGCAATTGAATGACTAAGATTAAATGTTTAAACAAACCTCAGGGCTCTTCTTGATCTCAGCAATGGTGGACTTGTCGAACTCGCCAGAGTAAGCGCTCCAGCTGCTGATGTTGAAGGTCTTCTCAACACCGGAAGTGTCACGCTTGTTGAGGCTGCGGCGGTGGACATCGCCAACCCAGTTCAAGTGAGCCGCAACAGAGGAGTCAGAGGCATCAGGCTTGAGGGTGATGATGTACTTGTCGGGGACAGCCTGTCGCTTGGAGAGGATATCGGCAGGAGCAGCGAGGACAGCAGGGAGCAGAGCTCCAAGAGCCAGAGCGAGGCGGCGGAAGCTAGTCATGATGAACAGAGAGATACAAGAGGAGATGAGATTGTGAGGATGAGGATAGTAAAACTGATTATCGTGGTGATCGTCAAGTGTATTTATACACAGATCAGCATGAATACACCTGTAGCTGATTGATAATACAATTAGATCCAATCATCCATATCATCAACACCAAGTCTTGCGTGATAGCGTTGAGTTTGGATAGAAACTATTCAGCTTCCTAAACCGTCACGGCGGCCGAGGTGTCCAAGTATGGAAAGTGATAGTGGATGAATAGTATCAAGCAAAAGTGCCACTGCCAAGACAGACTTGTAGCGGAGTTAGCCTCGAAATATCTTGGCTAGCTACCTTGCAAGACTATGCTCCGCCTTGATTATGTCGCTGATGATTGGAGTTGGGTATCAAGGTCCATAAATCTAACTCTCAAGATGGTATTCCTGTTCAGAACGAGTCATCAAGACGAAAATAGCTCATAGATGTTGCAAAGATGTTTGTATTCAAGGGTCCAACGGTATGCCAGGGCATGAGCTGGGGTTCAGGTGCAGCCGCGGGGTTATATGCTGTCATTAATTTCTTATCACCTCGAATGCTTGGACCTGCTTTAATCCTTCCCGTACCTTTTCTCCTAGCGAACATCGGCCTCCCCCGCCATTTGCTTTGCCATGACCGCTATCTCGTTCGGGGCCGCTCCTCACAAAGGGAAAGGCGCGCCGACTCCCTTGGACGGGATGAACCCTCTTGTTAGGGAAAACCATAGTGTCGATCCGGCAAAGAGAGCAATATAGCGCAATATGATGGGATGAATGGGAGATAGCGCTGAGTTGATCGGCATTAGAGACCTCGTGTGACCCTGGTACCCCTGGACCTAATATTCTTTCTAATGGACTCGCGTGATTCGGACACATTACCCATACGGGAATATCCCAAGGTTCTTATGTTTGCACTAGAGAGTATGCTTAGTTTAGTTTATGCATGCGAGATACCTGGCTTAGCGCTCAGCTAGCAGACAGGGGTACCGCCGATTCCGCGAATCAAGGCCTAAAACCCCATCACTATCTCGGTATTGATGACTAGTGCGATGTCGACCACGGAGGGCGCAAATAAAGTGTTGGCGATAGGAACCTTCATTGGAATGTCGCATAACC
Source organism: Fusarium sp. HKF-74 (assembly GCA_021223625.1). NCBI lineage: Eukaryota > Fungi > Ascomycota > Sordariomycetes > Hypocreales > Nectriaceae > Fusarium > Fusarium sp. HKF-74. The sequence continues at coordinate 323,966 of JAJFAS010000014.1, forward strand.
TTGACTATGGTCTTGGCTTCTAGTGAGCTTCTTAAATCGGGTATATGTGTGGACGTATACGAGAGAGATCGTCGGTCCGGGAGTCGTTGGCGCAACTTGGCATTCACCGCTTTGACCTACCAGTGAAGTGTGACTCAAGATAGCACGGAACCATTTGGGATAGCGTCGATGTCGATCGCATCTGGTCAACGAGGGGATTTCCCGGTCTAACGATTGATCAACGTGTCTATCTACGGATTACAGATATCCGATAAAGGACAATACAAATACATTGGATGCCTCTTCCTCTCCTCCAGCCAAGCATCTCTCCCATTTCAATACCCAAACCTGGCTAGTCCACAAATACCCGCCGCTCCACCTTGACAGGAAGGGGTCCAGGGTTCGAGTTGAATCGATCAAAGATGACGAAGTCCATCTCTTGGTCCGCCAAGTACATGTCGTATCTCCGCACCAGGGTTGAAATCAATATCTGCAGTTCAACAATCGCAATGTGCCTGCCAAGGCATTGACGCGGTCCCTGACTGAACACGATGTAGTACCTTCTGAGATTGGACAATTGCTCAGGGTCAAACCATCGCTCCGGATCGAACTCATCAGGATTCTTATACAGTTTCCTGTTCCGGTGAATAGTCCATGGTGAAACTGCAACTGTCGTCCCTTGTTTGATGTGATGGCCCGCTATAATTGCGCCTTGCGGAGAGACCACGAGACGTTGCAGAGCGTAGGCAATTGGGGGTCGAAGTTTTAATGACTCGTTAATACACGCTCTCAAATACGGAAGGTCTTTAGCAGAATCGTATGAGACGATTCCGTCGTGATTCGGGCCTAGTCTGGCGTCGATCTCGGCTCGTAGCTTCTCCAAGCATTTTGGATTTGAGAGCAAAAAGTACAGGGTACTTGAAAGAGCAGCAGCAGTAGTTTCACTACCAGCATTCATGAAGACGATGGACTCAGCTAGAAGTCTTTCAAATGATAGCCCTCGAGGGTTGCCCTCACGGTCCTCCAGAACCTTGCTCATAAAGTCTTGATGTGGGCGATCTGGTGAGCCGTTGTCCAATCTCTAAATTAAGTGTCAGTTAACTTGTTGATGTCACGGTTTTGATGATATTTACCCCAGTCAGCTGGTAGATGCAGAGATTATCAAAGTCTTCGATACCCTGAGCTCCAGTTGATTGTTTCAGCCAATTTGCGGAACTGAAAAGTTGTTTGATGATTTTGACGCATCGAATACTGGATAGCTGAGCTAAAGTCGTGGACAGCCTTGTCCCTCGATGTAGTGCATCAAGAGTACTGGGGATATCCGTTCCAGGAGACTTCACTTTTGTGGTATCGCATCTGCTTGCTAGGAAGCCCATAGGGAGGCCAAAGGCCATGTCCCCGATGACGTCCAAAGTGAAGTAGTTGAACCTTTGCCTGTTCAGTGATATTTGGTCTGGTAGGAAAAGTCACTTACCATCTTCGAATATCTAACATCTGACTCGTAGTGTACTGAGTTGAAATTTCATCTAAGTAGCCAAGCAATCTCTGGAAATTCTGTCTGATGACAGGTTCCATGTCTGTTACTGTTTTGAGAGCGAACGAGTTGGAGAGGTATTTTCTTCGCTGAGAATGATCGCCATGATCAATTACATTGACAATGTCACGCTCTTCGCCAGCAATCTTGTCATAAAATGCGTCCTTCACAAGCTTTCGAGCTGCGGCATGGCCGTATATGTCAGGCACAGCTTCCGGGATGTTGAAGATGACGAGACTAGGCGCAATTCGGATGACATCACCAAGTCTTTCATGCTGATCATGGATGCTTCTGGAGCGTCGTTGGAGCCATGTCTCCTTGAGAATCCACCACTGAGTTGTTGCTGCAAAGAAGCTGGGTGCTGGATATTTTCTCAAGTCGAGAGGATCAAGAAGATAGTGAAGAAGAGGTCTGAAGACAAGGAACGCTACTGAAGCGAGAAGGACAACGAACGCCAAATCTGCAACATTTATTGATAAAGAGAACATGATGAGAGTCCTTAAGATGTTCGAGTGCACCTATTACATCTTTTGCAATAGATTATCCAAGATATTTATATTTGGGTGAGGCATATGACAGAAAGCTTCGGACAGAATTACTCTTGTGAGGAATTTTGGTCTACAACTCCAATTAGGTTTGGACACAAGTCAACCAGTTCCCGACATTCGATCAAAATTACCTTCCTGAGGGCCGAAAATGATATCACTTTGTGATGTTGTCGAATTATACTTTGCGGCGTAGTAAAAGCTACAGCATCGGACCAGCTGTCAAAGAAGCTCGGGCAGAAACACCCAAAGAGGCAACTTACCACTGCAGTGATGCACCCCGCCCTTTTAGCGCAGTGTAGGCAGCCACAAAAAGACCTCGACCAGATTTTCCTTTTCGGGTTCTTCAGTCGAGCATATTTTCCCAGTTCTGCTCATAATAACGCGGCCGTTCTTTCATCTACGATTCTTAAGCAATCGATGCAGTAACATGGGTCGAAGATCACAGCACACAGCCTGGTACACTACATTCTCTCTGCAGCGTTCCTCGGCATAGGCTGAATTGACGTAACTCGTAGTCAAACATGCCAAGAACGGCATTTGAAATGTAAGTATGGGCTGGATGTTGGAACGAGATATAGTAAAGATTCTGATACAGTATCCAATAGGCAACTCAACTAGCATACCCTGCTCGAACTGCACCAAGTCTAAGAGGGAATGCAAAGCCGGATCATTCTTTCTATTTCGCCCAGGCATCAAGTCCAAGACCTCCAAAACGAGAGATAAACCCCGGCGAAATCGAAGTACAACACTGCCATTTACGGAGAACAATTCTGATAGTTTAGAGACATCCTTATCTTCAGATACTGCGTTGTATCCTGTGACCTCTTCTTCAGTAGGTCCACAGGCTTTGACACTAACCCGGGAACAAACGTCTGTGCAGAGTCCGATCGACAATGACCATGCTTACCACAATCCAAACAATAACCCACTTAGTATCAACGAGCTTCTTTGTAGCGAGATTTCTTGTACCCTGCCCGATGGAGACTGCGCTACACCGCCTTTCGTAGTGAAGCCTGGTTCCCTCTATCTTGATCGTCCGATCGGGCAAGCTATTGACCACCGAGCAGTCGAGCTCTTACTGCATTTCAAAACAGTCATAGCGAAACCGTGGGTAAGAACTTAAGTTAACCTCTCTAAATGCCTCTTTTCAATTTTAATCGTGGCTATATAGTTCGAAGTCACAGATCCCGACTTCACCAACGAAGCTCTTGGACGAGCCCCGAGATGCCCTCTCCTTCTCTACTCATTACTCGCTGTCTCCAGTAGCCACAAGAGTCGATTCTTGGATGACCCTGACATCGCTCAGGACTATGCGAGATATGGAGAAGAATATCATAAGAAATGTATTAGTCTGTTGCTGCCAATGCTCAATGACAATGAAAGTATCACAGATGGTGCGTTTTTAGCGTGTTCTACCATCCTCAGATGGTATGAGGAGCTCAGTGATAAGTAAGTGAAACAAGAAAATGGCCATTGATTACCTTTGAAAGCACCTATCCATGGGAGAGATGATGCAAGACACCTGTTGGGAGGCTACGCATCAGTTGCCGAGTCATTCAGACAAGATCTACCTTGGGAAGGGTTCCGACGGGCAGCGCTATGGATTCACCTCCGCCAGGACATCTTCAATGCTGTCATTAACCAGAGGGTACCTAGAACTAACGTCAACCGACTGGGAATCGATCGTAGTTGCTCGCCCGCAGACGAAACAATTTGGGCCAAACGAGTACTCTGCCTCGAGGCTGAGGTCGTTGAATACTGTTTTGGACAAGAAAGATCGTCAATCCAGCATTATGAAGCCCTTGAAGCTCGCTTGGAGGATTGGGACCGTCAGAAACCACAAACCCTCACGCCAGTCTTTTACCAAGAGCGTGATCATCCACAGGGAGTATCGTTTCCCACCGTTTCTGTGCTTTTGGATAGTTGTGGTCAGTGATTCTCCCAAGGACGCACCAGCAGCAACTCTGACTACGTGTAGTATTTGGTTTGAGTCATTACTATTTCGCCATGCTCATGATGCTCGTCCACGATCCTCATACACCGAAAATTGGTACTCGGTATCTAGAACACCAGAAGGAAATGAGAGTCAGTCTGGCCGTCTCGTGGCTGTAATTCTATGACTGACTGCCTCTAGATAAAAATATTACATTTCTTGAGGTTACTGTGTGGTCTCGCTTCTTCAAGTCCAGTGCCGCCTGCCAGAGGGATGACGTGCTTGGCCCTCTCGCTGTGTAAGTCGAATCAGGTTGATATTTGGATTGGGTGCTAATTTTGCTTATAACAGTCGGGTCATGGATCATAGATCAAGCGGAACGAGATGCGGCTATAGGCATCTTGAGGAAGGTCGACCAAGAGGATGCCTGGCCAACATCAAGTTTGCAAAGAGATTTGCGGGCTCAGTGGGAAAGCAGAGACTAGAACGAGATTCGAGTTTCTCGATGGAAGATATGCCCATTACTATTCATGCAAGAATATCAAAGCGTCGCCTGAGACCTCGTATTTGCCTAACCTAGCCAGCCAAACCCCACGTCTGACTCTACGTCATCGACCTTACGTGGTTCCATCCTAGGCATACTATTTATCCTACAACCTACATCGACAGCGGAAAATACAAAAGAAATGCCGTCTCTCAACAGTTGGTGGTGGCATTTCCTCGAAAATTATGTCTATGTAGTACCAGAACCTCCATCGCGAACACGCACGAAGCCTATGGAGGTGCTCTGCGTAGGCTTACCCAGGTCAGCGACTGAGTCTCTCCAGACCGCGCTTTTGAAACTTGGATACGATCACACCTATCACGGCTGGGACATTGTATACGAGACGCCAAATTACGCATCGAAATGGATCCGCTTATGCCGAAAGAAGTCAGTCAATATTCTTTCATCATTGTGCAAAGTTACTCACATAGCGGAGATGGTTCGGCTCGCTCGATGGAAACACTACCATTACACAAGAAGAATTTGACGAGATCCTTGGACACTCTGTAGCTGTCACAGATGCCGCTGCTTCAGTATTTGCGGCCGAACTCATCGCCGCATACCCCGATGCGAAGGTTGTCCTCAACTACCGCAAAGACCTGGATGCGTGGCACGAGAGTGCTGTGAAGACACTAGTGAGCGTCCATGAGAATTGGGCTCTGTATATACTGTCATGTCTCGGGAAAGTACCGTTCTGGGGCTGGCATGTTTATGAGCGGTTTATGTGGCCGGGCCTATTTCGCGCCTTGAACGGCAAGATTGAGACGGGAATTGCGAGGAATGGCAAGTGGGTTTACAAAGGCAAGTAACTCTCATTAAGTTCCTAAAAGAGCCACGACGATCGCTAATGGCAATCATACTAACCAAAAAATAGAACACAGTAACATGATCCGTGGCCTCGTTCCCAAAGAAAAGCTTCTCGAGTGGACTGTCGAGGACGGATGGGAACCTTTGTGCAAGTTCCTAGACAAGCCTGTTCCCGACGAGCCCTTTCCCCACGCCAACAAAGGTTCTGGCTGGGAAAACCATGAAGCAGAAGTCACTAAAAGATATCTCAAGAGTGCCTTGTCAGGCGCCGCTGTCTTGTCTGCTGTTGGGATTGCAACAGGCGCCATCGCATGGAAAGTGTTCTATATATCAGTTTGAAAATTCGATGTTACTAGACGTGCAAATATATTAGGTCATTGAACGACTCCTCCCTTACGTACCTATGTAGAATAACTGAAACCGTTAGAGTCATCACAATCTTGACATAAACTTCCTCGCTCTTAAACCTCGTAAGTCGTTGACGACTCTCGCTTGAGAATATCTTCCAGATACGATATCCCCACAACAAAAAGAACCCTCAACCAGACTATGCCCAAAGAGACTGCCTGAAGGCGGATCAAGTCGTCACTCCGAAAGCCGGAGATACTAAAAAATGTCTCCATTCAGCCGCTCCTCATGCCTGCTAGCCCCTTTTCAAAGACATTATATGATCTGATCAGGAGTGCAATTTGCAACCGATACAAGGCCTTGGCGGCTGAGAACTCTGATAGACGCCAGGATTCTGCGGACCCGAAACATTCAGAAAGCCCACTGCACCTTTGTCCAGTCGAAAAATGGAATGGTCAATCAGGGTATACGTTCCTGGGACAGCCATCTTCAAGTCGACGATCGTTGACCCACCGCAGGGGACAGAAACGGTCTGAATACCCTTTGATGGGTTGCTGGTCACGCCACCATCTCGGTACACATTCTTGAAGTGCGTGCCGATGATGTGGAATGAACTAGTCAGATTTGGTCCAGCATTTCCGAAGAAGATCCTCACATCGTCACCGACGTGAGCTTTGAGGGGATGATCTCTTGTCAATGCAGACTCGCTACCGTTGAAGGCAACGACCTGAGGTTCTTCACGAAGGCCATTGGGATATGAGAATTCGACAATTTCAGATCGTCGACCGTCATCATCAACCTCTGGTGGTTCATGATAGAATTCGCTCTGCATAACATAATATTCCTTGTCCACGGGTGGTAGGTCATTGCCTTCCGGCTGCACGTACATGAGGCCGTACATGCCGTTGGCGATGTGAACGGGAACAGGGGCAGCGGCACAATAGTAGACGTAGAGGCCGGGGTAAAGGAGCTTGAAGCGACCGACCTTAGTTTCACCCTCTTCGGCGGTAGTCACAGCGGCACCACCACCAGGGCCAGTGAATGCGTGGCAATCGATATTGTGAGGGTTGCCTGCGGGGTCTTTATTCGCGAGACTCAGCTCCACAACATCCCCAACTTTGGCTCGAATGAAAGGGCCAGGGACGGTGCCGTTGAACGTCCACTGCTCGTATTTGTACTGGCTGGTCAGCTGTGCCAGCTTAGTCGTAGTTACCAAGGGAACCCTGACAAGAGCAGGATGGTCTCTTGTGATAGAAGGAGGAACATTTGGCGCAGTTGTGAGAATGGCGTCTTCTTTGGGGAGTTTTGAGATCAGCAGTGTCTCGTCGTCAACTGTCTCGAAGATTTTATGCTTATGATCTCCACCAATAGCGGGGACCATGGCTATGGATGCCTGGGAAGATCAGCTATGCCCAAATCTTAGTGAGTGGTGTAACTCACCTCATCATCAACGCAGCATGAAAGAGGCCTTTCCTGGTACGTCGTGGTTTGTTCGTCTTCACAACACCCAAGAGGCTTTTCTTGGATCACTTCTGGTTTCTCATCCACGCAATGGGCACATTTGGGCTTTTCTGTCGTCTCTGGCACTAAGCCCAGCTTCACTGGGTGGGGTCCTCGTTGGTAAAGATAGTAACTGAGGGCAAGCCCTGCGAATACAGCCAGTACTGGAGTAAGACGAGGATGACGGAATCGACTGTTGGATCTCGTGTTCGATGAAAATGATCTGGCTCCGATCACCGGTGCCCTCCTGGCTGGAAGCGAGATGTTTCTGACGCAAGCAGTAGAGGCAGCAGCTCTACTGACAATAGGAAGGAGTTGACTGGTTACTGGAGCAAGTGTCCAGCATGTAGTAACCATACGAGACATAGTGAAATAGGATAAAATGGAAGTAGTAGTAAATATTGAATAACTGTTGGGTCCGATTAGCCAAAGCAGACCTGGTCGATCTTCATACTGCTACTACCAGGCCATTATATGGCTCAGCAAATTGTACAAGAGCGCGGAGATATTTTTTTAAGTGCTTGGTAATATGACAGCTGTTACTGACGCATGATGGGACGGACATGGTTTAGTGGTTGACCTCGATTCCATAACCCTGATCACCGGTGAGCCCGAAATGGTCACCTGAAAACGTCAACTTGCATATCTCAATGCCGGGTCAAGTAATTCCTTCCGTATAATGAACCCTTATAAACGAACTGGAATTCATATATTGCTAAATGGATGTCCTTTATTTGACTACATTGCTGGAACTATGACAGTGACGCCCAAGAAACAACTTGAAAAACTTGGAGGTAGTTAGGGCTAATCTAGCAGATGCTCAACTCGAAAGGGAATACTTAGGACATTTCTCGGCTTCGCGAGAAGAAAGAGCACTCGATTTGTGAAGTGGAATGCCTTTCGGTCAGATCATACGCATCATATCATCATGAGAATAGCGCATCTCCGCGGCTCGAGGCTTTGCCCTAAAAGCCGGACTATGACTGAAATGGCACCCAATCAACAGTCCACTGTCTCACCTCCAATGGAAGAGTACGAAAATCTGCAATCCCTCCCTAACTTGGTCTTTTAAGTGCGGTCCGGAACTCTATCTATTATTATCTACATGTCGGGCTCGTTCTTAATCGCGACTGGCAGCCCCAAAATTGTGAGAAGAATCAACAATTCTGGCAAAAGGCTTACCGGTTGCTCCGTGGGATGGAAATTCAATCCTATTTAAGTCCATAGCACAAATTTGGATAGCAGAAGGGCAGTAGTCTCATAGAGCTGGAGTACCGTGCCAAGCAGATATGTCGGAGGCTTATCGTTCGGTTCTAAGGACCAATCAGCGAGGGAAGCAATGGGTCTTCGTAGATCAAAGAGTTGGTTTAGGTTCGGGAATAAGAAAGCTCAAGCCTTACAAGGCAAGTGCTTAAATGAACTTGGTAAAGGTTTCCCTAAACTTAGACTAAATTACCTAAATAGTTTTATTACCTACTGTCAAGGTCTTACCTCCTTGCCTCTCCTGGACCGAGTTAAGATATATATAGCTGGGTCTCTACACAGATCCTGCATCTTTTTCTATTCGAACCCTAAGTTTGCTCCTGCCACAAAGGCCCATGTGACGTTGCCCTAACCCATCTTGCATAGGCTAATAGCTGAACTAAAATCTTCTGGTTTTGAGTCATGTAATATCTTTCATTGATTTAGCTAGACGTAAGAAATTTTCGATAGCTTAAATAAGTTATTGATGAATGAGTGACTAGATTGCCATTCATATCCCTATTTGTATATCTATTCGGCCTTAAGCACCAAGTGGTTATCTCGAGTCTATGTAGTAACATTGAAATCTATGGATGATTGGAAGCAAGCCTATAGCCATGTTCAATGGGATCTTATCTGCTCAACATTCTGCTTATCACCAAAACCAGGTGTCCCACCAAGTGAGCCAAAGATATCACCGATATAATTCTGAGCAGGGATGCCAGCCTCGAATCTGGTGGACCACTCCTCCAAGATCCTTTGAATTACCTTCAGAGCAGTAAGATAGAGGTTGCGAGTAGATGGCCCCAAACCTCCTTTGTCCATAACGAAAGGAAGTTGATGGGGCTTATCCTCATGTCCTCGGTCGAAGTTGGAAGCAGATCGAATCAGGAGGATTCGTGAAAAGTCAACCTTCCCTTGAAGTGCTGCGTTGAGTAGACCAGCCAGAAGGGCATTATCCTCCTGGGCTGTCATCGTGTACTCTCCCTGTCCTGACGTATAGACTCTTGCAACCTTCTCCATAGCTTCAGAGATGCGATGACCATGCCAGAAGGTATTGGAAGACAGAACATCTCCCTCAAGGACAGTTGGATCCTGAGCCGCTGGGTCAAAAACACCACCAGGAGAGTTCTTCCATAAAGCCCGATGTTCAGCAGCTTTGGGTGAGTCTGTGAGCTCAACAGCCTTGGCAACGGAAAGAGCGTAATCTCTCAAGTCTGCATTGAGCTCAAATACCTCAGAGCCATGCACGATACCAGGAAACTGGTCAGGCCTATCTGCTCCCATGGGAACATACCCTGACCCCCATTCCTGGGGGACTTCTCTAGCATCAAACTCAAGCTGCGTATCAACCTGAATAGCGAATTTGGCAAAGGCAACAGAGCCAATAGTAGCTCGCTTAGGGTTAACGCCTGCGATACCGGTCAGGACAAAGTATGACTTTGTGAGGTCGAAGAGCGGCGATGTCAAGAGAGCACTGATTGACAAAGATGCATTGATAACTGCTTTCGGTCAGAAAATGCTTTCGAAGGGGGTTGGATCCTTACGGGCAGTTCCTACTACCAGAAGTGCGACTTCGCCATTTTCTGTGACATGGATATCTTCGTAGCCCCTAGCCAAGCCCGGAACGCGCACTTTACGAGAGAACTGAAGGCCACTATCCGAAGAAAGCCAATTCCTTGATTCTTCGTAGAACTTGTCGCCATTAGTTTAAGGTTATCCCAAGAACTGAGCTGTCCTCACCATAGCGATAAGCAGGACCTTGGGCGTTATTTTAGCGCCTGCTGGCTGCTGGGCCAGGGCCCCTTGCGCAGCTGAGTTCCGTGCACTCATGATGCTTCGTATTGATGGATAAAATCACAGGTGATCTCGATTCTGCTCCTGAGGGCTGGAAAGATTTTTCTTGAGGCAATAAGTTGATAAAAGACAAAATGACCTCATTTGAGCCTGGGCGGGGTCGAGATGGCGTGATCAGCGCAACTAACTTTTGGGCTCTTTTCCATTATCATCCATTTGAGCTGCCAGCCGAGGCTCACGATCCTCTCGTGTCCACCGTCTTATTCATCAAAGTGAGATTTTGCCAGACGACGGAATCCAAGGTTGCACAGAACCTTCAAACCGAGACTCATTACCAGAGCCAGTGGCATGCCCCAACAATGAAAGCGATGGGCAAAGCCAGTTTCGCAGCGTAAATCATCTGCTCTCTCTGTTTCTGTGACCGAATGCGCATTTGTTCTTCATAAAATCGGGTTGCTTCCGCGGCAAGCCTCTCTGAGTCGGCAGCTATATCTTCGCCCGACCTGTTACGGATTCTTTCGATCATGGCCAACACGTCGGCTTCCGAAGTTTGTTGTGCAGTTTGTTCATTTGCACCTCTAGGCTGTTTTCCCGGTGCTGGTTGCCCTGTTTTCTTATCTTGTGACATTGTGTCGAGCTGGTGGCCTTGGTTATGGAGAGTGTTGGGGTTCGGAACGGTATTTGCAGAGTATTGAATGGGGATCTTTGTTTTACAAGTGAAGAAATGTCCAAACCTATCTTCCGCCTCGTATTTATTTAGTTTGAACTGATCATGTCTGCTTAAGCTTCAGCCAAGGCAGATTTGTGATTGTGCAATCAGCCTCAGTCTTAGGTGGCTTGGCCTGGCTTGTCACGCGGCAGCCTCATGCTACACTCCTCACTATGTTCATCGTCTATGGATGTTGAAACCTCAAAACAAAGTCCCGGATCTCTTTTCTGAAGCATTTCTCTGTCGTCCGAGGAGATTGGAGATACGACGATATCTCGGGATCGGAATTGACCACCGGACTCTCGGCCGAGCCGAGCCGTGGCTATGATTCTTGGGCTGAGCGAACCAAGGTGCAGCGCTGTAGGGTTCAATCACAGTCGTGCCCAGAAAGAGCTTAAATATGTTACTAAGACCTTCTTATGCATATAATGATCAAACTAGCGTATAGAGAGGCTATACTATGGAAATAGAAAGTCAAAAGGAGTTGGTCATTCCATAAGCTTTCTCTTTCAACCTTATGCGATGAAAGCCCACCATTGGATATAGAGAGATGAGATGCTCTATACCTAATTTCTTGATCATGTCTATCTGTATACTGGTATGAACCAACCAGCACTGGTTTTGGGGACAAGAATGAAGCAACGGTCTGCCATGATCACCTTTATGCCTTCCTTCGGCCAAAGAAATCCATAACCTCCAAACTGCCATGATCAGAGACATGTACCTGCTTGTCTCCATCCTTGATATCAATGGTTACAATCCCAGCAAACCTTGTATACCGTGTCTCCCACTCCTGACTCGTAGTCGGGTAAGGGAAAGATGCGATCACCTTCTGCTGTCCGTCAAAGCGAACCTGCGCAAGGCTGCCACCTGCTGACTCGTAGTCGGGTAAGGGAAAGATGCGATCACCTTCTGCTGTCCGTCAAAGCGAACCTGCGCAAGGCTGCCACCTGCTGACTCGACAAGGTAGATACAATCGGAGCTGGTGGGCTTGCCTGTGTCTGGTTGCGCGATTTTCACTCCCTCCAAGCACACAAGTTGATCGTCGCTCACATCCACCAGGACCTCATTCCCACGGACGACGAAGAGTAGAGGCACCTCTCGGCCACCACAATCTTGACGGAAGCGCACTGAGGCTGACACTATAGACAGCCCCCCAACATCAGCGCGTCCCCAGAGCCAGTTATCCAACATAGTCTCCATGGGGACGTTGCCCCAGTTGTGATCATGGCAGGCATTACCTTCAACCTTGGTCTTAGTGCCGTTGACCGTGACTTCTCCGTTGAGCTGGCCACCAGGGACAGCTACGAACCATGAAAAGTGACGACCGTCCACGTCCCATCGACCTGAGCTCGGTCGGTATGATGGAGTACTTCTCTGGATCGCCACGTCGAAACCAAATCCTTCCATCTCATCCGGGTCGACAAAGATGTGATACTCGTTGAGACCATTGACACTGCGGAAGTAACTCTTGCAATACTGAAGATCACAGTGATCCTTTGCCACGACGATATCGGAAGGGATACTGCCAAGATTCTTATGCAAGTCACATAGCTTCTTGCCATCCTTGGCGCTGTTAAGATCAATAAGTCCCGTCTTGGGACCGTTTCCTTCTGTTATATAGAAGAAGGCAACCTGCAGGAACCAGCCATCTTGAAGATGTGCATCGGCATACCACCACTCCCATTCTCCACTTTCGACGCCGGGACTGCGTAGGCCGTCCTCCCAGCTTGCAGGTTGAGATCTGTCTAACCCGAGCTTTTGCAAGCTCTGGTCATCAGTGAGAAGGCGTCCTTGTTCGGATTCAGTCATTGATAGGGATGTTTGTTTCGAGTCTGTTGGACGCTCTGTAGTTATTGAATGAGATAAATGTTCAGAATCGAGTTGATTGAGATTGAAAATGTATATGGACTTAGCTTTTAACTTTTATACATCTCCGTGTCATGTAAGTCCAGGGGCGATTCATCGTTATTCAGACTTTTCTGACTTGCCTAGTGCTTTCGCTTAGGACAACCGTATGATTCTGGAAAGCATCATGCCACTATGATCGGGGCGTAGCAAATAGATTATTCGCTATCAGTTACACAGGTCGATTTAACTTTTTGATAGCTAAGATACCGCGATGGCATGTCCTTCCGCGGCTTCCGCGGCTTCCGCGTAGACAGCACTCGGGTGCCGCAACAAACCTCGATGCGCTTCTACCACTGATACTGGTTTGTTTGAGCCCTGTCTGGTCTTCATGGTAACTACAATCAAAAGTTCATAGAGTAGCCAGTTATTGCTATGCTTCCCCTCCAAGCAAACGTTTCAGACGGTAGTGATTTCGAGTATTGGAATTGCTAGCGATCTAGGTAGTGGGGTTGTCGGCCGAACCGAGCCGTGGCTATGGCTGCCATTCTCACGTACGCGGAGGTCGAACTCCATGATAGAACTCATATAAGTCGGAATTAGCAATCGGGGTCAAAAGGAGTATTTAATAAAACTAGAATACTGCACACGGCGTGGATAATAATACTGTAAGTGTTGGCTGAGATGAGAGCGGGGTTGAATTGATAACGACGATATGACAGCTTGACTGCGTAAGCGGGGCTCGATGATCAATGAATTGCCTCAACTTTCGAGATCCCCGACTAACGACTCAGCTCTCTAAAGAACCCATTTTCGAATCAAATAGCGATCATGTCCTCAGAACAACTCAGTGCCGGCTCACTCTTCGGCCTCAATGGCCTTGTCGCGGCCGTGACAGGCGGAGGCTCAGGTCAGTGAACCCCTCCTCCAAAGCGCGGATTCACAACTGATCGTGTTACAGGCATCGGTCTCATGTTCGTCAAGGCGTTACTCCAAAACGGTGCCGCAAAGGTCTACATCGCTGGTAGAAGGAAGGAAAAGCTGGATGAAGTCACCAGCTCATTGGGCGACAAGGTCGTTGGGGTCCAGTGCGACGTCACCTCCAAGTCAGATCTGCAGAACATGGTCTCTCAGATTGAGAAGGACACTGGGTACGTCAACCTATTGGTGTGCAACTCTGGTATCGGAGGGCCCCAGGTCAAGCCACTCACTCCTGAAACTACTCTGGAAGAATGGGCCAAGTCCAACTTTGACACTGATTTCGGCGATTATGTCAACACGTTCGCCATCAACACCGCGTCGGTTTGGTTCACGAGCATGGCTTTCCTCCCACTTCTGAAGAAGGGTAACGAGAAGGGAAATGTCGAGCAGACTTCGCAAGTCATTGTTACCAGCTCCATTGCAGCATTCAACAAGAAAGCCCCCGGCGGGTGGGCATACGGGCAGTCCAAGGCTGGAGCTGTTCTCGCAGCGAAGCAGCTTGCCGTTGCCCTTCCTCAGTGGAACATCAGAGCCAACTGTATCGCTCCTGGATGTGAGTCGATTCATAGGTCAATTGATAAGTAGCATTCTAACGTTTTACAGTATTCCCTAGCGAGATGTCAGAGCCGATCGTCAAGATGTATACCGACGATTCAGGTCAGCCTGGTGCCGTGCCAACATCGATGGCGCCACTTCGAAGAATGGGAGACGAGAGGGATATGTCGGGAACTTTCCTATATCTTGCATCTCGAGCTGGTGGATATTGCAACGGCACAGTTATTGTCGTCGATGGCGGTCGCTTGAGTAACTTTCCGACCACGAATTAGGCCATGTTCTTGAATAGCAGGTCCAGATACATTAAATACAAAGTTACAATAGCTTCAGTACTTTTATTCCGCCGATGCTAAGGTGTTTTGACTATGTCTAAGACTCTTTCAGAGCCAACTCCGGACTTGTCAGAACTGGGACCTTATTCCGGTTGTTCCTTGGATACTGAGCCAGTCATTCTTCAAGATACGTTACTCATCATGAAGGAGAAGACCCATTGTCGCGCTATGTCTCGATTGGTAATTGCCGAGATCTCACATGAAAAAGATGGGAGGGCAAGGGTTTGCAGGCTGGCACCCGAAGTGCCGTTCGGTGAAGTAGGACTTCGTCCAGTTACAACAAAATTGCTCCTTCAAGACTGGTGAAACCGGCCTACAATGACTGAATGTCTATCACATACAATAAGCGGTAGAGAGCTTCAAATACGATTGTTTGATAGGCTCCTCGATCGTGAATACGATGCATCGCATTCCAAGCCACCCGATTGCTGCCTTGAGGGATCTGTTAGCTGTGAATCCTCAAACGCCATCTCAGGAACCATTGGCTCGTTAGCGGGGGATCGCTGAGGTGAGACTGAGCTGGCGGGAGGCCCTTTTAGCGGAGACTGGGAGATGACAAAAAGCCTGAATCTGTAAACGGCGAGTTTGTGTGGGGATGAGCCCCTTCTTTTCCGACACCCATGCGACGCTTGGGCGCTTCGCCACGACCCTCAGCGGCATTGCTGCCTGTAGTCCTACGAATTACAGGGTTTCTGTGCAACACGGCCCGGGAAGTGACTCAGCCCGGCAAGGCATCTTGGCAATGGAAGCAATCATCGTATCGAATTCACGATGTCAACGCGTGCAGGCATGCGTGAGCTGCCTGATTAGGCCAGAGGCCTTTGCAATGTGCATATTGTTATAAGACACATCCATCTCCAGGTCTCAACACCATCATCTTCATTCACACCAAATCCAATCATCTCTCATTCACAATCACAATGGCGCGTACCGCACAAACAAGGGCTAAGCGTGGCGGCCGTCGCAACACCACAAACAACGCGCGCAACACACGCAATCACAAAGAGAATGATCTCGAATACATGGCCCTCAAGCAAGAGGCAGAGCGACGCGAGCGCATCCTCGCTGACCGACGCCGAACTGCTGCCAAATGGCGCCCCAAGATTCCCGAAGTCCGAAAGGTCAACTTTGAGAACTTCAAGAACAGATTCCAAGACATCGATGAGCCTGATTATGCCATTGACGTTCTGATGTCGGGTACTGGTACCCAGGCTCAGATCCGTCGTGAGCATGGTCTTCGTCGACGTGAGGAGATGGCTCGTCTTCGCCAGAAGTACATGTACTACCCTGGCGGTGGTGTTATTGAGACGCCTCATCGCAAGACCGATGCCTATGAGAAGGCTCGTCGCGAGAAGGATAGTCAACCGTCTTCCGACTCTGAGATCCAGCGCATTCGCATCCAGTCCCAGCCCATCTTGGGACATTTGACTGCTCTTATAAACGACACCGAGAAGCGATCGTCTCCCCGAACATTTATGCGACCCTTCAAGACACTAGTCCACTTCCAACCTAAGATGCGAGAGATCCTTGCAACTCTTGAGGACAAGTGGGCTGACTTTGAGGACATCGGCAGCGAAGGCTCCGAGGTTGTTGACGTCGCTGAAGAGACTGAGGCAGAGGTTGTTGTTGACGAGGAGGAGACTGCTGAAGATGGCGATGATGTCGCTTCTCAAATATCTGAGGCCTCGAGCATCGAGTCAGTCGACTCCGACGCCGATGAAGACTACGACAATCTGATGGACAGCCCCGAGGCGCTGCGCGACATGCGATGCTACGTTGACTTTGTCGACAAGGAAGTCCTCCCTCTTTACAACCGCTTCGAGGGCTCTACCGCCGACCGCGTCAAGTTCGACGATCTCTGGTCGCTCTTCCGCGTCGGAGACCTCATCTACATGCCTGCGTCCGGTGAGACTGGCGGCCGCTACCACGAAATCTGGCGCGTCTACAAGGTCCGAAGCCCTGAGCCGGAGACATCCTATCCCACCTCAAGCTGGGACTTCTTCGCAGACGAGCAGCAGATCGACGAGAACTCCAAGTTCAAGATCTCCGCTTATTACATCGATCACGACGGCAACACCTTCGGCGCTGTCCGACGCAAGTTTGAGATTGAGTCGTTCATCGGAGAGCGGTCAATTGACTCCCTCGAGGCCTTCCCCATCCGATACCGCCACGACTACAAGCAGCTTCTCAGCTCAATGCAAGACCAGGGCCGCAAGTTCATCAACTACCTGGACGATCGCCATCAGCAGTACAGCGCCTGGACACTGACCAGAAACCCTCCTTCTCACCGCACTGAGCCCGAAGAGGAGATCCTCGACAACGAGGACTATGAGAAGATGCGACATCCTGAGTTCGTCGAGAGCGATGTTATTGTCGACCTCACAGAGGCTTACCAGAAGATGCCTGATTGGCGCCCGCGATTCCATCAGCTTACGATCAACAAGTCTTCCCGATGCGAGATTAAGGATGACGAGATGCCTATCCAGCATTGGTTCAACGGCACCCGCCAGAACCTGGCCTACTCCCAGAACGAGATCATCCAGCACGCCGATGGCGTTGAGGCCCGTCAGCGAAGGGACAACCTTGCGGTTGACGCTTTCCTTCGTGTTCGTGTCAAGGGTAGTCGAACCTTCGAGACCAACCCCAAGGCTTTGGAGCTTCGTGATGAAGATCTTGTTCTTCTTCCCAAGCGCATGTTTGCTTATGCTCTCCGTGAGCGCCGCTTTTTGCCAATTGATCTCAACGTTCTCAAGCCCGTGCGACGCGAGCCTGGTGTCTTTGAGAACCTCCGCATTCAGAGCGACTACAAGGATGTTGTGCGCGGGCTCGTCATGTCGCACTTCCAGCGAAAGGTCCTTGAGCGCAAGTATGCCGATGCCGCTACTGAGGGACCTAGCCAGGATCTGATCCAGGGCAAAGGTCGTGGTCTTGTTGTGCTTCTGCATGGTGTTCCTGGTGTCGGAAAGACCGCCACCGCTGAGGCTGTCGCTATGGAGAACCGCAAGCCGCTGTTTGTCATCACTTGCGGCGATCTCGGTCTTACACCCCATGAGGTTGAGTCTTCGCTGAAGAATGTCTTCCGTCTCGCTCATCTCTGGGACTGTGTTCTTCTGCTCGATGAGGCCGACGTGTTCCTCACTCAGCGATCCAAGCAGGACATGAAGCGTAACGCTCTCGTGTCCGTCTTCCTCCGAGTCCTTGAGTACTACAACGGTCTTCTCTTCCTGACTACCAACCGAGTCGGCACGATCGACGAGGCCTTCAAGTCTCGTATCCACCTCTCCCTGTACTACCCTCCTCTAGACAAGACTCAGACACGTGACATCTTCCGCCTCAACATCGGCAAGCTCAAGCAGATCGAGGCTGAGCGACACCGCATGACCGGCGAACCGGCCCTCGTCATCAAAGAGAACGAGATCATCGACTTTGCCGCCAAGCACTACGAAGAACTCGCTCGATCAACTGGGTGCTGGAATGGTCGACAGATCCGTAGCGCATTCCAGATCGCCTCCAGTCTCGCCATTCACAACTACGCCAACCAAGCCGAGGCAGCTCGATCTCGCGGTCAGAGCCCTCCTGCGGCTCCTGTTCTCGACAGGACTTGGTTTGAGAAGGTTCAGATGTCGACGCAGAGCTTTGATCGGCACATGAAGAAGGAGGCCGGCAGCTATGACTCTGAGATGCCGATGAGAAGCACATTCCAGGAGAGCAAGTTTGACTAAGCTGGGGGATTCTACAGCTGGGCTGGGAAGATGATTGATCACGACTGTTTATGTTGTTTCTATCTTTTGGCGTTGGTAGCAATTATGAGAAACTGACAGCAACATTCTTCGAGTCCGAGATGAACAATACAATGCATTTCACGTAAAAGCGCATCAGTTTCTGGAACTTGAAAATAGATTAACTAAATCGTTGGCTTTTCTTTCAGCTTCTTTCTATTTGAACGTTCACAATTACCTGATTTGCCAGCGTTTTATTCGACTCGGTTGGCTGAACCTGCGTAACCTAAACCCTTTCGCTTGTCTTCAGTTCTTTGAGATCAGTGTCAATTTTCAGCAACCGGATACGCTGTCAATTAATTGCGTCGGTGAGATAAGAGACTATTGATTCCGTCTA
Organism: Fusarium sp. HKF-74; assembly: GCA_021223625.1. NCBI lineage: Eukaryota > Fungi > Ascomycota > Sordariomycetes > Hypocreales > Nectriaceae > Fusarium > Fusarium sp. HKF-74. The sequence goes on from JAJFAS010000014.1 coordinate 342,739, forward strand.
CGATGCCTGAATTAATTTCTATATACGCGACGCGACGTGGCTGTTTTAGTAGAGAGTTGGAAGTCTGAGACAGTGTGAGGCCGAGACGGACCTGATTGAACGGTTCTACAAAAGAGTGCTTCATTTAGAAGACATGAACAGTTATTCCGGCATCCTTGAGGAACTCAGAAGCTATAGAAACAAGTACATCTGGGACATGTGTCCCCGTGGAGATGTTATCAAGCTGTATCAGGCTCTTGAGGATCTTGATGTGAGTGGACGAGAAAAAGAAGGCATGATGTCTGTATTCCAACAAAAGAAATCAACATAAATACGAAGCGTCTACTGACAGAAAATACCAGAGCGGAATTCAAAAATGAAGCCTTTATAACATATATTCCCCCGGACCGAAAATGGGAGCCTTACACTTGGGGCACACTCAACTATATGGTATGGTCGCACGGTGTGAAGCTGCCCAGGAAAGTCGACATCAGCCAGCAATACCCTGCTCTCAAGTCCTTCTTCGTAGGTCGTCTAAAGATACCAGAATTGAAGATGGAGGCTGTCCAACAACAGATATTCGATGTCGCAGCCGACGCGCCTGCCGACGAGACTTTCACCCTCTTGTCTCATCTCAACATTATGATCCATAACTTCGCTGAACTCATAGACCCTAGCGAGTTAATCTCTAAGCCCATTTTCCCTATTCTTACACCTTCAGGCGAGCTAAAGTGTGTCTGTTGCGCTACAGACTTCTTCATTGTCGACGACATGCGCCTTTTCAAACTATTGAGGGACAAAGACAACATGCTTGCTTTTACACGCAGCCAAGTTATGCGGCTCGAATCTCTAATCAAGTGGCTTGGTATGGGAAGAAATACTTGTCTCGCAATGTAGAGCACGAAGTTATAAAGCCCAGATATGAATCTTTACATACGATTGATTGGGACATTGGTCAGAAAGCCGAGGCTCTTCTGAGGTAGGTTCTTGAAGTCAACTGACGGATTCCGTTACACACAGACTAAAAGATGCGCCAGGATCGCTGCTTATTTTCGGGCTCGCGGAACAAGATCCATCTCTAAAAGAAACCAAATGCTCGGTTTTTTGCGAGGAGCCAGGATGAAGGAAGTCGATGGTTTGTTCTCTCAGGTGCGACTAACCGGTATCAATATGAGGGATAGTCACCGTAAAATGACTCCTCCAGGCGGCTTCGTCAAAGATATGTACCCTCAGCTGAATTTGGGCTCTTCAGACGTCCTTGTCGCTCTTGTTCCGGCCGACAAGAAGCAACGACAGTTGGCAATGGCTGTTGCATTGCCTCGTCTATTGATGGAGTGGCTCATGACAGGACCAGAGACTTACGGCCGGGGCTCTGTTGATATACCCGAGCTCGGTGTGAGTCTTGTAAAGAGTGTGTTGAGCGCACCTCCTGAGTTGGCCAATGACATACTTGAGGCCGAAGGCATTGAACAGCCTTTCACACTTCGAGGCAACAGACTGTATGTCCAACCATTCACAGTGTTTGTGTAGGGAAACTGACAAATAATAGGCCAGGCATAATGCAAGAAGAATGCTTGGATCAGATGGAGGATCAGGAGGCAGAAGCGCCACTCCAAACAACACCAGAAGACAAGATTCCCCTGGCTGATTCTCCCGCTTCCCAAACACCCAAAGTCAGGCAGGCTTGAACGCTGGACGCGTTCCTAGGCATTGTCCCGGCTGCTGGAAGCGCGTCAGAGCGACAGACATTGACACCGCGTGGGCAAAAGCGGCGACCTAGTGACAGGGCTTCGGCATCTTCAGGATCTCCTCCCCCATTGACAGGTCGGAAGAGACCTCGAAAGGAATGAACTAGCAAAAAGTAATATTTGAAGAACTTGGCTGGTTTCATATCCAAATTTGCATACAATCTCTTGAGCTAGTTTGCGCAGGTCAATTGTCGATCCCAGTCTCCAAGATCTCGTCCTCCTGCAAGTATATGTATGATTGAGTGCTTTGGAGACTTTGAGCGCCCTCCTCTAAAGGTTATTGATACGTGAGGCTGATAGGAGTTTTGCTGTTAGTTCACGGTATCACAGTAGGTGTAGACTGCCAAGTGACTTTGGACACTGTACATGTCGAGTTGTGTATTATCTTGGACATTGGGGTACTACCTACTACCAGACAACTTTAGTGGTGCGGGGGTTCTGTAACACCATTGCCAAAGTAGAGACCAGGTACCTCTAACATTCGCGTCAGCCGCACCAAAGGACTAACCACGTACGCCATTTCATTTTATCAAGGTGAAACCATATTAAGCCTTTTGGCCAATCGTTCATGTATCAAACAGCCACTTCCCATTATTCTGTTACAAATGTCCCCTGTTGATCCGTCTTACGCGGGGCTGGGGCTGGGTTTAGATCAGCACCGTGTCAACTTTCATTCATAAATGACCGCACGCGTCCACGTCGCGTGTATCCCCCTTCCACCTCAACACTTACACGAGTGAACAACTCTTTTGTTTTTGGATCACGCAAGCTCTTGACCAAGAAGATGCCCTCACTCGAGCAAATTGACCACGCCTTTGACCTGCGCCACGGGGCCGAAGCCGTGATTGCTCTTCTGATTGGTCACAAAGAAGGGTCACCTCAAGCCGTCGATCCCAACTATCCTCTGCCGACTCTCTACTATGCGCTGAGTCTTGTGTACTTGAGAAATGTTGCAATCTCCGACCCCGACATCGATTCCAACTGCAAATATATCAGGTATGAAATCATCGTCACACTGTTTCCATGCGAACTAATTGTGTCTCAGGGACCAATTTGAGAAACACTCACTTATCTGGCACCACGGTTGGAGGTCACCCAGCGAATGTTGCATCAACGGTCCGGCTTGGATACGGTCAAAAAAAGTCCCTGTCACTATTGCCACGAGAATGGAACCTGCCAAGAGACAAAGAAAAAACCATCAAGAAGTTTTATGAGGAGGTGCTGTTGATATGGCAGCCTGATTATACATGGCGTACCGCCATCAGCGAAATCGAGTATCAGCGAGCTCGTGAGGCTTCTGCAGTGATTGATGATGTGTCACTCTTGTATTTTGCTCTTCAACAAATGACTCTTCCCTTGGGCTACGAATGCGGTTCGTCAGAGGAAGAACGGCTCATGATCGACTCAAAGAACGCCATTAGAGAGGAAGAACGAGACTTTGTGAGGTGAGTACTTGAATATCTTGGGAACCATGTACTGATAGTGGACAGGGCTGCTTTCTACTCTCAGTCTTGGATTGCTGTCGAGCAAAACAAATGCGTCAAATGGCTTCGGCGTGTGGACTGTACTTTATGGGAACCCCGTGGTATCAATAGTGGAAAGGTTGATTTGAGTCGACTTCGACGATATGACAACCTGATGGACTTCTTCATCAATATCGTCAACGTGGACGAGTTCCCAAGAAAGATTCTCGAAATCAGTCCGATTCCTCCCGATCCTCCCCAACTACGTTCTCAACGTGCCGCTCTAGTCGATGTTGACAGGACGATCTTGGCCAACTTACAACCCGATCCTTATAAAGCTTTAACCTTACCTTACTTTCCAGTATTCACTACGGCGACCAGGGTTGAGCTGATGCCCGCTGATGACTATTTCCTTATTGCTGATGATCCGGTGCCCGAGCTCATGTTTCGGGATCAAGTTCCCATGCTTGTTCCTGGCAAGATGAAAAGACTTGAGACGGAGTTTGAACGGCTACAGTTGAACGACAAGTATATATCCAACAACGTTATTGAACGAGTTATCCGGCCGACTGGGGCAAAGCAGAGGAAGTTGCATTGGGATATAGCTGGGAAGGCAGAGGCGATTGTCAGGTTAGTATTTCTTTCTCCATGCTGGCAAATGTCTAACCTGTCTGCAAGTATTGCTGCCCAGTTCAAGAGTCCCCGTGCGGGAAACACCCTAGCGAGGCGAAAGCTGCTCAATATCTTGAAGAAGGGCGAGATGTTCGCTGTCGAGGGGGCAGAGCTCATGGCTGGCCTGTTCACGACCGTACCAGGAAGTTACTCCATGGGTCCTTGCTTTGACAACGAACAGGGCTTCGTGGTACCAAGCACGAGGCTTCCTGTATCAGTCAGCATCGATGACTCTGGAATGACTTTGGACAAGCTTTTTGTTCACATCGCGGCTGAAGAAGCTGAGATACGGCGAGCATATGGTGATGGACTCCCAAGACGTTTATTACATTGGCTCATGGTAAACCCGGAGACCATGCAGCTGAACCAAAAGCTTAATGGACGAGCTGAGACCATCTTGAGGAGTGTCCTATGCGCTTTGCCTGGTCAGGTCAATGCCCTCCTGGAAGAGAAAAAGATTTATCTTGTGGGAGACTTGGACCTTCAAACAGGTTTGATGAACGAAGAGTGAGTTGTACAGTTGTTAAATCAGTTTTGTCCTTGACGCTGATATTATGCAGATCTGAGAGCGAAGCCACGACCACCAACGCTTCGAATCCTACGTCCATGACCCCTGAAAGCTTAACACCAGCAGATTCACCCTTGGACCAAAACCAGCAACAATACTCTCCCGAGGCCACGGCGGCTGTACTAAAGACAGGACCTATGGAGACTCCAGTGACACAACCCGCCAGCGTAGAAGAATTCCCCGCAGAATCCAAGCACAGCCCAACAACAACGTCGCGGCGGCTCCTTGTACCCAAGTCACGAAGAAGGTCCACGCCTCACTCCCCGGAGGAGGCAGGGCATGTTTCTTCTATCCTTTCTGATACATCCACCGTGGATGCATTAGCCAGTCGCCTTGAGCTTCTCAGAATCTCAGATACTGGAGCGGGAGTGCCCAAGCTGTGTAGTGGCTTTAGCTCAAGGGAGATAAGCCGATCGAGTCGTTTTCGCCCGTTCAGTGATTCGCAGTCAGATCTATCTACCTCGTTCGTTTTCTTAGGTGCTAGAGCGGAAGTAGCTGTTCGAAAAAGGAGTCGTTTGTTGTCATGTTTCACGCGGTTCCAATTTGTGTATATTTGGTCAATCGAGTCATTATGAGGTCAATAGGAGCTGAGGCTAAAGATGTGCATCTGTTCAACGGTAGTGGGAGTAGAGAGCCAGAACTGGTCAACTAAGTGTCTACTGAGGATGTGAAGTTGATGGACTGGGTCTTACCGTCTTCGTGATCTCAAGTTCAATTCGCCGGTAGGTCACCCCAGAAATCATTTTGCAATGGCTTTAATAGGAAAAGCAAGGTAATTCGGAGCCCTCTTGCGTTACTTGTTGGGAATGTGCTTCCTTGAGCGGTGGCTGAATGAACGAAAAAACGCGGTGGTGTATGAATCAGTATGAGGAAATGCTTTACTTAGAATTTTCACACTGTATGTGTGGCGATTTCGCTCAGGGATTTATGCCTTATTATGGCGGTTGAGGGGCCTGTTCCTGGTTCGATAACGGCCCGAGCCCGCCATAAGATGGCGCGTTTTGGTAGTTGTGTCCAGTGACACGATTTTCAAATACGCACTGTATCGATACTGCAGCGAAAGCTCTCGTACTTTTTATTCAAAAAGCTCCATCGTGAATCCTCCACGACGCGTTTCCAACATTTGAACTCCTACTTCAACGCGAGCTCAGTTACCGAGTCTCACGCTTTTTCATAATGCCTGAGCCCCTGGAATCGGACCCTCCGCTTATTGACAAAGACGATCCAGAGTGTCTGTCACCAGCTGCGCTTCGTCTTGCGGACGACAAACCTCATGAGTTTATTGCATACCTTCATCGCGTCTGGGACACAAACAGAGAGCAATTCCGTGATTCGGCTAAGCTGCTATATCAACTGAGACAGGTCAAGGTCCCTTGTCACGACGGACATCTTCATCCTATTTCCAAGACATGGATTCGTACAACAAACTTCATGAGAATTTGTTCCAAGTTCCTTTTGCCTGAGGAACCATTCCGTTTCGTTATTCTTAACGACCAGGACTTCAAAGACGAGGATAGTTCCTCGTGGAGCTTCCTCTGGGAGATCGGTTGCCAATACGAACTCGGCGATCAGTTCCTCACTGATCTTTTACTTACTATCAAGGAAGTATCGCCGACAAATGTCAAAGATCCAGGACGTGTCTTCGGGATTTACGCCTGGTTCCCTCCTCGCTCGAAGTACGGCAGGCCCTACAACAGTATCCACTACAAGTTTCTATCTGACGATGAAAATCGGTAAGGCTTATTTTTACCGTTGTCTCTGTCATATTCTGACCTTGCAGGAACAATTTCAACGCTGGTGAACTCCTCCTCCACAAGGGCAAATGGATAAAGCCCAGTTCATGCTTTAACCGTGCGCCAGAATACGTGCGGTCAAAGATAGTCCTCACGCCCATGTCAGCTGGAACTGACGCAAGCTCCTCTGAACCACTACCGAAGAATGATTTCTATAAACTGATTCTCGGCATTCCGGACTTTCCTAACGTCTGGCATAGCATCTTTTATGGACTGAATGCTCTCCAGAAGTCGACTGGTCAAACGTCCATTCAACCAATGGCTGAACTTTATCGTGCCTTGAATGAGAGTCTTGAAACCCAAACTTTACCGCAAAATGAGAGACAGCTACGTGAGCAAGAGAGAACCGCCATGCCGTTAGTACGTCGTGTTACCCACAGACCAATTTGCTGACTTGGAGGAACAGGAGACTATTCCAACAGTTAAACATGATCGCCGTTCAGCAGGGTAGTGTCATCAAGTGGCAAACCCAGCTCACATGTATTTGGTCGCCGCTCATGAAAATCAGAAACTTGGCCGAGTTGAGTAGACTATATCCAGATCTCAAAGATTTCTTCGTAGGCCTCCTCGGGGTTGAAGAAGCAACAGAAAAAACCGTTTTGTCACGCATGTCTGACGATACACCTGAGTTCGAGATGCGAGACCTTTTTAGTCTTCTCAATTGCCTGATTAAGACGTCCGAGATATCGATTAAGCCCGACGAAATTTTGCCCCGGCGAGTTTTTCTTGGCAAACGGAACGGCAAAAACCATCGCTTTGTTGGCACGGAAGAGTTCTTTATTCCCGATGATCAGGAGTTCGCGACAACCTTCAAGGACGATCTTCCTCTCCTCGATGTTACTGCCGAGGAGATCGCGATTCTCAATCCACTGTTCACATGGCTGGGCTTCCAAGATCGCTATTTGTCGGACCATGTCCGCCACAGGTGCATTTGGTGTCCAAATGCACAGCAACATAAGATTGAATGGGATATGGTTGAGAGGGCGGAAGGCATTCTTCGGTGAGTCTCATAACCCCTGAATTAATGGACGGAGCTAATATGCTACCTAGAATCGCCATGCATTGCGGCAGCCCCCGAACGAAAACACAACGGGACAAAGTGGCACTTATAAATATCTTGAGAAACGCTGAAGTGCTTGCTATCGAAGGCATACAGTCTGAAAAAGTGCTGCTTTGGCGTGGAAAGAATTCCAGGTGCCTGGGCACTGGGCCCCATCGCCATCACGGATTCGCTACTCCGAGCACACACCCGAAGCTTTTTATTCCTTCTCATGGCGCAAACCATTGCGGGCGCAAGCTCGTCATCTACGTCTCACCTGACAAGGAAGAACGAGAACTAGCAGTCGTCAGGGCACTCCCGCAGCGGTTGATGCAATGGCTTATGGCAGATCCGAAAACTCTGGCATGGGGAGAGGCCTCTGAGCACGGCGTGAGCCTCCTGAAGAAGGTGCTGACTGCTCCACCAAATGCTATTGATGCCTTACTCACAAGTGAGGGAGTTAAAAGCATCCAAATCAGGATGGCCAATCGAACAAAGTTGCATCAAGAGGCTACACCCCAGATCACAACATCAAATGAGCCTGCTCATCAGCCATCCCTGCCTAGGCATGATTCCAACCCGTCCTCGGGCGTACTACTTGACTTTTCAGCTCACAGAAACGGATTCGCGAACGCACCACTAGCCAGTTCCCTTACAGAAACATTGGAGAAAGTGGCGCTGGCGAGCAGATTCATATTCAGCCAACAACCGAAATCAGTAGCAGGCCCCAGCAGCACAATGGTGTCACAAGAGGCGACACCCCAAGCAAACCAGCATGAGTCAACCTCAGGGAGACAAACAGAATCCCCCTCCGGGGACATGAAGATGCCATCGAAGGACGAGCCAGTTCCTAGCGGGGATGAGGACGAATACACACCCCGATACGCGTCTATAAGCGAACGGCCCAAACTCAAACCCATGTCGAGAAAGCGGTCTCGCTCGCCATTATTCAACTTACCACCGTCTTCTCACTTGAGTCAGATCCCAGATGATGTGATTCGTGGAATAGAGAGACTGAAAATTGCAGACACATCTGAGGTGACTCTTCAGTCGCCCAAACTCATCTCGGTAGCGTAGAACAAAGCCGGATCGAATAGCTTGTGTGTGGAGGAGGAGGAGGAGCTATGATATCAGGAGTTATGCTTAATTGTTTGAATTTTGTATGGTTTGCTTTATCAGTGGTGCCATATTGTTGCACTAAATTCAGTTCGGTGGAATCTTTTACAGGGGCTAGGTCCAAGCAGAGCCAATATGTAGTCGAGATTTCAACCTTAGTTGCATTCACTGACTCGACAAGCTGGATGGAGCACACCTTTCATGAGTTATACTCCCCACGCGACCCAGAGCGAGTGGACGGCCGATCCTGGTCGATTGATAAACCATCCCTGAACTTCAGGGTCCTAATACAACGCAAGACATTTTGCCAAGAACCGGTTACTTGATGTGCTTAGTTCTATTTGATGGACCGTATAATTAATTGGTAATGCTTGGCTAATGATGGTTATCATGCCATGTAAAAATTTCTTGAGGCAGTGCCGCGTAGTTTCTCGGCAAACGTGCCGAGTACCGTGATACGGTGATAGTGGCTACTAGCCTTGCTACAGCTGAGAATAGCTAAGGAACATGAAATGTGATGCGACAATGTGAGTTCACTATCAGTAATGCTTAAATGAGAATCTTGTGACTTCAAAAAGGACTTAGAACATATTTTGTTGAGGGTAGCAGACAGTTTCAAGGTTCTTGAAATGATCTAGCAATTGACGAGGCCATCTTCTGTGCCGAGAATTGCTAAGATATCTCGGCATACGGCACGCTAAGAGCCACAGAATTAACTCATGCCAACATTCACTATTTTTTACAGTGGAGTCTTCGCCAAGGTCGCCGAACCGACTTTGCCGTGTTGACGGCTTGGCAGATCCTGTTATAAGATAGATAATCAATCGCTAATCATTTTCATCTTATCTGATCTGGTTCGATGCGATCATCCTGAGCTCTGCATACGAAAAACTCGACATGAGTGCATCTGTTGAGAAAAGTCCGGCTGAGGCCGAAGTGATCGCTCCAAACGAGGGTCTGGTCCGACCAGAGACATCTTCAGGTACGTTGCTCGCTTGGAATTCTACGAGTTTCTTATGCTCATGAATCAAAGGTGAATCTGTTGAAGAAGTCCTGTCAGCAGCTGGCGTGGGTTTCAAGGATGATGATCCAACTCTGCCATGCCTGACTCTTCGCATGTGGACAATCGGCATTGCCTTTTGTCTTATCGGTAGCGGAGTAAACACTCTGTACACGCTCAGATTCCCATCCATCAGTCTTTCGCAGTCCGCAATCCAGTTTCTCGCTTATCCCGTCGGCAAGGCATGGGAGTATGCGATACCGGACTGGGGCTTCAACTTATTCGGCAAGCGACACAGCCTGAACCCAGGGCCCTTCAACCACAAGGTATTGGCTCCCTAAAGTCCTCGAGGAGACGGTCGCTAACCCCTGCTCAGGAGAACATGCTTATCTACATCTTGGCCAACCTCAGCTTCTTGACCCGATTGAGCGCCGATGTCCTCACCGAACAGCGGGTGTTCTACGGCCTCAAGGCGGGATGGGGTTTCGAGATCCTCGCAACACTCACCTCAATCTTGTTCGGCTTTGCTCTGTCTGGCTTGACACGATCAGTCGTCGTCGAACCAAAGAGCCTCGTTTGGCCAGGCGTGCTTGGAAACACGGCTCTCAATGCAGCCTTGCATACACCACGCAAGGAGGTGATCGCTGGGTAAACACCTCCCTCAGCACCTCAAAGGCAAATTTTGTTAACTCGTTTGCAGCAAGATCTCTCGTTATCACTTCTTTATCCTCGCCTTCTGCGCCTCTTTCTGCTGGTACTGGTTCCCCGACTTTATCTTCCCTGCCTTGGGTTACTTTACATGGATTTGTTGGATCGCCCCCAAGAACCCTGTCGTCAACCAGGTGTTTGGCATGAAGAGTGGACTGGGATTGTTGCCCTTCACCTTCGACTGTATGTACTCGCTGATCCATGATTCGAGGCTTCCGTTGCTAACAAGCTGTTTCTTCAGGGAGTCAAATCGCCTACATCGGATCACCACTTGTAGTCCCGGTCTGGGCTATCCTTAATGTTCTCGCCTCCCTTGTCTTCTGGATCTACATTGTTAGCCCCGCGCTCTACTACTCGAACACCTGGTTCACAGCCCATCTGCCACTACAAAGCAATTCAATCTTTGACAACACCGGAGGAGTCTTCAACGTCTCGAAGGTTGTGAATAAAAAGGATGGATTCACTTTTGATCATGATCTGTATGCACAGTACTCCGACGTAAGTTTCTTCCTATCACGCCTCCTGAAGATGGAAGATGCTAATGCCCTCCCTCCAGATCTATCTCCCCGTAACCTATGCGCTCAACACTTTCGGTCTGTCGTTTGCTACCATCTCGTCTCTTTTTGTCTGGCTCTTTCTCGAAAAGCGCCGGGATTTAGTGAGAACATTCCGCGATGCGTGTAAATCGTTGACGTCGAAGAACACTTCCACTCGCGACAGACTGCAGCCACAATATGATGCAGTTCCGCTTTGGTGGTACATGATTGCTGCCCTTGTAGCATTGGGTATCGGTATCTTCACCTATGAGTACTACCCCGTTCAGCTGCGTTGGTACGGCGTGATTTTCGGCATGGTGGTTTCTTCTATCTTCTTCATCCCTGTGAGTACCTCGGCCTCCACTCACAAGCATACTCCTGACTTTTGAAGCTCGCTTGGGTGTATGCCACTAGCAACATCAAGATTCAGATCGATATCTTCTGCCGCATCATCGCTGGTTACGTCTGGGAAGGCAAGGTCCTGGCCAACATCTGGTTCTTCAACGTAGGGTACATCTCCGGCATCAAGGGCCTTGCTTTCTCTCAAGACCTGAAGCTTGGCATCTACTGCGGTGTAAGTGGTCCTTGTCTCGATGCGGCTGACTTCAAGCTGACGTATTTCAGATACCTCCTCGAAGCCTCTTCCTGGTCCAAGTAGTCGGCCTTATCGTCGGAACTCTTGGTCAAGTGTCCGTCCTCAACTGGGCACTCGGAAACATCCCCAACGTCTGCAACGTCAAACTTGCTCCGAACGGCTTCACTTGTCCCTTTTCACGAACTCACTTCAACACAAGTATGGTTTGGGGTGCGCTCGGTCCCCGTCGTTTCTTCGAGCCAGGCGCCCTTTACAGGCCCTTACTCTGGTTCTTCCTGGTCGGAGCTCTTCTTCCTGTCGTCGTCTACCTCCTTCGAACCAAGGCCTTCCCTCATATCAATTGGCTGAAGAAGATCCACGTTCCGCTGTTCCTGGGCGGCTTGAACTATATCCCTCCTGCATCAGGTGTCAACTATGGCAGTTGGGCTTTATTCGGGCTCTTGTTTGGCGCTCTTATTAAGAAGCGCAAGACCAGCTGGTGGCATCGGTTCAATTTTGTTCTGAGCTCCGCTCTGGATTGTTCTGTCGCTATCGCTGGCATCATCATCTTCTTCGCCATTTTCTATACCGGTGCCGCGGATAACTTCAGTTGGTGGGGTACCAACGTGTACAAGGTCAGTTGATTATACTCATCGAGATGTGCTGTCGGCTAACGGGGTATGTAACAGAATACTTGCGATTGGAAGAGTTGCCCTTACAAGGCGTTAGCAAAAGGGGAGACCTTTGGGCCTTAGTAGCCTATTTACCCTACAAGTACAGCTAGCCAAGCCTTTTTGCATCCGATCATAAGGTAACTTAGAAGTTTGAATGGGAAGTTTGAAATCACGTTGAAAAGTAACAAAGAATAAGAATGTTTGTAACCTTGTTTGCTGGAGCCAAATGGCGTAACGTTTGTCTTCCATGCTTTCATGCACTGATCGTGTTTGGGTTACAGAGGATCTGTGCCCCTACAACGGCCGGGCCCCAGCGGGCACCTTGTGATGTGCACAAAGCCTCCTGTAAAATGGTGATCCGACATGCTAATACTGGATGGAGACTCCGATACCACATCGGCAAAGTTAATCTTGGTAGCTAAACAAGCAAAGCCTCATCCTTCGGGATTTATTCCACCTGCCGGAAGCAAAATACAGGAAAATCATGCAGAATTTCTAATGCAGTAGGGATAATAACGTGTAATGATCAGCGTTGATGCGGGGGAAGAGGGGGAAATAACATGATGATCCCCTGGAGCTCTTCGTTAAGCGCTGACGATGTAGACGTCATAAGGTTCACACAAACTCAACGTGGTATCCAGGCGGGGAACACGGAATGGCATGCTAAGGCAGTACAAAAGCTCCTTCATCCTCATGCGCAATTTCACTCATCGTAACCATCACTCTTCAAAATGTTCTGGCCAAGTCTTGTCCCCTTTGCGGGGCTTTTCTCTCTGTTCCTGGACGCCGCTTCAGCGCAGACAAAGTACGAGGTTCAAAAACCTCCACTTGACACCGACTGGACTTACAAGCTCGGCACCAATCCTTGGCCGGAGCATCCGCGACCGCAGCTCAAGCGCGATGCTTGGAAGAGCCTAAATGGTATTTGGACATGGAGCGGCGACGGTGATCTCAGCAACCCGCCCAAGAGAGGCCCTCTTGATCGTGAGGTGCTGGTTCCCGCCTGCATCGAGAGCGCACTGTCCGGACTGCAGATTCTCGACGAGCGCGAGTTCTGGTACCAAAGGTCCTTCGAGGTATCGGATGACTGGAAGAATCAGACCGTTCTCCTTCACTTTGAGGCCGTCGACTACAACTCAACCGTATTCGTAAATGGGAAAGAAAAGACGACGCACATTGGGGGCTACGACCGCTTCACTATCGACGTCACGGAGGACGTCAAGTTTGGAGAGTCGAATGAGCTGTAAGTCCATGATTGAGCCTCCAAGCTGAAGCGCGCTCTAACATCTTCCCAGGCTCGTCTTTGTGAACGACCCGACAGACGACCAAGTTATCCCCATTGGCAAACAGACCTTGCGACCGAGTCACATCTTCTACCGCTCCTGCTCCGGCATCTGGCAGCAAGTCTGGCTTGAGGCCGTCCCGAAAGACTACATCACCGATCTTGATCTCACTGCGGGCGCAGATGGTGAAGGTCAGTCATTGCCCGTCCCCGGTGTCTTATCCGACCTCTGACCATTCTATTCTAGTTACCGTAACTATTCACACATCTCAAGAGTCCGGTCAATCTGCCAAAGTATTGATTGAGGGCAGCGATGGCACGGGACTGGCCTCCCACGAAGGAACGACCGATGAAGAATTCACTTTCACCGCCAAGTCGCCGAAACTTTGGTGGCCCGACTCCCCAACGCTTTACAACATCACCGTGACACTCGATAGCGGAGACAAGGTACAAAGTTACACCGGCTTTCGAACCATATCCAAAGGTAAAGTTGAGAACGTCACACGGCCACTTCTGAACGGCGAGTTTGTGTTCCAATTTGGAACTCTTGACCAAGGTTTCTGGCCCGACGGGTTGTACACGCCACCGAACAGGGAGGCTATGGTCTCTGATTTGAAGCTCTTGAAGAGGTTTGGCTTCAACATGGTCCGCAAACATGTTAGTATGACCATCTGACCTTAATCGCTCTTACTGACTTCCGAAGATCAAATACGAGCCTCATCTGTTTTACCAGGCATGCGATGAGCTTGGCCTGCTGGTCATCCAAGATATGCCCAGTCTGCCTGCAGACGGCAACCGCAAACCCAACGATGCGCAGCAAGCCGAGTTTCAACGACAGTTCGAGATTCTTGTGAAACAACACAAGAGTTACACTTCGATCGTCACATGGGTATGAACAGAGACTAAGGTAGTCCGGTTTTCACTTGCTAACCGTGGCAGGTCATCTACAACGAGGGCTGGGGTCAGCGAGATGGGTCTCCCGAGAAGAGCTTGACTGAGCTGCTGCAGAAGCTTGACAAGTCGAGACTCATCAACTCTATCAGCGGATGGAACGACCATGGGTTTGGCGACTTCCATGTAAGTCACCCCAAGATCTCATCCAGCCTTCACTGACTCGGTTCAGGACAATCACAACTATGCTGCACCTCAATGCGGCACGCCATTCTACTCGCAACCCAAGACCCCATATGATCCTGAGCGCATCGGCATTGCAGGCGAGTACGGTGGTATCGGCCACAATGTCTCGATAGACCAGTAAGCTCGCATATCCGTGTTCAACATCACCACTAACTGCCCCTGCAGCCTTTGGAACGTCAAGCAAGCCATCGATAGCATCCCGGAGACATACGAAATCAACGAGAACCTCGACTCTTACAATTATCGATCCGGCGTCTTGTTCCGAGATATTTGCGAGCAGACTCAGCGTTTCGCTTGCAGTGGTGCCGTATATACCCAGACGAGCGATGTTGAAGGCGAAGTGAATGGTCTGATCACCTACGATCGTCGGTTTGTGAGACCAGATGTTGAGAAATGGCAGAGTGAGATTGCCAGTGTGTACAAAGCTGCAGCTTCTCGAGGCGGGCGTGAGTCTGATGGTAATGGGAAGAGAGCAGCAGGGTCATTGCTGGACTTGTAGTGTTTGAGTGACGACAGTTAGTTTAACGATCAATCATACTTCCATCTTGCAGATGAGATCTCCTTTTCATTGAACTCGTAAAAACTGCCGTTCTTTCACAGCAATACACCATTTAATAGCAAACACTTTTGTCAGCGATGCCAAGGTCTCATTGTATTGAATAAAGGGCAGTTTGGATTAGTCAACAAAAGTGGCGGCGATCCTTCTCGCCACCGGCTGCCTGCTGGGACACGTCACCTGCTTTCAAGCTTAACCTCCATTGAACCGCAGTGACTAGAGGATAACCCAAATATCACAAACCAAGACCAGGGAACCCTAGGTTTGAAAGCTCCAACAATGTCATCAGACAATTACAACGAAAAGTCGACTTCCAGTAACGAATTCAAACCCCTTGATCTCTCTCTTTTGTCAATATCACTGACTTCATCCAGCGTCGAACCCCGACACCGAGGACGAATGGCAGATAGTCGACAAAGAAGAGACTCAACCTGTCGGTGCAGGAAATGATGAGAAGAAAGAAGTAATCCAGGAGAAAAGCTCTGAAAACTCTGAAAAGAGTGCTGCGGAGGAGAAAAGGGAATTAGAAAAGGCAAGATGGGAAGGCATGCAGCCGCAAAGGGGCGGCGTTTACCCCGACAGAGAGGTCAAGGTCCCAAGCTACCCCCAGTTCACTGGAAACTGGTAAACTGATCCTCAGCGGGTGTCTCTGGACGTAATATAAGTCTATTCAAAAAGATTCTTGGTCCATGCATGTGCGTTCCTAGTTGACCAGACTGGCGAAGATGGAGTGACCTGTTGTAAATTCTCCAAAGCCACCCGAACTTTATCCTTATCTACCGGCTGCCCGTCCCAATAATTGTGCATTGCATCGATCAGATACAGCTCATCTCCTATCTCCGGCCAGTCTACCGAAGACTTGACGCCGCCAGTTGGTTTTGTAGGTTGGACGGTTCGCTCGTACTTGTCACGGAATATGTGATATCGGGTAATGGCATCCCAGCTATGCCACCGCCAACGATTCTCCGATGTCGCTCTAAACGGGAGAGGACTTTGCGGTGCAGCGGGCTCTTCTGTATCACTTAGGAGGAAGTTGACGAATCTCTCGAACTGGTCTGTTGTGAGGGGGAATAAAGTAAAGGGGCCTACGCGTCGACTGGCATGGAGGTACAGCTCATTACACTTCCCAAATATTAGCACATGTCTGGCCAGCTTGAAGTCCATCCTACCTCTGATTCTGATTCTCCGCGGTCAAAGACGAAGACCCCCCCGAATATCTTTGCTTCAGCCCAGTATCCAACGGTATCGGCATCACCGTTGGGATACCGCTCAACCGCGACATAGAAGCGGTGGCAGAAAGCTGTCGGATGTCGATACCCATCCCATTTACCGGTATCGTGTGGTGAGTCTATCCACTTTTGATATTCTTGGTGTGTATGGTTGAGGCCGTCTTGTTGGTACAAGTGTACAGCGATCTGGTGAATTGCCACGGCCAACAGCTCAAACAGTCGCAAGTGGAAGTGCCGTGAATAGATAGTGGTCTCTTCAAAAGCGCGAAGTAGCTGTGATGGAATATTAGGTGAGCTGCATGTGAGAATAGATCAAGAGGACTTACACAAAGTTTGAATCTCAATCTCGTGGGAGGATGGTCGGAACGCAGCTGACGAGCGTTCTCAATCATATCCGGGCACAGCTCAAGATGTTGAGTAGCAGGATGGCCGTCCTGCGGCCAGTGGACATCTTGGTAGGATTCGATTGTAGGAAGCCCGTCAATGATCTCAGCGAAAGTCCTTTCCGCTACGTCTGTTTCCATTACTCTCGTTACAGCCTTCACGAATGCTTGGCGATGCCTTGTCTCCAGTGCATCAATTGTAGCCATGGCCGCTGTGTCGTTAGGCATTTTTGCTGTAGATTGTTGGTGAAGCGATGAGGTAAGTTATTTTGATAAGGTTGCCCCTAGATCCCATTGCGTGTTGCCAGGAAAGTCAAAATTGGTGATACGGAGGGAGAGCCCCAGCTTTAGCTACGCGCAGCGGACTTCATCCTGAGGCCAATCAAAGAGTTAGGACGAATGAGCGGCCACTTCAGGGGTGCAAGGATTTAGACCAAATCATACGGCTCCAATTACTAATCATTCTTGGTTTAGATATCAACAACTCAACAGAAGGTGATCGAGTTCTTCTCGTTCTTAGAACCAAGCGCAGGGAGATGACATAACCCAAATCTTTATTTTGAGTCATAAAGGGATTTAGGCAGACGTGGTGTAAATTCCGCTGGTCCTCGACATATTGCTTGCGCCAAATTTTGTGAAGCCAGAAACTTCTTTGTTCCCTGTGGCCAAGGGTGTGAATGAGTGTGAGTGCTTGTGTTTGCGTGACTGTCGACATGCACGAAACATTCAAACCCTATATTCACCCACCTGGCTACCCTTATAAGCCAATTTGACTCTGTATATCCTCAACAAAGGGCAGTGGTGCAGTGGTATCTCTCCTAAAACCTACAAACCTTCTAAACTCCGAACCTAAAATCCTAGAACTCTCTCCCTGCACCCTCCCTTTGTTTTTTGAGGTCATCGGTTCTAGTTCAAGGTCCGAATCACTTTTCTCCGGTTTCGAGGCTCATTTCCTTTTGCAGCCAAAACATTTATCGACCTTTTCGCAGAAGTTCGCCGAGCTAGAGTTGTGAAGATTGTTTTTTGACCGAACCGCAACTACATCTGCGGTGCAACCATGATATACATGTTCGATATGGAGCCGAAGTACATGTGTAGAAGAACGATCTTCTCAGGCCTGATACTGCGTCTTGTTGCAGGATTTGGTTTTCTGTCTTGCGCATGTGTATGAGAGATATGATGGGGGTGTCGGGAACCCAGTTTGGGAACTCGGAATCGCAAAGGTGAGGCGTAGTGTAGGATTTGATTAGTTCAGCAGGAAAATGGAAGCACGCAGGCGGCTTGCGATCTCGAGTTGTGCTAGGAGAAAGTCATTGGCCCCAATATGTAGAATAGACATTTGCCTGTCCGCCCCTATTCATCATTCTTGAATAGATGCATCGGAAAGCCAACCCGTGAACAAATCCTCTTGGATTGGGAACCTGAGCCTGTGTAACTGAATCTTTGCTGAATATGGGGTCATTTGTAGTGTGCTTCAATGGGTAAAGGATCAAGCCGAACTCGCCAGTAAAGGGGGCGAGATGGAAAGGGGGGACTCTGCGGAAGTTGACGAGGATTTCCTGATGAGGACCAAGTGAGCTTACATTGATATTTTGATGCATATGACGCGTCAAGCTGTGGCAGATTGAAGCCACAGCTTGTAATGAAGTGGTGAATACCTGGGCAGAGACGGTTGTAACAAAATGAACGTGTGCTATCGTTCGTGGCTAGACATTGACGCGGAAACGAGGTGGGAAACGACACTTTGGCCTGGCCAATGAGTCGGCAGTGCCATATCCTTTTCTTCAAGGCCACGCCCATGACTGATTGCTCACCCTACTTAAGCCCGAATCATTCAACACTTTCCCAGGGTGGGGTGAGACGAGGCTGGCTTCAGGGCGACACACATTCCGTTTGGCATTTGGCGCACTTGTTAAGAACTTGCTAACCCATAGGTACCCTCCCCTGGCTAGCCGATGATGTCTCCCCTGCCCGCTTTTTTTGAAGGTCCCAGATTCGAATGGGGCATGCACCGCGTGACAAAATAACGCGAACGGTTTTTCTTTTTGGGATTTGGTACTTCACAAATACGCGCTGCACAGATCACACGATTGTTTGAAATAATATGTTCAATGACACTATTTAACTATAATACAGTCTTTACAAATCATTACTCGTGATCCACAGTCTTGGGCTCAATGCCGTTGTGGGTAAGAGTTGGCTCATCTCTGTCCAGATCATACATGGCATCTTCTTGAGCATCGTAGTGGCGGAAGATAGCATAAAAGATGCAGCCAGTGACGAAAGAAGAGATGCCGACACCAGTGTAGAGCCACAAGAAGTTGGGGTCCTTAGCCTCGGAAACAAGTGCCTCGGCGATGGCAGATCCGAAAGCGTTGGTGAAGAGGTAGATGGACTGCACGAAGGACTTCATGCTGGGAGGGGCCTTGGTGTAGGCGTACTCGAGACCAGTGACGGAGATGAAGATCTCAGAGATACCGATGAAGATGTAGGCCGGTGTCTGGATGGCGATGTGCACGTTGTTGGGAAGCTTGGTGTTACCGTCCTGACCAGCAGCACATTCACCAGGGTGTTCGTAACAAGGTCCAGCAGAGTAGATAATGTGCTGAACGATAGCAGCGTAGGCAAGGCAGAGAGCGGCGAGCCAGAAACCGATGGTGATTCGGGCAATAGGTCGAAGCTCAATACCAGCTCGGCGAAGGACGGGGTACAAGACCTTCTCGATGAGAGGAGTGAAAACCAAAATGGAAATGGGATCGAAGTTCTGCATCAGATCGTTTGGAACACCGTGACCTTGCATCTGGCCAGCTTGGGTGACAAAGTTGGTGGAGAACTGTCCGTAGCAAACCCAGAAGATGGGGTAGAAGATGAAGACCTTGCAGGCGCGGAGAGCACGCTTAAGCTCGTCGACAAAGTGGTCGTTCCAGGGGACAACCTTGGTCTTTCCGTTGGCCTCGCGCCACGAGGGCTTGGCGGCATCGGTGTTGCGTGCAGCAATCATCATACCAAGAGCCTTGAAGGCATCAGTGATGACGGAGCCCTGAGGAGGGCGGTTGACAAAGGTCTTTCGGCGGAGGACCAGAGTGACGATACCGACGTTGAACATGCAGAAACACATGAGGTAGGCGGTCCAGAAACCCTTGTACTTCTCCATGAAGGGGGTAGCGAGCAGTGAGAGGGCACCGACGTTGATGCACCAATAGAAGATCATGTAGATACGCTGGTAGGTAATAGCAGGGTCGATGACAACGCGCTCGCCGTTCTTCTCAGTTCGGATAGCCATTCTGCGTCGCTGGTACTGATCGGCGATGAGAGGCGCAATGTTGGACTTGATACCACCGGTTCCGAGACCAATTACGATAATAGCAACGATGTATCCAGCCTTTCCAGCGCCATGTTCCATAGCAACAGGTAGCGATGTTGTCCAGAGGATGATGAGACCAACCCAGTAGAAACCGCAGAAGACCAAGATGGTTCTGTACTTTCCGAGATACTGATCGGCGATGATGGCACCGAGAATGGGAGTCACGTAGCAGAACCATTGGAAGAAGAGATTGAGACCAGTAGCAGCCTGGTGGCCCATTCCAAGACCCTTGGCACCATCTGAGCCTGTTGGGCTGTTGGAGATGTAGTTCTGGAAAAGACCCTGAGCACCATAGTAGGTGAATCGTTCCGTCAACTCGACAACAGCGATGAGGAAAGCTGAAGCAGGGAGGTTCTCTCCTACACGTCGAAGAGTCGCCTTCTCATGATCATTGGGCTCCTCGCCATCGGCAGTGGTGCCGAACTCAGGATCAGAAGCATAGTGCTGCTTGTCGAGAGACTTCTTCTCGTCAATAGAAGGGGCGATATAACCACCAGCGAGATCAGTCTTCTTCTCGGCGGGCACGCGCTCACCTAACTCCTCGTGGAGCCTACATTGCATGAGATTAGCAAGGGTACGAAATAAGCTTGAATAGAGTTTGCGACATACTCGGCGGCCAAATCCTCGTGATTCTGGGCCATGTTGCAGACGAGACGACGTCGATGAGACTCGATGAACTGAAAAAGTTTTCACTGTCACGGATGCAACAAGGGACAAGGCGAGGCTCGATTGATGATGAAAGGGAGGAGAGGATGGGAGTAAACGAAGAGTAATAAAAATACCAAGATCTGGAGACGTTTAATAAATATTCTGTCATGGAAACACGGTCGACTCCATATTGTACGCCACGAGATGCCACACCTGGACCGAAGCCATGCCCGTTGCTGTAAAACATCCGACCGTCAGAGTAAGGAACCTTTGTAACGGCCCGGATATGGCTATGGAGCATCGAAGCAACGGGCAACTCGAGGTGGCCAATGGCTATGACCGTGTGGCGTGCTCCGAGTGCTTCTGCAAAATTTCGAGAACATAAAATGCCGAAGATCCGAGTCAACCCCTGTCTCGTACGAGCGACGGTGACACCTCAAGTGGAGGCCCCGGCCGAAGAGAAAAGCACCCCACAGAAACAGCCGAGTCTAGTGGCGCGAGGGAATTGTCCGGATTTGTGATCCATTTTCTGTCGCTGTTAACTGTGACTGTCACTATCGCGATGTCGCTCTCCGGACACGGCGAATCCGCTTGTATGACTCTTTTATAGAATGCACAATCACGCTATACTTGTCGATACCGCAAAGCCAAGATATCATCTTGTGTTGCACCGTGTGATATTGAAGGATCAACAGCACTTCACCTATCATTAAAGATCGGCATGACCTCGTATCAAGCTTACCACAACAGGCAAAGCCCATTTTCTTGCAAACACCCACAGGCTAGATGAAAAAAGTTCCGCGGCAACTTGTCTCCCAAGCGCGTGGTAACGTAACAATCGCAGTGGCCGCCCGCGACTAACGTTAAAGGGAGAGGGAGAATGAGAACCCTGAATCCACTCGCCACTGATAATGCTGTAGCACGTACAGTACTGTACGTACGGACGGGCCAATTGACGAGAGAAAGGGCGCGCGAGTCGGGAATGACGGCTGGCTATCTCAGGCACCGTCAGTAATCTTTACCCAACAGGAAGGTCATTACTCAATCACTCAAGGCCTCCCCGCAAATCATCTGTGCAAGGTTTATCTCAGACAAGAAGCTCGCCCAAACAGCGCGCTTCAAATTGTCATATGACGTACAACCCTCAAGTAAGAACGTGAGCCCATTCCCTTTCAAGGAAACTCGACGTGGGAAATAGGGTTATCTAGAGCGATAGTACCGTGATAATCTGCTAGCCAGCTTCTCGATACGGAATGATATGGTCTTTTGCGACATTGGCTATTGGCCTTGTTGTCGCAGGATTGGCTTCAAAAGTTCATCAATCATGATCAGTAAGCGACATGGTGCATCACATCACATCACATCGCATCGCGTCTTATCTCCGGTCATTCCCAAGGCCAAGCCGGCAGCAACCGCCATTTTCCCTTGGCGATTTGTTCCCTATTTCGCCTCAGCTGATTCTCAATTGCCATCTTGTCTCCCGATGGTGTTGCTATCGCCATCTCATCTTGTAACGTTGTCAAACTCCAGACAGCGACACCACTATTACCTAAAATCAAGAGATCGTCGCGACGCCGCTTATCTCCTAACCCCATTCTCCATTCCTGTCAACTGCACCCCATGTTTCCCTCATCTCCATCTCCATTTCTCAACGGAGGGAGGCCTGAGGCTAATGCATGGGGTAACGGTTCACTGTGTGTCAAGAAAATCAAGGAAGACGACCGATTGCAACCCCCCATGTCTAGTAAGCTTCGAGGCTGCATGAAGGCCAATCACACTCCGCGCCGTATTTCCGTGAACGCGTTGTTTTTTTTTTCCTGGGGTTTCACGGGGTTCAGCTGGACAGTGGCGGGCTAGGACAGGTTTGGCTGTTGAAGAGGGAGCCTCAAAAAGCCTTGAAAACCCGTAAAACTGTATCTCATTACCGAGGTGCCGAGGTCGAGAAAGAGTTTTAAGAATGAGATTATGGAGGGCGGGATCTAAAAACTCAAAATAGACGCGTCCGAGGTTGACGAAAATGGTCGTATTCAGGGTAGGTCGTGTCGACCTCGTGCTGAGTACAGTCAGCAATGGTGATGCCTCGTTACGAGACCTCTAACTCAATTCAGGTGAACATGGCTCTCGTTTGGTCGGTTTTGAATTATACTAGATATTTTACAGTAGTCGTACCGTTGTAGATGGCGTTTTGGCGTTCGCGACGGCTAATTCGTAACATCTGTTCAAACTTTACCGACGCCATGCTCGTAACTCATTGATTTCACTCACAAACCATAAACTTAAAGAGCATTTCATATAACGGCAGATTCCTGCATTACTTACGAGCGCGATACATTGAAATGACAATTAAAAATAGATATTTGCATTTTATATGTCACTATATGTCACCAGTTCAATTAAGACAAGTTCAATACGTCTTTCAGCACACGCAACGCCCCAAAGAGCTCATTGTCGTGATATCGCCTCGTCACCACCTGCAAATTAACAGGCGCACCCCCAAAATCACCCTCCTCCCACAAATCTCTAACATGTCGACAAGCATCGCTTAGCGGAACATAGCCCGTATCGTAAACTTCCCCAGATTCAGCCCTAATTGGCGTGGGAATAACCGCTCCCGGGTAGTCGACAAGGTTGTAGAGCGAGGTGTACGTCCAGTAGAAGGCCGTGTCGTGCGCACACGCTGGCCCTACGAACGACGGCCCGATAATGACATCCACATCTTGATCGCTCCAGCTTTTGGCAAAAGCAAGCCGGAAATCGTCTCGCTCTTTGTGGACGGCTGTGAGATCTACGGCGGTGTGCATGCCCGTGGGCTCTGCGTCCCTGTAGATCCATTCTGTAAGAGGGTGAAGAGGTTCTCCGGATGAAATTATGCCGTTTTTGGTGAGATGCCCGCCGTCGGGCCAGTAAAGCCTTCGGACAAATTTCCATGCTTCTTCTGCGCCGAAGACTTTGAACTCCTTCATTTCGATGAGATTGGCAAACTTGCTGTCGGACAGAAGGCTTCTGGCCCACGAAATTGCCCTCTTCACTGGCGGTTGAGGCTCGATGAAGCCGTCGTTGCTGATGATGCCGACCTTGAGGCGCCGATTGAATCGTGTTTCAAGACCAGTCCACGGAATCGGAATGACGTTGGGATCCGAAAGATAAGGCTTTGAAGAGAGGACACATTTCATAAAAAGGTCCATGTCTCTCAAGGAGCGACACATAGGTCCTGTCGACAGAGGGATGTTCAGCACGGCTGGAGGCGGAGCGCCTTTGATGTACCCCCTTGTCGGCAAGACATTCGATGTGGTTTTGAAGCCATAGATACCACAAAAGGCAGATGGGCCACGAATGCTCCCACCAATGTCAGTCCCGATCCCCAAGATCGAGCCTTTCATCGCAATCAGCGCAGATTCACCCCCTGTTGAACCGCCAGCAGACAGATGAATGTTGAAAGGGTTTAGGACTCTTCCCCAGTGGGAGTCACTCTCAAGATGCATCAGCGACTGAGGCTGGTTGGTTTTGCAGTAAATGATGGCACCTTGGGCACGCAGGATTGACACGATGTCCGCATCTTGGTCGTCGTCGCTGATACTGATAAAACAGCCCTGAGAAGAAGAGGTTCCGGCAATTTGGATGTGATCTTTGATGCTTATTGGCAAGCCATGTAAGGGGCCGATAGGCTTCCCATGAGCCTCGAAATATGCATCGAGCTTTTGAGCTTGTCCGATAGCCTCGTCCATGAACCATTGTGTGAGGCAGCATGTGAGCTGATGTGCAATGATGGAACGCTTGCAGAACGCTTGGGCAACTGCTACTGCAGTGTGCTTTCGACGTGCAATTGCCTCAAGAAGGCCGACTGCATCATAATTCTCAGTGATAATGATTTCCTCTGGAGATAAAATACCACAAGTTGTTGGGATAGAGGTGACATCTGTTGGGGGGTTCTGTATAACTTCCAAAGGCAGCCGCAGCTCCGCCGGAACTTTTGCTGCAAATGCTTCAAGCAACGCAGCCCTCTTCTCCTCGAACTCGGGAGTGCCGAGAGCCATGGGATTCACCTGTACAACTGGAAGCCCCGGGAGCATATCTGTGGCCAAGGGCCTAGATCTGGGGGACTTCAAGCTATGGGTGACGACACTTGAGGAGTCTTTGGAAGACCCTGATGGGGGGACTGAAGAAGAAGAGGCAAAAGTCATGGCTGAAGGATATGTTTGCGTGACAACAAATTTGCCAGGAAAGCATGGCGAGGAAGGACAATGAGGAGATGGTGCAGCTGTAATGATCCAGCTGATATATGTCAAGTCTTGGCCTGGGAGTTCTCGAACCTTGGACTCCCTGGTTTTTACTCCATGCCCTAACTTCAGCTGTTTACACTGCTGATTGCCCAGCAAAAGAAAAGCTCGGACCATGGGATCAAAACAAACTAAAGTCGACAGCTGTCTCGCAAGCTTGTCGTTGGCTCACGATACCATCCATTCTGCCCACCCAAACAACCCAATCCGACACAAACATCCTCAAAATTTCCCATTGTTGACACCCAACTGTTCCAAACTGATCCTCCTTGGCTTCAAGAAGCTTCAGGTGACCAGATGGGATAATCTACGAGTCGCCCACCAACATGTCCCAAGGGCCCTTCGCTTCGTAGAACAATCCTTAGCGGCGTTTCCATTGTTCTTCTAGCTTCGACCACCAACAACAACACCAGCGACCATGTCGGGCTTGATATACGTACCGGGCCCTGAACGCCGTGTTGCACCGCTGTTGTTGCTGATTCCCCCGGACTCTTCTGGTAACATAGATACCGGTGCTTTGTTTATAAAACGTCGTACAGAGCCACGTCCGTTGGTACCCGAATTGAACAAGTCATACTGGCCTCCTCTTCGGCCAACTTCTGTTTGTACACTTCGATTGCCTTCGCCAACCTTCAACATGGTAAACGTGGTGGGGGAAGATCCCATTCCGGGGACTATCTATCTTGTTGACCTCAATCGCAACCTGCGTGTTCGTCATGCAGGTGGTGGTGACGGCGACATCGTCCTTGATCCTGCCCCAAGTGACGACCCAGAGGATCCCCTCAATTGGACTTCTCGTCGCAAACTTCTTGCGTTGATCTGTCAGAACCTGTGAGTCTATTTCTTCCATGTGCGTGTCTTTTGCTGACTTGGAAAGCTATACCTGGTTCACGGGCATGTCCGTTGCCACCGTCTATTCGGTCCTTGTCCCGCTTTCACAGCAGTCCAAGGTCTCAATCAAGACGCTCAATGAAGGGACAGGTTACATGTATCTTCTATTGGGTTGGGGTTTGTTGTTTTGGCAACCTTTCTCGTTGCGATATGGCAAGCGTTTGACCTACCTCTTATCTGTCCTGGGAGCCATCGTAAGTCAATCTCAATATGATCACCACAAGCAATAACTAACAAATATTGCTAGGGAACAAGCGTTTGGAGGTAATGCTTCTCAGTGATGCAGATTCTTGTGTGTGACTTTACTGACTGGTGCCAGCGCATACGTCTCAAGCAACGGAGAATGGATCGCCAAATGCATCATCCAAGGCTTCTTCATCGCGCCCATTGAAGCCCTGCCTGAGATCTCAATCACTGACATCGTAAGTACCGGTTCGAGGCATTATTGCAAGCGCGCGACTGACTCTGTCTAGTACTTCACTCATCAACGCGGCACATATATGGGCATCTACGCCCTCGCCCTAGCCGGCAGCAACTACTTCGCGCCCGTCATCTGTGGCTTCATTGCCGAGTATCAAGGCTGGCAATGGGTGTTCTACTGGCCTGCCATCTTCCTCTCATTTGTCTTTGTGATCCTCTTCTTCTTCATGGAAGAAACCAATTACAATCGTGCCGCTCGACATGGCGATCATGTACCGTTCGATCCATCCCGACTGATCGCTGAGGACAGCGGCAAGGCGGAAGAAAAGGCTGCTGACGCTGGGAAATCCGAGGTCAGAGAGGCCGATGAGGCGAACGTTCAGTATGTAAAACCGAGAACGTTCTTGCAGAAGCTGTCGCTTTGGCAGCCTACACCCAGCCAGAGTATGGCTCGTCACGCTGGACGCTCTCTTCAATACCTCGGCTGGCCTGTCATCTTTTTCGCTGGCTTCTCGTACGGCTCGTACTTAATCTGGTTCAACGTCCTCAATGCGACAGCATCCATCATCCTGTCAGGCCCCGGGTATGGCTTCAAGCCGTCAATGGTAGGACTGAGCTACCTCTCCTGCTGT
Organism: Fusarium sp. HKF-74; assembly: GCA_021223625.1. Classification (NCBI taxonomy): domain Eukaryota; kingdom Fungi; phylum Ascomycota; class Sordariomycetes; order Hypocreales; family Nectriaceae; genus Fusarium; species Fusarium sp. HKF-74. The sequence goes on from JAJFAS010000014.1 coordinate 369,428, forward strand.
CTGGGTACCATTATCGCATTCATTCTCGCGGGACGGTTGAGCGACTGGCTCACCATCAGACTTGCGCGGCGAAACAATGGTATCATGGAAGCTGAGCACCGTTTGTGGCCGCTGGCGATTTGTGTCATTGGCGTTCCAGCGTCCTTGATCCTTTGGGGCGTGGGCGCACAGCACGGCGTTCACTGGTTCGGCCTCATTTTCGCCATGTGCACTTTGTCTGTGACGAGTGTCATGGGACTCATCATCAGTATCAATTATCTGATTGATAGCTACTATGAACTCAGCGGTGATGCGATGGTTACGATTATCTTGGTTCGCAACACGATGTCTTTTGCCATTGGTTATGGGTAAGTTTCCGTCCGCCGATGAGATGAGATCAGCAGCAGCCACTAACAGCCAACAGCGTCACGCCTTGGATCACCAACATGGGTTATCAAAATTGCTTCATCTCAGCTGCTTTTATCGCTTTGGCCGCCTGTTCCGCTTGCTTCTTCATGATAAAGTTTGGTAAATTGCTTCGACAGCGAAGCGCTCCCCGGTACAAAGAATTGGTAGATGGCGACAAGAGGGTCGCAGGAATTGCTACATGATGGAGGGTTCGGCAAAGCGTACAATTGAACAACGAGAATTGAATTGGCCGTATATACGATTAGTCAATTATGTGTAATTAGCTTTTTCGTGAATAATGATTCGTATAATCTAGTTTCCCATATCCGCGTCCCACGCCCGCTAAGCAATCTTGATGTCGACCAAATAGATGCATCCATTTAAACCATGGCGGCGAGAGCCAGGATCGCAGCAGCAAGAGCTCCAACGCTGGCTTTGGTCCTAGCACCGATATTACCGGAGTCGCCAGTTTCGCTCGCTGAAGCACCTGTCGCCGTGGAAGTCTTGTCACCACTGCCGCCCTTTCCACCGCTACCGCTTCCGCTTCCACTTCCACTTCCACTACCACTTCCACCACTGCCCGAGCCCCCAGAGCCAGAGCCAGCGCTTGACTTGACGCCACTCTCGTTTCCAACGCGAACGTTGTTCACAGTCAGAGGCGATGGCTTGTCGCCACACTTCTGCGTGACCTGCACCTCGGGCTTATCCGAAGACTGGATGCCGCTGCTGGTAACGTCCTGGAATTGGCCATTGTTGGTGTACAGCGGTTCCTCATAGACGTTCTGCCCGTCAGCCTGGATCTGCAGTGTACAATCGGTCTTGTCGGCTCGTCGTCGGAGTTTCGCGCTGCTGGGCTCGCCGACGAGGATCGATGCGACAATGTAGATGAGCTCGTCCGTGTTCAATTCATCGTCACTGTCGACGGCGACGCGGAAGGTTGCTTGACCGTTGGCGGGGGCGCTCAATTTACTGGGGCAGGTTAGTGGAGTTAGTGGACATGGAAGCTTTGGAGACTTACATGACGTCCTTGCCATCAACCTTGACAAGTTCAGCGTTTTCACCAATTGTTGCGTTCTTGAGATCGACTTCGACTACGGTGCCTGTGCTTGTGGGAGCAGAGCTGGATGTAGCTGTCGCAGTGGCTGTGTCGGTCGAGTCATCGTCGTCGGTCTCGGACGCTGTAGCTGTCGCGTCGGCATCCGTGGCAGTAGCTTCAATCACTGTTAGCTTACGTGCCTGCAAAGATTATCGGGGTTTCATCTCACCATCTGCTGTCGCTGTACCCTCAACTGTTGAGGCATCCTCATTCTCATCATCACTCGCCGTCGCGGTGGGTTGCTGGTCGCCCGAAGCTTGGGAAGCTTCGTTTGATGGCTCTACAGCTGTTGGCTCTGGGCCATTTGTGGCAGACGGGACGCTATCTGCGTCTGTCGGCTGTGCGTCTCCATCGTCGGCAGCATCTGAGGGTTGGTCTTGAGCAGGATTTGAGGGCTCAGCAGCAGGCGCTGATGGTTCTGGTTGAGCGATGGCTGAAGGCTCTGCGTCTTGATCGGGAATGACTGTTTGAGCCAGGCCGTTGACTGCCAAAAGGCCAAGGATGAGGCTGCCAGCGAAGCGCATGTCGGCGTATATTTGCGCGTGTAACCTTTACGTCCGTGTCGTGTTCAAGGTACCTTCAACTCTTCAACTTGAACTTTTTGCAAATAATCAGGTAGTATCGCGAGAGATCTGCAGAAAATGAAGATTTCAGCTCGAGCTGAAAGAAGCTTGTTTATTTTACCTGAGCTAAGCTCCCTCCCTTGGTTTTTGAACCTTGCTGCTGGTTCAGGTGGTGGCACTGTCGTGGCTTTGCTGGTCCAGACTTTCGGAGCCCTGCAGCTGAGCTGTTAGGCCAGCCACTCAGGCGCCAGCTTTACCTTTTGGGGGCTGTGTTTAGCGCTAGAAACAACTGTCGTGTACAGAAATAGCTTCACCTTCGTCAGTGCACCACGGGAGACCCGACGTGTCTCCAGCTTTATACGAGAGCTGTCAGCAATATAACCAGTCGCCATTCCACTTAAAACTCAAGACGTCCTCTTGGACATTTATGATCATTTTGTGCTTGCGAGTTAAGCTTAAATGTTTCAATCTGGACTACCGAAATTATGCCTTGAATGTTGAGAATAGCTTCAATAGTTCACGCCACAAGAGGCCGCCACGACACCAGCTGAAGGGCTAAGCATTTTAGTTAGTCATGGCACATTCCGTTCTTATTTCAGCCCTGGCAGCCAATGCATGTCACTGATCGAAAATTGACGATTGCGGCTGAGCAGTCATGCCTTTTTGTTGCCCAGTCAAGATTGTTATCTCATTCAATTGGGATTCGGAAACGGGACAAGCCAGATATATTTCGGTATCTTCCGACAAACTGGCAACTGTATTTTCCGATGACAGGCAGTACTTTTCCTGGTTACTCCCCTGAAGACGGCCTTGGAGGACCTGAATTTGGATTGACGGCTCAAGACACGTCTTCAGAAGATGTCTCTTTCAACCCAAGATCGTGGTCCGACATGATCTGGGCCGGCCACCGCGGCCTCTTCTTCGCCTCCTCCAAAATTCTCCTTGTCTCAACCCTCTTCGACTCAATCAACTTCCTCTGTTCTTCTGTCTGAACGAGAGGGGGAGGTAACAAACCCTTGTCGGGATGATACCACTGCTCTTTAGGCGTGTTTCTGCCATCAACACCACGAAAGTTGACCTCATTCTCAGGACGGAAAGGCAGACGGTCAAGGAGCGCCTTGATCAGATGAGGCGATAACGGTACTGCATCGTGAACATCGCGGTCGGGGCCCAGCGAGCGCAGAATGCCATCTTTGCTGAGGGAGAAGACCCCGTTATAGGAGGGATGGTGCTCCAATTTTCCCCAAATATCGTTGAGCTCGGCTTGGTGTTTGCTGATGGCTGCCCATTGAGCTCGGCGACTAGGGTCGGAGCCCTGGGCTTGTACTTGGGCATCGGACTGGCTTGAAGACATATTGAAGAGAAGATTTTTCCGAGGCTAGGTATTTAATGAAACGCGTTTGAGATAATTCTTTGTGAACAACAGGCTAACTTAAATATTGCAATCTGTTTTGCTCGGTCAACTTCTGTGTATAATTGATGTTGAATCATGCACCGCCTCTCAACTTACTTCCTCCAGAGGCGACCTTGGTGCCATCATCAAATGCAGGGGTGTTGTCCTTCTCTGGGGTCAGATCCATGGGTATGATAAGGGGTCTTGGGCCCGCGAACAAATCATATCGATGCCAGGGCAAGTCAGCATGAAGATGCTGTTAGTCGTCTGGAATTCCAGAGTATCGCAGCTACCGTTCTTCGAGTTCGCATTACTCCCACGTGAGTGATGGACAAATCCTGAGGGGGTATTGATGGTCATTGGGAAGCGGCTTTGGAGTATAAAGATAAGAACAGGAAGTCATAACAACGGCTGATTCTCAGTTCACGAACAAAACCTTGGGCAGGGAAGCCAATAGAGTGACTTGCATGTACCTCTGGAAAGCCAAGATGTATAAAAACGAAACGGTAGCGCAGTGTTCAATGGACGAGGCCATGCCATCACAAAAGGATCATCGGCAAGGAGTCAAGGCATGAAACAATATATAGCAGTTTCAACAAAACCGCGGAACAAGTACTTGAGAAGTAACAATGTATTTTCAAGCAAAAACTGGTTCGCATAGCATGACTCGAATTCTAAAGGTTATCTCTGACCCTCGTGGGCAAAGGATGAGCCGTCCTATACGCAAACCGGAGCACTGTTGGGTTTGGCAACACTGTTGCTTGGATTCGTCTGGCTGCAACCATTCGCAAAACCCAAAGCAGTATCATCGACAGCCGCATTGTAAGCTGCTCCGCAGTTGGGGTCACTATTCATGTTAACATCAACTGTTTACTCTTAAAAAGAAAGCTTACCTAGCACCTCCGGAGGCGGAGTTGAAGTACGAGCAGATATCGTGAGAGAAGCAATCTTGCGTATAGACGTTACCAACAGCAGTACCGCTGCAACCGGCTCCACATCTTCCGTTACAAGAGTAACTTTTCGAATCAGCGTCTTCTTCTTAAAGAAGAGGGTAAGGTAGCTGCAAAACTCACTCTCCTGATCCGGAAGGATTAGCGCCGTAGTTGCTGCCAACAACACCCGTAAAAGTACATTTCTTCCCAGCACTATTGGTCCACGAAGCAGTGGCTGTTTGGCCAACTTTGAGACATGTGATGGCTCGCTTCTCCAAAGTTGGCGAGGCGATGGAGAGGCTGGCAAGAACCAGGACAACAAGAGAACCGAGCATGATAGGCAGATGATTGAGAATAAGATACTATACGGAGCCGAATATTTTATTTACTAATTAATATCTCGAGAATAATTCTTTTATACAAAATTCTAGTCACATCGCTCATTTTGGTAGTATATTCTGTCATCGGAGTTGTATCTTGTTCTGGAAAGCAGCGGAGATAATTTCGGAGAATCGCCTCTTGGCCATTGGTTCGAAATGCGAATGTGACTACGATCGTCCTAACCAGAGCTCAGATTAAGCTTTTGCAGGCCTGTTTCGAGTACTCAAAGCCGTATATAGATTAATAGTAGCTATCCGTTCCGGAGAAAAGTTCGGCGTCGCTACGAGCATCACGAGAGTATGCCCAACCCCTCGATATTTCGGATAGAGCTTGTTCGTAACCATAAAGGGATTACCTCGGAGAACTGAAACTCCGGCTTCCCTTGTTACTTGGCCACCAGCGGTGAGATGTTCCGGGACGGATGTGTACGCAGCCATTCGCTGGATATCTTGATATACTATCAAGACATGGCTGAGACACGGCATCAACTCGAGATTTCGACTCCATGTCAACCACGTACACCTAGACCCCTCACCTATGACGTCTATGATTCTGAGATACCCAGATTGTGAGACACGGAATCACGAACAAACACCAATTGGCGCATCTCACTGGGAACCTGGCTATTGCCCCAATAGATATCCAACATCTCAAACATGGAGATCATTGTCTGAGACGAGTCTGAAGCTCAATACTCTTATGGAGCATGAACTCCAGATCTCCAAAAAAAAAAAAAAGTCGAGCCAAGTTCCCGCTGGATCCATATCAGTATTCCTATCGAGTTCTCTTTTTATTCTTGGAAACCTTGACAGAGTCATCACTGGAATGGTCATCTTTACTTCCTGCGGGAAGACCCGCATCCTTGCCGTGCCGGCTCGCGTTCGTCCAATACGTGGCCTTCCGGGGAGCCGGAGTGTTTTTGACTTCGAAGCTGAACTGAGATTTGTCTTGGAAAATTGGTCGATCAATCAGCCTTCGGCAGATCATGGCTATTCACACCAATGAGATCGTTGAGCTATGATTTTCAGCAAGGAAGTCCTGTATTTGCGAAGCAAGGGAGACGTCTAAGATGGGGCAGACTGACGTTGCGGATCGGCCCAACAGAAAGCCTTCCGTACGATAGCGAGAAATATGGCTATAGAATCAACACGGCACGTTAAGTCAGCAGTGCTGTGCTACAATCCCATAAATTGTCCTTGCCATATGCAAACTGATGCATAAGTTCAAGAACTCGGAATTTTCATGGGTTCTGCCGATGGAATGGCGGGAGGTTGTCTTCGAACCAACACTTCCTCTCTGTTTCATCTGAGCCAACAGTCTCAGATCCCCTCACCCAACTCATACGTTGCTTATGGTTTGAGTTTCTTTGATAGCAATTCTGCCCGTAGATCTTGACGCTTCAATGCATACCATCCAAGACATTCTTCCATGGCATGCAGATCCTCCGAGAACGATCGGATCTTGAGATATACTTGGAGAGGCTGGTGGGAGCAACGCAGAGAACTCGACATGTGATCAAGTTTCGAAGTAGTATAAATATCACATCATATCCCCAGGTACTCAAATATTATCACCATCACTCAAACCTTCTTTTATTTTACTCAACTACTATAACTCAACTACTATCCAACATGTCTATTCCCGGAAGATTCATGATCATTGTTGACGGAAAGCCCGTCGCCAATCCTCGAGACAACGGCGAGCCCATGATTCAAGCTCAACCCGGCGACCCTGCTGCCATCTTTGAGCTTCGAGACGGTCGTCTATTCTCTGGTGAATGGGCTCTGGGCCGTCTCAACTTTGAGGATCGGTCCATGATGCCCAAGCGCGTCTTATGGCGTAAGAGAGAGGAGGTCGAGGAGCTCCAGCCTGTTCAAGTCGAGGAGTATGGTGGTCCCCCCGAGCTCAAGTTCTCAGGTATGCTTTATCACATGGTGACCTTGGTGGTCTTGGTGTTGACAGCAAGTAATAGGTGCTGGTCTGGCATTCATCCAGGACAAGCTTTATGCACCTATCATTGAAGGTATGTCTCTTTCTCTACTGTTTTCATAAGGCACGAGGACTGATCACTATTTCTGTAGGCGAGAACCAGCCTATGCAGATTCGCCCACTGCCCTTCTAAGTAGTGTTGATGGAAAAATTGGTGAAGGAGGCGTCAATGGAGATTTAGTTTCGAGAAATATGTCTTTGAAATTCATAGCCTCAGAACCAATTGAATACTCAAGTCTACATTTCATAATTGTGTTACTTCTTTCACTCTCGTCGCCAGAAGTGTTCAAAACTTGATGGCCAACTCTTGACCTCTCCCAAGACTCTTCTCCACGCAAGAGCATGAACCACAATGCAGTCTGTGAATGTCACATACGACCATACCTATAGGAAAATACGGGATCCCGTCCGCTCTCCCATCGTCAAGCCTGTAAGGGGCGGATTAGTAGTTGGGTCGGTGACGACCAGCGAATCCCCGCTGTTGTATGTCTTTTTTGAAGTTTTAACCCGTAATGGTGGTGGATATGCTTTTGCTCCATTCGTGATGGTGCAAGTCTCTTCTGGGCCACTTTCGCGTTGACATCTTGGGACTAACCCAGCAAGGGGGAAGCAACGCTGACCTCAAATGGGATGGGCTGGCACAATCAGTAAGTAACAGAAAACGCGGTTGTCATTTTTGTAATTGATCGCAACCTCATCACCTTCTGTCTTCTCCCGCAATTGAGTCAAATAGACTCTCATCCAACTCAAGCCTGCGTCTTGAGCGCCATGGCATCCGTATCTTCCCAGCCGACAACTACTACGGCTCTCTAACCCTCGATTGAGACACAGCCCAACGCGTCCGCAACCCCTGGACCAAGTCGTACATCTCAATCAGCAACAAGTTCTGTGGCACCAGCGGTCATCCCGGGAGCTGACCTCCAAGTTCCAACGTGGCTTCAACACCATATGAGATTATGGAAGATTCCGCCAACCCCTGTCCGGGCTCATGCATGGGTCCTTGAGGCTTTCGATCACTTCAATTCCAAGAGAGCGCTACCAGAGCATTTCCACGGTATTCGTCCCCAGCTTCATCGAGCATGGTTGAGAGAGAACAATAAAAACGTCAAGCCAACCGCCACCAAGAAAAGAAAATCACATGGAACCCCCATCCAGCCTGCATCCAAGAAAACGAAGGGATCAACGACAGTCAAGTCAGAGAACCAGCAAGTTGCTATGCCACCTCCAAAGCCATTAGGAAACCTGAAAGGAAAGTACGCCATCGAAACATTTTACCGCTGCTGCGATGACGAGTCTCAACGGGACCACGATCTGTTTTGTAGTATAGTCTTCACCCCAGGAGACGGTGGGACGCTGCGAGGCTATCTGACTTTGGGTCGAATGAAGTACACTGCACTCATGCTTTTCGATAAATGTCCAACAGACGCTTCGACCGGCAAAGTTCCATTGAGGTGGCGCGGCAAAAGGGTGTCCAACAAGTTCAAAGTGTGGCGAGGTGATAAAAACTATGGCTGGGCGAAGTTTCTTGGAGATGGCAAGATCGAAGTTTATTTTGATAAGCTGAAACTGGAGCTCGTAGCACAGAAGGCTCGGGGTCTTGGTGAACAGCGCAAGCATAGCGCGTCATGGTTTTGGGATGACTGGCATGAGTTGGATGAGGAAGGTCTAGACTTGCTTGATACCGACAGATGGGCATCACCTGAATGGTGGTAATCGCAGCTATTCATCTGTGGAAGTAGCTTGGCTTCCTTGGTTAGTCGTTGCTCGTTCTTTTAGCCGGTCTTACATCTTTGGACTGATCAAGAATGCAGATTGCAAGGTTGAAGAAGTCCTTTCCAGCGGGTTCTGTCAAAAGGACCAGTGATTATAGTCTCATGTTCGAGATAATTGATGATATTTTCGACCCAGAAGTATCAGACCACGGACGTTGTTTTGAACATGCGGCCGAGACTGCGGAGTCAGCTTGCCAGCCACTTGCGGGATATACGCATATAGCCTATATTGAGACGCTATTTGCCTATAATTGCGTACAATCGTCAGACTTCGCCGTTGTTGGTCTCTGTCAATTACTTTTAGATCTGATTCCATTATCATGACTGGTTTGAAATATGATCCTGAATACCTCAAGGCTCTGGGGCCCGTTGCGAAGGGACCCAAACCCGAGCCATCCAGATCTGTTTTTGAGATCAGGAAGAGTACCGAAGAAGTCATCCGGCGAGTCGTCACAAATTCAACATACCCCGATGACGTGAAGGAGACTGTGTTCAAAGTGAAAAGCTATGATGGTGTCGAGATTGAAGTCACGCGCTTTGCCTCTGAGGAGACGTTAGCTTCGGACAAGCCCACGCCCGCTGTGATGTACTTTCACGGCGGTGGTTATGTCTCTTGTTACGTGGAGCTGTTTGCGCCGCAAATTGCCCGTTTCGCGAACGATTCAAAGATTCCATACTTCGCAGTGTCTTACCGACGAGCGCCGGAACATCCTGCTCCTGCTGGTGTCGAAGACGGGTATGCGGCTCTTCAGTTTGTGTCGAAGTCTGCGGTAAAGCTCAACGTCGATCCTACAAAGATCGCTCTGCACGGTGACAGCGCTGGTGGAGGACTCGCCGCGGGCCTTGCTTTGATGGCGAGAGATCGCCAGCTTGATCCTCCAATTGCGAAGCAAATACTCGTCTACCCAATGCTCGATGATCGAGATCATGTTGAGAAAGACGATCCGATCCTTGATCTCATGGTCTGGAAGCCTGATGGAGCGAAACTTGCATGGGACGTGTACGCCTCTGAGGTTCGAGAGAAGAATGATCTGCAAGCTCTATCTTACGCGATTCCAGCTCGGGCTGCAACGCTGCGAGGTCTCCCTTCCACTTATATCGACGTGGGATGTCTCGATCTATTTAGGGACGAGAATCTGGAGTATGCAAAGAGATTAGCTAACGATCATGTTGAAGTCGAGTTTCATCTTTGGCCGGGGCTGCCACACGGATTTGATGGGATGAGGGATATCAGCTGGTTTGCGAGGTGCCAGGAGAGTCGTACAAGTGCGCTGGGAAGGATGTGATAGTCAGTTGACGGAACATTAATGAAGAGCATAAGTCCCATACCTAGCCAATGTAGTACAACTGTAGCATTCTCAGGATCTCAATAGCCACGCGTGGGTGTAAAGAATCGTTCCGCGCCATGAGGCCCTATCCGTCCTTGACGTTACTCTGTGTACCTGCAGCTGCCTTCATGCGGAGATGATCTGATGCAACACATCGTGTCAGTCCATTAAGCTTAGGTCCTGCTGAGAGATTATCTCGATAGAGGATGCTTACATTGTAAAGCGCATCGTCGATCATGGTTCTTTCTGGGCGCAGCGGACGATGGCCAGTGCGACCATTACAGGTGCAGAGGGTCAGCCCAACAAGGAGCTCCGAGGCAGCCAAGAAAGCCGTTGAGAAAAGGTCGTGCATTTACCGGCTGTCCTCCAGATTTCCAGCATCGAAAGACGCCATCACTTGGAATAACGGCAATTCGGGTTGTGAGTTGGTTGACCAGTCAAGGTATTAGACGATCGCATTGGTCGGGAAGTAAGGCGTTGACCAACACGGCTAATAGGGCCGATGCACGTAAAATGACACTTCAAGTGCCAGAGCCGCGTCAATAAAAATGCGGGTGAATGTGGAGAAAACATGGAGTAAATGTCATCAGACGGAATAAACTCTGGTCCAAGAATTGACATTACAACGCTACCGTTCCATGGCAAAATTCCCATTGATGCGTTTTATTCTCCGGCTGATCCATCGTACCCCTCACTGAGTTCAATTCATCGGTGAAGAGCATCACCGAACCCCCAGACTTTTTTGATCGACACGATTCGGGATTGAGAACCGTGGGGGAAGCTATGTCATGTCATGTAATGCGGGTCATTTGTGGCCGAGATGAACTTTTTGGTGGCATTGAAACCGCGTATATAAGTTCTGGGTGATGCTGTGCACGCGAGCTTGAGGTTGATCGGCATAGCAAGTCACGATGAAGTTGCTTTCACTTTCAACTATTGGGCTGCTTGCCTTGGCTGGTTTGTCGATTGGACAAGAGACAAAGGACGTTCCAATTCAAGACAATGGACTCACAAACATTGTTGAATGGTGATTCACTCGATTGCCGCCTTTGAGAGCTGCAGCTAACGAACAGCCCAGGGACGACCATAGTTACCTGATCAATGGCGAGAGGATCTTTGTCTTCTCGGGTGAATTCCATTACTGGCGTCTGCCTGTGTATGCTTCATCCCCTCCGTCAACCAAGCGCGGATCTAACAATTGTCAGACCCGAACTCTGGCGCGACTTGCTAGAAAAGATCAAAGCCGCCGGCTTCACAGCCTTCAGCATCTACAACAGCTGGGGCTACCACGAAGCGACCCCAGGCGTCCTCGACTTCGAAAATGGCGCCCACGATTTTGTGTCCATCATGACCCTTGCCAAAGAGCTCGGCCTCTACCTCCTGATCCGTCCTGGTCCCTACGTCAATGCCGAAGCTAACGCCGGAGGTTTTCCTCTGTGGGTCACGACCGGAGAGTACGGCAAGCTTCGAAACGACGATCCTAGATACACTAAGGCCTGGTCTAAGTATTGGACTGAGATTTCCAAGATTATTGAGCCGCACCTCATTACCAACGGCGGCAATGTTGCCATGTTCCAGGTATGGTTACAGCGTTGCCGATGTTGGAGGAAGCTGACGAGTGCAGATTGAGAACGAGTTGGGCGGTCAGTGGAAGAATGACGACAAGAGAATTTTGAACGAGCCTACCGCCAACTACATGCAACTTCTCAAGGAGTCCGCCAGAAAGGCCGGTATCGATGTGCCTGTATTCCACAACGCGCCCAACACTGTGAGTTCTCACTTTCTCACTTTTCAAATATGGACTATGGACAGAATATTAACAGATCCGCAGCGCACATTTTCTTGGTCCAACGACTTCGAGCGCAATGCAACCGGTAACGTCGATGTCACTGGTGTCGATAGCTACCCCTCCTGCTGGAGCTGCAACCTCGACGAGTGTACCGGCACCAACGGCGAATACGTCCCCTACAACATCCAAGACTATGTCACATACTTCAACAAGCAATCTCCTCGTCAACCTCACTTCTTGCCCGAGTTCCAGGGCGGTTCGTACAACCCATGGGGCGGTCCAGAGGGCGGTTGCCCTGGCGATATTGGCCCTGAGTTTGCCAACATTTTCTACCGTGACTTGCTCGCACAGCAGGCTACCGCCATTTCTCTGTACATGATGTACGGTGGAACCAACTGGGGTTGGTTTGCCTGCCCTGTCGTTGCAACTAGCTATGATTACTCTTCGCCTATCTCTGAGAACCGTGCTATCTGGGATAAGTACTATGAGACCAAGTCGCTGACTCTCTTCACACGGGTTGCGCATGATCTTACCAAAACCATCCGAGTTACCAACAGTACTTCCCTTTCCACGAACGATGCCATCTTGGTGTCCGAGCTTCGACATGAGGAGAATGATGCTGCCTTCTACGTTGCCCGACACGATCACTCACCTTCCGGTACCAAGGAGACCTTCAAGGTTCATGTTAAGACTTCGGAGGGCAAGCGTACGTTTCTGTATTCTTCCTTAAGCGGCATATACTAACTAGGTCTGTCTAGTTACTATCCCTCAGAACGAGGGCGCAATCACCATCAATGGCCACCAGTCCAAGGTCATCCCGACTGACTTTCACTTCGGCAAGAAGACACTCCTTTACTCGACCGCTGAAGTCTTGACTTACTCCATCATCGACAACAAGGAAGTCATTGTCCTTTGGCTTCCCGAGGGCGAGCAAGGAGAGTTCACCCTCAAAGGACACACCGAGCTCAAGCATGACAAGTCACTCAAGGGCATCAAGGTCAAAGCGGGCAAGAAGAGCGTTACTGTCAACTACACTCAGCAGAAGGGTCTTTTCACACTCAACCTTAAGGATGGATCCACTATTGTTCTGGCTGACCGAAAGACTGCTTACAAGTTCTGGGCTCCTACACTGGATAACAACCCTTTTGCACCCGTCAACAAGACTGGTGAGTTCTGCAGATGAAACAACACACTTAGAGACGCATATTGACTTTCTCAGTTCTGGTTCACGGCCCCTACCTCGTCCGCCATGCCACCATCAAGAACGGACAACTCAACATCCAGGGCGATCTCGACAGCGCCACCGAAATCACTGTCTTTGCTCCCGAGTCTCTCAAGTCCGTCGCTTGGAACGGTGATAAGGTCAAGGTTTCGTCGAAGGAAGGCCACAAGTACACCATCAAGCTCAAGGGTCCTTCAAAGGTTTCCTTGCCCAAGCTTGACTCTTGGAAGTATGCCGACAGCTTGCCCGAGATCAAGACAGACTACAAGACTTCATCCTCGGCCTGGGTTGGTACGTATTTACAATAGTACCGAGATGACTTGACGTACTGATCTTGAATAGTTGCCGATAAGAAGAACACCACCAACGCGGTCCTCGTTCCCGATCTGAAGAACCCCGTGCTCTACGTCGACGAGTACAAGATCCACTACGGAAACCACATCTACAGAGCGACTTTCCCCACTACTAGCTCTGCCCCTACTGGCGTATATCTGAACCTCACTGGTGGTATGGCCTTTGGCTACTCCGTCTGGCTGAACTCGGATTATATCGGATCTTATCTCGGCGAAGCCACCACTGGCCATGCAGGCCAAGAGTTCTCTTTCAAGAACGCCACTCTGTCCAAGAAAGAGAACATTCTTGTTGTTCTCATGGATAACTCTGGCCACGATCTCCGTGACGGCGCTCTTGATCCTCGAGGCATCACCAACGCCACTCTTGTTGGCCCGGCCAAGGGCGGTTATAAGTTCTCTGAGTGGAAGATTGCTGGTCATGCTGGAAGCGTTGAGGGCAAGGTCATCGATCCCATCCGCGGCCCCCTTAATGAAGGTGGTCTCTACGCCGAGCGTATCGGCGCTCACTTGTCCGGCTTTTCCGACAAGAAGTGGAAGTCCTACTCTTCCAAGCAAGGAACCCTCGTCAATCCTTCAGCTGGAGTTCGTGCCTACAGAACGACTGTGGATCTTGATATTCCTGATGGCCTAGACGTCGGTGTTTCGTTCAAGCTAACAGCGCCTTCCAACACAACCTTCTCTGCCACCAAGAAGGACTACAGCAACCAAGTCAGAGTTCTTCTATTCGTCAACGGCTACCAGTACGGACGATTCAACCCTTACATCGGCAACCAAATCTCCTTCCCTGTCCCTCCTGGTGTTCTGAACTACAATGGAGAAAACACCATCGCCGTTACGGTTTGGAGTCAGAGTGCTCAAGGTGGCGAGGTCAAGGTTGAGTGGGAGGTTGACTATGCTCATACGTCCAGCTTCGATGTTAAGTTCGACAGCAAGTATCTCCGCCCAGACTGGACCAAAGAGAGACTGCAGTACGCTTAAGAAGTTGTGGAGTTACGTGGTGTTTGAGAGTTAAACATCTTAGTTATTAAAATATTAGTCATGTTAGCTAGAACATAATTTAGTGAAGCTCCTTTGGCGTCACGAAAACCCAGTTCTTGTCAGCTGTAACGGGTAGTCCTTCCTTCTTCTGAGCAATCGTGTTGTTCTTGATCATGCCGTCAATCTGCTCTCTGTAAGCAGGCTTACGATCGACCCAAAGGTGAATACCGCCACGTCCAACATCAACACCTTGGAAAATCATGGGACCGTCACTATCAGGAGTATCACCACCAGCAAGAATAGGCCTGTTCCACTCATCGATGTAGGTAAGAATAGCAGCCCACTTTCCAGACTTCCAAGTAGCTGGAGCCCAGAGCCAGGGAGTCATCTCAGCCTCGAGGTTCTGCTTCTGGGTCTTTTTAGTGTAATCACCATCCTCAATCTGTTTGCGAGCAGTAGTGATCTCGCCCTTCTTGGTCTTGAGGAAGAGAGATACACCGATCACGTTCTGGGGAGGGACGTTGTAGCCGTATTTGGGGTCGCTAGCAACCATGCGGACAAGCTCTTCGGAAGCAGCGCTGACAACGTAGACCTTGATGCCGTTGGCCATGAGACGGTTGTATAGCTCAACCTGGCCCTCGAAGATCTTGGGAGGGGAGACTTCGGTGACTGTGACCTTGTCGTCCTCGAAATAGGTGGTGGGGATGGTCTTGTTGTAGGCCATCAGCTCATCGACGTAGCCCTTGAGCTCACCAAGGGGGAATCCGCTGAAGATTTGGGCAGCCCAAGGATAGCAGACAGCATCCTCGATCTCACAGAGGCGCAAATAGTAGCTGTACAGCGACTCCTTGTGCTTCTTGGTGTCCTTGAAAGGGACCAGCTTGAGAGCAGGGTCCATGGTCTCTCGTGTAAGAACACCCTTGTTCTCAAGGTAAGGAAGAAGTGATTCTTCCAAATCGAATTGATAGCTGGTGTTGTCCATGTCGAAGACAGCATAGCGGCCATTGTTGGCATTGCGAGCAATCATCTTGTTGAGAGCTTTGGCAGCTTGGGCAGGCCAATGCTTCAGCTCAGGACCCTTGAGACCATAGTTGCCATTGGAGGGAGCGGCAGCAGAGGGAGTGCTCAGGCTTGCCAGCCAAAGGGCATTGACAACGAGATTGATGCTGGGTCTCATGATGAAAGGCTTGAGATGAGGTGAGAAGTGAAAAGCGTGAGGAACCTGCTTTTTTCAGCTCCAGCCTGGGATGGAATTCACCGAGTAATTAAAGAAGTCCATGGCCGTCAAGGTTTAGCGGCCCGACAATTATTCCATACGAAGTCGCTGATAGAGTTGCAAGAGGTAATATCCGGTGGTTGGTCTAAATGGACGATCTTGGACTATTTGGTCACGCTACCCCGCTTACACGTTTACTGAGGGGTTTTAGTCGCTGTCGAGATAACGGCGACAGGAGCTTGTTTCTGTCGATAGAGGTCTCGATTTATTTAATGTCGCAGACTGTCTCGTCAATCTAATACTATTAAGGCTTCTGTTCGACATCAGATCGATCTAAACCATGCCCATATCTCGCAGCTGAAGGTGGTGATGTCAGCCACTTTCCTGTCTAGGCCAAGTTTCTATGAGCAGGGGAGGGTTGTACAGTTCAATAAACGGTCAAGATCTGCGTCATTGACACGAGCAACAAGAACGGCATTCGGCATTAGTTCAAGACTCCAAGCCAAGAACCCTTTTACTCCAATGATGTAACGTCGGAAGGGGTCCCAGGGCGTTTTCTAAACCACTAACGGGCTGCTAACAGGGGGTTCAAGGTTTAAGCTTGCCAGCGTCGGGGCTCCGAATTCTGCTTATCGCAGGGAGGAATTCTTGGAATTAAATTGCGCTTAATTGGCAGGACGGGGCGCCAATGCTTGAGGTACAAGGGTTCCTAGCTGCTTATGTTGAATCTATCCTGACTTCCTCGGCGAAGGCGATGGCTTTCTATCGCTTGAAGCTCCAATGGCCTGCAAGAACTCCTCGAATGCAGCTTGGGGAATCATTCCGCCGCTTGCGTTCTTGTGACCAACAGCAAACCTAGGTCCCAATCGCTCTCTCAGCGTATCGTCGTCTGCCCCATCTGCTGCTCGACTAAGAATTTCTGGGATGTCGACAGGAGGATCTCTGCCCCTGGCGCACGTTGGAACGCGACACGAATAGTTGACAACGCCTCGTGCGTAGCCTTCATTCGCTACCATCACGACTTGGAGCTCTCTTGAAGACAATTGACGAGCCTGGCGTTCTGCAATGAGAGCATGAATCTGTGCTTTCGATTTGATGCGGATAACTGCGATTTTTTTATCGGCAGAAAACAAGGGCACCAGGCGATCGGCCTTCTTCATTTCATGTATCACTTTGGTCCTTGCTTCCTTTAAGAACTTATTCTTGATAAGGTCTATGGGTGATGAGGCCTTGATCAATACTTGCCAGGCTCTAGGGACATCGTAGTCTGCAGTTCGGCGAGGAGCATTGATGAGCTTTGCACTATTATTTATCGTTGTTCTGGTATGCGTCCCAAACGTCGCTTGCATGTTCGGAAATGGCGGCCGCCATCTGATCGCATTACCCAGATCCCCATGCGTTCCCATGACACATAACCACCCGCATGATTCCTCGACTCTTTCGTGTAAGTCGCGGCAGATGAGATACGTCAGCAGCGAACTTGTAGCCATCGGCGGGCATTTGTTCGCCGTCACTAATATCGCGCCCTTAGGGTGGTCATCGTCTTCTGCCAGATGGTGGTCAATGACTAACGCGCGATGGGGTGAGTCGATAACGGGCTCTGATTTCCATGAGCCTTGGTCGAGGACAATGATGTAAGATGGATTGTAAGCTTCCATGTTTGCACGGGAATCCCCATAGTGTAGTAAGCTGTTTTTGTTCATCGTGTAACACGATATCAGCTTGGGATGGAGGCCGAGCAAGATGAGGGTTTTTCTTATGATAGCTCCAGCAGCAAGACCATCGGCATCTTTATCAGGGACAATAAGAGTCCGTTTACGAGCGGCAGCACTATAGGATGATTAGCTTAAGTGTCCTTTAGAGATATCGTTCCCATCCCGACCATGGCGTGATAACAAGAAGGGGTAACTGACCATTCACGGAGGAAATCTTTTGCTTTCTCAATCTGACTCTTGGGGGCAGGCCAGATCGCGTTTCCGTCCTCATCCCTCCGCTGTTCAGCTTTGTGATAATCCTTTGCAGGAAACATCATCGGCTTCGCACCAGGATACTGAAACTTCTTTCGGGCCACAATTGAATTTTGAAATTGCCGAAATATTGTGAGGGATGGCACATTTTTGCTAGAGGTGGGGAAAGAGGAAGTTTGTGCATTGAAAGTCTTTAGGACTGACGGAGTCGATATAAGGCGAAGCATGGTTACGGTGATGATATGAAAGCCTTAAAGGACATCGACGCCTGGTGTCATGAAAAACAGAAGAAAACGTGGCGAGGAGCACAGCCACGATACTCGCCACATGTCATGCTCTAGGGTAGTCTATTGCTCTTATTGATGTCTATTCATTGAACAGCCGGGGTCGAACGGCGTCGAATATTGAAATGATTATGGATGTACGTATCAATTCACATCATAATTATATTCTGGTTCCCAGTTACTCCCTATACCTTACTATGAATTTTACAAGACGTCGATGGCCCAATGTCCAACACAAGCAACCCGTAACATCCGTCCGTCACTGCTTTCAAGCGATTGCCCCTTTGATGGGATTGCTCAGATTATCAGTGAAGCCCGCCAGTCTGTCAATCCATGAGGCTGAACGCATGCGGAAAGGTGCTTCTGAAGAATGCGGACAAGACGCCAAGCACCTGGGGCTCGATCGCCAGCCACCGCACCAATTGGTTGGCATTCAGGGGCTCAGGAATGCAGTGACTTCAGACTTTCCACCGAGTTCATTCAACATGATGGCTTCTCAAGTGATCGCCCCGAAATGAGAACAGCGGCTGAAGGTTATCGTCTCTTGATCGGGTGATAGAGTCAGGGTTCTCAAGCCTCTGGCGATCGATGGCGTCGTAGGGCTCTTGTTCCTGACTACTTAAGTACTACGTCTCTCCCTCGCGATTGTCTTCTCTGCCGAGTATAATAAACATACCCCGATGCAAATATGAAATATTTTGTTTTTGTTTTCCTCTTTTCCATTGTTGGGGTCACTGCCCAAGCAGCCAACTGCAGTGAAGTAGAGGCTTGCCTCAAAGCTGGTCCGAAAAACGCACAATTTTGTTTGTTTGTGTAAGAATGAAGGCTAACATCTATCTCTAGACTGATGCCTGTGGCGATAATGGGCGATATCTTTGTGGAACACATAAAGAGATTGCCAAGTAAGATGCCTCTTCTTATTCATGGTTCAAGGTTGCTAACACGTCTCCCGTCAAAGTTGCTACGTCAATTGCGAGAAAGATTCGAGAGCGAAACCGGCCGAGCAAGCTGTTGAGAAGTACTGTTCTGTATTGAGAAAGCGATCGAAGCCATTGTATAAGTGAGAGCTGTCGCCCGCAGGATGAACTTCCTATCAGGACTCATTGTACATTATGTATTATTTGTAGATGATTCTTTGGCGTCCTATAGAAGTTAGGGCGTCATGAGGATTTAATTTACTACTACGTAAACAAACCAAGTTTGGTGACCACTGAATTACACTGGGATACCATTCAAAGACGAGAGAGAGGCGCAGCAATCGGCGCATCAATGTGATCAGTGATTTATCAAAAAATTAAAAAAGGAAATGCTGCTTTTAACAGCTGGCTGGAACTCTCCCGCCGGGAATTGAACCCGGGTCTCAAGCGTGACAAGCTTGCATACTGACCACTATACTACGGAAGAAGATGACTGTTGAACAGCCACTGTAGCGGAGTTCGATGTCACGTGGAGAGAGTTTAGAGTATATATACCCATCTCAGAAATTTTGCCCATTTTAGAGGCGAATCTCGGAAAACCGACGCTGACAAAGTCAATCCACCAATCACAACGTCTATTCTGGTAAATCCTCTTCCGGGCCTGAGCATGACGCAACACCAAGCTGATTTATACTTGCTTCAGCTACCCTGGATTTTACACTGGGTCAAAATCGGCTCGGAACTTCGGAGGTAGACATATATATAAACTTTTGGCGGTGCAGAGATCCAACGAAGAGGAAATCTCTTTATTAATGTACAATTACATTTAATGAACAGTTCGCATTGTATTTTCCCCAATTGTCATTATGTCGGAACCTACGGAATCCAATTCGAGGCCTCATCCCGCTCATAAAGTCTTCGAAGAACTTGGTCTGGTCTCACTCTACCACTCCACCAAAGATGTCAAGATCCTTTGCGCACAGAGATTCATCCGTCTCTTCGCCTATGGCGGATCTACTCTTGTTCTCGTAGCCTATTTACGAGAACTCGGCGTATCGACAACTCGTGTCGGCTTATTCATGACCTTGACGTTGGTTGGTGATATCATCATCAGCTTCTTGCTTGCGCTCTTCGCTGATGGTGTTGGCCGACGCGTGGTCTTGGCATTGGGAGCAATCTTAATGACTGCGAGTGGAATTGTGTTTGCCACCTCTAGCAATTACTGGGTTTTGCTTGCTGCAGCAATTTTGGGTGTCATTAGCCCTGGGTAAGACGAAGAAAAATGAGTTGATGGTGTTGGTGTTGACAATCGATAGTGGAAACGAAATCGGGCCCTTCCGCGGTGTTGAAGAGAGTATCATTGCTCATCTGACTGATTCAGCTCGGCGAGGCGATGTCTATGCTTGGTACAGTCTCTCGGGCACGGCTGGTGGCGCCTTTGGTCTTTTGACCTGCGGTTGGATTATTCATCACATGCGCGTCAATCTCGGAATGGACGTGGTTGAAGTGTATCGCTACGTCTTCTATGGATACTCTGTGATGGGAGTTCTAAAGTTGGTCTCGGCCATCATCTTGAGCTCTGCTGTTGAAGTTCACCATGAGCCTGAGCAAGATTCTCCAGCGGATAATGGCGAACAAGCACCTCTGCTTCCCGACAACGCTCAAGCTCAAAGCATCGACCAGCCACAGCCCAAGAAACAACTTCGAGCTCGAATTTCTCGTGACAGTATCCCGACTGTCGTGACCCTGTGCACTCTCTTGGCCTTGGACAGCTTTGCCTCAGGACTGGCTCCTCTGTAAGTACTTTGACACCGTAGATTATCATCTCTATGGGAAAGCTAACAGTCACCATAGCTCGTGGATCACTTACTACTTCAAATCCTACTACCATATCGAGGAAGGGAAGCTAGGTTCCATCTTCTTCACCACGAGCATCATCGCCGCTGCATCAATGCTGGTAGCATCTTCTCTTGCCAAGCGCTTCGGCAATGTTCGAGTAAGAATCCAATACATATAAAACCATGAATGATCTAACTGACCTGACTCGCAGACTATGGTGTTTACTCACCTTCCATCAGCGGTCTTCTTGGCTCTGGTCCCAATCCCCAACGACGTCCACCTATCGGTTCTCTTCCTCATTCTACGATCTTGTACCCAGTCAATGGATGTTGCACCCCGCTCAGCGTTCCTCGCCGCTATAATCAAACCAAAAGAGCGAACAGTTGTCATTGGTCTTATCAACGTAGCCAAGACCACTTCCCAGAGCCTTGGACCTCTCATCACAGGACTACTAGCAGACTCGAACTATTTCTGGGTCTCTTTCATCATGGCTGGATCTCTAAAGGTATGCTATGACTTGGGATTCCTCGGACTCTTCAAGCATCATGAACACGTAGAAGCAAAGCGAAGCCACGAGGAAGAGGGAAGCCAGTGAGTTGCAGGCTTGATACTCTGTGTTTTATCTGATCGAGTCAAGAAAGAATTGGAATAAGGTGTTCTGTTATATACTCCTATTGGTTGCTGTATTTATAGCCACAAAAGGTATCAGAAGTTCTCTTAGACCTTGATGTGCAAAAGCTTAAACTCCCATATGCGGCCACCCACGAAGGCACATGTGGCTTAAAAGAATAGAGTCAAAATCAGATTAAGTTTCCTCAAAGACGAATAAAAAAACCCCAAGCCCAGGATTTGAACCAGACTCCCTCCCCCCTTTGGGGCTGACTTCCGCGCGTAAGCTTTCATCAGTGACAAGCGGACGTGTTAACCATTACACCAGCTTAGGCTTTTTAGTTTTTATTCATTGCCCTGTACAATCATGCTTATGTCTTAGTTCGGAAGCAATGCTGTTCATGTTTCTAGTACATACTCCCTCCTAATGCTTCCGCATTGATATGTGATCTTTCACCAACAGACTTCTTCACGACTATAACAAGCTCATCAAGCGTGCCCAAAAATCTCACAAACGCATAAACGGCGGCCGACCATTGTCTTCCTTCTTGCTTTGCTAGGTATTCCTTGGAGTTGCCCTCATCTTGAAAGTCTCCCCGCAACTTTCTGAACTGGATCGCCCGGCCCACCAAAGGCGTCGGCAGAATTGCTGGAAGTGGCTCTCCAGACATCAACGAATGCTGCAGAAGGGTCATGGTTGACATCAGGTCAGCAATCAGGTTTTCGTCACCTGCGCTCACGCGATAGAAGAATCTCTCGCGGACTGGGAGTGGTAGCTTCGTCGCGGTCATACTGAACTGGGCCAGGAAGACGTTGAGGTTGTTGCAAAGATGGTTGGCACGGCTGAGAGTTTCAGTATCGATGTTTGAGGTTGAGAACTCAAATTTGGTCTTTAGGATTGGAAGGGCGATAGAGTTGAGCAGTTCTTCAGTCGTGGTAGCCTGCTTCTCAATGACCTCGACGAAATCATCGGGAGGTGAGCGCCAGACTGAAATCAGAAGGGCATAGCGGTCTCTGATGCTCGACAACTGGCTGGATAGAATTTGTCGATAATGTCTGTTTCCGGAAAGGGGTCGCGGAAGAAGCGCAACAAAGACGGCTGCACCAAAACCGATTAGGACAAGAAGTATTCGCCGCCAGAAGACCTCGTATCCGACTCCAGGGTTACCATAACTGGGAATATGCGTATCGACCCAACTATACGACATGACCATGTACATAGTTGATGTAAGCATGATACCTGCAGCCATATGTTGTGGCGGAGAAAACAATCTCCACCACATCATACCAATGATAGCGACTGCCATGATGGCAGCTAAGCCGTATGGGTTTCCAGGGCCATTTCCAGATCCGATGTACCAGCACAGAAGACCCAGGATACCTCCAGCTACAGTACCGAGAGTACGAATGAGGATTCCAGATGTAAAGTCAGACATGTAAGGTTCGAGGGCCATCTGCGCCATGATCAGAGCCCATAGTCCCTTTTCGCGATAGTAGAAGCCAGCCGACGACGGTATAACTGCAGGAATGGCGAGGGCAATAGTCAAGACGAGTGCACGAAGAGCATGAAGACCCTCGACACCCGTAAAGAAGTTGATGAGGGCCAAGAAGATCAGACTCGATTTGCTTCGTCTACGACTCGTGGGCTGCTCCATACTTTCAAGAATGGTGGCTGTTGTTCTTGGTCCTTCAGGGTCTTCCTTTTCCTTTCGCTTCTTGCTGAACAGACCCCGCTTCTTCTCGGGCTTAGAAATGACGGACATAGTTCGAGTGAGATCATTAGAGTTGGGAATCGTGGAAGGCGGTGCATCTTGGGACAGACCGAGCGTGAAAATGTGCTGGAGGCCTTTGGGTAGCCATACTCGCTTCGATGTTCGAACTCTCTCAACCTCGATGGCTCGTTCAAGAACCCCTCCAATATTCTTTGTCAGGTTGATGAGTCGTTCCTGGTATAGAAGACCAGACATCAAGCCAAGGAGAGGAGGTGCGCGGTGATCGTTGTAGAGAACCTTGCCGTTGGCATCGAAAAGATGAGCGTGAGGGGCGATCAGTTGCTCTGCAGCCGTGTCTTCGAAGTCGTCGAGAGCTTCTTGCAGCGATGCAAGGATCTGCTCATGTTGACTGATTGTGTCGTCTTTACAAGCTCCCGAAAACGCTTCGATTATGGCATCGACGGTTTGCTCCAGTGTCTTCAGTAGCGGAGTAGCGCAAGATGAAAGTGCATCGATGGTTTTGACAATCATCTCTTCAGTATCAGGGTGTCTTGTGATCTCACGTAGATTGGCCGCTTTCGCAATATGATAAGCCAGAGGGTGCTTCTCGTTGTCAGACTTCTCAAGTTCCTCGGCCGCTTTTGTTAGAGCTTCATCTTTGGCAAAGAGCTCTTCGCGAGAGATTGATAGTTGCAATAGCTCGCCAAAAGATACCAGTACTTGCCGCAGTGGTTCTTGAAAGGACTTGATATCTTCAGGGCTCCATCTTCGAAAAGAAAAGTCCAAAGGCAGAAACTTGACGGCACTCTCGACACTTTTGAAGGAGACTGCCAAGGTAGCTTTCAGCGCTTGTAGCTGCTTAGGCTCAAACCTGCTTCTCGTCTTGAAGTGCCATGTCAAAGCCTTGACGTAGCCATTCATCGGGCGGAGAAGGTCAGCCATGCTTCCGAGAGTGATTTGTGAGGTTGATTGGGGGAAAAACAACAAATTGCAAACAACTCCAACGCCGACTGCGATGGCACTCGGAAGGATCAAGACTTTCGGTATGGTACCGTTGAAAGTAGGAATGAGCGGTGCTGTAGTCAGATAGATGTTGGCAACAATCATGGAAAACATGGATACGAGCATCAAGTTGGGAGCAGAAACTCGCACGCGCGCCTAGTCAGAGTTTGTGAGTTGCTGAATACGCGGTTGGCTGCACAATCAACTTACCATGAGGTAGACAAACAACCCCATCATGCAGAAGTACGTGACCGATACGCGAGTATCCAACATGAAGCCTTCGTAGATGGCTATTTGTGCATATGTTGTTTGACCTGACGCTTGGCCAACATTGGTCGTGTTTTGAGGCATTGATTGTTGCAATTCCGCGTAGCGTTGTTGTAAATCAGCTTGAGGTCTTGTCGCCAAAGCGGCCTTCATAGTGATTGTTCCCCAAGCCCAGGCGAGCGCCATACCGACACAGATCATAACTCCGGCGGCGAAGTGAATGAAAACGACGCCCGAAGGCGGCATGATGAATAGGACAACACTGAAGACGCGTTAGTACCTGATGATATGAAGTTTTCATGATGGACTTACCATCCGAAAAATGCCGACTGGCCGAGCACTCTCAGCGTATCACTGATGTAGATAAACAAGGTGAGGATCCAAACGGCCAAAGAGCACTTGAACAAAATCTTGAGGTCCTTGGCGTTGAAGTGGTCTAGCCAAGCTGGGAGTCGCCTGGGGCTGTTGAAAGCATAAAAAGACGCCTCGTCCTCCCCCATTGAGCTCTCCTCTTTGGTTTTCGACCGTCTCAGCCTCATTTCTCAGTCAGTCCGAGTGAACCGATGATTGTTTTGGTGTTGTTTTGGTGACGTTTTTAGAGTTTGAAGAAATGCATTGAATTTGGGGATCGCCATGCCAGCGCGAGGCGGGAGTGGCGCTTATTTAGTCATGCTTTCAGGCGCTCATTTCGTATTGTCGACACTAAGACCAATGCGTGTAGATTGTCTTATCTAGACGCTAAACCCCTGTAATTTAAGATCACCAGAATCCGTGCAGATCAAAATAGCCCTTGCTCAGTGTAGCATTGTGGTGAGATTTGTGCAAGTCATACCTAAGCGTAACCTTGTGTTTTATTATGATCATCATTTCAAGGCTTTACATAGTAGTATTCGCACCAGATATCTAGATCTTATTCATAACTCAGATAGCCGAGGGTCGGTCTTGTTATCTTGTCGCGGCCTCCCAACCAGACCGCCCAGGGCAATTCGTATTGATGTAATCGTTCACTGCCTCTTTTGTCAAGGACCGTTCTATTCCAGATTAGTGCTCTGAGATCCTTTACAGACTGAAAGAAGGAAAGCGGTTATGCAACCATGTTATCACACAGACAAGATGCCCGTCAGTACTAATTGAGTACTCTGTAGCTAGGTCACTAGGTGTGACTATAATACTATTGCCTATTGCATCTAAAGACGGAAGACTTACAGGCGGATAGTCCGGTGTGTGAAAGAAAGAGACCATCAGTATCTTGGGGTTTTCAGACCTAGCAGAAGAGGTAAATGCCCGCCTTTGACAAACCACTGCTCATTTGTGTTTCATAGTTTGATGCAACCACTAGACAAGCTTGACAAGGCGAACGTGGATGGTTGATATTCTCAACGAACAAGGGCTTGCAACGTGGGAGGCTAGATCGAAGTTAACCGGACCTAAGGGTCCTAGCCATGTGACAACGCTGCCCGTTCCATCACCGGCTCGGTCCATGCCGCTTAAGCTACCTGAGCATTACAACCAACCATCTGCCCTTCAACAGCCACAATATGCAGCTCGGAGAAAATGTGACGTTTTAAGTTCTGTGGGTACTGGAATGAGGCTCAAGTCTAGGCCCCGTCCTTGCGCGGGGTTCAGAGACTCAGCTGAGAGCTGAGACGCCACGAACATTCGATATGCTGATGCGTAAGCACGTAACACCATTGTGTGATAAGAGGCTTGAATTCGGAAACTTCACTTCGCCAATGAACATGGGAAATCTCAACCTGTGTGATGAGACTTATGCAAGCAGGAATTATAAACCTTTGCTGACCAGCCAACAAAGGAATGTGACAAGCCAAGCTGAAAAGAAATTGACCAAGTTTTCACGTGTTGAGGAAAACCTTGGATGATTTAGGAAATTCATCTTCGAAAGTGAGAGACATGAGAATGCCCATCGAATAAAAGGCGGGAGATAATGCATCAATTCGCGACCAGACTTCTCCTATAAGAAGGGAAGTGCTTCCCAGATTGTTCACTTCATCTCCAGACACTCATCAGTCACCCAGCTTTCCTACAACTATTCATTAAAACACCTTTCTTAGTCCCCTCAATCTATAACTTATTGCATTTTCCAAAATGTCCGCTTCACAGAACGGAGGTCTTGTCCACCAACAGCTCATCCCTGCAGACAGCATCACTGCCTCTTACGACAACGAGGCCGGGCTCCTGATTCTCAAGGCATCTGGCACCCATGTTGACCTCACCAGAGACATCACATTCCGCCGTCTTCCTTTCGCTGGTGGCCTTCTTTTCGAGCTGATCGGCTGGGTGGGCCCAATCGTTCGCGGGGACTCACCCTACGAGATTACAGACAGCTTCAACATCGAGCTTCCTAGCATCGTTTTCCCTTCCAACACCGTTGTTGTCAACACTGAGAACAAGCAGCATTGGGTTGTCCCCATTCAGTACAACAACACCAACGAACAGGCTGCCACTAATGGAAAGGCTGAGGTTGAGCTGCCTGAGATTAAGCAGGTCTCTGAGGACAAGAAGATTAATGTTCTTGCCGATGAGCCCTTCACCATCCAACAGAGCGACTCTTTCACGGGCAAAGGTGGCTCAGTCAATGTTGACTTCGACAAGAGCTTCCTCACTTTGAATGATGCTCGTATTGACGATGGCAAGATCGTGTGGACTTTCACTGCTCAGCAGACTGGAACTACCGAACTCGTTGTCTATGTGGGCCAGACCCAGCCTCCATTCTTGTACCGCATCCCCTACACCGTGGAGAGTCATGTTCTCCTCGATGATAAATCTGCCCCAACCAAGACTACAGCCTCTTTCAGCGTGAGCAACCAAGGCAGTTTCGGAACATACGGCGCTGCGTCCAACGGACATAAGAACGGCAACGGCAACAAAGTTGGCCTCCCTCTGTCCTGGGATGGGTTCATCAACGTTGGTCTCAACCTCATCAGAAAGCAGTATCCAAATGCCAACCTTCTTGAAGTCGACGCAACTCCCTTGACTCGCAAGCCTGTCCAGAACGAGTGGGGTCTTGTCAACAACCGTATTGTCTGTGGCCTCAGCGGTAATAAGACTGCTATCATCCAGTCCACTGGCTGGGGCGAGTTCGGAAAGGTCCAGACCATCAACTCTCCCTTCTTGGGAGATCAGGTTATCTCCTGGCCTGTCTCTCTCGATATTCAGGACGCGCTCACTATCCTCCCAAAGGCAGGATACAAGCAGGCCATTTATGCGGTTACTCTGCGCCAGCCTCTCTATCCCGGAGATGATCAGCCTTTCTACATCTTCAACACTGGTCCTGAGTTTATTGCTGTAGGAACCAAGGATAAGAAGATCCACAACTTTGGTGCCTCCGAGTACAATCTCCAGAAAGCTTAGGCTTCTCGATGGGGCTTCCCGTACCAAAGACAGTACTTCTCTTTCTCTTCAGCACAGAACAGATTGATAACGTTTCGCTTATTTTCTTAGTTAATTAATCCAACTTTTACTATTCAAAAATGCTCTCTAGTGAACAATAAGGATGTATTACTGCTAAAGGCACAGCAATAAGTCACTTAAAGACAGCCGCCCGTGCGGGTGCTCTATACACTATACTGGGTAAAAGTTTGTTGCAATGCTTCAGCCATAGCGTCCATCATGTGTTAGCTCTCCTTGTATAGCGACTAGAGAAGTGACATTCTTTCTCTTCATGCTTCGAAGAACCTAGTTCGACTTGGAAGACTGCATTACAGCCTCTCTCTCCATCTCCTTCTCGCTTGCCACACCATCTTCTATGGGTCTCGCAATAGTGACGCCGGCTCGACGGGCAAAGACTAGGGCAAATATCAGTCATTGTTCGGGGCAACAAGTTGGGCGAGACATTAGACTTACGGTCTTCCATTTCCTCTAGAGACTTGCCTTTTGTCTCCATGATAAAGAACCAGACAAAGATAACAAGTGCGAAATTGAAAATTGAGAACATGAGAAATGTCCTCCAGCCAAGGTTCGTGACAGCGTGGGGAGTGGCTTGAGAGTAGACGAAGTTGAACAGCCATTGCGTTGAGGTGCTGATGGCAATGCCAGCCTCGCGAGTACGGCTGCTAAAAATCTCACCAGTGTAAACCCAAGGTACAGGCCCCCAAGAGATGTTGTAGCTCATGGCTTCCAAATAAATCATAGTCAGAGAGGCAATAGAAGGAGGGGTAAGTCCAGCATCGGGGTTCGGAGGGAACTTGACTGTCAAGATCGCCACAATGAGCATGTAAGTGCCCATGAGACCTGCACCTGCGAGTAGAGACCCACGACGACCGATTCGTTCAACAAGGAATAGCAGGAAGAAAAGACACGCTACGACTTTGACAAGACCGAAGAAGCCAGTAAGCAGAAGCTTGTACTGGTTAGCACCAACTAGGCCGAAGATCTAAGGAGCATCTGAATGGATAAGTTAGAAATGATGGGGAAGGCACTTAAATGCACAGGAATTTACTCACAGTAAGCCAAGGAGGTGTTGCCGGTGAGTTGGACGCCTTACACGTGGAAGATTCATTAGCTAATCCCAGGTCCAAGAAGAATGGAGATCCATAGGGAGTGCTTACCGATTTGCAGAGCAATGATGAGGCCGAGCCGGTAACGGTTGACGGGCTCAATAAGCTCTTTCCAAGTCAAGCCAGCCTTGATACTATTCTCTTCGTCGATGCTGCGAACAATCTCGCCAAACCTACCGGGAGGCATGTGTGTCAGAAGCAAGTCATTGACCAACTATCCAGGGTTACGTAAATTATCATGATTCAGAGTGACTTACTCTTCTTGGACTTCGGGAGAATCCCCACCGCGAACCCAGATCAAAGACTGCAGAGCCTCCTCGCGGCGATTTGACTTGGCCAGCCAACGAGTACTCTCCTTTGTAAAGAGCATTCCTAGACCAAGGATTGTGCCGGGGACAAGCTGTAAACCGACTGGTAGTTGCCACTGGGCGCTGCTGTCGTCGGGGATGTGGATGCTCGCCGCGTAATCAACCCAGTATGAGGTCATGACGCCCAAGGTAAAGAAGAACTGGAACATGCTACCAAGCATGCCACGGATGTTTTTCGGTGCCATCTCAGCAGAGTACATGGGTACTATCACAGTGGCCATACCAACGCCAACACCTGAGACAAATCGAGCAATGTAGAATCCGGCGAGATGATGAGTGTTGATAGTTTGTACCACGGCGCCGATGTTGAAGATAGCCGAAGCGAGAACAAGAGACCAGCGACGGCCAAAGCGAGCGGTGAAGGGCCAGATGAAAAAGCAGGAGAAGAAAGCTAGGAGAGGGAAGTTCCAAGTTAGTTGGCCATTTCTTCTCCGAAGACATAATAGGAGCTCTGTCGCCATGTAGAAGAGCATTGCCAACAAAGCACAGCAACGAACCTGATAAACAGGGGAATGTACTCACCACCAGCTTGCAAGAGACTCGTGGACAGTGAACCGAACATTGGCCTTGTCCTTGGTGGTATACCGGAAATCCCGTTGGAAGCTCGGGAAGGTCAAAATCCCGCCAACAATACCGGTGTCATAGGCAAAAAGAAAAGAGCCAACGCAGCATAGCGCCACAAGGTAGAATGCTCTGAAAGTTCCCAGTGCCCTCGTCATTTTGAGACTTGCCTTCGGATGTGACCTCTTAAACATGTAACAAGATAAAGGAGGCTATGGTGTCTCCGAGTGAGAGTGACTGGTGATGAGCGGACTGCCTCAGGGCGCGACGAAACACTTTATACACAAATACATCATCCTCGTGAGACGTAGGTGGGCAAGTTGGTGTTAAGGCATGGCGTGCTGTGGAATGACAATGATGAGATGCAACGGAAATGGGCTGAAGTCGAGAATTTGCTAGGTAGAGATCCCGGAGGATTGGTACAACTGTGAGGTTTGGTGGATACCATCTTGGATGGGCCATGGCGTTGCAATCCGTGATGGGGGTCTGTAGGTTGGCAGCCGAGAAGACTAACCTTAAAGGGAGCTCGTTACCGATATCCGGACGCGGGGATGAGTCGAATGAGTCTCCACAGCCAAGCCGGTGTCAATTGCACTATGCCAAATTGTAGCATCCGGCCGACTACCGACTGTCATCAGTTCTTCTTTTGGCTGCGAGCTACTGATCCGCCATTTGACTCGGAGAAAAGTGCGCCAGCAAGAGAAGACAGTTGCCTACGGGCCGTTGCATCGGCTGTTGCAATTCTCACGTACGATGTCAAGGCGTAGGAAGACGGGTAGTTACATTAGCCGGTGGGACAGTTTATTGTCCCCGACCTGAGCCACATACATAGTAAGCATTTCACCATTCTCCTCATATCTTATCGCAACCTGATCCTCCTGGGCACTTGCTGACATCCTCTGCCTTCAGTCATTGGTTCTCGAAGTGTGTCTCTCTGCCCTCCGTCTTCTGCCTCATTCAATCTTTCACAAAAACGAATCGCTTGATCATTGGAGTCAAAATGGACTCGCGACCGAATCTTCTCTTCATCATGGCAGATGACCATGCATCCAAAGCTATCAGCGCTTATGGCGCTGGTATAAACTATACTCCAAACCTCGATCGGATTGCTAAGAATGGCATGCTCTTCAACCACTGTTATGTGACAAACTCCATCTGTACACCTTCTCGAGCAGCTATTCTTACAGGCACACACAACCACGTGAATGGCGTCATGACGCTCGATAACCACATCAACGAGCATATGCCCAACGTAGCAAAGCACATGCGCTCGTGCGGCTACCGTACGGCCATGGTAGGCAAGTGGCATCTGGGTGAAGGCGAACCACACGAGCCGACCGGGTTCGACTAGTGGAGCGTCTTGCCAGGCCAAGGAGACTACTGGGACCCCGAGTTCATCGAAATGCCCCCCCGACGGCAAAGGCGCGGGCGTCGAGCGCCACGAAACAGGCTACGTTGCAGACATCATCACCGACAAGGGCCTCGAGTGGATAAGTGCCACTGAGAGTTCTGGCAAGCCCTTCTTTGTGATGTGCCATCATAAGGCTCCTCACCGATCATGGGAATGCGATGCAAAGCACAAGAACCTGTATGCCGACAAACCGATCAAGGTTCCCGAGACATACGACGATGACTACAAGAATCGAGCCAAAGCTGCCAGAGTCGCCAAGATGCGCGTAGCCGAGGACTTGACGTATCAGGATCTTGGACTCGTTCAGCCCGATGGAGGTCGGTCAGTTGGCGAGCGCACCACTCAGGAGTCTGGCTCGGCACAACGCAAGATCCCAACGGACCCGAGCATTAAGCTGATTGACAAAGACGACGGTACTGTCTTTACCTTCACTACAGCTGCCGAGCTGTCGGCCTTCAAATTCCAGCGCTACATGCAGCGTTACCTTCGCGTGGTCCAATCGGTGGATGACAATGTAGGGCGCATGCTGGATTACCTTTACCAAAAGGGACTTACCGAGAATACGCTTGTTATTTACACCTCGGACCAGGGCTTCTTCTTGGGTGAGCATGGATGGTTCGACAAGCGGTTCATGTACGAGGAATCTTTCCAGATGCCCTTCCTGGCGCAGTTCCCCAAGCAGATTCCAGCCGGATCTGTCAGCAACGAGAAATTCTGCAACGTCGACTTTGCCCCAACCTTCCTCGAGCTGGCAGGCATAAAGATCCCGAACTATATGCAAGGCAAATCGGCATTGCCTCTGATGCGCGGGGGGTCCGTGACGGGCCCGGAATGGGAGAACGTCGCGTATCACCGTTACTGGATGCACAACGATGTAATCCACCAGGCTTATACGCACTACGGCTGTCGCAATCAGCGGTATAAGCTGATTTACTGGTACAACGAGGACCTCGGGGTTGTAGGCGCGCGGCCTGGAAGGGCAGATAATATTGACCAGCCAGAGGAGAAGGAATGGGAGCTATTCGATTGCGAGAAGGACCCCCTTGAGCTCTTCAATTTGTACAATGATACTGCGTATAGCGATGTGGTCAAGCACATGACGGCTCTCCTCGAGGCTAAGATGGAGCATATTGGCGATGATCCGATCCACCTCCGGCTGAGTGGCCCAAGTAAAGGTGTGCCAGCGGCAGTCAAGTATGCAGAACAGAACGGCGTGCGACCGGAGGATGCGCTGAAGCAGAAGTTGTGAAGGATTGGATGCAACGCGGATTGTGAGACATCCGATGAATGAGATATGTACATAAAGCAGTGACTAGAAGCATAGGATACTCATGAAACCGCACTTGCCAGATTAAGCCTCTTAGCCCGCCAAACTTTGCGAAAACGAGCCGAGATGAAGCTCTTCTCCTCGTTCAGGTCTTGTAAAGGTTTGTAAGAACGGGCCTTGGTCACTTATACCAATGGTTAACCTCTGAAGGCGCTGTGCCTCTGATGGTGCGGGGGCAGAAGCCACTAAAAAGACACTGACCCGCCCTAAATTAAATTCAGTTGCTTCCGTCACTTGGGGAGAATCGCACGCCATGCGCACGCCACGACCCCTTGGAAATTCCCCACTTCCCCGCAAACACGGTCACTTCAGCTCCATCGCCATCCAAATCATTCACATCTCACGAGCCGATGAGCGTCGGTCATGAGAAGGATGGCATCCAATGGACTACGAACAGCACATCGGTTCTTTCAAGCTTCATACCAAGACCCAGATTCCCCAAACATGTCTTCAATGCAAGCAGCGCAAAGTACGCTGCGACAAACAACGAGGGACGTGTCGCAATTGTCGACGGCTGGGTTTAGTTTGCTCTCTCAACGATGATGAGCACCAACTTCACGAGAGGCCGTCACCGTCAAGCAAACGCCTCAGAGGAGCTCGAGCCTGCTCTTACTGTCGTCTTAAGAAGATCAAATGCTCGGCGACACTTCCAGCATGTGTCGCCTGTCAGCAAAAGGACATCAGATGCACTTATCCGCCACTCAAGCGTTACCGACGCGCCCCAGAAGGTCACTTGCTTGAGGAAAGCACACTGGAGGAGGAAACACCCCAGCAAAACGAAGATTCCAGTATGGAAAGAGAACGAGGCTTACAGGCTGTCTCCCAATTCTCAAGCAGTCCTCCCGCTACCGAACCAGCAGAGCACCAACAGCAAAATGAACCAGAGCAACAGCAGGAGCTTTACAACGATCATCAAGACGACCTGGTCATTGATGGGGGGTATGAATGTGAACACGAGCATCAGCTCGTACAGGAATGCAGTGAGGAACCACAGCGAGGACGAGAACGAGAACAGGAACAGGAATCGGAGCATCGACGGGAACGGACTCACCAGCGCCAGAACCAGCAACAGGATGAGGACGATCAACGACCGGAGCATCAACAACATCCGCGGCAAAGAGTAGACCTGCATCGGCAGCGGCAATCTATGGGACATCCTGCAGGGTTCGAAGAAACAGCAACAATGCCGCTGTCTTCACCCGCAGACTCATCAGTGTCGTGGCATCCATCATCAACAGAGTCTGTAACAAGGGGCTCAGGCTACGGTGGCCCAAGCCGGGATCAAATAGACACCCTCCTCGACATATTCTTCAAGTTCATCTATCCCATGCCATCATACGCATTTCTACATCCAGAAACCACCAACAGAAGATGCCGTTCTCATGATGTGCATCGTGCCCTTCCTGCTTCTATTTGCGCGGTTGCAATGCTGTACCTGCGCAGAGAGGTTGATCTCGACCTTGATCATCGGCAAGACTCGAGTCGAAGAGCACTCAACTACATCGTTATCTCTGCTGAGGATACGAGCGCGTGGATCAGGATGGCCGAGGAGAGTATCTGGCGAAGTCTCGAGTCGCCGAGTATAACCAAACTCCAGGCACTTCTCCTGGTGATACACTATTATATAGAGACGGAGCTTTTCCAAAGGGCTTTCATGTTGACAGCCACGGCTGCTCGTTTCGCCACGACGATGCGACTCAATTACGAGCGACATGACCTTCAGCCAGTTGCACAAGAGGTTCGACGCCGTACTCTCTGGTCTCTAAAGA
This sequence comes from Fusarium sp. HKF-74, assembly GCA_021223625.1. Lineage (NCBI taxonomy): Eukaryota > Fungi > Ascomycota > Sordariomycetes > Hypocreales > Nectriaceae > Fusarium > Fusarium sp. HKF-74. The sequence continues at coordinate 403,377 of JAJFAS010000014.1, forward strand.
TGGTTGAGCGCTATTTCTCGATTGGGCTTGCCGAGTTCGACTCGTTGCCAATGAAAGTCATCTACATCGACTTTCCGAGGAGCGAGGAAGACTTCAAGGCAATGGCTAACGGTCACGAAATTGATGCTACTGGAAACGATCAAGCCAGCGGCGATTGACACAGCTACTATGGCGAGGGTGGCACCTACGGACTCGTTATGCAGCTGGAAGCAATTCGAAATGATGTGATGAAGATCTCAAGGAAGATCGCGCTGCTGGAAACCCCTTTGGGTAATCTCACAGACCTCTTCAGCCACCACTTGCAAACTCTAATATCCATGGAGAAACCAGCACCGATACTAGAAGCTCTCCTAAGCGCCGATGAAGCATTTCAGCCCCTTGGAAGCAGTAGCAACAGAGACAGGTCGATCTCCCGATGGCTGCCCCGTCTATCGCTGGCTCGCATCTCCTGGCACCAAGCACACTGCGCCATCAACCGCATCCTTTTGCCTGGGTACTCGGTAGCTGCTCCTGCTGCTGTGCTCGCTGGCCATGGTTACCAGGCCCTTCTTATTGCTGAGGCTCAGTGCTTGCATCACGCAATGCGAATCATCTACATACTCACCACGCTCAACCAGCATAGCACACAACATCACCTCCTTGAATCCGACACCGCTATATGTGCTTATCATGCCACCCGTCTTATACTCTTCATCTCTCGATTCGGTAAAGGACCTGCTCGGCCGTCACCAGAATTTGCTGTCAGCCGTGCCGAGCTTTGCCTAGCTGCGCTCAAGAGATTTTTCCGATTCTCAGCGCTCGTTAGTCCTATCATTGGAGAACTGGAGGAGTCCATCACCATCTTCTCGGAACAGCAAAAGAAGAAGCAAAACTTTCCTAGCAGTCAGCCAGAAGCTACTGGATCTATTCACGCTACAGCGAACCAGGGAGCGGCTGCTGCAGCAAATGCAACACATTCGGCGGGAACTCTGTCTCACATAACAACACCAGGTTCCTCAGGAATCACAACAAACGAGACAGGCACAGCCATGAACAGCGAACCCACAGAGGATCAGGCTCTGCAAAGTGAGGCCCATCAACTGTCCTCGCTACGGAGTCAAAGCAGAGCACACGGTCAATTTTCCGAAGCTGTGCGTGCTCGGCAGCGCTTAGCTGTACACAGTCTACTGCGCCGGGCTGAATTGTCAAATGTTGGACGCGATGAAGAAGACCAGAGGCCCCATATTGATGAAGTAACTCCTGGTTCTGACACAACTCTTCGTCGTTCGTCGTTTATAATGGAGGGATACAGTCCTCCCGTTCGGGGCAGTCACGGTGCGTCTGCAGAGGAGAGACCTCGCGTGGTTGACGCATCGACCGCTACCGCTGATGCGAACACCGGTTTGCCATTAACAATTCCCTATCCGAAACCAAACTCCACGGAAAACAAGCATACTACAAAGGGTAGGGCGCGCCCCCATACGACCAGATCACAAGACCAAGAGCCAACGAGCATTCGCAGCCCTGCTGTGCCTGGTCTCTTCACGTGGTGGGCTCCCCAGGACTGGGCATGGCTCCTGGAGGATCAACTCAGGGAATTGGGTGAAAGTGCTTGAGAGTGAATCATGTTATTGACTCCCCATGTAGCGCCTGTGTTGCCGATGGAAGGGCAGATCATCTCCTTAAGTGTTGAGAACAAATATTTCCAGAAATGCTGCGGCCCCTTCGTTGAGACATTGCCTTGGCTACAAAAGCGAAGCCCCATGATCTTCTGATGACACTGTTGCGGTTGCCAACTTGTCAGGGAACATTCTCTGGCGGGAAATGCGTGCCGTTCTCTCTTGTATTTGGCATGCTTCTTGGGATCAAGTCAGAAACATTACAACTTACGTATTAGTATCCCTGTGAAGTACAAGGGAGATGATGGGGCATTATCTGGTATGATGCAATTCTGGCTCTAACTTACATTATGCTCACCTTGCAACAGCTGATTTTTCTCATTCAAGATAAAGATAAAGAACAGGAATCGGCACTTCACACAGAACGAGTGGCTCCCTTGGAAGGATTCAAGCTCCACAGCGAAGCTCGGCGACGAAAGCGAACCATGCTCGCAGAATTTGAATGTGATTGCGTCTCTCGAGGACCGATGTCCTTTCAAAACAGCCTAGCCTTTTGCAGTAACCCCGGCCGAGATCCATATACTGGGGCATCTGATCTGGGATTCGGTAGTCGGTCAATATCACACTGCAAGCATGGCCGGTGGCATCAACCATTTATACAACGACCTCGCCCTTCCATACATTCGCGTGCTCAAGGAAAAACCCGCGTCTATCATGGTGTCGCATTCCAGCATCGACCGGACCCCCATGTCAATCAACAAACAGCTTCTGCAGGGTATGCTCAGATCCGAAATGGGCTTTGAGGGCTTGCTCATGTCGGACGCTATGGCCATTCCGCATCTTCATACCCAAAGCCTCGTAGCTTCATCCCCCAAAGATGCAGCTACAAAAGCCCTCCGTGCCGGATTGCAGCTCGAACTAGCTCCTCAACAACCAGCCGCATTTCCGACTCTTGTTAACAGCTCAGATGATCAGGAGATCGTGAGACTGGTGGACGAAGCAGTGAAGCAGCATTTAATCATCAAATTCGCAACTGGCATGTTTGATCTTCCCCTGCCCACGATGAAGGACCTCAAAAAGGTGCTCCGCGCCTCCAAGCATCTTGATGTAAATCGCAAGGCTTCACGCGAATCCATCGTCCTACTGCAGAACAAGAATGGGTTTCTCCCTAAGCTTAAGACCTCCAAGGTTGCGCTCCTTGGTCTCATGGCCGACATTTTGAATCCCGGAAGCTACGCTCCAAGTACGAGCGAGAAGCCCTTACATGGACGCACGTTGAAGGGAAGCCTCGAAGCAGCGCTCGGAGCCAAGAACGTTAAGTACGTCAAGGGTGTTGACATTGCTTTCGTACGTGATAGTGACAGTGGGGGCATCCAAGCTGCTGTCGCGGCTGCAAAGGAGGCTGGCCTTGCGATTGTGGCGGTTGGCTCTCTGTCCATATACACTCTGGATCCAAATGCTGGTGAGCGTACGGATGGTGAATTCTTCACACATGCCAGCTTGGGCTTCCCTGGTAGTCAGCAGCAACTGCTTGACGCTATTCTCGACGCCGGCGTGCCCACGATTGTTGTTCTTAGTGGCGGTCAATCGTTTGCGCGCTCAACAACTCAACCATGCGGGCAGACGCCATCCTCCATACGTTTCCCGCTGGCGAGTTCACCGCTGACAGCACGGTCGAGATCATTCAGGGCAAGGTCAACCCCAGCGGCAAGCTGACTGTGACTATGCCGCAAGCTGAGGGTGCACTCCTTGTATACTACGACTTTCTGCCTTCTGAAGCACAAGGCGGCGTGAGCTTTATTCAAACTCCTAGTGTTTGCGCCACATATGACTACAACTTCCCCTGTCTGAAGCGGGGTGATGCACCCATGCCTTTCGGCTACGGTCTTAGCTACACCACCTTCGACATTTCTGCTCCCAACGTTACTCAGAAGGATGGCACTGTCTCTATTTCGGTCACGGTAACGAACACAGGCTCCCTTGCGGGCAAGGAGGTCGTCCAGGTCTATCAGAGACCCACGAATTCCGAGATCGAGCTTCCGAACAAACGCCTGATTCGCTTTCAGAAGTTTGAGCTGAAGCGAGGTCAGAGTAAGGTTGTCAATTTCAGTATACCCAAGAATGATCTTGGTCACTACAACAATGCCAAATACCAAGTCGAATCAGGAGAGTATATCTTCTGGACGGGTTCAAGTACCAAGATCACTGACTTGAAGAATGCCACAGTCACACTTTAATATTTCTGTTTACCGCTGGTAGTATCGAATAGTAGTCTATAGCCTTTGCAAGTAATCTTGAAAGTCATTCGAATTCTATAATGAAGTTGCGTTCTTAGCTTTTTCTGGTGGCTATTCTTTATGTTTTGTGTGTTTTTAAGGACTTAATGAAGCCATGTAGGAACCTGTCTCGTCCACAACACCTACCAGAATGACGAGTATCTGAACAGGCAGACTCCAGACCTGGACAGGAAGCACGCCATCTTGTCGTCGAAGTGCAAATAGAGTTTCCCGCGGAGATATTACTCAAAGGAACTATGAGATAAGCTCAACCTTAACTTAAAGTGCCCCAAACCGCCTCCGCTCGTCGGGGCTCGTGGGTGGGGGGCGAGATCCGACCCGAGATGCGAGGCGACGAAGCGCAGCAGATAGGCCAACCATCATAGTTTCGGTGAGTTTTGAGTCCCGTTATTTTGTTAACCAATGCTGTTTTCAGGTAGTAGACAATGGCGTAATGCTGAGCAATTGGCTTGGCATTGAAATATCAAGGTCTTGAGTGGTTGCTCGAGTAATGGTGCAATACCTCTCAGTTCTGTCGTGAACTGCAAATCTTTGCCAAAGACCACTGAAGTACAGCTTAGACCGAGAACCGTAGAAGTGCAACAGACCCGAAAAGGCGTTATCGGCCAATTGGTCCTTCGCTTGTGTTGCCTTTTCACTTGGAAGGTTGGGGTGCTCACCATCGAGACACACATGCCTCCGCAACCATCCCAGGGGAGTTTATCAAGCAATGATCAGGAGCGAAGACAAATAATACCACCCTAAGTAACCCCTACATATCGCTATTATGTTTATGTCTGACGCCATAGATACATCGTTAACCCCACGAAGTTGAGTCTTTCGAGATCAGTAACATGGATTTCGCCATCGCCTGTACCAACGTCCATGTATACAAAAGGCGTTGTTAGAACCAAGATAATTGCAAAAGGACTGCTGAAGAGAGCCATATAACACAGTGACATTCGCAATGGCACATTCCGGTGATGTTCGTCTGTCAGACCCCAAGAACGCTGTTGACCTCCATATTGACTCAGCCGATTCGGATTCCTCCAAGTCAATACCCTCGACCAAGGTAAACCCTCTCATCTCTACACTTCCCCTCGCTGCACCAGAGGAACCTCGGAGCTGGTGGCAGCGACGGCCTAAACAAGATGGAGAGGCCATTGCAACCCGTCGGTCCGTCTTTGACGACCCAGACATGGCAAGGCGCTACCAGCCACGATCTGACTAGGAGAATCTGCATCGATTTGATCCTTCCGAAAGGTGGACTTACAATGAGGAACGCAAAGTTATACGAAAGATTGATAAACGGATCATGATATTCGCTTGCGTCATGTTTATGGCTCTTGAGCTGGATCGGTCGAATTTGTCTCAAGCTGTCTCGGATAACTTTCTGCCAGACCTGAAGATGGATACCAATGGTTAGTCTCTTTCATATCAGATGACTCTATCGTTTTAACTTCGCCTTGGTAGATTACAATCTTGGAAATACCGTCTTCAAGTTGTCTTTCTTGTGTGCCGAACTTCCCTCACAGCTTGTCAGCAAGTACCTTGGGCCTGACCGTTGGATTCCGATGCAGTTGTGCCTCTGGAGTCTTGTCTCTGCGGTATGTGATAGAAAGCCTCGAGCTCTTTTTGATACTGACGATATGGTTAGGGTCAGTTCTGGTTGGACGGAAGGGCTTCGTTTCTGGCATGCCGTGCTTTGCTGGCCATCTTCCAGGGCGGGTTTATTCCAGATGTGAGTAGTCGATGATACTGTCCTGTCCAAGTGTTAGTGGCCGCAACTAATCTTGTACTGGAATGTTTGTAGACGATCCTATACCTGAGTTATTTCTACACCGCGAGTGAACTCACTGTTCGTCTGGCTTTCTTTTGGACGGCGTACAACGTCGCCGATATCATCAGTGGATTTCTCGGAGCAGGCTTCCTCCAACTGCGAGGTTGGCATGGGTATGAGGGCTGGAGATGGTTGTTTCTCTTTGAGGTTTGTCATCCAAGCTCCTGGTATCATTGACTGTACTGACGACTGGTGCGAATAGGGCCTGCTGACGCTCGCGGTTGGCATTTCCGCATGGTTTCTCATGCCTGCTGGACCCACTCAAACCTCAGGCATTCTCCGTGGTAAGAACGGTTGGTTCACTGAGCGGTACGTTAACCTGAGATGGATATGCCTTCAAGACTGACCAGGGTACAGAGAGGAGCGTATCATGGTAAATCGAGTCATCCGTGACGATCCCAGCAAGGGCGACATGCATAACCGCCAGCCAATCACTCCGAAGTTGCTATGGGCATCCCTCAAGGACTACGACCTCTGGCCGATCTACGCTATCGGTTTGACATTCTTGATCCCAGCCACGCCGCCCGCCCAATACTTCACCTTGACCCTTCGTGGCCTTGGTTTCGACGTTCTTGTCACCAATCTTTTGACCATTCCGCATACGATCCTTTCCATTGGCGGCTTGCTACTGATCTCGTATCTTGCTGAGAAGTGGAATGAAAGATCTCTGCTTGGTCTAGCTGTTCAGATCTGGAAACTTCCGTTCATGATTTATCTATACGTCGTGGACATGAGCACGGTCAACAGATGGGTCTCGTTCGCGGTGTTGACACTGTTGCTTGGTTCTCCGACTGGTGAGTTTGCTCTTCTCTTAACTTACATATTGCAGACTGACATTATCTTCCTAGCCCATCCAATCCAAGTCAGTTGGAATTCACGTAACTCCAATACTGTTCGTCTAAGGACAGTCTCGGCAGCTGTTTACAATATGTCCGTTCAATCTGCCGGTATTATCGCATCCAATGTCTACCGCAAAGACGACGCACCGAGATATCGGGAAGGAAACAAGAATCTGTTGGCGATCATTGCGCTCAACATTACATTATATCTGTTGACCAGAACCTACTACATTTGGAGAAACAAGAGCCGGGATAGGATTTGGGACGCCATGGATGATGGGCAGAAGAAGCATTATCTTGACACCACAAAGGATGAAGGCAACAAGCGACTGGACTTTCGGTTTGCCTACTAGTTGATCCAGGCTTCAACAGAGGATGCTTGTTTGATTGGTGAAGATGTTTGGCGACACAAGCGGGTTTACTTCAGTTTCATTAGTCACAGTATGATATCTCGACAGATATTCAATTGATCTTTGGTCATACATGCTCCAGTTCATGACAGTCAAGAAAGTGAAGACGTCGGGTTCATGATCCGTAATTTCTTATCATTACTGATAAGACCAGCCAGTCAGGTTCAAGACAATCCGTGCAGGTGACACAGATAAGCAATCAGTCGCCTGATCCTTCCTATTACGTACTAGCGCAGTCTCTAGCCTTATCTCCATTCGCCGCTTCTGAGCATCGCCAACTTAACTTCCCCCCGCCCTCATTTGTCCTCTAGCAAATGACATAACCCCAAAGCAGCATGTTTTGCTTTGTGCCCCAAACTCAAAGCCCCTGTGATGCCACCGCAGCGTCGATCATGGGTTGGTTGTGCGAGGTGTAAGAGCTTTAAAAAGAAGTGCAGTGAAGAGAGACCCTCGTGTCAGAGATGTCAGACTGCCGGGGTCAAGTGCGAATATGGGGTCAAGCTCCGCTGGGGAGGGAGGCCGTTCAATCGGTCACCGTTTGGGGATTGTTTGTCACAGAATGAAGGCAACGTTCAAAGGCTAGGCATGTCACTTATTCCTTTCATTACACAAGATATACACTAACAGTCTCTCAGATCTAAACAAGAAAAACTTCATATATGTTTCCCCTTCTACCCCCAGACCAGGCCCATCACAGGCTGCATCGCCTCCTCCAGATCAGAACATCGATGAGCCAGAATGGATAACAACTTCTCCAGTTGGGGAACCTGAGTCTTCCCAACTTGTTGTCAGCCAACGGCAAATGTCAATGCCCCCTCTAACACCGTCCGTCGAGTTCTTCGGTCATCTGTCACCCTTGCATCGATCAGGCCTACAGTACTTCACCGAGAGGACCGTCAAAGTTCTTGCGCCACATCCCCAGATCTTTGATGAATTATGCGAACTCATCTTGCCAATGGCAGTCTTCAATGAGCCCTTACTGCAGGGCATCGTCGCGCTGGCGGCTACTCACCGACTTGCGACCTGCAAAACAAGCGAGGAGCAGTCCTCACAAGCGCTCATTGTTGCTGGCTTTCAAGCTCTAAGTTCCAGATCCCTTTGCCAGAAACTTTCAGAGTGTGATGAAGATCAACAACTCATTCCATTGCTGGCCGCATCAAGAGCGCTCTTCGTTTGCGAAGTCTTCGCCAGCGAGCCCAGTCCAGACCGATGGAGCGTTCACTTCCGCGGGGCGCGGGGGCTCATTTCTCGAATACACGACAAAGGTCTTTCTCAGAACCCGACGGACGAATTGAGATTCTTACTACGATGGTTCGACATGACCGAATCGCTGGTCTGTCTTTCAATGAGTGATCTCGCCCCCGAACAGTCGGCTATTCCCTCACCAACAACACTCGCATCAGACACAGATGACGAGCCTGTATACATCGACATGTATCTTTCGCGTACAAAGGACCTTCTTGTAGTGTTCAAAGAGATTGCACGACTAAGCCGAATAAGCAATGATGGGACCGCGTCTGAGACTTCATCGCAAGGTGGTCAAGTCGAGGCCGAGATATGGTGGCTACTCAACTATTTACAATCCATCATCGACCGAGACCAAGCGAATCCTCCGCCAGTAATGTCAATACGTGGTCGCGTCCTATCTGTTGCCGAAGTCCACGAATACCGACTATCGAATCAGATCTGGCAGCTCACAGGTCTGCTGCTCATCCACCGACGCTTACGCCATGAGAGAAGATCATCTCCTCTCGTCCAGAACCTTGTCAATCAGATTCTCGAATGCGCAGAGCGTCTGACGCTACGAGACGGACTTACACCAGTCACTCTGCTTACTCCGCCCTTGTTCTTTGCGGGTTGCGATGCGCTTGGTGATGATAGGCCAAGGATAAAGACTTCGTTGCAAGGCGTCTCAACTGCGCTTGGGCTGCTGAATACGCAGCGAGCCTTGGAAATACTCGAACAATACTGGAAAGCTGATCCGGGTGTCGATGATGATCTAGCCGATCGGTCGTGGCCTAAGATCAGTCAATTTCTACCATACTAATGTCAATATCTTTTATAGAGAGCCTTTACCAAGTCTCCAACAACGCTCACCAGCACCTAATAGATTGCCAAATCTTCTGAGCTGTGTGGCATGTCAATAGATTGTGGTAAGCTCTCATTATAGTTTTCCGAGCAAGTGCCAACAATACAGGAGATTCGAGTCCCTTCATACCCAACTCGAGGAGGCCCGACAGGCTAATAGCCTCCCTGAGCTGAACTTCCGACCTACCGTACTGAATACATGGCACTTATCCATTTTCAGGACACTCCTACTTTGGGAGTGACTCCATATTCCTGGACTGGTCGACTTTCTCGCGACTACGCACTGCAGTGGTATAAACGCGTTACTCATATGTATGCATTGCAAGCATCCCGATGCCCCCCTCGCATAAGGACGACGACCGGCCTCCAAAGAATTTGCTGAGTTGTCACTCAACAGAGTGCCTAGCCGGAACTTGGATCCAGAGCAACTCATCTCATTCTTTGCAAGTGGCCATTACCTGAGCGCAGTGGTTAATCTTACCATTCTGCGCACATGGCTTCTGACACCTTTGAAATCGAGTTTGTTCGAGCCTGTTGAGGATGATCGAGGTTGGCAGACTTATATCACCAAATTCTACGATGCGGTAGGCTTAGCCAGCTATCACTATCTTCGAGGCCAAAGGCAGGCAGGCTGTGTCTTAGCTACAATGGCTGGATATTTGGTGCGTTTTTGATATTACACGCAAGCAGATGGAACTTGCAGCAATGTCCCATGTAACTGCCTGGGAAGTTCCAAGTCGGCAGCTCCTTCAAAGTTGTCATTAGGGCTTTTAATTGGGATAATGTCGCACTGTAACCGCCGTTGTTTTTGCTCAGTCCGTACCATGGCATCCAATTCATTTAATCCGAGACAGCAATACTAGCATTGTCTAAATAGTAGCTTAAAGCAAGGACTCGAGGCGATTCTCTGTCTTTTTTCTTGCAGGGAAAATCTTCATGATTTCAACATAATACAGAAACTTAGGGTCAAAATTTGAATCCCGTATAACTTTGAAACTCGAACTCCAAGATACAAAGAAAAGTGCTCCGCAGGGGAATTCCTCTAAATACCCATTCAACAACGCAAAGACAAGACCAAAAATACCCAGTCTTAAACCCCATCAATTCCCTTTCCGCATGGCAAAGACGCTCAAGAAGATACTCCAGCCGAACCCAACACAAACTGCCACCAAAACCCGAGAGCGCACGGGAACCCATAGGAAATTGCAGATGGCGACTAATGGCCAGATATGCCAGCCAGCTTTGATGAGTGGCCACAGTCGATTACGGATGACTTCCAGAACGAGGAAGGGATGAGAAACACGTGCGATGTTCGTGCAGATGAGAAAGACAGACCCGCTGATGGCAAGACCGATTGTTTGATCCAGAATCAGCTTCGCAAAAACGTTGCGCCAAATGAGATCCGGGCTGATATTGAACCATCTCTTAGTCGTTCCTCTCGTGTCATCGTCCTTCTTCTCCTCAACCTGCTTCACATCCGCCTGAACCTGCGGCAGGATCTCGTTCGCCCTGATTGCGTGGCCAGTGGGGAAGCAGTCCTCCAGAATGAATTGGATGATGTTGCCGACCTGAGAGCCTATGAAGCCATAGATGGCAAACTCCAGTACCTGCTGGGCATCAAAAGTCGATACACCTGGTGTTCTGTAGTGAATGATGATCTGGGTGACCAGGTTTGCCGAGACCTTGATAGCTGTTGCCTGAAGGGCGAGGCGGAGATTGAGGGCGCGGACCATGGTGCGATGGCCCTGGGGACAAAGAGAGGGGCTTATTACGTAGTCATGAGAGAGAGAGAGAGACAAACGAGTGAATGGAAAAGTGAGGCGGGTACAGGGACAAGGCTGATGGTGGTGTGTCGATGTGTGTATGTATTGGATCTGATCTGGACCTGAGAAGCGGGAGAGATGACCAAAGATGATTAGTGACAGCCTGGCTTGTGCAAGGTCAAGGTCCCCCTGAAATTTGACGAATGAGAACAGCTGTCCCTTTTGTGGGTCACGTAGCAATCAATTTCAGCGGGGGCTGAGACTCAAGCGCATTGGTATTATCTTCGTTCCTTGGGGTTGCATAGCATATTTAACGCAATCGCTTAATCAATTCGTGCTGCTAAAACATTTGCGCGCTTGGCATTAATGAACTCCATGACAAGTTCGTGATTCTGCGTCTGTGGGGTTCAAGGCTGATGCTTGAGAGGGGACTGCCCCGCCAACTGTAAATGCGCCTGAAATATGAATTGATAATATGTGAGTTTTTAAGTGAAACCGAATGGCACACTGGTGGTCACCAATTAATTGACTTTGAAACAGAGGAACGTTGCAAAACACTAAACATAGAATTGGAAATACGTAAAGCTATAAATAATTAAGAGTCTGGCATTCAGCCTCTCTAGCTATCTGTTACTGTCCCGGGTAGGTGACGTGCAAAAGATGATCAATACGAATTAACCAAAGCACTAAATGGCAAAAATGTGGATAACAGTGGAATCAAACCACCAACTTTGGACGAACAGGGAATCGAACCCTGGACCACTCCCAAATAACGCTCGTAAAGAACATGCTAAGGGAGTATTATACCACTAAACCATTCGCCCGAATGGATGATGAACTGACCTCAACCAAGGTCTAGATTCTGCCACCGAGGCTGTCGGGTCCTGAACTTTGCTGCAGCAACTTTGATGGCCATGATGCTTGACAATATCTCATCAGGATAAGAATAAATCAGCGCTAACAAAATTACTTATCAACAGTCGAGAACACATGGGAACTCATCAGAGTACTTGAGAGAGTCTTAATAGTTCCACTAATAACTATTTGCTCTGTCTAATGCCATCGTCCACAGCCATTAATCTACTGACGATTAGCTGCTGGGAAGTCTCCAATGGCACAAGCAGTAGTATTTTATTCCAATTCGTGTCTGACCCCAGTTCTGCAGATAGAGGATCTCCAAGGTGACATGGTGTGTGCATCTGAGGAAGATGTTGCTCCCAGGAAACGAAGTGTTCGAGTGTTATTCGTAGCTTCATTAACACTGGCGGCAATCTTCAACAACAGCCTTCATGCAAAAAGGCTACCTAAGTAAAGAGGATCGAAGTCATTTAAAGCTATAGATGTTACCTCTAGTAGAGCTCATGATGTGCTTACAACATCCTGGGTCGACTATTCGTATTATGGTTTTCAGAAACTTGCTCGTGCACGTTCCTGAATGCTCTGCAGCTGCACAAGTGGACGTCACTGAATTTGGTGGCTGCAGCAAGGCCCACTTGTGTGGGTAAGTCTCTATCGTTCAAACATCTACCTATGTATTCCAAAACCCCCCTCTAATCTCTTCCTTCTTCACCTCCATCTCTCAGCGTCCATCTCACGATCTCATCATGGATCCTCCTGTCAGAGGCACACGAGTAAGCTCTCCCATCCCTGGACATGATCAAATATCATTAACATGTTCTTTTTTAGCTGGTTCCTGGAAAGATATCTTTCGTGGATCTCGCTCCCGAACTGCAGTCGATGATCATTGAATTCCTCGTTACCAGCATCTGTCCTCTCACCGTTCCCTGCGATGCAAAGACAAAGTACGGCCCTATCACTTCTGCTGGTGAGCAGAGCCTTCTCAATCTCAAGCTCTCATGCCGCATGATCTATAACGCCATCAAAGAGAAGCGATTCATTGAAGCTTTCACGATCGTTCAGCCTCAGCCCCATCGGAGGGAGTGGCATCCCTCTCAAGGCGCTATCATTTTCCCATCCTCTCGCAAGGCCTTTTCCATTGACCCTAACCGCGATATGCTGCGAGTCTGGGACATGAAGCTGCCTCACTGCGATCGATTCTCTGGCAACATTCCCGTTGGAAGACTTCTCTCTGTCTGGCTTGACAAGCCCGTTCATCACCATTCTACAAGGTTTGACAAGGCAAACTATCCCGGAGACCCTTTGACGCTATGGCGGAAGACGTGGCAGGGCCGAACCAACCCTGACGAACCTCGTACTCTTAGACCTACTCGAGTGCTGTGGAACCAGGACCCCTTTATCCCCGACCTCCAACTCGCCAACCTAGTCCGGCTTGAGGAGCTCTACATTGTTGCGAAAAAAGTCCCAAATGACTAGTGGATTCCGGGCTTTTGCTTCGATGAGCGCTTCCGACAGACCGGTGACCCTCCTACCAACGGCATTGCTCCTGGACAGCACATCGGCGAGGTCTGGAACAACGGCGCCACCTCACCTCCTCCTGGCCCGAATGAGTATCGCTGCCCGACCAGTGGCGATATGGTGCCATTTGAGCCTCCCGCTCGGCCCCTAGTCGGCCTATACGGTTACGACAAGACCGAGACGACCCGGGGAGGCTTCTGGGCCGGCTTCCTCTACTACCCGCTGAAAAGGGAAGTGTGGTTCTCACCTCTTTCCGCCCTTGAGATCCGTGATGCAACCCATGTCCCGGTTGTAGACAAACCGGAGCGTAAGCTCTTCGAAGGCACTCATTCAGACTTCGTCGCCCGTGTCTGGATCATTCGCCAAGACCAGGATCTGCCTCCCGCTCAGCCCCACCATCGATGGGTCAGGGTCAAGAGCGACCAGCCTGGAGATCCTCGCTATACTGGGGAAATCGAACTCATGTGGTCCATCGTCGTTCACAGAGTCCTCAAACAAACCCAAGGCGAGACCCCTTACGAGCTCCGAGTAGCTCAATTCTGAGTGGGGATAGAGAGGGGTTCGCTGGAATGAGCCGTTGTTGAGATGGCTCACAGGGACAATAAAATGGATGCGGTTTGTGATCTATTTTGTAATGGATGAATAGAAGTTGTAGCATAGCGTTTTGCAAAGATAATTGGATTTGTATAGTCCAGTGACTAGCATCTTGGTTCTTATGAACCTGCAATAGACACAACCCAACCTAAAAGTACGTTTCTTCAAAGACAATAGTTGATGCTAAATGAAACATGTCAAAAATGAAATTACGATAGAGTTGTATGTCTTTAGTACTCTGTTCACAAGACAAAAAACATACAACAGCAGGTATTCGCTAGTCGTCTCCGACCTAACTACTAATCTACCCCTTGCGGGCTTGACTAAGGGAGAGCAGACGGGATCCCGTACTTTACCGCAGGTATGGTCGTATGTGGTTGAAGGCATCGTGATTGGTGGCTAAGTTGGTGCCTGCGTAGGTGGTTAAGGTTGTTTGCCAAAGTCGGACCACAGAAAGGAGGACAAGGAGGTGGGGCTTCACTGAGCAACAAACGACCAAGCAACTTTAACACAAGGAAAAGTCTTTTCAAGATCGCCACGAAGGGAATTGAATGTACACTGATGAAAATATAAGTGAATTTCAAAACAAGCAGCAAGTTTGATACTGGACTCGAGATACTTGCATCTGCCTAGTCTGGTCAAAGAACTCAACAAACGGCGATGCTCGGTTGCCACAGCATCTCATGAATTTCTCAAGCCCTCTTTAGCGGGTTCTCTACTTAATACCCCTCGAACTTGTTATCTCAAATGTGCCAGACTTCTTGCTAACTCAAGGGCTTCACAGGACCATCCACATAGCCATGAGACCTCCCAACAGCCCACCGACCGAACCAGGCGTCTTCATGTTCGAATCGTTGCCCGTCTGAGAAGAACCCGCCGCAGCGCTGGTCTCCGAGGCCGTCTGTTCCGCACTCCCCCTGGCAGTTGTCTTGGAAGCCGTGTCTTTGGCGCTATCACCAGTTGAATTCGCGGATGACGCATCGTCTGTAGCCGATGCCTCCGCACCATTCAGGTATTTCGAGCTTGCACTCTTGACCCGTGAGTCATAGTCTGATGCTGAGACAGGGATCGTGGTATAGCAGCTCATCGACTTGGGTTCCCAAGAACTGCCTGTGCAGATAGGCCATCCTTCGCAAGTGCTAAGGTCAAGCTCGCCGCCGACGCAGCAATACGCTTTGTTATCGGAGGGATTGTTGAGAACGCCGGGGCAGTTCTTGTTGTTTTCACCAGTGATGATTGTTGTCTGCGCCAGGATGCCTTGGATCAAGCATATGAGGCTAATTGAGGAGAGAAGCATGGTGAATTCTGATGAGAAGTTGGCAGAAGGTGCTTCAATTAAGATTCGGAGGAGAATGGAATGCTCAGCGCTGCTTGAAGAGAACTTGGATATGCCGAATTTGTCATTTTCAGAAGGCGGAAGCCATCGTCACTTATATACTTCTGTCTGGATCCTGGATGAAGACTTGTGGCTTGAGGCCCTCATGTCATCGACATGTCAGCAACCAAAGTCCCAATCTCGTTTCCCCGCATAATTGGGGATTTGCCTGAGCCAAGGAATCCGTATTTACACTTTCGGTGATAATTCTCGTTACTAAAATATTATGATGCAACGCTTTTACTTTGTTCGAGCCAAAGCTGTAGACGAATTGACCTTTCCGGACACCAAGCTGAGGCAAGCCCCGGCATCTGCCAGCCGATATCCCCCCAACGATGAATCTAGCCACATTAGGTATTTCAGAGAGAGGCCCCTGCGATCCTTCAATGGAGCAAACCTTAACAGAGGCCAGCTCGGCATGCTCAGAAGGGTAAGTGACAGGTGTCGTGACGTAAATGTCTCATACTCTGGGGGCTAGCTGGTTGTCAAAAGGTCCTGAAGAGCAATAAAGGGTCCTGATTACCCCGATCTTATGGCTATTGATCGACACTCGAACAAGATCTTTACTGGGATGTCGGCACCTCCGGATACCTGATACCCTACAATCATTCAGCTGAGAAGCAGAGTGCCAATTGAGATTTGTCAATGGCTGTCTGCCCCTACAGTTCTAGAACCTCCACATCGCCAAGCGAATCCCTCGACAGCTCCACGCGTTCAGAAGCCACGTCCCCCCCAAACTAACTGCATCCGTAGCATGGCGTCCTAGCGTCTGATCGCTTTCCCTAGGGGGTATTTCAACACCTTGCCCCCGTCCAACCTTTACCCTTCCTGCAGCCAGCCAAGCTTTGTCTTTCACAGCCCTACCGAACCCGACTCTGTGGTTTCGGTTCCGATCTAACCTGTTTTCTATTCTTGTTTATTAATATTTTTTGCACTCTGTTCCATTTTTGACACGTCTCCACATGACTCGACACGGAAGACGTATTAAACGTTGCGGTACTTGTGTTGAGCGCAAGGTCAAATGCGGTATGTCGGCCTCGCAAGTTTCGCGGTTTGATGGAACTGACAATTGATAGATGAGCAGCAACCCTACTGTCAACGTTGTAAAAATGCAGGTCTTGCCTGCTCGGGGTATCATAGTCAACTAAAGTTTGTCGACGAAGGGACTCGGTTCGCTTCGACTACTGCTTGTCCTTCTCAGCCTGTTTCGAAATCTGCGACATCACAATGTAGTCGTCTCGCCAATGTCAGAGCCTCAACAAAGTGCTCAAGGAACCCCAAGCCCCAAATAGTCAGCCTAGTACCACAGAAGGACACGCTGTTCTTCCCCTACACATTATCGAAGCTGTCACCAGAAGACTCACAATGCGGGCCACGACTGGGACCAGGAATACTTTCAGAACTACTAACGGGCCAGCACTCGGAACTACATCAATCATGCGTACAAGCATTGGCAGCGATGTACTTTGGAAGAACGAAGCGGGATAGAAACGCCTGTGAACAAGGGCTACGGCTGTACTCTCATGCACTGACTCAACTCCGGACGGACATCAGCAACTCAGATACCGATATGGGCACCCTAATGAGCGTCATGTGTCTTTGTGTATATGAAAATGTGGTATTTTCTCAACCGACTGCTTGGCTTCTTCATTATGATGGTCTCGGGAGATTGGTAAGTCCTTTCACGACGAAACTTTGACCTTGTGCTCATCCGGACTGCTAGATGCAAGCGCGAGGTCCAAAACCATGGAGAACGCCAGCCGAAAGGCAAGTACTGCAAGCGGTACGGTACTACATTGTAAGTTCTCTTCACCTAACGGAGCTTTGGCGCAGTCACTGACTTGATGCAGACTCTCTCCGCTGGCCATCAACGTCGCCATTGTTTCCTCGACCAGCCGCAATGGGAGAGCACAAGATGCCTCCCGGAAGGTGAAACTCCAGATAAGATCGATATCCTCTACGACATCTTTGCCCAGCCGCCTGGAATTGTTGCGGATTACGACAATATACGGAAAGCAAGTGTACCGGACCCTGTTGCAGTTGAAGTCTTGCGAAACAGGACACAATCACTTATCGAAAAGTTGCATGAGTGGTACCGCGACATGCCATGGGTATGTACCACCGATCCAGTCATGAGAAAGTCCAGCGGTATTCCTCTTCCGGATGACCCAATGGAATGTGTAGCTCTCGCAATCAGCTACGCCATGCTTTTATGTCTTGCCCAGCCTTGCGAATACCTGGGTATCTCACTATTCCCGGAGAACAGTATGGAGGAGACAAACAATAATGACCAGGACTCAAAAAACAAGTTCTTGGCCCTGGAGATCTGTCGCTTGGCAAATTGGGCACTTCGTGGTCATGCTTCAGCGAGTTACGCGTTGCTGTTAGTGTATCCACTTCAGATAGCCTGGTTCTGCGTGCAGAATAGTGAGGAGGATCTCCGCAATGTTAGAGTCATAATGAACTCAGTTGTTGCGGACTCGTATGGTTTTGAGTTGGGGAGGATGAGGCACTGGGATGAGAATAGTCTGGATCAAGGCCGGTATGGCTTTTTGTATTAATGATAATTTTATCGATGGCGACAAGAGAAAAATGCTACATGTAGCATTGCGACTGATAAACGCAAACGTTGTTGCGCATTGTATTGTACCGGTGAGCTGACATGGTGCTTGGTAATTGCCCGCTGGCCTGGCTCTGGTGTTACGTCGATTGCACAACTGGCGCAATATCTAAGCGCCTTTGCCAGATAGACATCAATTGATTGGTTGCAGGATAGAAAAGATTTCAAAGCATGCGGCTCTGCTGATTGCCCCCAAATAGCATCGACGTATGTGGCTGTATCGCCAAACCTGACATGACCCCTGTAATGTCGTCAATCTGCTTCACCCCTTTGCGTGGCGATGCAGACAGCAAATGCTCAGCCCTAGGCTACACCACACCACAACAAAAGATCAACAAAGCAGGCCGCCTCGTTCGGAAATACCGCAGGCTTAGCCCACCAGCCAAGGCAACTCCGTGGGACACGGAGGCCCGCTACTGATTAACCAGCGTGTTTGACTGGTCTCTGTGATCTCAAGATTCACTGATCCTACAAGGCTGATATGCAGCCTTGCTTACGCCCAGCTATCTTATACACATTTGGAAATCGCGCTTATGGCCCGAAACAGTTCAATGGAGCGCCCATGTCGATGTCAGCACGCGTTTCCCCGCCCAATTTATTTCACGATCGATCCCTCTCTTTTCTGTTACTGTGGCGTTTTTATAATAACCTTATTCTCTTCCTCTCAGACGCAGGCGCGCGTGTAGACGCTGAGGTACGAAAATGTCAGAAAAGAGACCCATCAAACGACTCGTGGTGTTGGTAGACGGAGTTGAGGCTCGGGAAACCAAGAGTGAGCATTTGTCTTGGCGTCGTCAAGGATCATTGCTAACTTATGACAGAGGAGACCAATCCTTCAACGATTCACAGGATCAGTCAACTCGTACACGACGGGCTAGTTGTGTCGAATGGACTTTCTGTTGCACAGATTCCCAAGTATTATGTTGCACCTAGCAATGTTGTCAAGTTGAGCGACATGTTCCGATCACGGAGCACGACAAGTGATGACTCGACAAGCCTTATCAAAACCATTGTCAGGGACATCTGCCTTACGCTTGAGCGACCAGAAGATGAACTATGGCTGTACGGTTCTGGTCACGGAGCCTTCATCGCCCGTGCAGTTGCTGGCATCGTGCATCGGATGGGCCTGCCATCAACGTCAAGTTTTGATGACCTGTTTGATACAACTCTAGGCTTAATCAAGGCTCAGCTTGAGGATGATTTTAAGCGAGGCCCCGTCCTACTACAAAAGATCAAAAGTGAAGCGCAAGATCCTCCTCGGATACCGTTCGTTGGTCTCTTCGACACCATCATCCATAACTCAAAGACATCATACGACATTTCATTCAACCACTCTATCCAAACTCTTCGCCATGCGCTGGCCATCAACGAGAACAAGTCCAACAAGACACCGGAGGTGGTCAAAATTCCTGACGATGCGGACATGACACACAGATCACTTACCCAAGCATGGTTCCTCGGTACACATGAGGATATGATCGGCGGTACAGCTCACGACGGGCTTTCACTCTATCCGCTACAGTGGATGGTTCTGGAGAGTATCTACTCTGGCCTCCGTGTCAACAACATGGGCGACTCAAAAGCCAGCGATAACCCGATGGCTTTGATCTTCCCGCAGTACGCCGGCAACCTTCCGCCCTTGAACGGATCAGAAGAGATCGAATGGCGCCTCCAATACACCAATGGCCTTCGAACAAGCATGTTTGATCTTCAGAGTACACATGCAAAGAAATCGGCAGGCGGCGTGGAAACTCACTCCGTCAAACTTGATACGGATTGCTACAAACATGCAGCAAACCGGAAAGTCTTTGCGGCAGATGGGACTTTGAAGGGATGGTGTGACCTCGGTAGGTACTCCGAGTTTGCCTAATCCGTACTTGACTAACAAACATAGGACCGTATGGAAACATGATTCATCCCTCACTTTTCTGTATTCTCGATAGATACCCCCGATACAACGACCTGAAGAACTTTCAGCTCCTCAAGAAGCCAATCTCAGACTTTCAGGACTCCTACCTCGTTGCCACAGAAGATGGACTGGCACCATGGCTTCAAGGGATGCAGCTCGAAGCAAGCGGCGTTAAAGCCTTTCGAATTCTAGTGTGCGGCAAGACTGGCGTTGGCAAATCGACATTGATCAACAAAGTCTTTGGTGTTGAGATGACGGATGAGTCTCTTTCATATGACCAGGGAGTTCATGACATCAACGTCGCTTTTGAATCCCCCAAGCATCCCGGACTCTTGATTCATGACTCCAGGGGCTGGCAGGCCGGTAGTGATACTGAGCTTGAGTTGATCGCAAAGTTCCTTCGACACCGAGCGTTCCAAGAGGACCCCGCCGAGGCTCTTCATGTTATTTGGTAAGTTCCTCTTCTTTATTGCGGTACAGAAAGCTAACTTGATCTTAGGTTCTGCGTTGACGCCGATGTTGCACGTATCGAAGAAGCCGACAAGCGAACATTTGCCACCATCGCCCAATACTCCCACCAAGTCCCCGTTTTCGTCGTTGGTACAAAGAAGGATAAACTCACTGGCTATCGAAAGATGCAATACTTGGAAGAACTCATGGAGAAGACAGACGACTACAGAGAAGCCAAGCGACTCGCCGAAGAGAAAGCCAATGCTGTTGCCGAGGAACAATTCGCTGAGCTGAGGAACCAGCTCTCACAGATCGAGCACTACAAAGCCGACGGCTTCTGCTGTCTTTCAAAGAGTGAGTAGAATCCGGTGATGGGAGTTATGAGCGGGCGCTAACTGTGATAGATGATGATGCCGGTGTCAAAGACCTACTCTCACAAACCCTCGGCCTGATCGTCGACGAACGCGTACGTCTCTTCTGTGTTGCCGCTCAAGTCGTTGATGTTGAACAGAAGATCAACTCAGCGATAACAGAGTGTATGAGACTAGGAACCCATGCAATCCGCACTGCCGCCGTTCCCCTCCCCTGCACCGGCTTGGTTGGAACACCGACCGTCTCACGCCTTATCTGTGAGCATGTGCTCCAATGTTTCGGCTTTCCCAAAGCTGCGCCAGCAGAGATCGAGCAGATAATGTCGGATATCGTCATGAGCAACTTTAAACAGTACCTCCGGGTTTCTCTGTCGCAGTTTGCGGCTGTTAGTGCTATTTCGATTGGCGCTGCGGTACCGACTATGGGAATTGGCTTCATTGTTGGTGCGGCGGGTTGTCTACTGGGGCTACCTCCTACAGCGAGGATGTTGCTCAAGTGTTCGTGCGATATGATTCTTATTCTTGAGCGATCGTTCCGATATGATGGGAAATATGTTTCTATCAAGCAGATCGAAGACGCAGCCAAGTACTACTCGAGAACGACAATTACGACGTTCAATGGAAAGGAGAAGCGGTTGCAGCAGCAAGTTCACGATGAACTCGACCACCTCATCCCGTTGAAGAAGGTCAATATTGGCTTCAAGTTCAACAAGCTGAGATCATCTGTCGAAGAAATCATCTACAGCAATCGTTTCGGCAACCCTCCCGACTACACTTCCCTCCGAAGCCCCTCCAGCGTTGGTATCGACCTACAACCAGGAGGACCCGTCGAGATGGATGCCGCGCCTACTATCTCAGAGCTGCCTGGCGACGAATTCGACTACTCGCAGTTATCAAAGTCGGACGAGAAGTCTGATCAGCTACCACTTCTCGAACTCGACTCGACTGAAGTTGGCACAAAAGAAGGACATGTTTCGATGGCATCAAATACTTCAGGACCAACCGCACAGATTGGTCCGTCACTTGCAAACAAACTGGTCGAGCTTCACGTTCAGCCGCCTGAACTCGAGGGCAATGCGCCGGGTGACATCGCTGACGTGAGGCAAGACTCGTTGGAAGTTCCACCGCTGGCAATGAGAAGCAAATCTGACTCTGGGTCTAAATGGTCGAACAAGCTGTCATCATGGAAGTTGAGTCGGAAGTCTAAGACGTTGAAGCAATGAGTGAGTGGAGGCTTTGGTTTCTGCCGTTCGACCTGGGCTAGTATTGGAGATACCATAATGTTGGATGATCGTAAAACTGTCCTTTCAGATAGGGGCTTATGTATGTTTGGATTCTATGTAACGTGTCAAGAGAGTTATTAGACATCAAAGCACGTTGCGATGGTATCAAGATAGACTGTTGCGTCACGCCAAGCTTCAACAATTCCTCTTTTACTCTGTATTGCATTTGAACATTGTTTTCCCTCCAGGCTTATGCGACGCAGACTGATACCTCGCATCCAGTCATCCCATATACTCCTCGCAATGGGCATCCTGCCCTGACTCAGCCGGTTTCTTCCTGTATTGCGAAAGCTGCCATTGTTTCTCAAGGGAAGCACCAGTCACAGTCGTTCCACCTGGAACCAAAATACACAACCTGGCATCGAGTAAGTCACATACATGCTTGAAAGAGTCTGCAGCGTAAGATCCCGTCCATGAACGATAAATCGAGCATAGCACAACTTGTACTGGATCAGCGCCAGAGACGATATCGGGCATCAGTCCCTGACTTCGTTCCCAGTCTTGCAGATGAAACGTGGTCGTATACTGCGATCCCTTATCAGCTTATGTTACTCGGCACACGTTAGGAGAGCTTCTCACCTCGTTGAGATTCAACTTGACCTCTTTGCCGAGGATCTTGCGGGTGGCTTTGTGAGCATCGTCGTAAAATTGGCCATTAGTCTTCTTACTGTCACTAAGAGGCACAGCCGAAGGAATATCCCAGAAGAAACTGATGCCGGTCTGGCGCAGCCATGGGACATCTTTCATTCGATCCTGATGGATCAGGATGCAAACAACAATGCCAGACAGCGGTGAGCCGTTGCATCTTTCGCTAAACTCCCGCGAGAACGAATGTGTCCGGAGTACATCCAAGATGCTTCCAAGAGACTTGATCAGCTCGGCATTGATGACCTCACGCTTGAAAGTTGACTCATTGTGTAAATTCAAGCCGATAACAAGCTCAGTGCGGCCCCTTTGGCGGAGAGAATAATCCAGCTTCTTAAGATCTGTAGGTTGACCTGCAAGGGCGGTATGCCTGATATATGACGTCTCATATTGATCAGATGGTAGCTTTTGATAGATGTCAGGTGTGACGGGAACATCTGCTACCCAACACGTCGCCTTTCCTTGGGCAGGATATAAGTAGGGGTTGAGTAATTGCCGAGGTCTTTGCGGGTGAGGGTTGGAGTAATTGCTTAGCTTGACGCGGCTTTGTTGAGAATTGCTCACGATTGTTGTAGCCTCCGACTGCATGCTCACAGATGAGCGTTTATCAGAAAAGGGCATGCTGGACATGGTACTTGTTGTACTGGCTGATACAGACTTTCTTGCACCGAAGGACTGAGTTCTCTGTTCTGTTTTAAACTCCGCATTGACGAAATGATACGTCGGCAGAGTTGGCTCAGCGGGCGGTGGTCGTTCCCACGATGTCGTTTGCGTATTGTGGTCGGCATAGTAGGGTACCCCATCTGGCGTGCGCATTTCCTGCCACCCGGGTGGAAGAGGAGCAAGCACGGGAGCAACAGGTTTAGTCCATGACGTGGTTTGATCCATGTGGTTGACATAATAAATCTGTCCATCAGGAGTGAGTCGCGACTCCCATCCTTTTGGAAGAGGAGTGAAAGGATCCGACGTCACATTGTGTGGTATAGAAACGTGGGGGCTGATTGGTGTCATTGGCGTAGAGTCGGCCCATGGTAGCGTGGGTTGGACTTCGGGTTCTTGATGAGACTGGGTCTGGGCCGTCTTTTCTGGTATTGAAAACGGGGACGTGGTAGACTGCGATTGTGGTGAGACAGGTGGAGAGCTGAATACTCTTTCGGGCTGAGGAGAACTCGGAGTAGGAGATGACGGTGCTTGTGAAGTCGTGGCTTGTTCCTTCGCTTTGGTAAAAGGCACCGAAACCGACACCATATGAAGCGTATCAAGACGCGCGGCCAAAAGCACTGTCGGATCAGGATTCCGCACAATAACATCGGGGATACCTCTGATGTTGTACTCGTTCCCAGATTGTGCCATACAGAACTTCTTCGTTGAAGACTTGAGCTTGAGCTTAGACCAGTCAAGCTCTGAATCCAAAAGCACCTTGAAAGTGATTCCGTTCAGTCCCTCTAGCCAAGATGCCAAAGCTCCAATATGCTCATCCTGCACCAAAACTGCCTCTCCAGGTCGGAGGTCAGCACGCTCGCCGACAGTCCACGCGTAAAGAAACCGGCCGGGGTCCAGCTGCCAAGTCATTATGGGTGCAGTGTCGTGGCCAACGTTGGCATACATGGCTGAGCCGCCATATGTAGCGAAGGGCATGCTCCATGTATTGATGCGAATTCCGTCATTTGGCGGTAGTGGCTGGGGATATCCGACTTTCTCAATCTGCTTGAAGATATCGGCAACGACCCCAGCCTCGGCTTTCAAAGCTTTCTTGTCATACTTCTCGTAGTACGGTTCGCTGTGTCCAATGCGAGAAGGCGATTTCTTGAGCAGTTGAAAGGGGTGCGGGACACTCTTCAAATAGGCTATGGCCTGGTCGATGTCCAGATTCCAATAAGTCGGTTTCTCAGGGTTGCTCCAGTTTGTGTCGTTCATAACGCCGCAGCCGTAGCCATAGTAGATGGGCATTGGGTGACAAGCTGCGCAGAACATGAAGCCGCAGGCGATGAGATACTGAAGAATGGGATCAAGACGCTCCATTTCATAGGTGAGATCATCCTCTGAAATATCCATCGCAACCTTGACAGCTGCGAGGGCCTGCGGTAAAGCATCGTAGTTGACCACGTCGAGTGCCATCAAGCGTTGACCCAAAGAGGCAAAGACCAAGTAGATCTCATCAAGTCCAGCACCTCTTCCACTCGAGGTTGAGCCTTGTCCTTCTTCGCGTTTGTTCCTCTGGCGTAATTCCCACCATTGCGCTATACTTGCGCCGGCCTTTACGGCTGAGATGCCGATCTGTATTGAAGCGGTGATAGGGTCCGACATGGCGCATTAAAGTAAAAGGTGATTTCACTGCTATGTTGCAAGTCCTTCGGGGCTGTGTTTCTTTATAACGTGTCAGCAACTTTTCGACTAGCGATTGATAATGTACTCGACTTCATCAGATGATTCCGTTTAGCTGCTGGTCTAGTCGGCTCGATTGTAACCCTCCAATTCGACATGGCGTTCGATAGCGCCAGCGCTAGATCTGGCTGGAACAGCCGCCCATGGAGTTCGAGTACTTTAACTGAGGCTGATGAAATCTTTAGCCTATCAGACGTTGCACATTATATAAACCCTGCATTCAGCTTCATAAATGGGAACGACAAAATGTGCCTTGTGTGCCGGCTGAGCCGGAAGTGGTGAGTGTGACGAGAAGATTACTGGTAGTTGTAGAGATCAAAACGCCCATGCATGATAATTTGAGTTTCATTGGTAAAAAGTAGCCTCTAGGTTTCAGATCGAATTTAAACAAGAACCGGCTTATTTATGCTTCATTGAAGAAGGTTTTAGTCCAAAGTCTTATGTCCGAGAGCAATACAATACATACACTGAATGAATGTCGCCATCCCACTGCCTGGAGAGATGTCACCGGGGCGAGTCTTGAGGTAATGCAAACAAGAGCAGACATCATTGGAGTGCTTTTGGCAGTAGGGTGTTTCAGGGCCAACCGGGGTGGGGATTCTAACAGAAGTGCCAAAGGTAATATTGTTCGAGTTTCGCACGACAGCAACATAGCCACCTCAAAACTGAGGATCTTGGATTATCAGGCGATCCGTTTCTGACAGATACCAAGTATTGTAGACAAGGTAGGGGTACCCTACGCTCTATGAGACGACAGTGTTGGGTTTGAAATGGATGTACTTTAAACACTGCCCATCGGGCCACTTGCGGTTGTTGTGGTCACCGGCTATGCCTCCGTCTTCGCCCCTGCGGCGACTTGCTTGCAGGCAAATGAGATCCTCTTGGTGTCCCAGTCCTGTACAAGTCCCGATGTAAGAACTGCATGAGCAGTAATTTGTAGCGCCGCGCCTTTTCAATCCCTAATGAGCAAAGACAACGGTTTTCTGAAAGGTTATAACCGAGGGCTCGTCTCAGTAGCTCGACTGAATCGCCACAAGTGTCTGCGATGAGAGAACCGGCCGAGAGCTCACCTGGTCGTAAATATCGATGTCGAACTCGACACGCCAGCCGGCATAGGGGATGAGTGAGGCTCCGTCAGAGGTCGTAGAAACAGGATATGAAAAGGCGACCTGGTGCTCCCAGTCATCCCGCTTTGAAAAGCAATTGTTAGGCTTGCAAGCTGCTTGTGCAAAACCGCGACCGTTGAACCTACGGCCACCGAATGCCTCTCGGCGAGATCGAAGGGCTAGTGCACGCGGAGGACCTGGCTTCTTGTTCGTTCAAAATTCGTCGTCGGAGTTAGGTTCTTTATCTGTTATCTGACTGTCAGCTAGTCTAACAAATCATCAGCGGGATCAAGTCATATCCAGCAGTTCGGTCAGCGAGAGCCTCTTGGCCAGAAGGACCATTGAGATCGAGCTTGCCCGATTGTAAACTTGTAACACTCTGTCAGCGTCATAATGAGCTGGCGCATGAATATGAAGGTTTCCATCGTCGGGCGTGAGTTTCTTCATGAAGAAGTCCAATATTTCCTTGGCCGCGGAGGAGAGATCATCGACCCAGGTCGAAAGTGGGCTTGGGCCCTTTGTCGTGATTGGCATGGTCTGTGTTGGTATGCAGTGGCAGATATAGTAAGAATCCAGCTTGTAACAGATGAAGTCCCTGCCGACGTGTTGGGCGAGGAAAGGTTTGACGTGGTAGGGTCAGGAGTGGCATTGGTAGTAGTCGACTTTGATGCGGACCCTGAGCTGTAGTCGAACTCGACTCGGATGCTGTAGGAGATCGAACCTGGAGCTGTAGGGGTTGTTGGATCTCATGTCAGAGATGATCCTAGACCAATGGATGATTCCGATATTGATCTTGAGGTTGAGGTCCAAGACTCCGAGCTGGCTAGTTGGGTGCCAGACGACGTAGCCAATTCTGGGTTCACCATGGACGACCTGGAAGCGATCTCAGTAGACGGAATGGAATGTCGTGAGCTCGGTGGAGGTACCTGAATTGGAAGAAGAAATTAGTCGCTTGCCTAGCTAATGCAACCTCGGACGTAGATTACCTCTCGGCTGTACTATGCTTCGCTTGAGCTGACCCGCCAGAGATAATGCTGCTCATCGGTTGCTTCGCCAGAGTGGCGGCTTCGCAGTCTATCCTCACTTCGTCAAGATTGCCGAGGCCAATAGCATCCGGCATGACCGTCTGATCGATCAAGATCTTTGCCGAATTCTCTGCAGCATGGAACTCGACCCTGAGGTCGGAACTGAGTGTTGCCAACGCGGGCATGTCAGTAGTGCGCCAGTCCGATACCCCTCGAAGAGAATTAGAATAGGGAAACATCCGCTGGCTCCAGCGAGTAAGATTGCAAAAATGCTTTGTTTGCGATACGATTGCTGCCTGGTCCCCTAGAAGGGGTACCAAACAAGTCCTCTCAGGCTTCCAATGTCGCACAAAGCTTCCCCTCATTTCGCCGCCGTGTAACCTACCAATACAAGCGGCCCAGAAAACACGAGACTCACCACGTCAAAACATCTGCAATCAATGAATAGATGTAAACTCCTACCAACTTTGCGCATTTGTGCAGAACTACCCTCAACAAGCAACCACTGGTTACAAAAAGCGGACATGGATCGCAACCCCCTTGTCTCCTTTCTGAGCGCATTTGCGCAATCATAAGGCACCGGGTATCTTTAGGGGCCTTTTCAAGTAACTCAGAGCGTCCAAGGCAGCATCGGGACTCCATGTCACTTCAGGGGCCATGGACCCCACCGCAAGTACTGAATGTCACACTTAATCCCTTGTCTGCGTGGAGGAACAAAGCATGTTGAGATCTTCCAGAACATTGAGCTAACCTCTCGCGATTTCAAGACCTAGACCTCACGATCCTACCAAGCTTGCGAGACGGGCTCGTACTTAGCTGTTTACTTGAGCTTGAGCTGCTCTTGCGGCAATGGTCCCTGAACCGAGGGCTGTTGGGCTTCCGACCCTTGCCCCCCGTAACAAACGCGAGGAAGTAACTGACTCTTCTACCCAATAATGCACCAAGCGCCCCAAAACTACCAATCATCGAAACATTTCTAGGACTGAGTTGTCCTGCAACCTTGTTTTGTTTGAGGTCCCAGTCACTCACGGCATGGATAGCTGGTTTGATCTATCGTGACTCTTTTCAACTAGCGGTCTTCCTCTAAACATTCTCTCAATCTGGTGTTGGCCGAAGTCTGTGTTCCGGGAGCTGATTGCAGCCTCTCATTATCCCAGAGGCCTCTGCCAGTAGCTGTACTATGAGAACGAGGTTTGAGTATGTCGGGACATGGCAATTGCACTCCTCACTTCCCTGTTCAAAAGACAACAACGTGCAAGTATCATCAAAGGACATGGTAGTTGGGCCGTAGGAAGGCACTTCATTTGGAAGACGCTATTGGCGGAGCGGCAAGAGGCTATTTCCAATCCCATCGAAAAGAGTTGACATAGTCTCAGCACATTCGTAGGATCAATCCTGCTGGTCATCTCGAAGAGTATAGGGGTATGGATCAACGACATTGACAATACAGCCCCGTTTCCACCAAGTACATCCCAAGATTCGGTAACCGTGTTCGACTTGCCCCGTTCAATATGGTTTGTTGAATAAACTCACTCTCTCTAAACTCTGTATCGAAGGATCTACCTCCTGAATCCTGGTTAGAAACCCGCCTCAAGCTTTCCGTTGTCTCCTGATGACCCTGACATCGCCGTGCTTACAGAGAATTTGCTGATTCTAGCCACGAGCAGCAACTATCAACAGCCGGGTCGTAAAAGAAGCTACAAATCGGGACGTTTACGGGCAGTATCGGGAAGCTGCTGACCCCCGAGATGCCTGAAATGCATGAAACGTCAAAAGGAAGATTACTGTTACCTGTCAGGATTTTAGTTCGGTACGAGTAATACGGGCCCACTTCAACCGTTGCGAAAAAAAAGAGTGGAGCTCGTAAAACGTCCCAAACAGGAAATCGTCTCTTACGAGGGAGCGAGCATGCGCAGAACTCGATGAGACAGGGCTTCTTCAGGACGAGATGGGTTGGCTACATAAGATATTACGCGCTGGCCGAATATGACTCGAGATCTTTTGCGTTGGTTCATGTCCCATCTCATCCTTATCTTTAACTTTATCTTGTTCCGTTCTGTTGCAATTGCAACCTTTTTTTCTCAGTCTATCCTTCATCTACTCTTTTCTCGCATGCGGGCGTATGCATACTGTTGTTGTTGACTGCTTGGCATAGACACCCCAATCCCCGTGGTTCCAGCGGTGTAAATCTGCATTAAAACAGTAACGACCTCAATTCCTCCTTCGATACAGTATTTGACTGTTGTGCTAATACATTTCTTGTCAACAGAACACTACGCTACCCCTTCCTCCATCATGGCCGCCGACGCCAAACCCCCTACCGACGCCGAGCACAATGACGAGAAATCCCCCACCACAAACCAAGATACCCAAAGACCCCAAAGAACACCAAAAGTCGCCGACTACATACGAGTCTTCAGTTACGCTACAAAATGGGACTTCTTCATCTATGCCCTTGCCTCCTTCGCATCCATTGGCGCTGGGATTACCATGCCGCTTATGAACATCATCTTTGGCCAGCTCGTCAATCAGTTCACAGACTACTTCAGGGACACGTCTAGCTTCCCGACTGATAAGTTTCAATCCATCTTGAACCGACAGGCGCTTTACATCATGGCTCTGTTCTTGGGTCGTTGGTGCCTCAACACCATCAACAAATACTGCTTCCGAATGATTGGCATCCGACTATCGTCCGCTATTCGTCTTCATTACCTCCAATCTCTCTTTTCACAGTCTATCCACGTCATTGACTCCATGCCTGCCGGCGCACCTGCTACTGCCATCACTGCGACGTCTAATACCCTTCAAGTCGGCATCTCAGAGCGACTGGGCACGTTCCTGGAGTTCAACGGCACCATCTGGGCAGCTATCATTGTCGCCTTTGTGTGGAGTTGGGACATTACCTTGGTCACTGCATCTCTGATCCTTTACATGATGGTCATCCTATCCATCTCCATGCCAATTCTCGTCAAGGGTCAGACCGCGACTGGACAGGCAGACGCTCAAGGTACCGCTATTGCTAGCGAAGCTCTCCAGGGGATCCGGCTAGTCACTGCTTGTGGTGCTCAATCCCGCGTGATGGCTAGATACAGAGTTTGGGTCGGGAAAACCATCGAAGAAGGTCAGAAGATGGCGCCCTTCATGGGTCTTCATCTTTGCATGATTGTACGTCCCCAGAAGCCCCTTCGACATCCGATACTAACAGCTCTCTAGTTCTTTGGAGTCTTCGGAACTTTCGGTCTTGCCTTCTGGTATGGAACCCGACGATACATCTCTGGCGCCATTGACAATCCCGGAGTTATCGTCATCGTCCTCATGTCCGTTATGTTGATCCTCACATCTCTCGAACGTATCGCCACTCCTCTCATGGCTGTTAGCAAAGCCATGGTTGCTGCATGCGAGTTTTTCACTGTCATCGACGCTCCCATCCCCTCCTCTGGCTCCCTCAAGCCTGATATCACCTCATGCGACATTGTCTTCGACAACGTGACCTTTGAGTATCCCAGCCGCCCTGGGGTCCGTATCCTGGACGGACTCAGCTTCTCCATTCACTCCGGACAGAACACTGCGATAGTTGGTCCTTCAGGCTCAGGGAAGAGCACCATCGTTGGCTTGCTTGAGCGCTGGTACTCACTCAAGGAACACCACGTCTTGCCTCAAGTCGTCGAACCCAAACCTCAGAAGAAGGCCGGCGAAGAGCCCGAAGAGCAGTCTGAGGAAGAGGCTCCGGTAGTCAACCCTACCTTAGCGGGCTCGGTTTCCATCGGCGGAAACAATCTCGAAGACCTTGATCTCAAGTGGTGGCGTTCACATATCGGTTTGGTGCAACAGGAACCCTTTCTCTTCAACGATACAATCTTCAACAACGTTGCACATGGTCTTATTGGCTCCGAATGGCAAGACCAGCCTGAAGAGAAGAAGCGCCAGATGGTTAGAGACGCCTGTCAAGAATCCTATGCCGATGAGTTCATCAATCGCCTTCCTGATGTAAGCCTTTCAATCTCCTCACTTTCTTAGTCATTCCTATCCTAACTAATTTATACAGGGATACGATACGCGTGTCGGCGACGGCGGCGCAAAGCTGTCGGGCGGCCAGAAACAACGCCTAGCGATCGCGAGAAGCATCATCAAGAAGCCCAACATCATCATCCTCGACGAAGCCACGAGCGCCATTGATGCGAAGAGTGAGAAGATCGTTCAAGCCGCTCTCGATAGGGCCACGCAAAACCGCACAACCATCACCATCGCACATCGTCTATCCACCATCAAGAAGGCCGACAACATCATCGTGCTGCAGAGCGGGAAGGCGGTTGAGCAAGGCACCCACGCGGATCTCATGGCAAAGGACCACGGAGTCTATGCTTCTCTTGTCAGAGCGCAGGCTCTCAAGGTTGCTGATGATCAGGAAGAGAAGGGCGCTCTGGTGTCGGACGACGAGTCGCACATCCACCATCCCGATGCGAAGCTGGCTGATGTCACTACGACTTCTGCCCAAGAAGAAGCACCTAAAAAGCCCCGTGGTCTCTTCAAGAGTTTCGGAAAGCTCCTGTACGAACGAAGACAAAAGTGGCCTAACTTCCTTGGTGTTCTCCTCTCGTCTATGGCCGTCGCAGCTGGTACCCCTATCCAAGCTTGGCTCTTCGCGAAAGCCCTCGGTGTCTTCCTTCTCCAGGGCAGTGACTTGAAGAGCGAAAGCCAGTTCTGGGGCTTCATGTGGTTCGCCCTTGCTGGAGGCGTTGGTCTTGCATACCTTTGTGAGGGCTGGATCGGGTTGCGAGTCCAGTACTACGTCAGCGGAGTGTACAAGTCTCAGTACCTCAACGACATGCTGTATCAGAAACTCTCTTTCTTTGATCAGGAGGATAACTCCCATGGATCTTTGAGCTCTCGCATTTCGAGTGACGCAAAGCAGCTGGAGGAACTCCTTGGTATTAACCTCGCACTCATGCTCTCCGCCATCTTCAACATCACTGGTTGTGTCATCATCTCACTCGTCTTCGGCTGGAAGCTCGGCTTGATCTCCATGTCTGTCGCTCTGCCACTCATGATTGCTGGTGGATGCTGGAAGTACAAGCATGAGGTTCACTTCGACAAGATGAACGCGGCGGTCTTCCAAGAAAGCTCCGCATTCGCCACTGAAGCTATTGAAGCCATCAGAACAGTGTCTTCACTTACCATGGAGGACTCAATCAACAGCCGGTACCGCGATCTCTTGGATGGGCATGTGAAGGCAGCCAACCGAAAGGCCCAGTGGACGTCAGCGATCTTTGGCTTCGCAGACAGTGTCGGCCTCGGATGTCAGGCTCTACTGTTCTGGTACGGCGGTGGTCTCCTCATTAGCGGGGAGTACTCAATGGAGTCGTTCTTTGTCTGCTTCATGGCTGTCATCCAGGGAGCTGAAGCTGGTAGTCAAGGCTTTGGACTGGCACCAAGCGCTGCCCAAGTGACTGCTTCCGCGAACCGTATTCTCGACGTGCGGCAATCCGTTCATCCGGATCGACAGACACATGGCAAGCATGGAGAAGGTATCAAGGACACTGGCGGCGGAGTCAAGATTGAGTTGCGCGACGTCTCGTTCAAATACCCCACGAGAGACGTTCCCGTCTTTGACAGGCTGAACCTTACCATCGAGAAGGGCCAATATGCCGCTTTTGTCGGAGCATCAGGCTGTGGCAAGACGACCGTTATCTCACTTCTCGAACGTTTCTACGACTTAGAACCCGGTAATGGTGCAATCTTGTGCAATGGCCAAGACATCAAGGATACGAATGTCTACAATTACCGTCAAGTTCTGTCTCTCGTATCTCAAGAACCCGCCATGTTCAGAGGCTCCATCCGCGATAACATTCTTTTCGGAATCGACAATCCAGAGTCTGTGACCGACGACAGGATCCACCAAGTCTGTCGCGATGCCTTCATCCACGACTTCATCGTCTCACTTCCCGAAGGCTACAACACGGACATGGGCCACAAAGGAACATCCATGTCGGGAGGGCAGAAGCAACGGATCGCAATCGCTCGCGCCCTGATTCGAGATCCGAAGATTCTCCTTCTTGACGAAGCGACCTCAGCTCTTGACTCGGAATCTGAGAAGGTTGTTGCGGCTGCTATTGACACAGCTCGCAGCGGAAGAACTGTGATCTCTGTGGCTCACCGACTCTCGACGATTCAGAATGCAGATGTCATATTTGTGTTTGATGATGGAAAGGTCATTGAGAAGGGCTCACATACCGAACTCGTCAACAAACAGGGCATATACTGGGAAATGGTGCAGAACCAAGCTCTGGACCAATAACCTTCTGTTACCTCCTCTTCTTGTTCTCTACTTCACTTACTGCCTTCATCAATAGCCCTCTGTAAACTTCTCTTCTCAGATACAGCGTGCTGTTCTTGTTTCTTCTTTCTCCACTAGATTTATTTCGCATGATCAAAGCATTCGCAAAATCGAAGCATCTTACAACCATAGCTTGAAGGACCATAGTTCATAGTATACATAGCTTATACAAGTCTTCCCAGTAATTACAACACATGAGACCAACCTCACGCTTCCCATCCCTTGCTTTGAAGTCACTCTCATTCCACCAACTCAGGCCAGAGGGTAATGATGTCTCCCAGCAAAGGTCTGCCAGCTGCTGAAGGCGGTCTTCTCGTCCACTCAATAGCGTCAAGCTCTCCCTTCACTACGGCCGTCTCCTCCACAAGCCGCCACTCCCCTGTAGTCTCATCCTTTTCCAGATAGCAGAAAATAACCCGGTCACCTCCTTCTTCAAACAGGTACTCCCTGCGCAGTAGCCTGTGCCATTGCTCTATGGGCGTACCTTCAGATGCATTTATCCTCTCCACGACCTTGTTCCTGTGAGCTAGTAGGTACAGCGAGCGGGCGTTCCAGATCCCGTCTTGACCAGGGTAGTCTTTAAGCAACCATGTAGCTTCATCGCGAAGAAGAGCATCGCGACAAAACAATGCGATGAGAAAGAGATGAGATGCCATGTTGCATTGCAAAGAAAGCTGCTGCGCGGGGTTCTTCAGATCTCGCTTCGCGATGCGGATACTGATCTCGGCTAGGGAGAGGTACTCGCGAAACAGGGGAGTCTTGGCCTGAATGGGCTCAACATCATAGAAATGCGTGAGATCATCGAAGGTGCATGTGCCGAGATAATGCAAGCGAAGATGGACAGCTCTGATGTAGTCCGTTGATTTTGCATCCGACATAATTGCACGGTTGAAGAGAGGCATGAATGCAGCCTCGAGGGCCCTTAGCTCTTTCGTAGAGGCTTCACAGATTTCTTTGATACGTGGATCAGCCGTGATTTCCCTCCAAACTCTAGAAATGATATCAGGATCCGATGAGACCAAAACACCAGTGTTCTGAACAGCCTCCATGAGGAGAGGAACCACAGCTAGTTTGGCATTCCGACCGGTAAGCCAATATTTCTCAAAGTCATCTAGGCTGTCAAGAACAGGCGGTAGCTTTTCAGTCGGTGGGTAATCTCGAGGAATCTGGTTTACTAGGGACATGAAAGACTCGACTGTATGCTTCTTGGCGCGTAGGCCCTTGGTGAAGTTCGGTACAGCGGGGCTACGGCCGATATTTCCACGTAGGATGAGTCTTGTTTGCGGGAGTAGCTGGGAGAAGATGTCTGCTACCACGGCGATGAGCGGCTTCGGATTTGGGGCGATGGATTTCATCAAGGAAGAATCTTCATCAGTCAAGAGCGCAAGCAACATTGCCAACCCATGGTTAATGTGATCCAGCGCAGCTTTTCTGTTCCCCCGTAATGTTTCAAAACATAGAAACAGAACTGAAAGAAATACGGCGTCGTGTATCGAAACTTGTTGGCTCTGTAGTTTGAGCGCATGGCAGTAGTGCGATACCGCGTTCAGATAGTCCGGATCCTCCTGTGCAGCTTCATTATCCGCCGACAACAACGAACCAAGTGAATCATATTCCAACTTGGCGA
Organism: Fusarium sp. HKF-74; assembly: GCA_021223625.1. Classification (NCBI taxonomy): domain Eukaryota; kingdom Fungi; phylum Ascomycota; class Sordariomycetes; order Hypocreales; family Nectriaceae; genus Fusarium; species Fusarium sp. HKF-74. The sequence goes on from JAJFAS010000014.1 coordinate 438,291, forward strand.
GCCATTTGCTCAATGCGCCAATTGCTATCGCGGCATGCCGCACAATATCGTTGGTGCGTGCAACCTGGGGTAGCGTCACGGACCATAGATCGCTGTTGAACCCAGCAGAGATCCATGGGCTCTGCACAACTTGTATAAACTCATCAAAATAAAGAACACTCTGAGCGTCTCTGAAGTCGAGAGAATCTTGAACAAGATGGAGCTGCGTCTTCAAGGGAGCCGTCCAGGTGACACGTTTCGAATCCCATTGAAACTGGCCTGGCCCCTTATTCCGCTTCCTGTCCGGGATGGCGTAACCTTCGCATTGCCGGTTATTCCTCACACAGTTTCGGCAGTGAGGCTTTGCTTCATCACATTTGACATGTCGCTTTTTGCAGGTGACACAGCCAGTTCTGACTTTGCTTGTACTCGTGCGAGTCAGCTTTGGCTTGGTGGATCTATCTCAACTGTCAGCGTGTGAAAAAGATCCAAAGAGTTGGCAACGACATTCTTACGTCGTAGAAATTTCGAAAGATATAGGCAGTTGATCTGTCTGGAAGTCCATGGCCGCCTGGTGGAGAGGTGAGTGCATTGAAGTTAGCCATGCTGACATGTTGCTATTGCATTTCGCGGGGTCCGGGTAAAGCCCGAATCGCGCCGAATATTATTCCGCGATGCCGCTGGATGTTTGTTGGTTGTTTACTTTTTGTCGTCATGAATGCTTGGCATTTCTAGTATTAAAACATTGTACTTTTGTGTTATATCAATAAAGAGATGCAGATATGTGTAGCTTCAGCAAGTCAGAAATTCAATTGAGCCATGGATTCCGTTGGCCTTAGTTAGACGGCTGAGCGATATCCCGAAAGGGACATCGGATTCGCGAACTGCATTTTGTGGTGTTTACGCGTAAATAATCCGGCAACCTCAACCAATGGAGCTTATACGATAATATTGATATCATTCTTTGAGAAGTGCAGTCTGATTGTCTCCCTCGGTCAGATATTATTTCTCCAAGGATATGGAGTTGAACATGGCCATATACCTACAAGATAGGGCCCTGCCGTCGGCTAGCACGTTTCCCGAGACATCTGTACTATGAAAATGGCAAAATATAGCTTGGTTGCAAGTGATTTCGCTGCGACTTTTCCATCCAGCTCCGAGAAGAAGAGAGTGGGAACAAATTCCTTGTCGTCGCTTGACAGGCTTTCAAAAGCGAACTTCTGATGGCCTACGATGTAGCCGTACTTGTGCGTATGGCTCAAATGAGTCTCGAAATTGTCTATCTAGAACACCTGTTGAGCGGCCATACAAATCCGGCATCAAAATGAAACGGAGTTGGCTGGCTTGCAGGCGTCTTATGCTTGGAAGGAACTCGACCCAAGCAAAGCTGTACATCTGCTTATGCTGGGTAAAGGGATAAGCAAGTATAATGCAGTAGCCATGATCTAGCTTTGTATTGTTTTCTGCATCTCACGAGGTGGCAATTCAAGTCAAGATGATCAGTTACCTACACGTGATGTCGTCGCAATAGCGTCGTCATGAGAAGATGAAAGTTCAGAACAGAGTCAATATGAACCAGAAGAAATACCACGTGCCAATAAAGTTTACAATTGAGAACTTAATCTCGTCTTGCGTTATATGTAAATTATTCTAAGCATGGTGCGTGTTTAACATCAAAGGCAGTCTTCCGGGGGCCGCGGGTTGAAGAACTGCAAAAAGTTTCGGGTGAAGGCAGAATATTCACGTTGCTGACAAGGATGGTCGACTAAATATCAACTCGTTAAAAACTCTGAGCATTTTATTATAATTTATCCCACAGATTGCAAGCGAATCCAATGACCGACAATGGTTTCGGGCTCCGCGGGGAGCCCGTTTATTCGTCACGATGCGCATCAATCGTATTGAGCAAGGGCCTACCCTATTCTTTTTGGTTCTTGAAAATGACGCAAAGGCTGCCAGTTTGGACGATATTGATTGGTCCCTCCAAATGTCTCTCCAGCTTTAGAGTTAAATCCTGAATCTTACGATATATCTTGTCGAATAAGCGTTGGGATGACATGCTCAATAGCGTTTCGTAGATGCATGTTTCGTGGCTGTGAGTTTTTATTTTATTTTTACGGCTAATGTGATTATGGTAGTGGAGTTCCCGCATCCTTCGGGCGCCTAGCCCCAGACTCTACCCTCTTTTGCATTGAATCCTACGGCTTTCAGGTTGGTAGCGAATGGTGATCATTCCTTTTGCATCAAATCCTTCTGTTTGGTTTGGGGGCCAAAGTGAATTGCAGCGGAAATCCGAAAATTGACGGTCTGGGCTAACCTTATAGGCCGCCTTCATCCATAGACGGTCTGGGCAGTGGCGCAATTGGCCAGGTTAGATGTTCTCGGATTCACACGATTGCTGATTGAGGAAATGCCCGACGCGACACATGCGAAGCCAAATCACCGTATCACAATTACAATTCGATCAACAGAAATGACCTTCACTTCCAGGAGGTAGGGCTGAAGAGGGTGGCAGAGTGATGCCAGCCAAGGCAGAATGACTGCTCTTCTAGACTTTTCCTCCCCTTTGAAGATGACAACACATGCCAATCAGAAGCAGGACATGAGCCTGGACCAAGCCCCTCCAAATTTAACACGCGACTAGCCCGGCTGTTTTCCCTGCACAAGCTAGACAAGGGGGCACAGATCAGCAGGATTCACTCCACATTGATTGGCGATAATTGGGGCTGTGTTTGGACTTACTGACTGGCTGGCCCGTAAAACGACAAATGCAGCGATGGATGCGCAGGACACAAACAGTTGTGAGCGACTGTGCCTCGTATTACCTGCCTGCCTGACTACCAACATGCAATTCGGCGCATACCCATTTCAGCTACTGCATGTTGGCTGCAGATACCCCTAAAAGCGTGATGATGTTTTCGTGGGTTGCTTATGACGGTTTCCAAAGCTGTCCACAACAACAGCTGTGAAGGAACCGGAAAGCGATGGATGGATGCCATTGTGCATTCTGATGAACCGTGTTACCGAAGCCCCTTTGCCCCTTACAGCTAAGCTTTAGAGGAAATTAGAGGCGAGGGCCAATCAAATCGGTTACCGTTAGCGAGCCCAGCCCTGGAATGGCCCCTGGTTTTGGGGATCCATCTTCTGAAATCTGTGAAATCTGACATATGGGTCTCTGAGGTCCATTTCAAACGTCGAATTTCTACGTGCAACTTGCCGGTCAATACTGAATCTGACCGCCATTGTCATCGCCATGTTGCACTTCTAGATTGCCGTGGTGAATGCAATTTATGGGAAATGCAGACCGTATCCCTTAAACTCAATGTTTGGGCTAGATTGACGCCGCCCAGCACCATCTTCGTCTCGACGCAGACAACGGCACCCTCAGCCCGTTCTGGTACGTGCCGAAGATCCGGGGCCAGCCGCCCCAAAAAGCCAAAGTCACACGAGTCATCTCCTTTTCAGTGCCCCGTTGTAACTATTTTGATCACCGACGGGTGCCCTGATTGGAGCCAGGCAACATGCAAAATGTCAGCGCTGACCCCCCAAAAGGGCAAAAGGGCTGAGGCTGAGGCTCCCTCCACATGCAGTAAAGGTAGTTACAGGCACTTCAGGCAGTGAGAAAAACCCCTTAATAACGGTCTTGCCCGTGGTCCCAGCTGGGCGCACTCTGTTTCAAGCTTTTGCCTTTGCTGTTGTATCTTTTTGCCATGCGATGCTTTTTCGGAAAAACAGACCTTATTCTTTGAGAGCTTATTTGGAGGCTCAATAACGTGGCTTTTTCTCTTTCTAAAGCGTGTAATTCTTTTCTTCTTCATCTCTTTTTAGACAAACCATTCATCCAATGATGAAGAATACGACACCGTCTCAGGCGGCCTTGGCGCTCGCACGCACTCTGCTAAAACGAGTACCCAACCGCCAATTCTTCTTCACATTCACAGCTCTCGCAGTTTGGGGTGCCAAGATAATACACATTTACGCACACATCAACGCCGTGCACCAAAACCTATTACATCTTTGGGGCTATTCTTTCGTTACACAAGATGTCGTCGTCCTCACCCTCATTCGACTTCTCCTTGACCAATGGTCTACGGGCCTACCCGCGCGGTCGCAAATCGCCGTCCTCGTCTTCACTGCGATCTTCATGTTCATCAACGCGTTGCTCAGTGTAGTCTCGATATCCTTCTACCTCGTCGCCGGCTCCGAAATACATTACAGCAACATCTCTCTGCCAAACGACCCCTCCTCCAAATCGTTGATGCTGTCGGGCAGCGTCGCATTTACAAGTGTCCTCTGCGCCAACATTTTATTGAGTTGGCTCCTCAAAACACCTTGCTACAACATCCACGGCTACGTCGCTGAGGTTATACATCGATCGATCGCCAATGCTTGGCAATTCCTTCGTCGCATTCTTCCCCGCCACAATCGCTATGCTCCTCTACCGAAAGCCGATCTCGAGGGTCAGGCTGAGTCCTTCGACGACGAAAGCTCCGACGACGACATCCAAGAACAAAAGACCCAGCACCTGAGCCCGTTCCAATTCCGACTCAGAACTGCTTTGAGATCCGTGCCATTCGCTTTGGCCGCCATCTTCTTGCTCACGCTCCTTTACGCGGCCGTCGCACGACCCTCCGATCGATCCCTCATATTTCTCTCTTACACGGCAGCCCTGTCGCCATTCGTGGATTTTTCCTCGGGACCGACATTGCAAGACTTGCCTAGTGTTTTCGGCACTGGTATTCAGCATAGCTGGGACAATGTCACTGCGCTCGCGACGGCCGAGCCATTCAATTGGCTTCCCAATGATCAAGTGTTGGCCGGCTTCGAGGATTGGCACTTGAAGCGTCCGCATTACAATGCTGATGTCGACCCATTGAAGATTTCGAATCTCGGACAAGACATTGTTCCCACACTGAAGGACAAGCTGCAAGACGTTCCCATCCGACATGTTGTTTTGTGCTTCCTCGAGAGCACACGAAATGACGTTTTCCCAATCAAGAAGGACGGAAACATTTGGAAGCTTTTAGCATCTACATTCCCCGACAACAAGATTCCTCAAGAGGCTCATGAGAAATTGGCCAATCTCACTCCTACCGCCAACTACATTACAGGCGACTATGACGATGGCTTCGATCACCAGGGATCCAAACCCAAGCGCGGCGGCGTTCACTTTACCAATGCCCATACCACCGGCACCTTTACTTTTAAGAGCTTGGTCGGTACCTTATGTGGTATCGGCCCATTGCTCGCCGACTTCAATCTCGACTATGCGCATCATATCTACCAGCCTTGCTTGGCCAATATCTTCGAAGCTCTAAACCAAGTGTCCAACGCTACCGATGCCGGGTCGCGCCCCTTCAACGACTTCAAGTGGCAGTCATACTTCTACTCAGCTGCGACTCTGGGATATAACAATCAGCAAGAGTTGATGGAGGCAACTGGCTTTCCGGAGGAGCATCTTATTGGCCTTGAGTGGCTACGATCTGAGAATGCGACACACGGGCCGGTGACGCTACCACGAATTAACGGCTTTGCCTTTGAGGAAGACCCTTTGGAGGATTACTTCCGTGACGTGTTTGTCCAGGCCAAGGAGAAGGATGAGCGAGTCTTCTTGTCGCACATAACATCGACAAGTCACCACGCCTACAAGCTGCCAGAAGGGGAGGAGTACGTCCCGCTTGCTAATGGTCATGATATGCTTTCGCATTATCTCAATACGGAAGGCTATGACGATCGATGGCTACGCAAAATCTTGGATCTACTTGACGAGCAGGGTGTCGCGAATGAAACCCTCATTGTCTTCGTCGGCGACCACGGAATCTCGATGCCTGAGAACGGCGCCGTGTCGCCCTACTATAACCCTAGCATCGGTATCGACCACGTTCCTCTCGTCCTATCTCACCCTCTGCTACCCGCTTTCGACATCCACGATGCAGTCCATTCGTCCCAAATCCTACCAACCATCCTTGATCTTCTCCTCGAGACAGGTTCCCTAAACAACGCCAGCCGACAAGTGGCTTCCGACCTCGTCCGCAATTACGAAGGCCAATCCCTCATTCGACCACTCCTCACAAAGAACGAGACAACCGGCCAAGGGAACTGGCAGTTTGTTGTCGTAAATCCTGGTCGCGCTGTAGTAACCGCCAGAGATGCCCGTCACCCAGAGCGCCATCTTGCCATTCCTCTCATCGACAACGTCGAATGGCGATTGAGCAACGTGGATGAAGATCCCATGGAGCTCGACTCTGTGCAGAGTTTCGACTTTACTTCTTTCACAGATGTTGTTTCACGGAGGTTTGGCAATGACGTTGCGCAATGGGTTGAAGAGGGGGCTTTCATAGCGAGATGGTGGGCGGAGGAAAACCACAAACGGTGGCAGTATGGGGAATATGACGAGCGAAAAGCATCATAAAAGACTTGTATAGAATAGAAATAATTGCATCACATTTTACATGTTCAACCAATGACAAAGATCGTGTGTGAAACCTACCTGTATGTGCTTTATGTCCAAGACATCGGGTTCCAAACCAAGAATGGAAGTCTTCTCTTGCTTCGATACATGGAAGTGGACAAGACTACCCCTGGCTTTCAAGTTCTTGACGCCAACAATGGATTCAACACGTCATCTCTTTGGAAAGGTACTTTTCGGAACATTCACTAACTCCCCCTCATATTGCATGGAGGCTTTTTGGCTAGAAGCTTATATTGCGAAAACCAGCATGTGTCGTCGTCATGTGTTAGCTGCGTGAAGTTTAACCTTATGGCCAGCAATCTGCTTTGTAGCTGCGCCTTCATGACCAGTTTCTGTTCGCTTCGTCAGCGGCTGGAAATTTATGGCCTTGTGGAATCGTGTTCTACATTGGTTCCTTCAATGCTATGTAGACTATTGCGTTGGTACGGTCTAATACCTGTATAAAAAGGGCTCAAAGAAGGAATGTAGCAAGTTTTCGTTTCGTATGACTGGACTTGGAATATGGACACCAATATCGACAAGAAACAAGACTGGAAACACTAATAAGGCTTAGTAACACTTCATAATGCATCAAATCTTTTTTACTTCGTGAGCTTTTTGAGATATGCAGCCTCTGTGTTGCAGCCTCTGTGTTGCTCCATATCAATGAAAACCGCCACGAACGCTGCGTGCCATGAGACTAAAGCTTTTGCATTGAGTTACAGTCAGGTAATGCTCCCAAGTTTCGTAATAGAGTGATAATATAGAGTCCCAAAAAGCAATCCTGCGTGTATTTCTGTAACTAAAGAGTGACGAACTTTTATTAGAATATAAAGTTTCAGCCGGCTAGGCTATACATATTTCAAGTTTTGTCCCAAAATAAACCAGCTCATGAATGTTCTCCAACAAGTATTCGAGTAAGTGGCCGTGTTTCTATCTTAGAACAACTCATCGTGAAGGTGTTGAGAGCTTAGCAGCCGCAACCACACTGGTTGCAGTCACCCTTGGCGCAGTAGCTGTCGTCACTAGGACAGTCACTGACACTGTTACAGGCCATCCAATCACCCGTACCAGATTTATGGGCAGACCAGCACCACGCACCCCATTCGACCTCCCTGGAACTGCCGCAGTTCTGCCAGCACCAATGCTTGTCACAGCCAACTCTGGGCTTGCCTTTGGATGAGGTGCACTTTCTCTTCTGAAGGACGTTGACCTTGGTAGCGTCAGGGTTGCGACTGTGAATCTTGAGTGAGAGGGGATGCTCTTTGCATTTGCGGAGCTCAGAGACGTCCGTGTCGGCGGGAAGGGTATCGAGATCCCATTTTGCGACGCCGAGGGCACCGCACTCCTTCTCGGCGTTGGGGGCCGAGTACATGTTGACGGCGAGGGCCTGAGAGGCGAAGAGGCCGAAGAGAGTAGTTGTGAACTTCATTGTGAGTAAAAGAGGAGTTTGACTTTGTGGTGATTGTTGTGTTTGAGTGGATAGTGAAGTGAGAGAGATTACTCTGGACATACTCAGCTTCTTATACCAATCAGTGGACTCGGTCTCTTCATGGATTTCTCTATATCAGCACTCGAATTTCCATAATAGGAAAGCTCCGAAGAATCTTGGATATGTTCTCTAGGACGATGTTCCGCTCCAATCATGTGTCCATTGATATCATGATGCCCGATGGACCGTGAATCGATTTGCTGTGTTCGTATAACTCGAACCCTGCAACTTTACATTAGTGTAACACAGTAATGCTTGTGGAAGGGAAGGAAGCCAATGGGAAGACAACGCCGCCATGATCTACACCGTGGAGAAGCATATAACCAAAGCGCACTTGACTGCATGGTGCAAGGTCTTGGATGGCGGGCCAGTTGCCATGTCATCGGCCACAGATACAGCCCTAGACTGTGGCAAGGCGGAAACCTTATCGTTTCAAGTGGGACTCAGCATTCTAACAACAGAAGTTAGCTTTCAAGTGGAGTTGAGAAACTATGTCAACTAGTACGATATAGTAAGTTGAGAGCCTCATTTCCCCTGACTCGCTCGGTTCTTGTCTGTTTCTGGCTATTTCAAGTAGACCGTAAGAGCCTCGGACCACGGAGAATTCTGCACGAGTCGGGTGTTTCTAACGGGGCCCTGCTGGTCTTGTGCTGTTGGTTGTTGGTTATTAGGTAAATCGCATCACTAGTTTATGCTGTTGGTTGTCCCCTGTAAATACTTGGAAATGCTCCGCCAATAGGACCATGAGTCACTATGGCTCATTATGGAGGTCAATGTCATCGTGGGCTTATCACCAACAGCTGCCCCTTCCATACGATCCTGACCCAAGGCAAAAGTCCCCGGTCCCGTGTTCTGAGAGAGTTTACCAAGCTTCAGTTTTGAGTGTTGGTTGTATAAACATCATCCTTGTCGTTGAGTCCCCTGTAGTCTAGTCTACCTCCACCCCATCGGCACCTTTGCGGCCCGTTCCTGGTTCCTAGGCGGATACGAGATCGACAACACCACTACGGAACAAAGACTTCTCTCCCCACTAGCGAAAGGCACAGCAAGTGTCGACGTTGATGATCAACGACATGTTCTGATCCAATGTCATGACATTAGAGTTGTTAGCATCGATCAGCGATTGACTGTCTGGACGCAGTCCGTGAGTCGCTATTTGTGGTATAGGCCGTGCGATTTGCGGACCAAGGATACTCCTTGGCGAGAATTATTGACTGCTGTGCTACGTGGTATAGTGGACTCGATTGCAGCCTTAGATCACCACGGACCAGACACAGATAGCCCCTTCTTGGCCACTGTGTAGTGAGCCTAGCCAGTCTAGCCAGTCCACTTAGCCTCTACCTGATTCAAGACATGGACTGTGCTGCTTTTGGGCTGCGTCTCCGGTGTCACAAAGCCCCAAATATTGGCTCAACCAACAAAGGTTATGCTTCTTTTGGCGATACACCGACACTTTCGCCACTCTAACGCTTTGACTTGGGGGCTGATGCATGATTTCTGGGAAAGCGGCGCCTAACACAGTATACTTTTTCGCTTACATCGTCCGAGAATCTGAGAGAGCGAACAAGGGCATCGGGGAAACGTACGCCTAATTTTCGTCAAGCCATCCGTATTCTTGCTCCGAGCTACAAGGGTCAGGCGGCTCCTCGCATCGAACGGCCGACGAGCCTTAAGTCGACGACTCTGGACCTGAAACAGCCAACCAGGACATTTTCGCCAAGAGAGACAATGGAGAAACGTGACATTAGTTTTTATCGATAGGCAAAGTTGCGTTCGTGGAGACATTAGTCCAGATCACCAATGGAAAAGGCGCGGTTAAGTTTGCGTACCGCTCACTGCAGTTTGGTATGGACTGGACTGATCCAGCAACATCAGTTCCCGCGATTAGCATGATCTTACAGATGCATTATGCGAGCTAGGGATCATATTAGGCTAATCCTTTTATTGATAACAATCAGAAGGCGTGCATGCTGGGCTGATGGTGATCACTGCTTTGCCAAAGTCACTTAACCGAGGTATCTTGGGCAAAGAACTTCACTGTTTGCTCGATGAAGTGCTATCTTTGCCACAGAAGCTGAAAAGTCCTCAATGTCAACGATGTATCTCTAGAATAGCATGATCTGTTTGTATTTCATTCGCTTCCCTGAATGGCCGCCTGGAAGTCCAAGAAAATCAACCGCTTTGTCCACAGCATTCGCATTCATCGAACTAAAACTTCTCATCCTTGCTGCCAGCAAACCTAGGTCAAATGCATCTTTTAAAATGTTTGCGACCTTCGCGTACTGAGGCAGCAATATAGTTGCCATTACTGTTTCTCGACCAACGAGGGAGGTGCGCTATGCAAGCATCAGCTGTCTGGCCTGTCAACCCGAAACACCACTCTCATAAGCACGCCTCACGCAGCAACTAACGGCCTATATAATTATCTAAGGTTAGCGTTACAGCCTATATGTTTAAGTCAGGTGCATACATAGAACCGGTGACGAAAGATCAGTCATCACAAAGTTATCCCGACATAATGATTGCTGTTTCTCTGTATGCCTCTCCTCCATCCCTTGGCCAATCTTGCAAGTAGTTAACCCTGTCTTTCCCAAACTCCTTCATTGAGGTCCCGCTTCCAGCTGGCAACAAGGAACATTCACTAAACGAATGTATCAATAGAAAGGGTTGGTCTTATACTAATATTTCAATCGGACTAGGGGTACTCATTTTTGCGATCAATTTGAGTGCCCAATCCTCTTTCGCTCGCTTGTCCTTATCAATGTTCAACAACAGGACTGCTATCTTCTCCTGCTCGATTGAGCCTACTATAAGAAACCCGGACCAAAAACTCTGTCAAGAATACCGCGTAGAGTGTGAAAGAGTTCCCATTCTTGAACAGTACTAGTGCATAACTCGATTCAAATTTGTTTAAAACCTTATCCAATAGCTAGAGGGGGAAAAGGAAAACCCAGACTAACCTTAGATTTGGTCGCTGGATGTTGGCGCAAGCCAGCCTCATGTATTCTCCCTTTGGGCAGTAGCTTTTGACGCTGATGGTACTGTTGCGTCCCCCCCATTCGCGACGGACCCAATACATGGCTACGCCACGTTATTAGCTTCCGAGAGACCAGCTTTCTTTTAGGCTCCCGTCCAAAGAAATGACGCTATCTCCAGCAAGGTACCGATCTGCCTGCGGCTTTAAACGCTTTGACTTCACGATAGGCTATTTCATCCGTGCGTTCCGTATTCACCAATGGCAATGATCAAGACATGCTAAGTAGCGAGTTTAAAGCCGGGGACGAGATATGATTAGACAACCTGCGTAGTTGATCGTCGCATTTCGCTTTCACTCGCTTTTTCGGTGCCGAAGGGGACAAAAAATCAAGTTTCTCCTTCGACTGGAATTTTCTTTGAATCCAGGATCACGGATAGCAAGTGCCGGATTCTCCAGTCAGTCCCTTGCATCTGAGCAACGTTTCAACGAGATGCAACCTCAAAGACCCGCTTCTAAAAATATACAGCTTCTGCCTTTCACAGACAACTTGATTATAGACCAGAAAATCTAAGAAAGATAGTCTGGCATGAACGATTTGGATGGACTGGCTAGCCCAGAGGCTATCGATGACATACGTTCTGAGAGGCAACCTAATACAAGACAGGCTGTGTATACGTTGTAATTAGGTTGTAAGCCTCGAAGGCTGAGTAATGCAAGTGCCGAACATCCGTCGGCTTCTGATGCCAAGATAATCCCGGGCCTCTCGTGCCGTTCCGTGCGACTCTGAGGGCATAATTCGACGAATTCTACTGGTTCGGGGATGTCGAGACCATTACTAAGAAGCATGGATGCCATTAACAATTTCGCGATTCGGGTATAACGAGTATCGACCCTCACGCATGTCAGTTCTTATGTCCATCATCAACGCGGGCAATTGGGCAGTGCTGACGGAACTTTTGTCTTGTGTTACACATACTACCTATCCGGATGCTCCGTCGGGACCGAATGCGTCCATGATGACTTCGGGATCTCGGTGATCTCGGGGTTAACCCTACATCACAGTGGATGCAAGTGATCAGCCACGAGAGGCTTCTGATCGTCCATTACAGGAAATAGTATCGACCATGATACCTCATGCTTGCAGGACCATGGAACGGTTGAGAGCTCAAATTCTATAAGAGGCAGCAGCCTGCTACCGTCATCGACTTTTCGCATCACAGCTCGCAACTCTGAATCTTAATCACCAGGACAAGTAGTTTCATCTGATTCTCGACGCCATAGTCAACATGGTCCACCGCAGCACCTTCTTCAAAGCCTTGGTGGCTTCACTTTCTGTTGCCCCAGGCTCAGCCCTCCCCGCCCCTCAGTGAGTACATAAATCCAATCTGATGCCAGACCAATAGCTAACAAGTATGAGAATGGGCGATTATGGGGAGAATTCAGGACCCGTAGGCGGAGTCAAGCCCCCAACACCGACAGTCACTTCGACGAGCGGTTCGCTGTACGGTGACTCGAGCTTGCTCGGCGGCAACGCTCCTCTCCCTGACCCTGAACAGGATTCTGCCGTCGTCAAAGACCCAAAGCTCGTCAACGGCCAGCAAGCTGACCCCAAGCTCGGGCTCTATCTCGATTTTGATGGCGTTGATGTACCCCAGCCAATCCGTGGCAAGCTAGGTGCCACAGACCCTGGTCCTCGAACTTACGACTATGAGAGACTCAACCCCGATCTCTTCGCGCCTCCAGGTACAGATGCCGGAGATGTCCCCAACGCCATGTGGCCGCTTGGTCTTTCCCACAACCGTCTTGGTAGTGAAGCTGGCGCCGGATGGGCTCGACAGCAGAACCAGGATGTCCTTCCTGCTGCTACTGCCATGGCTGGAGTTGACATGCGTCTCGCCCCGAATGCGTACCGTGAGCTTCACTGGCACACCGCTAATGAGTGGGCATTGGTTACAAAAGGCTGTCTGCGTGTTGCCGCTGTCAATGACGAGGGCAAAAGCTTTGTCGATGATCTCTGCGAAGGTGATGTCTGGTTTTTCCCTGCTGGCGTACCTCACAGCCTCCAAGCCTTTGACAAGGGTGTTGAGTTCCTCCTGGTATTTGATCAGGGCACCTTCTCTGAAGACGAGACATTCCTTGTATCTGAGTTGTTCTTGCGAAACCCTGTCTCCGTTCTGGCAAAGAACTTTGAGACCGAGACAACGGCCTTTGATAACATCCCCAAGGATGAGCTCTATGTGAGTACGATACCCCAGCACCAATCTACATCCTAACTTGTGAATTTGCAGATTTTCAACGGAACGCCAGCACCGAAGGATATCGAGAAACAGAACGTGACGGGCTCAGCTGGAGTGTTGACGGGCAATGATTCATACACGTACCATTGGTCTCAGCAGAAGCCCCATACCGTACCCGGAGGCTCTGTCAAGATCATTGACCCTACGACTTTCCCGATTGCGAAAGGCTTCTCGGCCGCCCTTGTTGTCGTTCAGCCTGGAGCACTCCGCGAGATCCATTGGCATACTACCTCTGATGAGTGGAGCTACTTCCTCCAGGGCAGCGGTAGAATCACCGTTTTCAAAGCGGCCTCGTCGGCTCGCACTTTCGATTTCACTGCTGGTGGCGTCGGATATATCCCTGCAGCAAACTCTCACTACGTCGAGAATACCGGAACAGAGGACTTGATCTTCCTTGAGGTCCTTCAGGCGCCCAAGTTTTCAGATGTTTCGGTGGCACAATGGTTGGCTTTGACTCCCAAGCAGATTGTCAAGGATCACCTGAAGGTTTCAGATAAGTTTCTGGACTCGTTGCCCAAGGAGAAGCAGTTTATCAAGACGGGAGACGTGAATATGACGGCCATTGCAGACGAAGCTTAGAGTCTGTCAATTAGAGCTGAGGCTGCGGGTATCTGGTTCAAATTACATACAAGCTTCTCAGATTAGACATAGTTTTCATAGTTAATAATGACTTAACAACCTGAGTTCCGCACGATGTCGTTGTTGAGAAGAGTTAATGGTCAGTGAAAACAAATCCTCCTGACATAAAGATTGCTTCGGACTGTTAGTGAGACGCGACACAATGTTCGTAGGCCAACTGTACAATCCAATTCAGTTCGGTAAACGGGTTCACCTTTTCCATCCAAAATACATAGTCCTATTCATGCTTACAATCAACGGGAGCAAAAACAGTCTAACAAAGGAGTCGGTTGAGTACTTGATGTCAGCGTCATCGAAACTTAGAGTCTTAGACTACCCTACGACGACTGCACTTCTACCGATCAGGACCAAGCTAAGAAGTCGATAATATCTTCTTCATATCTCTAATAACTAATCAAGCTAACCTAGCATCTCGATGAGAGAAAACAAGCTCATGGCGGGCTCTTGTCTATCCAATGACGTGCGGTCGAGCCTGGATGAGCAAAGCCAAGTTTGAGGAGCACATGTTTGCCCCACCAATCTCCAAGAGATTTCTCAAGTTCATTGGTGGACAATCAACAGCAGCCGAGGCTGGTCTCACGATGACAAGTACAAGTTGTCCCGCAAACTTTCAACCGTAAAACAAGTATTCTTGATCTAGCAGTTCTCCAAACTAAACCCAACAGAGGAACTCACAGTAAGATTCTGCGCCACAAAAGTGATCGACGTATGAAATAACTCTATCGATGAGGCCGTAATATCGCTCCTGCATGAAAAACCTGGGTTCTGGTGGCACTAGCTACGTAGTCGCGACATCACTGTGGCGTAAGCTCTCCACTATGACCACTAAAAAGGCGAGAATGACAGGGCATCTGAGATTTAGAGTGACAGAATTAGGGGACGGCCAAGGATCAAAACTATCGATAGATCTGGCACTTTCAGGCACACAAGAGCAGTAAATTGTTTGCATGTTTGACTGCATCGTCATAGATCTGAAAACGTAGAAATTTGTGCAAACAATGACGATCGATGACAGCATTAGCCACATAAGCTACCAAGGACTGTGGCATGAGCTCATTGATCTGCCGGAACTCTTAAGAGAGAGAGCTCTACAGCTTATTTGAACCACAAACATTTCGGCATCTGACTTCGATTTCACTCACACATAACTCAAATCACAACAAAATTCTTCCATACTCGCAATGGCTTCTGAACTTCCCCCCAATGCCCTCGGCAAGCTGGCCTCATCCGTCAAGAACATCGTGACTGGTGTTCCTCTGGAAGACCAAAACGAGACCGGTGCACCAGCCACCAAGCAAGTCGACAAGAGCCTCGACAAGACTGTTGACAAGACCGTCGAGACCACCGACGATGCCACCATCCACAAGGAGAAGCAAGCTCCTGTCGTGCACGAAGACGTCAAGTCTCACGAGCATGAGAGAGTTGATACTGAAGTCGATCACGAGGTCCACCAGGACCACTACCATACCACCATCCAGCCAGTGAAGGACAAGAATGTCCTACCCACCAAGCATGTTTACAAGGAGAATGAAGTCGAAGAGGAGATTGACCATCGCGATAACCAGGCCAAGATGAAGGCCAAGGAAGAAGCTGCCAGGATCAAGAACGAAAAGAACGTTGAGGACACTACCCACTCAAGAGAGTATGCCCCCGCGAAGGAGAATGAGCACATTCACCAGTAAGTACCAAGTCCGCGCCTCCTTCAAGTACAGGAATCTTACATATTGTCCCAGCCATCTCCACGAGAAAATCCAGCCCGTGATCGAGAGAGAAACCGTCCAACAGAAGGTCATCCACACTACAAATCACATTCACGAGAAGGAACAGCTCAACGACGAATACCACGAGGCCACCGTCGCCCCCGCAATCTCGATGGACGAGTTTAAGAACGGCGGTGCCAAGACTGGAACTACTGTCACCAAAGACATCGAGATGCCAGTGTCTGGCGTCAAGGCCGCGGCAAAGAAGAGGGAAGCTCTCGGAGACGTCGATGTCGAGGAGGGTTCCAAAGTTGGTAGGTCAAAATCTTCCCTAAGCCAAAAGCCTATGAAATAACAAGTTACTTAGAATCAATCTAGTGAAAAGGAAGAGAGGTTCTTCCTGTACAGTACTTGACTGTAAATGCTCGTGCCATCGATGAATAAGGCATGGCGAAGAAGAATTGTATTATTAGGATGGAGTTAGGTTAGTACTTCGATAGCGAATGAACAGTTCCCGACTTAAGCAAGAAATCTTTTCGTTGTGATGTGGTATGTTTCTCGCCATGAGCTACTTGACGTCCAGAAGCTCATCTCGGTAGAATAACTCTATCCAAGGACAACCTTGCAGTGAGCACCGCTACCATTAGCAGTGCAGCCTTTATATGTGCCAGCCAGAATCCATCAATGCATTGGACCCATGCTTGCTAAACTTTCGGGAGGCTTCTAAAAGAGAGATTATACACTTACCACGCCCGTTGGATCATATCCACAGTAGGAACGACCCCCATCTCCGCTGCAACATGGGCTGATTGTTTGAAGAGTGTACGGAGCTCCGCCCTTGCCGCAGTCATTGCGGCGGGCCAGCAATATTGCTCGCTCCGCTGGGCGGATCATGAACAAATATACTCGTGGTGGTACGATTCAAGGAGTTGACATCGCTTATGGAAACAGATATCTGAGTGTTCACATCCACAGGCCTTAGGAGATTTTGGTTTCAAAGGACAATAAGAGCTGGGTTCTTGGTAGCATCTATGGCTATCTGGAAGAGGCTAGGGGCTGGGGCCGATGTTGATTCTGGCAATCCCCAACTTGGCAAGCTATAACACTGACAGTGTTTCTCGAGTCTGACCTAGGCGTATCGCGACGTGGCCATCAAACCCTCCGACAAGTGTCTATACGTCAGCTTCCGTGCAGCCGGCACCATATCCGCACCAGAAGAAGGCAGTTGTAGCTCCCGCGTCTAAATATGCTTTTCCACGCCGGATTGCTTCTTTCAGGCGCGCTTCGCTGTGGAGGTTGGGGCCGTTCTTCAAGGCGAATACGTCGCAGCGGGCGTTGATGATAAAGTCAGGGAGGCCTTCGTCAGCTGCGGCTTTTACTGCTAGCTGTAAGGTGCGAATTTGTTCGCTCAAAGGACATAACGAATGCTCGACCCCTATTTGAGACCATGAGCTAGGATACTATCTTCAATCTTGGGCACCATGAGCTCTAGCTTGTATCGCCTGGGTCACTGCTTCACGAAGACGAGATCCATAGCCATCTTGAAGGCCATCAGAGAGCGGTAGTCCGGCTGAGGCAACCGTGGCAGTAATGTTTCGAATTGAGGCCAGATGTTGTTCCAAGGTGAGCTCTTCGTCGTTTATGCCTAGAGATGCGGCGAAGGCCCACGAAGCGGTAGCGATTGCTTTGCCCGGTTTCGAGGCTTCGCTGTTGAGAGACAAGACCATGTTCAGAGAGGTAAGGTCCCATAAGTTGGCAAATATAAGGGGCTGGAAGGATATGAAGAGACTTTGAGGTCTGCGCGAGGCAATTCGACCCCATGGTTACAAATTGATTCTGTGTCCGTCGTGTCTTTTCTGAAAAAAGGGCCCATACCATCAGTACCATGTTCAGAACGGACTGCATGTATAGGCGGGCATTAAATTGTGCCAAGATGGGTTGTCGACAAGAATCCACATTTACTCAGTCAATGCAAGGGTGGGGAGGTGGTCTTGACTCGCTGAATTGGCCGGCCTTCTAAGATTCGGGCATTCATATGTCAAACTGCCCGACTCACTAGCAAGATTGGCAATACGAAAGGAATTTGGTCTTGCCACCTTTCAAGGGGTATAGAATCTGCACGCAACACACTGAAAGTCCCCTAATTGTCTCCTAAAGCTGTTGGTCTTCAGAGTCCTGTGAGAGGAAGGCCTTGATGATGTCCGATCCGATACCAGCCACCAATCTCGACCCAAAAGTCTGGTATCACATTACAGAACAGGCTATAGATCCGAACTACAATAGTTACTTCAAGGCAATGCTTCGAACGAACCAGGGCACAGATTCAAACGATGCGAACCTCCACGTGTGGCCAGTGAAGAGGGATAAGCAAGCTGAAGAGGCATACTGACTGTTCGTGAGCCGCCCTCATCAATCTTTGACGCCAACTAACATACGTGATTTTAGCAACTAGTTGATTGAACTCTCGGCAGGTATATGCTTCGGTATTCGCTGACCGGCGCGGATAAACAGTTGCCGTTTGCCTCTACAACGACGCAGTACGAGAACACGACCTCGCCTACTCGATGCAAGCAACGATAAAACACAACAGTGGGATGTTGCAGAGTGGAAGTCGAAAAATACGCGCAGGTTCATCAGAGTCAATAATGGAACCAAGTTTCATCACGAATGTATTCCTAATGGGCCAGTGTTTATGAGTTCAGATGTCGACGACACTCGGTATCAGACGCGACAGCACTGGCTTATGACAACTTCGACTTCATCTGAAGACGACCCAACCTCGACCGCAGATTCAGAATCATCATCCTCAGGCGGAAACAACTTTCCATAAGGAAAGATAACTGGTATTAGCGGTGGAGTCGTCCTTGGTGTCGTTGCCCTAGTTATCTCAATGGCAGCCTTCTTTTCATGGAGGGGTAGAAACAGGAGGAACGGAGAAGGCTCGACCCAAGGGAATACGACGGAAAGCGACAAAGGCCCAGGTGAGGACAGCTCCATGGTTCCGCCGCATCAGCATTTCAGTCCCGAGGGCGTGGGGAGGTTTCCAAAGTGTACCGAGCTCGACGGAGACCCTGTTGCTGCAAATATCCCTTCGGATCAGAGATATCAGCTCCCTTGAGCAATGCGTGAAATCTGAGCTTAGTTGTCCTGCAACATTCGATACCTGAAATGATACGAAGGGCAACATTAGAAGATTGAAAGTTGAAGAGCTGGTCAAAGAAGAAGCTTGGTAAGATATTTAGAGATACTCGGTCGGGTACTTCTACTTAGTCTAGTAACAAAGCGATGATTCCATGGTGGCCATACCGGGCCTTCCTGGATTGGTCTTCCTCGTAATGACAGAGTCTTCAATCACTCCTCTCAATGCCTGTCTGGGAAAGCCAGGGCCTTTCATCAAACAAACCGCTATCTTCGTCAAGTTCATTATAAGCAGATTCAGACTGACTCGTACTTTCGACGCTTCTGTCGGCGGCCGTGAATCTTTTGACGGAAAAAGGTTGACAAAACTCCAGCTATCTGGCTGCGCGCAGCTAGGTTCTAGGCGACTCCCCGACAGGATCGCCAAGGCACTCGAGTCCAGCTCGATGGCCTCTTTATCCACGAAGCGAGCGCCAAGTGCCACGAGCTGTTTCTCGACACCCAGGACACTGAGAAACTGGGGGGTAGATGAGTCTACCATCGCAGCATTCGTGGCATAATTCGCGAGGCCGCTACCGGAAAACTCTTGATCCCACCACCGCCCTCCCCAAGGCAACTCTGCCAAAGTCTGAAGCTCATGTTTGCCTGGGCCGAGCAGCCATCGCATTCTCAAGATCATCTCATCCCTTTCGCGGTAGCGAAGCGTCGAGCCAAACATACGACTCTCTTCTGATAGCGGTAGTGGAGCATCGATCGATCGGCTGAGAACAAGGCAGCCAACTTTGAAGCATGAATATGTGAGACGACAGATGAAGGAATTGAGGGACAGAGGTGGCAACGAGGAGCTCCACAAAAGGGGGCTGATAGGTGCTGGGATGGTGGATGGTAGGTAGCTTGCTTGGGAGTAGATTGTTGGAACTACCGGTAATGGCACGGTTGTATCTTCAAACAACGGTATATTTATGGGGGAGTCGTCTGCAAGGGGTATCGGGGAAATGGCAGTCATCGGGTCGTCGGGAGTAGCGGTAATGGTAACACTGGGGTCTGAACTAGGGAGCTCATGTTCGGTGTCTTTGGGAGAATGATATTGAGCTTCAGTGGCTTTTACTCGAGCCTTACGAGTCTTGGGATTCTGTTCGGGGTCTCCGGCTTCATTGGCCAGAGTAAGAATGTCGGCGATAACGCCTTGAATGCTGGCTATCATGCCAGGGCTCTGTTGAACGACATCTTGCTGCAAGAGGCCGTCTGTAAAGTCCACTAACACTGTGCTCATCCTCTCAACCACGCCTTCGAGGTGCTTTATCCGGTTGCAGCGTGTCTCATCGACTTCCTGTTTCTTCCTCCGGAACTTTAGCTGCGCTGCCCTATTACGTGCGCGACGTTCCTGAGTCTATTGTTAGGTGACACGGAAAACTTGACATAAGAGACCCGAATAGACTTTACCTTGGCCTCTGGGCTGGGTGACTTGTTAGAGCGAGGCGACATTGTGACAGAAGAGCGGCACGTTTGTAAGTCGGTCGTGCGTTTGCTGGTTCAGAGAGCAGAGTAATCATAAGCTGTGAGGAATTATAACTCTTGTTTTAGAGAAGATGAAAAGAAATGACCTTCAGTGGATTTGAACTGGAAAGTTTCGAGATACAGGCGCAAGACACAAAGCGCAAGGCATGAAATGATGTTTAGTGAAGGACGGGGAGATAATCTGGGCGATCGGGCGAGGAAAATGACATAAACTTGCCCGACTGGCCCCGCTTTTGATGCCAGAGTCCAAGAGCTAACTCGACTGGGACAAGTTCAACGAATGTCAGCAACCATCAACCTCAACACAAATTGACATTGTATCAAAGAGCCTCGGCTGAATCAATTCGACGCGGGCATCAGTTTATAGAACAGAAAAAGAAAACATGACATCTCGCCCGTTGATAACCCTTCTCGACATTCCAAGTATAACCCGAAAATCGTGGTCTCCAAACGTCTGGAAAGGTCTGATGCCTTCGCATCGAGGCCGCGCGTTAGACTGACTGTTCAATGGCAGCCCGGCTCGTCCTCAATTACAAGGCATTGCCATATACAACAGAATGGCTTGACTTTTCCAGCCTCAGCACTTATATGAAGCCTCAGTAAGTTCATGAGACCCAAAATCTCATTTGCATCAGTCATTGACACCAGCTCAGTGTGAAACCGAACGAGCCGCCTTTGAGCCCGCATACCATCCCCTGCATCCTGTTGCAAGAGGGCGAGACCACAAGAGGGATCATGGGATCAAAGTCTATTGCCGAGGAGTTAGAGAAGAATTTCAGCTCACCTTCACTTCAATTCGACTCGGAAGAATCCGCCAGGGTCGAAGAATTGGCTGAGAAGTTACTGATAAGCAGCAGGCCGTTATGGGCACATCTATTACCCAAGAAAGTTCTTGTGCCATCAGACCGGCAATATTATGCAGACACACGATCAGAAAGATTTGGAATGAGTCTCGATTTATATTACAGTGAGAATGTCAGCCAGCAACTTTGGTACCAGCTTGATGCAATGTGTCACGAGATCGCAGAAGCACTGGCCGAGACTCCAGGACCGTTTTTGATGAATTACCACCGTAAGAACAAAATCAGCCTCGGACCGTTTGATTATGTCACCGCTAACATGCAAAGCATCGTACGCCGATTTTACTGTCGTTGCTCTTCTTCGATTCTTCAGTTGTGTTGATGAGACCATGTCAGATCACTTCTACAGTGCTGAACCGCAGCTTCTCAAGTTGTATGAGGCCTGCCAACAGTGGCTTGAACGTGATGATTGATTCATTGTATCTATATAACTATATTAAAAAGTTCTCGAGTTGAATTTCAGACACAAAAGTCATCTAAGGGGGTTCAGATGACTCGGGCTTTGACCTCGCACCAAGTTCGTAGTTTTGTAAACACGCAAGGGGCGGCAAGAATCTAGACTGATACCGAGGACCTCTGTTCTTAAGTGACAAGAAGCTTAGTTAAAGTTGAGCAAGTTTTGTTGTAGGTTTCCCATCGAAGATGAGATATCTCCGGCATCAAGGGGAAGGCAAGAAAACATGACATCTTTGTCCCAAGTGATGAAGAGGCTTAGGCAATTTAGTCTAAATCCAGAGGAGTCTTTGCTGGGTTTATTTTAACCTTCGCTTCTAAGGTTTTATATTTTCTTGCTCCCTGATGGCACCTTAGTCCAGTGTCATTGACTGCTATATGACAGTTGCTCTTTTCTGGATGATCTTTGACAGTGACTCACAGGTGCCCCTCTCCCACGAGGAGTCAGGTGCGCTCAGAGTTGAGGGGGCGGCAGGTACGCTCAATATAAAACACAACCTCGCTCTTTTTTTCCATCCCACACAAGCTGGCTTTGCATCCTCAATCGTCGCAAATCCAAAATGTCGGCGATCAAGAGAACCGCGCCCCCTGCGATGGAAGCAGCTTCCGCTACCTCGAAGAGACCCCGTCAAGATACCGACGAGCCTGGTGTTCATGTCATCTTCGTTGCCATCAGCCACCACAACGATATCGGTGAAGAGGGCCACGACTGCAGAATCCCCTGCGACCCAGCACTTGGCTCGTTTGAAGCGGGCACCATCCTAGGCAGTTTGACTCCTCAGAGACTTCAGGAACTGGAAGTCGATCTGGGTCCTGGACTTGTCAGCAACATCGGCCCCAAAGAGGCACAAACGATTGGTCTAGTCGACTTGGCTGGTCGCATCGCAAGATCACAAAAGTTCAAACCAAAGACGATTCAGCCCGTCTGGAACGACCGCGTCGTCCTTCTTCATCAGCAGGTTCTCACCATGCTTTGTGCTGAGAGAACTCAACGCGTTACGGTTGAGTACTGCACTCTCGACTGGATCCTGCGCCTCATTAAAAAAGGAGGCAATTCTCTCGCTGATCAGTTTTGCGATCACAACCGCCCCATTGTCTTCTACATCCCACTTGAGCCAAAAGATTGGGGCCTTCATCCTGAAGTTCGCTCCCTCTACGAAGCCATCGGTGCACTCCAGCATTTGTTCAACAACGTCAGCGTTTATCCGGCATACCACGAGAGCTGGAACTACGGATTCAAAATTCCCGACATCAAGGCCCTGGATTCTATCGCAACCAAAGACTCCACACCCGAGCCATACAGTCACAGGCCCAAGACATGCCTTGGCAATGGACCCTGCAGCCTTGATGAAACACAGGGGTCCCAGTTCGTCAGGTTCGCGCTGAGTGATCACGCGGACTACATGCATCATGCCACAACCCCGAGCTACAACAAGTACATTCACGACCAGCCCTTCACACAGGAATCCGACTCCGTCAAGAGAGTTTTTCACCAGCAGTGTTTTCCCTCTGTCTCTGAATGGGGTTACATCCGCGTTTTCATGGTCGGCAATCGGATCATTGCCCGCAGCTTCACCTCAAGCGACCAACGAACAAACGTACACAGCACATCGACTCTTCGCTCCGATTGCCACTTCGACTTTCGCGCCGACGGTCTTCGAGTTCCAGATGCGGACCCAGAAGTGACTGAGCGACAGGAGGCAAAGCTGAAGGAACTCGACAACTTTTGCAAGTGGTGGCAGCATCAGCTCACTACGCATGAGCCTGAGCTCTTCGAGTCTCTCAAGGTCGGATGTGTCTTGAGAATCGGCCTGACTGAAGCAAGTCTTGATGGAAAGTTCTCCATCCTCTCGGTTCACAGATGGTATGCGTCTCCCTTTTTCAGCATGGACTTGACAGCCAAGCCCTTCGATCAGTTTTGCAAGGCATTTGGGGAGCAGTTTGCACGAGTCTACGGGTCCTTTGCTGCGGCGGATGTGCCGGATATTTGAAGGAATCGAAGGAGAATGGTTAGGGAAGGCGTTTGAGACCATTGCTTTTGTGTGCATTATGTTAGCCTCAGGCAGCATTCCTGCGGCCCGTAACTATAGGTGCCGCCAATAAACTCAGTAAAAAATCTTCTAAACTCCGTAAAAATATGTCCTAAACTTGGTGAAGACATCCTAAATTTATGCAAGTTTACCCTAAGTGTTTTTGTCATTTGGGATGCCTGAATTTTCTCTCCTCCCATGGATTTTTGTGGTTTTTGGCGGGCCATCCAATGCCCCCGCACCTATGATTCCCCATCACAGTGTCTTCGGCCTCGTCAATACAGACAGCACTTTCCCATTGTGCACAATGTGATAGGTCTGCTTGGTTCAGAAACGGCATGACATTATTCCCGGTGAGTCTAATAAGGCTGATGCGTCTACTAAGTCCCAGGACCCTGGCATGATTGCCGCTACCCCAGGTTGACCAGCCGGGGACCCCCGGAGTCAATTGATGAGGTACCCCAGAGCTTACCCTGTGATTGAGCTGTCGTGGTCATTGTGGCTGCTGAAGGTGATATTTCTTGTGATACAATATGGTCTGATGTTTTTTGAATCGATTTACTCTGGATATGATCTTGTCCACCTGAGAATACCGTGAATCTTTGCCGTGAGCTCTAGACTTGCCTTTCAAGGTTGATGTAATCAGATATGCACGTGAAATGGTTCGCGGGAGCAAACCAGTCGAAAAACGGTAATAAATCGTACGAGAACCATATCCGGTAAGAAGAATCGGCAATCTATTCATCCAGAAGGTGGGAAAAGTTGGAGAAACAAAGATCCGCTTGGTGAGGAATCGGCATCTTGGTACGGCACCTGCGGGTAAGAATATTTCCCCCGGTTCGGATCTCTTACCCCAAGATTGTGCTAGAGAGGACGAGCCAATAGACAGGCAGTATTTGCAATGGTCATTCTGACGTGGAGAGCCGACTTGAATTGCCGCTACCGTTGGCGTCCATGATCCACGGCCCCGCCCCCTCCAAGTCTCCCGGCTACGGAAACGGCAAACGACAATTCATTTTCATACTTAACGGCGCAGCCTCCACGTTTTGTCCCAATCGTCTTTTCTCTCATCCTCCCTCATCCCCAGATACCCCAGATACCTAGATACCCTACATTCCTAGACAATTCCCTCCAATCATCGTTAAAAATGGCCTCCAACGGTACAAACGGCACCAACGGCGCCACGGCGCAATCTAAGTTCGATCCCAACTTCACAGACCATGTCATCGGCCTCATGAGCCCCGAGACCGACCCTCGCCAGCGTGTCATCCTCACTTCTCTCATCCGTCACATGCACGACTTCTGCAGAGAGGTCGAGCTCACTCAGGACGAGTGGATTATCGGTGTCAACTACATCAACTCTCTTGGTCAGGCCTACAAGAAGAACCGAAACGAGACATGGCGTGTCTGCGACATTCTCGGAATTGAGTCGTAAGTTGCCCAATCAATTGCGCCCACCAGATCAATTGCTCACAATTCGCAGCCTCGTCGACGAGATCAACCACAAGGTCGTCACCGATGGCGGCAAGGCCCCTACATCCTCCAGCATTCTCGGTCCCTTCTGGTCTCCCGAGACCCCCTTCCGCGACAACGGCGCCAGCGTCGTCCAAGACATGCCCAAGGACGGCCAACTCACATTCTTCCACGGCGTCATCCGCGACGTTGATACCGGAAAGGGAATCCCCAACGCCGTTTTCGACATGTGGCAGGCTAGCACCAACGGCAAATACGACGCCCACGACCCTGAGAACCAATCGCGCCACAACCTTCGCGGCAAGTTCCGCACCGACGCTGACGGAAAGTTCTGGTTCTACTGCCTCAAGCCCACAGAGTACGCCATCGATACATCTGGTCCCTCCGCCGAGCTCCTCAAGATCATGGGCCGTCATCCTTATCGCCCTGCTCACATTCACATCATGGTCACCCACGATGATTACCTCGGAGTCACTGCTCAGCTGTACCCCAACGACGATCCTTATCTCGAGACCGACACTGCTTGCGCTGTCAAGGACGATCTCCTCCTTGATTTCAAGCCTGTCAAGGATGAGCCCAAGGGCGCTGTTCTCGATGTCGAGTACAATGTCAACCTTGCTTCCAAGAAGTACAAGCCTGACAACACCATGTTGATGCAGAACGCCAACCAAGACAAGTTCTAAGCAAATAAAAATGAAAGAGAAGGAAAAACCAAAAGAGAACGAAGCATGAGGATGTATATACATAGCATTGAATGAGTGGACTTTAGCGTTTGATTCATGTATTCGATGACTACTATGGACTAAATAGTAAGAAATGAAAATTATTGCATTATGAACCATCTGCTCTCCATAAAAATGCCCTCAATTGAGATTGCTGTCATGTACAATCAGTATGCTCGTACGCAATTCGAGGGAATAGAGACAAAGATCAAGCATGTTTCATGACCATCCTTCAATGGACGAGGTGCAGTCATGATTGCCAAACAATTGAAAATAGCACTCTCGATCTCACCGTGCTGCAAGTACCCAACCAATAAAGATGTTTTCAATTTATAATAGACTTTTATGAATGCAAAACAATAAGACTTCTCCGCGTTGAGGCTACTCTGGAGTTCCCGTGTTGAAACTATAGCATCTCGAACCGCAAGACAAATCAAACCACCCGAGTCATCATGTTCCTTCTAAAACCAGTATTGGCTACACTGCCAATGCCAAACGAAGGTAAAACTCGTATCATACGTAAAGGTGTAGCAAAGCCAGTGTGGCGCCGAATGACACTGATCCGATCTTTGATCGTCATGCGAACTTGACGAGCATGGACGTCCAGACCGAGCAGATGAATTGGAGTACTGACCACCTGCGAGGCAGCAGGCATAAAGAGCTGAGCCATCTTGAGCCTCGCATCATCGGACTGAAAAATGTTGGCAAACGGGGTAATCGACGCGAAGGGGAACTCGGCAAGCTTGGGAGCAATCATGGTAGGCAGGTTGAACGAAGCGTATATAGTCACCGCATCTCGCAGAGTAAACAGTGCATAACTCAGCAGAGGAGTCGACATGCCACAGGACATTCTCGAAAAGTACGCGTCTTTGAATATACTCAGCCCTGAACTGACGGTCGTGGTAGCGGCGAACTTGGCGGGAGACGAGCAGACGATGGAGGGATCACAGTCGTATTGGACGGCGTTGAAGGAATCGAACATGTTGGCGGTTGCGTAGGTTCCGAAGTAGACGAGGAATGGTATGAAGAGAGAAGCAAATGTCGCCTTGGGCTTGGATGCCCACTTTCGCATGGATGACTTGATGGAGGTGTTGCTTGTTGCTTTGTTGAAGACGAGCCTAATGGCATTTGTTAGTGTTCACAGAACCTCGAGGATAGTAAGATGGGATTGGATGTCTGCTGAGAGGGTACTCACTTATCAATGGCTGTCACCCAGGGAGTGACCAAAGCAGAAGCGAAGGCCGCAGCCGCAAGGTCAACAGCAAAGTACTGAAGTGTACAGCGCTGCTGCTCCCTAATACTCATAACATCCGTCATTTTGACAGTCCAAAATGAATTGAGAATATTGGAAAAACTAAAGAACAAGATTAGAATATCTTTGAGTTCTAGGTTACGACTCTTATTATAGTCTACGGCATTTGATACCGAGACACCGAAACACCGTGAAACCAGCCACGCAGGGCGACCTATCACAACACTTTGGCGTGCACAAGCGCTGAACTACCGCTGTAGGTACAGTAGCACCCAGCCCGTCATCATCCGACAAGGCATTCCTCAACAAAAATCACCAAATGCTTGCGATCATCACGAAAACGATCATGTTGCATGTCCAATGAGACCTCGTGTGGGCTCACCTTGTGGGTCGACACGGTGAGCGGTGCGGCTGCACTAAACTCAGCCGTCTTGCGTCGGGTTAACCAGGAACCCATGGTTGACTCACCTAGGTGACAATTACGTGGCAGGAATTCGGCTATGCTCGGGATTTGTTGAGATAACCGTGGTAGTGGACATGAAGCTGGTGTCTAGACCGACATTTTGCTCTTATTCGGCTTCTGGATGACTCCGCGTTTTCCCCCACGTCGGCATAAGAATTGAGTTGGGTTGGGTTGGGTTGAGCTGACTTGACTTGTTGAAGCGCTAGAGCTAACCCCGGATTCATCTTCAGGGGCGGGGCACGGACCTTGTTGTCAGCCCTGTTCATCAACGTTGATCAGCTACAGACTCTGCTTGCGTAGTTCAAGTGATGACAGGAAACCTGATACTTCTGTGCTGAAAAAGAAAAGGAGTATCCGGAGAAAAATCGAAAGTAAGGTGAGTGAGAGCATTTTCACCGCGATAAAGTCTAAAGTCCCTTCGAGGCTACTGTACCTTAGACTCGTTGGCAGCAATGGGGAGCTGAACGCCAACATGTCCTAGTTACTTGTTACCCATATGGCCTGTTGCTCTTCCAATCACTCTCCATCCGCGATGCTTGCTATTTAGACCTTGTTATTCCACTACTGACTTGCGTTATTCGGCTTAAGGCGGTTTATACAACAAGTCCATCCTGTACTCCACTTCAAAGGTCAAGTGCAGAACATATTCATAAGTGGCATAGCCGATGATTCCCGGCATGGCACATCAGCTCTGCTTCTGGTCAGTTCAATCTAGTTGGATCAAAAGTTGTCGTAGCATGGGCCATAGCATACCGACTCCGGATCTTGGTTGATGCTGTCAGTTCATGGTTAACTTAGCTGAGCTATTGCTATCCCCTGTCATCTGCTTCCGCTAGCTTAAAAACAATACAGTCCGTCATAGTTAAGAAGCGTATCCGTAATCGGGATCAAGACCTGCGTAACTTTAACCTTGACCAAACGTTAATCTTGCTCAATAGTTTTCTTTGCCCGATATTCTACTACAAAAAGAGTGTAGAATGTCGATAATTTGTGACTCGGGAGTCATATTCACTGGATACGAAGCTACCTCCACTGAGCTTCACCAGTACACTCGGAACCCATAGTTCTCCTTCCATCACCCCAGACTAATAAGTCTCTCCAAGACACAGATATGCGCCGCTTGAAGCAGTTCGAAGCACTATAGAAATATATATATGGACGATACAACAAATGTTGGTCTTAGAGATCAAGAGAACCAATGCTTAATGGAGCTGTCATAGAGAGGCGCCTGTCCCTACATCGCGGGACTGAACGCTGAGCATCTGACAGAACCCCCGAGGCAGAACTTCGTGGAGGGAATGGAGATATCATCTCTGTTAACGCCTCGCTTCGAAGTCTCTCGCAGCAAAGCAACAGATCATCACCATGATCGTCAGAAGGTGAAGGTCTCTGACGAGGACATTTCTGCCATTCATAATGCCGTGAAAACCTTCGAAGGTGAGTTCCAATCATACAAGGTCTTCATTACTGTCCAATTGATCCAAGTCGACTATAGCGAAGATAGCTCCCATGATCTTAACCAGATCTCTACCGCGACACTTCCACTCCTCATCGATTGCTGGCAATGTTTGGGGCATCTCCCAGATAACAGTGACAACACTTCTTACGGAAATATCTTTCAGATGCTCACTGGCCTTATTCCGTCAGAATATTCGGCCAGACAGAACGTTCTTCTGCATGCGGCATCAGTGCTCATATCTACCCTCTCCTGAAGTTTCGATACTCTCGCTATCCTATCCTCGGCTGGCAGCGTAAGCGAAGCTTAGAGCTACCAGCACTAAGCTAAGAGCAGAGGAGAGCTCTGTACGCTGTGCAATTTATCCCACAAAAGAACACCATGCCATGGGCAATATCTCGAGGTGTTATCATCTTCATCAACGATATGGCAGTATTCTATGCTCGCGGGGAGTTTAAAGGCGACGACGCAGGCATGAAGAGGCACCCCCTCAAGATGTATCTCGTGATCCCGGGCAGGGTTTCAGAAGACCTTTGGAGCGAGATGCACTCATAAGCCTTGCGACCTGAGTCCAGAGATCTGGGACATTGGCCACGAACCTGGTTTGAAAGAACTTTGACTGGTCAACGGTTAGAAGCAAAGAGGTTCATCAGAGTCTGTAGCAGCAAGTTCTCGTTTCCACTTGTCTCAGTACCACTAACATCCGGCCGATGGCCTCAGCCCAGTCAAGTGAAGATCGTTTACCGGTAATCCGCTATAACTATTAGTAGTGCTTGTCGTGCATAAGAGCTGTCTCTAAAAAGTTTAACGCCTCTGGCTTGCGTCTAGAACCTAGCTTCCAGCGTCATTGCGCAGTAGCCTTATCGGCTGCCCCTCACAGAGATACATGAAACAGAGAGAACCTAGATCCTGGAATTATCTGAAGATTGCTTTTCTGCTTGTGTCTGTCTGTCGACAATATCTTAGTTGTAAGTCGTAAAGGGTTGCGTCATCTAACAACCGTTGATGTTACAAGTGCTTCGATTCTTTTCATCTCGAAGGTCCACCATGACGAACTTTCAGCTGCTTCAGCCACTTTAGACCTCGCTTAGAGTTAAAATAATTTCAAGAATCACATTCGAGGGAAGGGAGCGTGGCTATCAAGCTTCTCAGCCCTAATCTCCCAACAATAGGGCCTAAAGCCGAGCCTCCATAGCGATTCGAGACGTTACAATTTTAAGCTCGAATGGTCTCACCTAAAAGAGACTGTGATTCGATGTGGTTGCATACCACGTAACAACTGACCATTGACGTCTGTCTCTAAAGAAAGCGCCACATATGACTGGCTTCGTTGGTGTCCTGTCGCTGAGCTCCTGATTGGGTGCTAGCGAGTAGCCACGGCGTTGGACGCACGAACGCAGATTCAGCGTGGCTTATTCGTTGCTAGTTTTGACGCGTTTGCGAGGCATTGCTATGGTGCTAAAGTTCCAGTTTGCAGATGTGGCTCATCGGCTAGAGCTTGATTCAAAGCCATCACGGCGTTTGCCGTTGCTGTGTTTGAGGAACTTGGATTTATATAAGGTCTGGATACAGATGCTGCTTGAAACAATTCACACAATTCAACCTCAGTTTTTCAGCTACAAACATCATCTCGAATAATCTATTATCATGGACGCACCCAAGTCTTACTATCTCTACAATCCTTCCGAGCCCTTGGCAGGAGTTGTCGCAGGTCTTTATGGAGTTAGCTTTTGCATCACGCTCTGGCAGATCATTCGGAAGAAAGCCTGGGTATGGCTCTTTATGCTGCTTGCTATTGCAAGTAAGTCAACCTTTCAACATATGCAAGGCCTGTCCGTTAACCATGGATGCAGTGGAGGTCATCGGATACGCAGCTCGAGTAGTATCCGCTACCAAGCCGACAGAAAAGGGACCTTACGTGCTCCAATTCACCCTTGTGATCTTACCCCCAGTGTTGATGGCCGGTGTCATCTATGTTATCTTCGCTAGAATCGTCTTCTGGGTTGTCCCTCCGGAGTCGAGAACCCTTCGATTTCTCTGGGTCCCTGGTAAGTTTTTGTCGCGGCGAAAGTGAGAGAGATACTAATACTTGACAATGTAGCTCGCTTTATCACTCTTCTCTTTGTTGGCTTCGATATCATCTCGCTCCTCCTCCAGCTTGTCGCCGCAGTTCTCATCGCGGGCACCGACCCTACCGACCCTGACGCGAAGAACAAGCTCAATGTTGGGAAGACACTTGGTCTTGTCGGTGTGAGCACTCAGATTGCAGGCTTCGGTCTCTTCACTGTCTCCGCCATTCGATTCCATTTCGCTGCGAGACGGCTGAGCCCTGACTTTGCCAAAGACAATCAGGAGAAACATGGTATTGTGAAGAAATGGCAGGCCCTATTGATTGTGGTCAATGTCTCATGCCTCCTAATTCTTGTAAGAACACGTCTGTCTATCTCTGGATCAGTTACTTACCACGAATAGGTCCGTTCAATCTACCGTGAGATCGACTTCGCTGGTGGCAAAGATGGCACTACCCACCAAAAGGAGTGGTAGTAAGTAGAATTTGTCCTGCATTCTCGAACGAAACTAAGATGTACACCGCAGTTTATATGTTTTCGACACTCTTCCCATCTTGCTCGTCGTCTTCCTC
Source organism: Fusarium sp. HKF-74 (assembly GCA_021223625.1). NCBI lineage: Eukaryota > Fungi > Ascomycota > Sordariomycetes > Hypocreales > Nectriaceae > Fusarium > Fusarium sp. HKF-74. The sequence goes on from JAJFAS010000014.1 coordinate 469,832, forward strand.
TACAATATCTTCTTTCCGGGCAGCTATCTCAAGCATCTTGGTTTCAAAGTGCCCAAAGAAAGTCAGGGCGCTGTGCTCGACGCCGAAACAGCCGACAAGCAGGTCTCAAATACTGCAGAGTCTGTATGACATGTATCAACCGTTCCACGGGCAGCTCAGGTACACAGCCGCTTCTGGTTGGTATGGAGGGTTTCATCCCTGCTTTTCATGAGATGTCTTCCTAGAGTTTGTTATTTTATCACTATATGCTTTGAGCTTTAGTAAAGGAATTTATGTTTGAGCATGCAAATAGACTTACAGTTATATAAATTTCGATCATCAGCGGTTCTCAATTAACCCTACGAGCTTAACAGTTTGCTTGATGCCCCATGTGGGACAGTAGTAATGTGGGGTAATTGATCGAAGCCCATGTGCGCAATAGAATACTCCGTGACATCGGACATGCCAATCAAGAGCGGCGTCTGTAATCTGCGCTGTACTTCCGCTCGATAACGTTGCGTAGGAAGCGGTTTACCCCACAACTGCCATGACGATATCCCGGGACGTCATCTCCGCACACTTTGCCGAGTTGGGAATGTTGAAACGACCCGGTCCGTACGTGGCCGCCGGCCAAAGCGAGGTTTGCCGGATGTAGAAGAACGTGACTGTTAATTCTCGAGATTCCACGATATCGGAGACGCGGGGTGATTTACCAAGTCTGGATAACCCTGCCTGAGACACTCACTTTATGCTCTCCCTTAAGATCTGGGGCCTCCGCACCTAGGAAAGCTAATCGTAACCTTAGTTATTTGCTCTTTAACATCACTAAAATGACGTCGGACACTTACAAAGTTGCTGTTCTTACCGTATGCCACTCCAGGTTTTATGTCTGGCCTCAAGTACTGATTCCAATAGTCATCACAGGAGCACCATGCCAAACCCACTTTTGAGATCAAGCAGCTCCCAAGGCCTGTCCCTGGTCCTAATGAAGTCCTCATTCGCCTTTCACTCACCAGTCTATGCGGCTCTGATCTAGGCATGGCTTTGGGCCATATGGGACCCGTGGGAAAGATTCTTGGCCATGAGGGCGTTGGCAAAGTCGCAGAGCTTGGCTCCAACATTGCCCACATGGATCCCAGCGTTCAGGTTGGCCAGAGAGTCGGAATAGCATGGATCAGAGATATTTGCGGATCCTGCAACATGTGCATTGACATCGCCAACGAGGGCGAGACGCGATGTGTCGAAGCATTGCATTCTGCAAAGGCATATGATGGTACTTTTGCAGAGTATACGCTTGTGCCATTGCGATACCTGGCTCGTATTCCACCAGCCTTCGATGACATCCCCGATGAAGAGATCGCGCCCATTCTTTGTGGAGGAGTTACAGCTTACAAGGCTATCAAGAACTGCAACCTCACACCAGGACAATGGGTTGTTATTTCCGGCGCAGGCGGCGGTGTAGGAGCTCTGGGCGTTGCATATGCTCACGCCATGGGCTATCGAGTCATTGCTGTTGACGCCGGTCCTGGGAAAGAGGAATACTGCAAATCTCAGGGAGCCGAGCATTATGTGGATGCTTTGTCTGGAGTAGATGCAGGAAAGCAAGTCAAGGATTTAACTGATGGCCAAGGAGCTAAGGCTGTCGTCGTCACCGCTACTGCTGCTGCTGCGTATCAGAAAGCTTTTGACATGCTGGGGCCGTTCGGCACATTGATGTGCGTGTCGATTCTTCCAGAAGATGTCAAGATTAACTTTCATCCGCTCTGGTTCATTGATAATGGCTGGACCGTGAAAGGATCGGCAGTGGGGACGAGGGCCGATATCCTTGAGGCTTTGCAATTTGTCAAGCGAAGACTCGTTATCCCCAAGATCAAGTGGGCCAATCTCGAGGATATTGAGGGTCTGATGGAGCAGATGTCCAAAGGACAGGTAAGTTCATAATCATAAAATTAATTATGACTAACTAACACGAATATAGTTGGAAGGAAAGTATGTCATGAAGTTGTAGAGCGGAAGGCGGAGTCTGGAGTTAAGGAGAGTTGAGAATTTGTATTTGTGGTTCGTAGTATGCAGGCCGCTTTATGCAGCTCAATACATGGGGAACCAAATGATTCTATTCGCGTAAGATTGATGAATGTTTCGGTAATGTAGAATTATTGTTCAGTGACTACAAATTTTCATGATCTTGAATCATCGATGGCGGGTTAGTTCATCGGAAATGTCCTGGGATCAAAAGCGGTTAACTCAAACATTATCATAGACTAAGTACAGCTAGCTAGAAATAACACGCCTCATGGAGGTCAGGTCCACTTCCACCAATGTCTCTTCTACTGATCCTCGCCATCCAGACTGATCTGAGGACCAGTGAACGTCTTTCGAAGACCACCGAACCAGAGAGCAGTGGTGACTACCAGCCCAACTGCCATAACTACGATAAGATAGTTCATTGAAGATGCCGTAACAGGCATGAAGGCAGGAAAGCAAAAGCTGACAGAGAACAATGCAACGAATAGTGTAGCCGCAGTGTTTACGGGATATCCCGCTTTCCCAAGTGAGAAAGACCTCTCGGGGAGGCAGCTACGTCCACGAACAAGCAGCGCGGCCTGAGGGAGAGTGACGGTAATGTTGAGTGCAAAAAGTGTAAGACCAATGAAGCTGTTGTAAGCAGTGCTTGAAGCAACATACAAAACCCCAATAATGATCTGCAGGGCAAGCATGACAGCAGTAGCTCGAACAGGACTGGCCCAGTTGAGATGCGACAGGAATGCTGAGAAAGGGACGCCTCCGTCTCTGGAGAAGGACCATATGGTTCGACCAGAGAAGATGAATAAGTTCAGAACGATGTCGTAGAACATGACGATGTAGTAGACAGACCAGATGGTGGTAGCAACTCTGTTGTTGAGAGCTTGGTTGTAGACCTCGAGAATGGGCACTGTCGACTGAATGATGGCATCGACATCCTTGATGGAGAACATGAGAGCGATAGTCCAAGCGATGACAGTGGAGATGCCGAGGCCGATGGTCAAGAAGATAGCCCGAGGGACATTCTTACTTGGATTCGGCACTTCTTCTGCCAAGTGGGTAGGACCATCAACACCGCTGTAGGCCCATAAGCAGGCAGTGATAGAGGTGATCATGGCCCATCCATCTCCCCATCCACTGACATTCTTATACTCCTTGAAAACAGTGGAGGCCGACTGCTTGTGATCACTAACAGCGAGAAGAGTGACCATCGAGGCGATGAAGCCGACCAATGACAACCAGAAGATGGTAGTAGTCAAGCGGCCGATGGCAGCAGGGAACCTGGAAGTGGCGGCAAAGGCGATGATGCACAGCAAGATATGCATCAAGTATGTATGCCAGGCCTCGATGCTATATGATGGGTGCCACAGTTGGACAAGGTCTAGAACAGAGCTGGCAGCGAAGAAGTTACAAGACGCTGTCGCAGCCATCAGGTAGATAATGGAGATCCAACCAGTATAAAAGGCAGCAACGCGTCGGGTAGACGCGGGAAAGGCCATGAAGACAATATGATACTGTCCACCAGCGGAAGGAAACGCTGAGGCCAATTCAGCGAAGCCAATGTTGATGATAGCCATGATGATGCCACCAGCAATCAAGCCATAGATGATCGAGGGTCCTCCACCACAAGCAAGCGGGATCGCAATGCCTGAAGCAAAGGCCATCCAAGAATTGGTGGTGGTAAAGGCGAAAGCAAGAACAGAAAGAGGACTATATCGCTTCTCAAGCTGTTCACCGCCGTGGAGGTGGTGGGTGGCGAATGTCTTGCCAGCAGCTTGGGAGGGCGTCAAGGACGCATTATCGGGAGTATCGTGTTTCTCGGTCATCCTGTCGGTGTTCAGGCTCGGAGATCAAGGCGGGACGCGAGGATGAAGGTCCGGTGCTCCTGTTTGAGGAGGATGTTTGTGTATTGCTGGGGGCTTTTTGTGGTCATTCGCTACGTTCAGTGATGCCGTCCACGTTGCACGGACATAAAGGATATTACAAGATGGAAGTACAGAAAAAGTGATTATGAGATCAAAAGGCGTTGCTAGAGTCAAAGAGTGCGACATCGCATGGGTGCAGTCGCATTCTTAAGAACAAACGCGCTCCCATGGCCTAATCTTGATCTACACCACCAAGATAGGGCGCGGCACGACCTCCGTTGTCGCGTGGCACCTCCAATCGTTAGTCAAACTATATGACAATCAATAATCGCAATTTCTCAGTCATATCTACCCCTTCCCACTCGTCTTATCTCGAACTTCCGGGGTTTCTGGGGAACCTGGGGCGCACGCGAAGATTAGGCGAACCTTGTGTGAGCCGAGGACGTGGTTCACTCTCATTTTAGAGCCGCCCTTGTTATCAGGTCTGAGACTCTTACTCGATGACTCGGTACATGTCGCCTGGTCTTTCCAAGTATGGTTTAGTTCTACGGAGGCGGATGGAGAGGTTACGGCCGGTTAGTAGCCGGCTGGTGGGGACTACGTGCCGAAGTCCCGTGAAATTGATGATAATGAATTTTTATGGATATCAGTATTTTGGGAGAGATCACGCTCGGATTTGGCCGCCGGCGAAGAATTAAACACGGAAGAGATATGCTGATAATAGTCCTTGCTACAGATCTCCCATCATCCCGACAGTCCGACCATCTGAGGCACCCGTGAGGCCCTGTTTGTGAGTCATGTTGAAGGCATTAAAAGATAAGACCTGGTTATCCAAAGACATCTACCCCTAATGGCACCATATCCCCCCCCAAAGCAACGAACATCAAACACTACCCAATATCTCCAGCGTTCACGATATGGCCACATGGGCCATTACTCAAGGTGGCTCCATTCTCGGGGAGTAATCTCTTTAATGTCGTAAAGCTCGTGTCAAACGTATGACCTGGAAGACAGGCAGTACCAATGACAAGGTAGCAATGGGGATGATACGCAACGGAAAAGATGCAATTTGACCTCTTCTGGCACTCAATGCAACACTCATAAGGAGTGATTAGTGGGTGAACGTAGTAAACGTTTTTTCCAATATTCACTGCGTTAATCCCATGGCCGCCATTTGCCGCATTGATGAGATTTTCAGCGTTGCAAGCAGCCCAAGAACTTTCAGCTGGAGCAATATCTGTTCGAGTCACTAAATGGTGATTGTGGTAAGTAAGTGATTTATGTCACAAGAAACCGAACCCAAGACGTACCAGTTTCAGTTTCCGTGAAGGTTTTCGTTGTAATTGCTTTGGTAAGTATCGAAGTTGTCGTGGCAGTGTCGTCCGCAGTCATTGTAGTATCAGCTTCTGTGACTGTAGTCGTAAGCCACCCCCGAGTGATGTCCTGCTTTAAAATGGTTTTTTGATCAAGTGTGATCGTTTTTGTCCACGGTATACAACTTGAGAAACGCTCGGTTTTTGTGATTAGGACGGATTGATAACACGCGACCACGTGACGGGATTGAGTTGGCTTGACGGGAAAGTTTTTATCGCCGGGTTCGATTTGGATGGTACAGGGGTCCTTTACGGCCTTGGGCTTATCCTTGGGTTTGGGTTTGCGAGGAAAGACTCGTAAGGGGAAAACACGCGTAATGTCTCCCGAGGCATGTTTCTTGAGCAAGCTTCGGTTGGATTGGCTTCGCTTTCGGGAAACAAAACCGGATACCGAGGCGAGAGGGATGAAACCAGAAACCGTTGGGACTGTAACTGTGGACGTAAGGGTAGAAGTTGTGGTATAAACTGTCGAGTCGGTTTTGAGGAAAGTGGGAGTCGTCACGGCTGTTTCGGTGACTGCGGATGGTTAGACGATAAGATCTGTAGATAATGACCACATCTTACTTACTCGTCTTTGTGACTGTGAGCGTCTTGAGCTTCTGGGGAGCGGTAACCGAAACGGTACGGATGGACCTGGTAAGAACCGTACTAGTGACTGGATCTTGTTTGACCGTGTGAGTTGGATGTCTACGCGTCCTGTCGCAAAATGGCTTGCTCGCGGTTAACTTAACCTTCGTGGTAGTGGTGTATTTAGTTGTATCAGACACCACGGTTCTGCTCATTCTCGTTTCGCAGAATTCTTTGGTTTGCTTTGAGTCCTTTTGAGCAAGGGCAGCGCCCAGTAGAGCATAGAGGATCAGAATCAGACGCATCGTGGTTAGTACAATCCCCAGTCGTGACAAATCCGAGCTTCGAATTCGATAACTCTAATTTGGAGCGAAATTATCTTGGCCGATAAATTAGATTCATCTTATATGAGGTACTGGAAAAGAGGCAAAAGCCTAAATGTCATAATCTAGGTTTTGTTGTCAGTATTGGTAGTTTGTGGATGACCAAACTCCGCCGCATAACTTGTAAACTGTGGACTCCCCTACTTATAGTTGAGACCTGGAAGTCAAAGTTCGAAGTCAATTGCATCATCATGTGAAGTTCGGGGCGGTGAAATGTCCTATCATACTTTTCAAACCCAATCAGATGACCACATCTTGTAACGTCTTGGCGGATGTTTAAAGCGTGACCTGTAATTCAATGGAAAAGAATACTCATGATTTGAATTAAATTCCAACAGTGATTAAGACAAAGCTACGTATTGTTATAACTTCTGTTTTATGCGGATTGCCGTATATTCACCTGCTGAGCCCATATGTCATGACCTTGTTGCTACTTTCACACGTTCGCGTTCCGCCAACCTTGTGCACGCTTCACTTATCAGAATCCCACCAAATCAAACTAAATAGCTCTACACTTCAGCTACCATTTCTTTGCGATCTCGGCGATATCCAACCGGGCTTGTGCTATCATGATGGAAAGGTTGGACTTCATTGAAGGCCGAATGCCGCATGTTAGAAGAAGGCGAGTACGCCTTTGGCTCAGGCGTAATACCTGACGCCAGAGGCTGATAGTTCGCCTCGCCTTGGGCGTGCGTGATAGACTGTTGCGGGTGATAAGGGGCGACTAGAGGCTGGTCGATTGTTGCGACCACGTGGGATCCATTACCTGCTTGACGCTTTTTGTGGCGTATGAACCAAAGACCGAAGCCAATCAAGGCGAGTATGGCAAGCCCCCCAAGAACACCGCCGACAATAGCTCCTGTGTGTGCGGAAGAGTTTGAAGGCGATTCAGCAGGTGGGGCAGTCTCTTGAGTGTTGCTCTCTGCTGTCGTTCCTGTCTTTGTAGTCACTCGACGTCTGAACTTGTAGGCTCGGAAGTAGACTCCATTGACGTTTCCATGCTGCCCGAGACGCCCTTCAGAGCTTTGTACATGGTCACCTCCATATCCTTTGTTACACACAACGGATAGAGGGTGAACTCTTCACCGTCACTATCAGTCGAAAGCGCCGTGACACATCCCGAAGGGCTAGTTGAGCGTTAATGGACAATTGCACGATGAAGATATTGACAGTAACGCACCAGCATAGGTCATGTGAGGATACCGAAGTGCAAGTCAATGCCGTAAAACATCTTGTCTTGATGTATCCATCACATCCAATATGACTACGGCTGGTCGCACAGGTCATTGGCACGTCAGAGTAATAGCAAAAGTTCGCAATCCAGACTTTGATCTCATAATTAGCCGGGCTTCTTTTATTAAATCTTGTGAGTACTTACACTGCCCGGGCAGAGAATAGTAGCCACAAATATCATAAGTGCCTGCATTCTGACGCTTGAGCATGGCTCTGTTGTAAGCTTCTGGTGGCTCTGTGATTGCGGGGTCGGGAGGGGAGCCTGTCAAGCCACGGCCATTCAGCGCGTAATAGACGGCAGCCATCTAATCGCTGATGAATCAAGATACTGTTAGACTTTTACTGTCTTTGGCTCTAAAGCACAGCGTATACGTGTACGGAAGCCTCAAGAGAGGACTTAAGAGGCTGCGAGGAGAGCTGGAACTAAGACAGAGAGCGAGAGGACCATGAGAAAAGCAGTCATAGAGGGAATTTGAGACGGACCTCTTTTTCAGGCTCTCTTTAGGGTTTCATCCATAAATGAATATTGGTGGCGTTGTCCGAAACTACAAACATGCGTGAGATTCACAAGCAAGAGAACACACTCAGTGCCCTGAAGAGCCAATGAGAATGTCATTTTGAGGGATACCGCAGTATGCGGTTGAAGCAGAAGGGATCCTATTGGCGACAAACTAGAGCCTAATATGTAAGCTGTGAAATGTGTATCTTGTCTTGTCATCGAGGCTTGCTAGAACCAGTTAAAACAAGGCTCTAGGTGATGAGATATCTCCCTTCTCTATTGACATGATGGTTCTGACCAATCTTTTGACTTTCCTCGCAGCCTGATTTTATGAAAGAAGAACTAATGTAGTTGGGATGATGCCAAGCATATCACTTCTAGTGAGACAGAACTAACCTGCATATAGCGTACGCACGACGTGTTGCTTGCTCACCCTCTTATCAACAAGGTAGTAGAATCGGTTTCATACTAGTCATAGGCTGTCACCAATGACTATTCTGGCAATGGTCATCTCAAAAGCCGTATATTAAATCACCCAAGGCAGCACTATATCATTAGACCCTTGAGCCCAGCTGTAGGCTGGCCCATCCTCTTCAAATCTCAACATTCTCTCCATAGTCCCTTGACCGTTATGAACTCTGTATAAGCCGCCAAGAAAGAAGCAATCGCCTCCGGAAACAGCCCCCCGTCTCGTATCCAATGAATTGTCAGTGGGCCATAAAGAAAAAGGTGAACAAAATTCCTCCGCCATTCTGCCCTTGTCTCTTTATCTTGCTCTTCTCCGGTACGTTTGCTTTCATATCGGTCATAGAGCAGTTGTGCCATCCCAGACATGACATAAACACCCCAAGCCTTGAGAGACCAGATCATGAGTTTCGACTCGGTCTTCTCTGACCATTTAAACACGCCGCGTCTTGTAAGCCATGCTAGGTTCTCTGTCCCATAGTAACCGAATAGTCCAAGGAGATATGTAACTCTTATGGTTGTCAGAACAAAGTACTTCCGTGGGTTCCTTTTCTTTTCCTCGCTCTCGTTTTCAGATGTGAGATTGGTTAGAAATTCTTTTGCTTCTGCCCAAGTCGCCAGTAAACCCCATAATCTGGTGATGATCTGCCAGTCGTCCAGGATATCCGACAACGCCCTGAATCGTTCGGCGATAAGAGATTTGTTGGCGGACAACGAGCTTATCGTTGGAAACCCTTTGATGGTTGATAAGAGTGACTTGAGTCTTGGCGGTACAATCCTCAGTAATATTTTGCTAACTCTGAGAAGCCAACCTTTGAGTTTGTCAGGGATTGGTGTTTCCAGTGCCGTCGCCACGAAATGTGCTGCGTAGGCCAAGAAGAGGATGAGGGCATCATGGCTCTCCCGGGTATGCATCAATCGATTTAGGCGTGAGATGAAAGCATCAAGCTTTTTGATTGGTAACAGTGCTTTGCTGCCGATGACGGTTCGGTCTTCCGTCGAGGTATCTTGCGTAGAAACAAGGTTCTCTTCCTGCGGCTCATCTACGCCTTCTATCACCGGCTCAGGTAGAACTGTTCTTGATCGGGTCAGCTCCAGATTTTACAGAATGATTGCTGGAGCTTACTTCATGTCAGCCATGTTACAGGTGAGAGAGAAGAATTGAGCCCAAAAATATTTCCAGCCATGAGAATTGGATCACTGATACTCTTCGGTCCCTTCTTGGGCGCTGAAGTAAATGGTGGTGAGATCAAAGAGTTTTGACCAAAACCCAAGGGCCCGGAGGTTGAGGGTATCAATAGGAAATGATTCTGCGGGGATCAATTGGCACTTATCTTGTTATGGGCAATACTTGGTGTGCGAGGTGCAGATACCGGTTCGACTTGCTCAATAATCATTGGCGCCATGTGCGAGCTTTGCGACTGAGATGATATTGTCATTAACGGTTTACAACACTATCCATGTTTGCTATGATCCCTGCTCTACATTTTCTGCAAGATTGGTATGTCTCAAATGGAGTATAGTCTATTGTTACCTTTTACGGCCGTTTTGTAGATGGTAAAGATCTTGTTACCCCAACTTGCTACCAAAAGCCTGGCCCTGGACTGTTAGGCCATGTAAAATCCCTTGATGCGTTGGGTCTCTCAACCCCACTCTCACTTCTGCACGCGTACTATTCCCTAAAATGGGCAAAGCTGTGCATCGCTGCAGACCGACTTCTAACTAGCATGGAAGCTTTCCCAGCACCTCGATGAGATTGAGAAGACCTTTCGTTTGTGTGATTTATCCATGCTGCTTAATTGATACCCTTCTTCAAGAACCTCCGTCGATTTCTGCAAAATCATGAAGAAAGACAGCTGATATCGACAAGAAATGGAATTTTGGCGGTAGTGGGGCTTGGGATAATGCAGACCGGAAAGTTATTTTTATCCCATGAACAGCTCCCCTGAAAACATGGCTTTGAAAGAGCTCGTCTTCTTCGCGTGGTGAGAATCGAGCTTCATGGAACAGACGTGGTTAAGTCGACAGCGATCCGTGATTTCTGCATCAGACATCAGGCGGGAGAAGGAACATTGTCTTTATGCTATATTACACATCGCCTGTAAAGGTCTGAAACAAATATGACCGAAGTCCAGAAAGGTTTATCCACGCATCACGTATCATACACCGCCAATTCCTACCAAGTCAACCTGACCATCGTTATTGGATGAGCTCAGTCTTTGAGGCTTCACGGGCATAGTGCAACTTGAGTCCTTCGTAGCAACCCAAGAACAGCCCGTTCCCCACGGCAGCTGCTATGCAAGTGACAGTTGCCCCTCTAAACAACCCTGAAATCCCATCTCTTATCAAGATGCCCTTGGCAATGGAAATGGGCCCTCTGGCCGCGGGCTTCCTAGCTTTCTCGCGGCTCAGTGAAGACGTGAACAATGCTTCTGGCTGTAAAAGATGGCTGGGAGGAGCAACTTCCGGCAACCGCATCCTGGTTTTCACGACGTCGATTGGAACGAAGAGAAGCGAGGCTATTGAGCCGCCGATACCAGCAGTGATTCCGCTCACTTTGACTTGTTCTGCTATGCTCTCGGATCTCTTCGAACGCCGCAGCCAGGCGCCTTTGAGATACTCGTAAATGGAGAACGTGAGACTAGTACGTGGCAAATTCCCAGCTACCAAGACCGTATACCCTGTCCACAGCTTCAGAGGATGTCTTGCGAAGTGCTTGAGCGAGGCCAACATGGGATTGCGCTGCACACCACCTTCTGAGAATCTGGCAACTTGCGCGTTCTGCTTGAGGACTTCCGACGGGTTGATGATGGCGCACGCGACCATATCAGCCAGCGCGCTACTGGCGGCATGAACAGCGGTTTGAGACAGACTCCCGGGCTTCAGACCCTCCTTTGGTTGAAGAGTAGATTTCGCAGTTTCGTAGATGGTGAAGAAAGTGACAGAGGCCGGGATGGTCGTGACGACGGTTGGTGTCAAGCCACGATACAGGCCTCGGAATAGCGTCGGTTGGAGTTTGCCTTGGTGGCTTCTGTATTTGGGTATATACTCTGGAGATTGAATGCGTGTGATGAGAGTATCAAATGGGTGAACTACAAACTCAACACTCAGTGCCGCAAAAGCGGCGGCCTGTTGCGGTTAGTATTGCCGATGGCGCTGAGGATTTTGTGATGCTCACCAAGGATATGTCCGTAGCATCCGCGTTGCTTGAGGCGGACATCAGAGTCCCAGAACTGAATGACCAAGAAAAAGGCTCAAGTGAATTGAGTCCGATGGTGAGGAGATGATGGCTTGAGAGCGATGAACAGATTTCAGGCCCCAACCAATATTTCCCAGGCCCTGGCGTTTGGCGCTGGATCAACGACGTCAACATCGAAGATTGGAGGAACGCGCTAGGCTATCGCCCCGACAGCGGACATGACCAAAAAATGAGCAACGCCAGCCATTCTTTCTTGGTCCAGGACGCATGAAGTGTCTTCCGCAACTTGGTGCCTCAAAATTCGCAGCTCATTACTGATGATTCTTCAAGAACGTGGAAGATGATGGCGCCAAATGAGTATCTCCATGCTCTCAGGCTCATAATTACCAGGCTCCAGGCGCTCAGTGCTCAGCAGTGGCCGCAATCGGGTTAGCTAATCACAGCGCGCCCCGCAATAAGTAGCGAGCAGAACGCTCGACTTCAATTCATCTCACGCTCATCATGCCTCGATCTCAGTGAAATGAGAGCGCACCGCTCTCCGATGATCGGATTTTCTCTTTAAACTCATATCGACGCCTTTGAAGCTTCTTATGCTTCAATCTCACTGCTGATGACTGAACCAGTCCCTCGAGCGACTGAAGCTCAACAAACACGCGCATTTGTGAGACGCAAGCGACAACAAGTCGGCAGAGCCTGTGATGGCTGTCGACTTCAGCGGATAAAATGCGATACCAGCGTTCCATGCCTCAATTGTCGCTCGCGCGGTCGCGAGTGCAGCAACAACAACTCGCCTACTGTGTCAACTCTTCCTCAAGCGCAAGATGAGATCGACAAACTGAAGCGGCGGGTGAAAGACCTTGAGGCCCAACTTTTGCAAGCGCGCAATAGTGACACGCCCGCTTCACAGCAACAAGAGCCAACGCCGCCTGGCGGGTCACCAGCTCTCACAAGACCAGCGACTCATGAAATTACCAAGACAAAATTTTGGGATGGCGTGTATCTTCGCCCAGCACGATCACCGCACAGCGCTTGGTTCGGGCCATCGTCGCTTTACTTCTTCATTCACCGACTGAGCACATTTCTCAGCGCTCAAGCTGACCACATGCTCATTCACCTCGCCAGTAACCTGGAACAACTGGGCCAGCCGAGCGTAAGAGAAGACTCTTCACGGCTGTTGGCGCCTCTCGCGCGAGTCAACGAGGAAGGCTTCTATCTGACCCCAGTTCAGGAAGGGTTCTTCATCAACCTATATTGGGAGACTAACCATACATGCATCTATGCCGTGGTCGATGAGGCGAGTTTCAAGGCGCATTACCAATCGCTCTACGTCGATGTACCAGCTGGATCGCCGAGAAAACCGTCCGCATTGGTCGACATCATACTCGCCATGTGCATGCAGTATCACACGTCGGCGCTCCCGTGCGGCGAGCAAGGCAACATCCTCGAAGACAACGATGCAACGATGGCCGGCCGATGGTACTACCGAAGAGCGCAGACACTCTTGGCTTGCGAAGTCGAGAGCCCATCCATCTCAACTCTTCAGTGTCATTTACTCTGCGCATTGTACGTTTGCGGAGGTTCCTTTCACAACATGGCCGACACAACCATTTCTCTCGCAATCCGAACAGCCTACATGTTGGGCCTGCACCTGGATCCACCGGCCTCGATGCCACAACGCGAGCGCGAATTCCGGAGACGGCTGTGGTGGTCCGTTTTCGAGGCTGATTCCAAGGTCGGTATGAAAGTCGGCCGCCCGTTCCTCATTTGCGACTCGTACAGAATGCCTGAACTACCCAGCGATACCCTCGAAGCAGCGATGGAATCAGGTTCGGCATTTCCTCCCATCGGAGACAACGCTACATGGCTCAGCCTCAACTTGCAGCGCACGAAGCTATACCAAACCGCGAGAGCTCTCAATCAAGCATTTTACGGGCATACGCTCAACATCGCCTCAGGGAACTCTGTCTATGACGATCCAAGCACAATGGAGGATCTTGCAAATGCCTGGGGCCCGCGAACACTGGCTCTCACAGAGTGGACGAAGCAGATTCCCCGAGCTCTCAAGACAAGCCGGAAACAAGGCAGCCCCTACTCCATTGATGACTCCGTTCTCGATATCGAGCAGTTTGCACCGCAGTGGCTTCAGCGACAGCGCTTGCAATTGGAACTCGAGTATCATCACCTCTGTATCGGTCTGCACCGCCCGTTCCTGTCTTTCGCTCTACAACAGGGAAGTTCGGCTACCGCAATGGCAGCCAAGTGCGCTCAACATGCCATGCAGCTCACAAGCATAACCCACCAAGTCTTAGCCAAGACATCAATCCTCAACGGCTGGCATGAAGCTTTCCAGTGGCAATGGAGCGCCGCGATGACCTTGGTCGGATTTGCTGTTGCGTATCTCAATCACCCGCTCGCGCCAGCCGTACGCTCATCCATCAAGATCGGTGTCTCTGTTCTCGACATTTTCGCTCATAGCTTTGATGCTGCTTCCAAAGCCGCTGTTATCGTCCGTACCCTGCACACGAACATCGAGTCTGTCATGTCCCAGCTTGGGATGCAATCGAGCCCGACGACTGTGACAGCCGTGGATCCGCTCTTGTATAATCTAACTGTTCAGGGAGCAATGACGAACGCAGTTGCCAATCAGTTTGACGCGATCAGTGGAGATTTCGATCTTCTGGATATGGCAATGAACGTGGACTTTTGGGCTGATCTCGACATGCTTCTGCCGGGTCCCTCGGGATCTACAAGTGATTCTGTTACGGCTTAATATTTGGGCCATCATCGATCCAGACAAGCCAATTTGATGCGTTTGACGACGAATGAGCGAGCGAAACACACAAATCAATTATCTTTGCTATCCGACTGCTTTCCATGAACGAGTGAATACTCAACACCGACAATACGAACTATCTCGACCAACAACTTCGAAATCCCACCACCCGCCGGGAGCTTAAAGCTTCTCAAACACAGCTACAGCTGCCTTGGCAGTCGAAGTAGCGCTAGCAGGATTCTGACCTGTGACCAAGCGACCGTCGACAACATGGAAATCATCCCAAATACCAGGAGCACGTTCATCTTCATCCTATTAGTAGAGTCCATGTCAATATTGGGGGAGGGTACTTACAAGTTGCACCGAGACGAGCGGCTACTTCCTCGACCATTTCACGATCCCAGCTGCGAAGCTCGTCCATGATCTTCATCGTGTGCTCAGCCTCGGTAGTGAAGCCAGTGATCTTCTTTCCCTTGATCAAAGGTTCATTGGTGGTGGGGTCAATGAGATTGGCAAAGATAGCTGGGCCGTGACAAACCGTCGAGACGACTCCGCCGCTAGCCCAGACCTGAGCAGCGATGTTCTGGAGAGAAGATGCAGTGGGGTAGTCAATCAGAGCTGCATGTCCAGCGGAGGCGTAGAACAGACCATACTTGGATGGGTCAAGCTCAGAAGCCTTGGGCATGTTGTCGAGCTTCTTGCGGAACTCGCTGTTGGTGTCGTTCCAGATAGCGAGGTCTTCGCCATTAAGGAAGTCAGGCTGTTGAGAGAGCCAGTCAGGTGTATAAGTGCCAGTCTCCGAGGCAAGGTCGACTTCAAATCCAGCAGCCGTCAAGGCCTTGTAGGGATGAAGAGCTTCACTGATGAAGAGGCCGGTGGTCTTTTTGCCGTCAAAGAGGGTGGCAGAAGCCGAGGTGATGCTGATGAGGGCACGGCGAGGAGGAGACATCTTGTGCAAGTGTGAGTCTGTTGAGTAAGAACAGAGGATATGTTGGTGAATGTTTGTTTGAAAGCTGTTGGGAGTTGTTCTTGAGTTGCTGGATTGTTTGGATTGATCTTCTGTTTACTGATGGGATCAAATCGTTCATATATACTCGTGGTGATCGAGTACATGCGAGATGCTTACGAAGGCCATGACCATGCAGTCTGCGCTTACGGCTTCACATTCTGGCATTTTCTCACGATGCTGTGGCAGAATAATGAGCCATTACAATTGGTCAGGCTTGCATCACGACAAGCAGGCGTCCAATTCGGGATGGCGTTGAGCCTGCCAGGCATGAGCAACCCCAGCTTCGTCATACCCCCAGATCCCGAGGATAGCTTCTTGATAAGCCAAACGATCATCGCATCAAATCGGAGTCTGCCATTCGATTGTCGACACTCCGAGGTTCCTGAAGGATCGAAACAAGGTGGGGAGCACTTTGTTTGGAGATGTTCCCATTTGTCACAAGATTAGCGGCACAGAGGACACTTACCCATTGGATCGGATATCGCCGTCTGGGTCTGCCAAGGTCGGGACCCCGGAGTTGGAAATCAACGAGTCAGTGGGAAAATGACATAATCGCATGTCTCAACATTCGAGGTAACCAAGATAATAACGTTGATCTTCAATCTAATTTTTCACTTCATCAGAGTATAAGAAGACACCATGGCTCCAGCTAGCTCTTCCACCATGATCACAACTTTAGATCATACAATTTGTACTTCAAGCATCGTTTTTACTGATACTTCATCACCCTACACTTGACCAGCAATCACATACAAAATGACAGTCACAAAGACAACCACCACAATCTCTCCCAACAGCAGGCTCTTCAAGCCAATCCAAGTCGGCAATGTCCAGCTCGAACACCGCATGGTCATGGCCCCTCTGACCCGTTACCGCAATGACGACAACCACGTTGCAAAACCCTTTGTAGAGCGATACTACTCTGAGCGAGGTTCAGCCCCCGGCACTCTCATCATCTCAGAAGCCACTGGCGTCTCGATGCAAGACACCGGTATGCGACAAGGTCCCGCCTTCGTCACAGAGGATCAGGTCGCTGCTTGGGAAAAGGTCATCGGCGGTGTCCACGCAAACAAGTCGCTCTGGTCACAGCAAATCTGGGGTCAAGGCCGAGCTGCTGATCCCGAGTACCAGAAGGAGCGTGGTTTCAAGTATCGCTCTTCAAGCGCCGTGCCAATTGAGGAGGGTGCTCCCGCGCCCGAAGCCATGACTGAGGAAGAGATCCAGGGCTTCATCAAGGACTTTGTCGCCACTGCTCGACGTGTCATCGACGCCGGTGGTGATATGATTGAGATCCACGGCGCTCACGGATATCTGATCGATCAGTTCACATCCGACTCGGTGAACAAGCGAACCGATAAGTGGGGAGGCTCTGTTGAGAACCGAGCGCGTCTTCTTCTCGAGATCGTCAAGGCTGTCTCAGCCGAGATTGGCTCCAAGCGCGTTGCTCTTCGCCTCTCACCGTATGCTTCCTTCCAAGGAGCCGAGTCATCCGACGTCAAGGAGCAATACTCGTACATCGTCAATGAAGTCAAGAAGATTGGCCCTCTAGCCTACCTCTCCCTTGTCGAAGCCCGAGGTGACCCCGCCAAGCTGCTTGCTCCCGATACCAACCCTTCAGTTGACGCGCAAACCCTCGACTTCATCCTCGACATCTGGGACAACAATTCACCAGTAATCGTCGCCGGAAACTATAGCCCTGCATCAGCGGCTGAAGTCCTCGACGGGCACTACAGCAAGTGGGACGTTCTCGTCGCTTTCGGTCGCCATTTCATTGCGAATCCCGACTTTGTATGGAGGGTCAAGCATGGAGTTGAGTTAACAAAGTACGACCGCACTACCTTTTACGTCCGAGGATCAGAGATTGGATACAATGATTATCCATTCTCTCAGGAATACGTTGATGCGCAGCGGGCTTGGGCTGTAGAGAACCTTCCGATGCACCCCAAATAAAGACATGCAGCACGACTTTGATGATTGATGAAACCATAGAATAGAGCATACAATTAGATCTCGATATAAATACCATTTCATTATACAATTAGCACATATATCATCAGTAAATCATGAAGGTTTTTGCCGCAGTCACTGTAACGTGACACGTTGAACGAGAAGGGCGCTGTTGACATGCCCTCCGCTTTATGTGTCGTCATGGTTGCGAATGGTGACTTTTGAACGCAATGAATATTTACCATCTTTCATCTTCAATTCAGCGGTCAAGAATTTTACTATCTACTGTCGAAAAAGAAGTTACAATGGCTTCGCCAGCAAACTCATCATCTAAGATCCTCGAGGGCGGGTGCCTATGCGAAGCCGTTCGCTACAAGATTTCCTTCCCCAAGGATCACTCACTTTCCAGCGACACCCTAGGCTGTATCTGCCAATGCACCCAATGTCGCAAACAAACGGGAAGCTTCTTCCTCGCGACCCTGACAGTCCCCGTCTCCGCCATCGAGTGGCAGGGCACCTCAGAGGACA
This sequence comes from Fusarium sp. HKF-74, assembly GCA_021223625.1. Taxonomy (NCBI): domain Eukaryota; kingdom Fungi; phylum Ascomycota; class Sordariomycetes; order Hypocreales; family Nectriaceae; genus Fusarium; species Fusarium sp. HKF-74. Next base: position 487,674 of record JAJFAS010000014.1, read on the forward strand.
AGATCAAAAGATACCGCAAGTCCGAAAATATCGCGCGGGGCTTCTGCGGCGACTGCGGCTCCTTTTTGTTCTGGCATCCCGACGGGCAAGATATCAGCGTCGCAACTGGAAGTCTGGACCCTTTGTATCTTTTCGGCGAAGGAGTCGAGGACAAGAAGAGTAAAGTTCCCTCGGATGGGTTTGCAAAGGAGATCTTCAGTGGGCATTTCAACGTAGAGTTCTGTGAGAGTGAGATCAAGGGCGTCACGGATGATATGCCAATTCTTCACAAGGGAAAGCGATGTCAAGGCGATAGCTCCAAATCTTGAGGGCTAAGGGGACTGCCAACATTTCCAAGGGTGTGTAGCTAGTCTCTATCTCTATAATTCTTCTCCTTAGCATCCTCTCTCATCAGTGGCGACAAGGAGCGCGGACGAGGCTGCGGTAGCGGAATGCCGCCCTGCGCATTGATGCGACGTATCATATCGCCGACTTCAGGGTAATCAGGCTCGTCTTTCGGTCTTCTGTCGAATATCCTCATCTCTATGATAGTCAATGGTCGTCTTTCCCAGATATCTCTGTAAATATGATGGTGCGTGAGTGCCCTCGGTGCGTCAACTCTCACGCGATTCTGCTTATCGCCCAGAATCGGCAGAGGTGATGGCAATGTTCCCGGCTCCTCCTGGAGAAGAAAGTCAAAGAGGGCCTGCTGCTGCTCATCTCGTAGTTGGTACACCCTTATCGTCTGACTCTTGCGGCAAGGGTGAAAGTAGATGTTGGGGATCTCATCCGGATTTTCGGGGCGTCGATCAAACACAGTCACGCCGCCCAGAATGCGGTCCTCAGCCCAGTAGCCAACCATATCTGCTACCCCTTCTGGATATATATCGTCATCAAGATAGTCATGGTGACTGAAAAGAGTAGGCCCAGGCGGAAACCGAGCCATCGTCTCAGAGAGCGGCATCTCCCAGTGTGTGACAGCGTCGATATCCCCTTGGTGAAGATGAGGTTCGAGCTTGTGCAGCCAAACTGCTATTTGATGCAAAGAAACAGCTACCAACTCAACTAGGCGCATTTTAAATGGTTTGGAGCCGGGCTCGGCTATTTGAAAGGCTTTTAAGGTCTGGAAAGAGTGTTAGTGAGGGACGTCAAAGTGATCAGGCTGATGTTGATAGCGGAGCAAGATCCTGGTGATCGAATGTAGTAGGGACTTACGTCAGGATCGAACATGAGACTCAAGGGGTCCCATTGTTTGTAGTATTCATGTGCTTTCTCCAAAGCCCCGTGACACAAGTTCTCATGGTCATTGATGATGTGTTCTCCCATGATACCGGGAAGTCGACGGTCCCAGGCAACATCCGCAATGGGGAGGCCATCTATAATTTGGGCGTACGTGAACTGTGCTAATTCTGTTGACAGAACATTCCTTATGGCGCGGTCTAATTTTTGGCGATGACATTCGGAAGAGATACTGTTGAATGGCAGACGACTGTCATACGCGGCGCACGCGATGTCTCGGAGCCTTTCCTTGAGTGCTTCTAACTGGTCGGGTTCCATTGTCAATACTGCTGGTCTGTTTTTGTTCGAGGTGATGAATGTGCTATTGTTCATATAAAACTTGCGAAGGTTAGGTTCTGACAGGTCATATCGGACACGTGTAGGCGATGATGTTGGTAGAGTAAATGCCTGACTTCCAAGGCCACCTCCGCCTAATCAGTCGTGGTTGGACTTGGTTTAATTCTCGCAGGCGAACAGAGTCAATAGGCGACCACAACTTCAGATCACATGAACTTCCACTCGTGCCAACTTACCAGTTAATTTAACGACGCTAGAAAGCTGTACTTCTTGAGAGTAATTGTTACATATTATCAAGCTCTCGCGGGTTAGATCGAGTATTAATGTCATGGCACTTTGACTCTGGGAGTCTAGCATCAAGCAATAGCCTTTGGGACTCTTTTACTTACGATTATGAACCAATGGACTATTGTATAGGGGGGCTATCTATGTCGGCTTTGGAGTCCTGATGGACAATGTTCTTCAGCTATCTTGTTGTTCACAACGGATTCACGTTACAGCCCATTGCAGTTCGTAGTAAATATCTTGAAATGAGAAGAAAACATAGAACAACGCTTGAGTTCAGTGACGCGTTTGAGTGATATGTCATTTACTCAAGCCGCAAGGCTCTTGTAATAAGAAGGGTTACCACAACTATTCTTTCCATATGCAGCTTGTCTTTCAGTCTATTATCACATTTCGCCTATTGCTATACCGTAAACCAAATATTAGCCTTTGAAAGCCTAACCCTACAGATTCCCCTATTCACTATCCCTGATGAGTAGGCTCAACCTCTATCTCGCCATCTCAAAGGAGCGAGGTCAAGGTCAACCTCGACACTGGATTCTCATGCTTGCAGAAGAAAATGCCACCCACGGAATCTTCTATCATATGACTGGTGGGCCCATGCACGGTAAGCCATATGAAGTTACTATTGAGCCCAAGCGTGTCGAAAGCCATGGTATTGAGAAGCGTCACTTGATTGCTCAGGTCCTCGAGAAGGATAGGCAGAAGATCAAGGCTGCTGTCCGGCAAGCTCCTGCGCTGTTCTGTCAGCGCTGGATCTTGAATGTTCTTGAGGAATTGGAGAAGCAAGATGTTGTTCCTGAAGGAACTTGTTCCAAGTGGAATGAAGCCTTGGAAACTGATCCCTTCTCGGATGATGGTGCTCCCTCGAAGAAGTCTTCGGGTGGCGGCCATACTACTGACGCTTAGGTCTACATAGGTACGTAGAGCCTTTTCTGATCTGATCATCATCTGATATGTACTATTCGTGATTGAGTGTGTGGTAAAGTAATGTGTGTTCGTGTAAGGATCTAGAACCCGAGTTGGAAATCAGGGGGCGAAAGCTCTTCTAACTTTAGGCCAGAGTACCAAAAGCTAGTCTAAGGACCCACTAAGTATACACTAAGTTTACCTAAGTTTTTCTGCAGTTTAGGATAGATTGGATCAATTTTATTGCTCGAGTCTTCCTCCGTTATCACAAGGAGCAGTAATCTACCGGCCATACAAGATCGGCTTCTCTCCTCAAGAACCCCATTTCAGTGCCTCGCCGACCTCCATTGACGTAGTCTCGGTTGTTTCCAGATCATATTCAACCTTATGGAGTAACTGAAGCTCTACAGCTTGCGCCAGACCATCCACGTATCCTTCCGTAGTGAAGCAAATCTTGGTGCCAAACTCCAACTCGCTCCTATCAGGCCCAGCAGCGAGCCGCCTCCCGCCGTTCAGACGACACAATGCCGCAATAGTGCTTAGAAAGTCTCTGGTATAAGCTCGGTTAGACCGGTCCTCCAATACTTGAAGGTTGTCTATAAAGACATGCACCAATCTCGGCCCCAGCTTACGCACATCACGGATCAACTGGAGCGTCTCGCTCACGTCCAATGTCCCTTGTGCGAGGGTTTCAAAGCGAGCAGGAGATAGGTCCGCCTGGGAATAACCTCTCACTGGGATTAGCTGGACGAGTTGTGTGACAACAGAGGCCAGAAATGCCTTAAGCTCAGCTCTCTTGGGCGTCCCAAGAGCGTCATGATTTGTGAAGGTGCAAAAATAGGCGACAAAGGGGATGTTCTGGGTTCGTGCCAATGCCGTAAGAGATACAGCCGTCATGGAATTCTGGCTCGGCCTTGAGACGTCATAAGGGCCCTGAATCCAGAAATTGGTTGAAGCCAGATCTCGAAGCCAGGTTTGCAAGCGACGGTGAACCTGTCTGTCGATCTGGAGAAGTGATGCTTGCTTGGCAGCTTCTATTAGACGTTCAACCTGATTCTTCCATTGAGTAGTGAAGTGGGCTAGCTCTGCCTGGATCTCTGCACGGTTGTACCTGTAATGCGCTTGTGGGCTCGGGAGAGCTTCCAATTCCGGTGATGGCGGTTTAATGTTATCACTGACCACCGCATCAGAACGTCCTTTTGCCGTTGTTTCAATCATGTTTGTAGCAAAGGCTGGTTGAGGTCTTTCCAGAGCGAAGAATTGTTGTTGCTCTAGTAATTGTTGAAGCGTCTCGCCGAGAAATAGTCTCTGCTCGTTCAGTTGATTTGGCAAGCGATACAAGAGTTCCTTTTGACTCTGAATCAGCATTTCTAAACTCTCAGTGGTTCGGAGTCGAAAGTCAAGGCTGACGTGGCGTTCCATACGGCGTTCAATAACCGACATTCGTTCTTTTCTCGCAGTGAAGAGCCTGTTAAATGCACCATCATCAAAGCTGGTGAGGAAACGTTTCCAGCCAGACTTGGACCACTTGTTGAAGACCTCGGTGAAGAACTCAAAGACAATGACGTAAAGTTCCTGAATGTACTGCCGAAGTGATGGAATATTTCCATGCTCTATCATTTGACTGTTCCAGAAATCAATATCATGGCTCAGATCGAGGAGCGTATCAGCCACTCCTTCTGCGATCTTCTGGTGGTTGATGGTCGCTTGAGCGATGACTGAGATGGACCCGGTCAGTAGAGTGACATACTTGTCATCCCTGGGAACTATGGCCAGTAGTGAGCTATGGTCGTGGCAAGTCTGACAAATGCTGTGGAATTTGGATTTGAGTTTGCCCAGCTTGCTTTCATCACGATCCAACTGCCATGTTGCCGAGGCTTTAGTGACAATTGCGAACAGATAATGGACGTCTGGTCGATCGTTTGGCTCAAGTTGAATCTGCTGGCCCTTAGGGAGGTCACATCGGAATTTATCCCATGCCGCATACAGCCTACGACTCTGTTCAATGAGAACGACTTCTTCGTCTGGAACACAATCATTCGCCAGTTCTCGCCCCTCTAACAGAAGCTGTGCCCATTCATCTCGCAACGGGCTCAGTCGTTCTCGATTTCTGTCAAACGCCACTTTGGCTGCCAGTGCTCGGCCAAGGGGTTCTTCTGGCGTGGAAGCCACGACATCATCGCTGAATCGTCTGGTAATCCCCTTACTAGGTTCAGATTTGATGAATCTACTCATGACTTGGATGGGCCGAAAGTCAGAGGAATGGGGACTAGTTGCTCTTCCTGTCAAAAGATTCACAGCTATTCGCAAGAAAACCTGAATTAGTCCTCACCGGTTCGCCCTGCTGTGTAACCACTGTCGGCCCCTTCGTTACTCATCACCTGTCCATCAGGTGTTTCCCCCCAGCGTGGCTAAGCGATCACAGTGAAAGAAATCGAGGAGACTTTGCTTGTGGTAATTGCTTTCTTGTACACCGTACTCACACAAGACTCACACAAAGTAACGGCCAGGTGCGTCTATTACAATGCCCCTGAGGGGGTCTTCTTTTTCCTAGCATCCTCCCCTCTTACTGAAACGTGTCCATGGGAGCACTACATGACGGTGTAACAAGCTTGACTACCTATTGCCTGATTAATCGCCATAATCATCGTCTGTCCCTCTCCACCGCTCTTCTACTGATATCAGCAAAAGAGCATCAGTCAAGAGTTAACTAGCCCCTTTCGTTCTTTTTCTTTCTCTGGGATATAAGCCAAGTTCTACTGTTAGACCTCACTGCGAATGGCATCAACCACCAGGTCCAATATCGGCGCCACGGAAGAGTCACCCAGTCCGCCTTCACCGTCCTTGGGCTCGCCCAGCCAAATTGGCAACCAACGCTCACGACAAGACATTGCTGTCCCATATCTCAATGATCATAGTGATGACTCGGATTTCGGCTTAGAATATGATTATCAGAGACGAGCACACCGTCGCGGTAACACCAAAAGAGACCTTGTTATTGATCTGATCAAGCTCCGACGACATGAAGACTCAAATACAGACCATCCACCTGCCAACCCGGCCATTATTTGGAACGCCATGGTTTACCAGAGCCAAGCAAAACTTCGCGGACATGATATCGATTCACACGGACCTGACTTGACCTATGTCGACGATCGGCCTATTGAGTTTTCCATTGGCCTTTCTACGCAGCTGGCAGCTGAGACCGATGAGAAGGTGTCACAAGCCGAGGCCTGGACGGGACCCGTCATAAATATCGAAACCTTGGTCGAGGCCGATATCGATCAGGATAGGCTATCTAGAATGAAGAGACTCCCGGAAACGGTGACTTCGTCTTGTCTTGATCTGCTGAATCCAAAGCATGTCTCCCCACGACATCTCGTGGTAAAATCCGATTTCCTTATCGAGGTCTTTAGTGACCTCATTCAATATTATCCATCGTTCCATGAGATATTGATGGGTGACTCAAAAGCGGGAGAGCTGAGGATTGAGGAGCCTTTTGCTGTTTTGTTCCATCATTTTGACGCCATCGCAGCCATGGCCGACGGAAGTACCAGCGCAGCGGACTATGATACTAAGTTTGGAAGAACGAGTCAAGATCATCACTTAAAGGTACTCCATACAAAGCATTTAATGGAGTTTCTCAGGCCAATTTACGTTAAGTCCATCTTAGCATGTCAAAAGCACTTGTCCAACTCCGTCCCCCAGGTCGCCTTTGACATGGTCTGGTATCCTCTCAAACCCGGAATAGACGTCTATGTGCAGCTTGATGGATCGACGCATGCTGCAGTCGTGATGGCAGTCAGACGCACTGAGGTTAATTGGTCCGAGATATGGGGGACTTGGGGTGACGGGCCCTGGCAGGTCGACCTCTGGAGGCTCGAAACGGATGGCTCCAGATTGTATCGAAATTTCATTTCCACAAGGATAAATCCTTATTCAGGATTTCGAGATCTCACTAGTCTTCAAGTGTGTCCGGTGTCTATTTGGGATGCATATGACGGCGGCGAGCGACGTAGGAAGGTTTTACGCCGCGCTGAAATTCTTTTCAAGGCGCTTCAGCGAGGCAATCTCTTCGTGGATTACCAGGGACCCATCAAGGAAACGGCCCAATATGTAAGATTTGGGCTTGCGTGAAAATGCTAGCTGTCTCACTGACACCTCTATAGTATACGGGGAAGGTGGTTATCGATCATCGAAGAGGGCGTGCAAAATCTGAGTTCAATCGGGGCCTTTCTCAACAAGTCAGAGACTACTCAGGCCTGTTCAGGGGCTACGACGGGATTCTTCTCAACAACGATAGGTCATTCTACACTGCCCAAAACAGTCGAGACCGTCGCCAAAACCATCAACTCAGACCACCGAGTAGTAACAATGCCAGAATCAACGGGGAGGGGTCGCCAGAATCCGCCTCTAACTTACCTCTGCATGATTCCCCTGACGTGATTTGTATGGGGGCCAATTCTACCGTCGTTCAACAACTAACGGAGCACCAACTCCTCCTGTTATGCCCAGACGTTCTGGCTTATGGGCTGAGACGCAAGCACTGGAGTATGCTGATCTTCCCCTCTCAGTATTGTCGCAATGAAATTAATATGGTTTTAGTGCTGATCTCCCTCGACTACGTTGAAGAGTCCATGTCATCGGAGGAGAGTATCTCAAATCTAATTATCGCTCAAGATGAGTTGAGCCCCATTCAGGCTCTCTCTAATCGCCAGAATAGTCAGACAAGGCACTGGTCAGCAGATTTCATTGAAGGGAAGGGATTGGGGCAGATCATACTGCTACACGGTATCTCCCTCTTTGTAAAACCTTGCTCTTTTCCTCTCCTAACAGACAATCTCTTCCTAGGTCCTCCAGGAGTGGGCAAGACTTACACAGTCGGTGCGTCAGAGGCGAATATCTAGAGTGAACACTCGCTGACAAAACAAAGAGGCTATCTCTGAATGGCTGCGTCGGCCACTCCTTGCTCTCACAGTAGCTGATATCGGTACGGTCGAGACACTCGTTGAAGGCGAGCTTATGAAATGGTTTGATCTTGCGGAAGCCTGGAACGCAGTGCTTCTTGTTGATGAAGCCGATATCTTCCTCGAACGGAGGCAGAATCGAGACCTCGCTCGAAACGGGCTGGTATCAGGTAAGTTCGCTGCTTAGCGTTTGCCTCACTATCGGCGATGCAAAGTACTAAGATTTCACCTACAGCCTTCCTTCGAAGAATGGAATACTTTAAGGGTTTGCTGTTTCTGACTACCAATCGCGTTGGACAAATAGACGACGCCTTCATCTCACGCGTACACGTCGCAATCGGGTACCAGGCCCTTGACGAAGAAACCCGGCGAAAGGTCTGGAGTGGCTTTTTTCGCAAGCTGGTGCGCGAACGCGCTGGCAAGGTACAGATCGCATCTGATGCAAAGAAATGGGTTCTTGACACTGCGGGTGAGACGAACCTCAACGGAAGAGACATCCGCAATGCATTACAGACGGCCATCACGCTGGCAGAGTTTGAAAGCGAAGAGGACCCGGACTATGATGCTGCATTGGTGACAGTTGTCACTAAGGCTCATTTCCAGAAGGTTTTGGAGATGTGCAATCGGTTCCGTAGTTATGTTACAAGTATACGGAGGGAAGACGAGATGAAGCGCGCCCAGGGGCGTGGAGATCGGAATGATTATGGGGATGAGTTTGCGTTGGCAAGCGGAGGAATATCTGTCTAAACATAAAATGTGCAAAGACGGCAAAGATCAAGTGCATGCGAATAACGACAAGGATGATACGTTTGTCGTGAAGCTGTTTGGCCTTGAATGGGGCTGTGTGGGTCGTGGAACACCAAGGTGCACAATTAGTGGTCGGGGTCCCATCAATAACCAACAAAGCCGTCATCGTATAGGGGTCAGTACATCAGTTTGTGGCTTTTGAAAGCACTGAAAACGCAAGTTCGAGTCTTGCTGACGGCAAACCTCTTCTTTTTGTTTCTCGTCACTTGAAATGGCTTCGCATCAAGTCCGTGTTGACTTTTTGCGTTTGCCCAGAAATGCCTCAGGGTCAGACCCCAGCCTATGGTGAAATCAATTACCTAAAGTATATCACAGTACCTAATTGAGTGTTAAGCACGCTTGTATCGCGCACGCTGGAATTCAGCTGCGGCCTGCTCCCAGCATCCTTTCCATATACACACACGTCTGTTCAATTGGTGCGACATAGATCCTTTTGAGGGCATAGTTGTGAGAGAAAGAGGTTACCACCTCTGAAATCGGAAATATGAATTCTTCTCAGTCTAAGGATGCGATAGCTCATAGCTTCTCGCAACTGTAATAACTCTTCAGAATAAGATATTGATTCTGGTGCCGGGTAAGTGATGACATACCAGCAACATGTTTGTGATCTTGATATGGATCTCAGCGAAGAAGATTCAATTAAACTAGGGAAGAAATCAGTAAGAAAATTTTAATTTTATTACAAATCTAATCTTTATTTCTTCCTATAGATAATCCTCCATGATCATTCGGACATGAGATATCGATGATATTGCGCTCAAGCTGCGTCTTAGGCTGTCAGCGGTGCTACCGTCACCTCCAACAACCCCAAATTCGCTGTCTCGAAACAAGTCAGCTAAGCGTAATTGGTTTAGTGGTAAAATTCTCCGTTGCCATTCGAGCAGCGTCGGGGAGCCCAGGGTTCGATTCCCTGATTACGCATTTCTTTTGCTGTTTCTTTATCTTTTTGCCATTTGTTTTAACTGCCGTGATTCCCCATGTTCAGTCAAATTGTTTTGAACTTTGTTGACGACGCGTTGCAAAGTCTAAACTGTCGCGTGGCAGCTTACCCTACAAGAATCAACCGCGCTGTGGCTGCTGCGGCGCAACTCCCTTGTGGCGCCCTTACCACAACGGGGCTAGACCTTTTGCAGATCTTACCTCACTTTAGTAATGGCGAACATGGATCGTATTCAAGGACACTCTGTACGACTCTCAGCCTCCCTTGATTCACCTCATCATTTCAAACTCTCACACAACATTCCCCCCTCATCGCGCGCCAATTCAAATCCCTCGCATTTGAGCGCGCATGAATGCTTCCAATCGCTAGATCACGACAATCCGTCAGCATGGGCGGGCAACAGCCGGATCTGCTGCCTCGCTCCGAGCACGAAGATAAGCCCTCATCGTCAGCACCAGCCTCGCGCTTCAACAGAGACAAGATCAGGTGCCTCGACGGCTTGCGCGGAATCGCATGTCTTCTTGTCTTCAATTATCATTTCTTCTGGCCATGGACGCCTGCTATCATGTTGGGCTATGGCGCGTTCCCTCCGCGTGCGCCTGAGCCGTATTGGGGATTGCAGTCGTTACCAATTATTTGCCTTTTGCATCGTGGACGTGCTATGGTTGCCATTTTCTTCGCCATCTCTGGTTATGTTATTTGTCGCCATATTCTCCGCTTGATTCATGAGCGCAAGCTTGATACTGCTTATCAGAAGCTTGCCTCATCTGTTTTCCGACGTGTCTTTCGCCTCTATATTCCTCCCACCATCAGCATGTTTCTTGTCGCTGTGCTAGCTCAAATCGGTGTCTTCAAGTCCGAGTTCGCCATTTACAAGGGTCCTGACTCTCATTACATCAATGCGACGATTACTCATGCCGATTTGGCCGAGGGTAACTTCTGTGCTAATGGCACCGCTGTGAGAGGAGCTACAGGTATCGCGAACTACTTGGGAATAGAAACCACAGCGTATCTCCGCAATACCACCGGATATCCTGAAGGAAACACCACCGAGTGGACAGACATGCTCCTCTGTGTCAATCACACCACGCGGTCGTATGGACCGTCTCAGCTCTACAACTTGGAATCCGAGTATGAGGCCCAGTTCCCCAAGAACGACACCAACTCCACCAAGTCTGTTAAGGACAACACTAGCATGGAGCGACTTGCAGCTCTCAGCTACCTCGATGACGAAGACGATCTGGATCTTACTTTCGGTAATGCCACCAACGCCACAAACCCACTGAACCTTACTTGGGTTCAGATGGGAGGCTCATGGGAGGAGCATCCATTCATCCACCCAAACTTGACATACGCGATGAAGAACTTTACCAGATCCTACGCCGAGTGGGCCAACCCCTTCAACTTCGGTCACTATCATACACGCTATGATCCGCACACTTTCACAATTCCAATGGAGTTCCGCGGCTCGATGGTCATCTACATCTTCCTCCTTGGTACAGCTGCCATCAAGGCCAAATGGCGAACTAGAATCGGCTGCTTCCTCTCTGCGTACAGTCTTTTCATCGGGCGATGGGACATGGCGACTTTCTTGGGCGGTATGTTGCTTTCAGAGCATGATGTTCGACGCTCATCAGATCTGCCACCGTCGGCTGCTGGCGCGAAGGGTCGCGGAGGGGATTTCCACCGAACGACAAAGGGCACAGCGCTGCGATGGGCTGGTATCGTCCTGGCGTTGTATTTCTTGTCGTATCCCGACTCTGGCGCGGAGTACACGCCGGGTTTCGCCTATCTTTCCACTTGGGTGCCCAAGTACTACACTCCGCTGTCTGGTTGGATGTTCTACGAGGCGATGGGTGCCGTGCTTCTCGTTGCGTGCATCCTGCGAAGTCCGGTGCTCGTTCGCTTGCTTGAAAGCCGCGTCCCGCAGTATCTCGGCAAGGTCAGCTTCTCACTGTATCTGGTACATGGACCTGTGTTGCATAGCTTGGGATTTTGGATTATGCCGAGACTGTTTGACAGCTTCGGAAAGACGGGCGGGTATGCGATCGGTTGGGTTGTTCTGCTGGCCATCACGTTTTACTTGACGGATCTGTGGAACAAGAAGATTGATGGATGGAGTGTAACGGTTGGAAGACGAGTGGAGAAGGCGCTTTCAGAGGATTGAGCTCAGGTGACGTTACTGTGAAATTTGGTGGTAAACAAGAGAGGGGACGTGTGATGGATATCACAGGACAATTGGGCGATTCATGGCGGTGACATGTAGAGTACTGCATTTATGCGCGTTTTGCATCTGGAGATGTTTTTCTTGGGTTTCATGTCAGTTAAAAAACTGCGAATAGCAAACTTTTGAATCATGTACCTCGAACGTGGCCGTTGAGCGGGCGCATGTTGCACCGCTTGTGAAGTTTCGAAGTTAATCCAGGCACCGGTTTCGGCAACGGCTGAAGCGCAAGGAAATCCTAAATGGCGGCAGTTGAGCTTGCCTGATCCACCTTTTGACATGAGGTTGTTGATCTGGGCGCCAAAATGGTAGAGGACGGAGCACTTCTGTACCTATGTCGTGCACCCGCATGTTCGTGCGACAAGCAAGCTCGGCTTTCGTTGAGCAAAGGCCATTGCAAAGAGACAATCAGCATCATACCATTGAAAAGCTAGTGATAAAGTTGAGCATTCTTTTTGAGAATATCCGTAGCTCAAGCTTGTGATTCTGACGATGCGACGTCGTTGTTCTTACGTCACCCCCACTGAGGGACCTAGCGATGTCGGCCCCATCAATTTCATATCAGATCGCAGCGTCCTGATATCATCACCATCTCAGATTCTCGCTTCTTTCATCAACCAAAAGCTTCGCAAAAATGGTTTCTCAGCCCTCGCTCCTCGCCGCCACGGCCAAGGTACGATCCATCCAATGGTGCGATGCGCCCACTGACATTCGCAGCTCAACAATGGCCTCATCATTCCCCGCATCCAACTCGGTCTCTACATGATGTCCACCAAAGAAGCCACCGACGCAGTTCGCCAGGGTCTCCTCACCGGCTACCGCGGTTTTGACTGCGCGCAAATGTACCACAATGAACGCCAAGCAGGTAAAGCCATCAGCGACTTTCTCGCCAGTAGCGAGAACACGGCTGGTTTGAAGCGCGAGGATATTTGGTACACGTCCAAGCTCGCCAGCTGCGACGAGTCGTATGACGCTGTACGACGATCTGTCAAGAAATCTGTTGAGGCCTCGGGACTGGGATATATTGACCTCTTCCTGCTTCATAGCCCGTATGGTGGAAAGAAAGCCAGGCTTACGAGCTGGAAGGCGCTGGAGGATGCTGTTGATGCTGGTGAGATTCGTTCTGCTGGTGTCAGCAACTTTGGCTCTGCTCATGTAAGTTTAATGTCTCCTGCTGCTTGTTGAAGATACTGACACCTTTCAGATCGAGGAACTCATGGCTTCCAACCCTCGCATCCGGCCAGTGATCAACCAGATCGAAGTCCACCCATTCAACACCCAAGAAGGAATCCGCGCTACTTGCGCCAAACACGACATCGCCATCGAGGCCTACGCCCCCCTCGCTCGCGCTGAGCGCATGGATCATCCTGCCATTATCAACATGGCCAAGAAGTACTCCGTGACACCTGCCCAAATCTTTGTCAAGTATGGCTTTCAACCTGCACCGTGATTTGTGTACTGACGTTCTCTAGGTGGGGGCTTCAGCATGACTTCATCACTCTTCCCAAGAGTACCAAGCAGAAGCGTATGATCGAGAACGCAAGCGTCGATGGGTTTGAGATTTCGGAGGCTGATATGAAGGAGCTGGATGGTTTGGATGAACATTTGGTTACAGACTGGTCAGTATTTCCATCTTCGAAAGTGCTTGACTTGAATACTAACAGCTGTCCAGGGACCCAACTGAGGCGCCCTGAGTTCCCTTCAGCAGGAACCCTTCCATATATATATAAACAAGCACTTTTTTTACAAAGGGGTAGTTCTTGCGTTGTGACATCGACGTGAAAATTTCCGCTCTCTCTTCTTTTGGCCCTGGTTCTTGAATGTGATGGGGGGCTTTGACAAAATACGAAGAAACCCATGACAAAATAACTGGTCACTCCCCAGATGTGACCACAAAGCGACAAGGATATATGGAGATGTAGCAGCTTGCCGATGAAAGTCTAGATTCAACTTGGATTCCGCCTGGTAAACAAACGTGACCAGATCTCATGCGATGGCCGACCGCTGCAGATGATACACACACAATCCAACCCGTTTTCAGCAAAGACACGAACTTTCTCATAGCCTCTCATCAATATATCTTCGTATTTGGAGTCAAGGCTTATGGCCGAGAGCTTATGACCACCCAAGACTTAGATACATCTCAAGATGGCGAGTCGTCAGCTCTCATTTCTTGTCTGACCCATAACAATATTAGTTTGGCACGCCTTGCAGCCTCGGTGAGGGAAACAAGTCGAAGCCATCTCAATTGCTCACCATAAAGTCTTTAGGTAAGTTTATGGTAGTTTAGTAAAAATTAGGATAATTTAGTGTAGCTTAGGATATCTTAGGATCCGCACTTTATGATAATTTATGATTAACGTAGGATCTTATGCTGTAGTTTGCTTCAACCAGACTAAAGAATCGATGTGAAGGACGATATTTACAACTTATAATAGAGACACATGATACAAGACTGCTGAACCAAGCTTCTTGCGTATTCATCCACATTAACGCAGACCTGATAGATTTTGTAGTTGGATGTCTTTGGTGCGAATCAAAATCTGTTCCATATCATAAGAAAGGGGAACCAGTGTACAGCTATTGTGGTTTCTGCTAAGTTATGGTAAGATGGCCCGTGCCCAGGCGTCGATTCATGAAATACCGTGAAGCTCTTCTGTGCTCTGCTTTTCTCCTCCTACAACATCGCCGCCACCTTCTGCCGCCGGTAAGTATTCCTCTCCCGTGGAGCACTCCGATGCGATATTCCTGTACTAACTGCTGAGAACAGCGTTTGTATCTACTGATAACCGATATCCCTATGCGCTAGACCTTGGCCGCTGACGTGTAGTTCTTCGCGATAGGTGTTTCTTTGTCAACAAGCCCCGTAAGTTCATTTGCGGTTCGAATGAGATGGGCAGCCTGCTAACATCCATGCTTGGCTTGAGTAGATCGTTTCCAGCAGAATCTTGTGAGTTCTCCCACTCCAACTCGCATCCAACTCAAAGGAGTCACTAGGACCTTTCTAGCCCTCAAGTAACTGACACCTCGAGCAGTCACAACTCTCACATGTACGTTTGAATCCAACCTCAAACTCGACAAAATCCTGACTCGCCACTGTGTGCTTTCGAATGCCCCTGACACGATTCAGCCCAATATGGCTCCCGATGCTGCGGATTCGGCTTGGGCCCCCTCCTCCTCCCCCGCCACCCCCTGGTCTGGGCCTCCCAAGCCCAAACGCCTTGTAAGTCACCCCTATTGTCGCTTGGAGACTTCTATTACTGACATTCTGCAGCCCAAACGCAAGGTCTGTTGTATAAGTTTTGTCCCATCCATGTACTAATGACCTCTGGCAACTGACCGCCTCTCAGCACTACCACAGTGAGCTCGCCGTAAGTCTCTCCGAGCAAATCGACGGAAACTCTTGCTGACGGTTCCCGTTGTTCAGTATCTGGAAGATCTCAGAGAGGTAAGAAGATTTAGAGCTCCAAAAAGTCAATGAAAGATGATTGACAGAGAATACAGGCCAAGCGTCTTCGGCTTGCTGTAGGTTTCCTACAACTGTGAGCCGGAAGGGTTCTAACATATAGGGTCTTATAGTACAACCGTACCGATCTGAATGTATGATTCTCACCTCACTTTGAGCTTACCATTTCATTGTGATTCGCGGGGTGAATCAAGGGGAAAAGACTGATATGATTCACAGTGGATTCATGCTGAGCGCGCGCGCCTTGCGGAGCGCCTCAAAGTTGTCGATAGCCTTTGCAAAGTAAGTAGCAACACCATTTACTCGCACTCCAATATGTCTCGCATATTAACATGAGTTCTAGGACGACGCCGAATCCATCGACATGAGTGTCACGGTTTATTCGCCCAGATGCTGTTCTAATGAATCTTCTTTTCATCGCTTAGGCCCTCAAGGATGAGATTGCGGTCTGTCTTCCTCATGATTGACATTGTGAATGGATTGCTGATACACACCAGCCTCTCAGGAAACGGGTCGAGGCTCGCGCTGAGGCACCGTACTCTAGCGTGACCCCTAGCCTGGAAGTAAGTTGATCCCCCGATGTGAGAAATAAATTAACACCTTTTCAGGAATACCTGGCGGAAGGCGTAGGCAGCATCTCCAATGTGTTTTGACAGTAACTAAATTCTTGGACTCTATAGCGAAGGATGGCTGATGAGGAGATGGCTGCCGCTGTACGTAACATTCTTTCCTGTCAACGATGTCTGTTATATTAACGTTCCACAAGGCTGCTTCCAAGACCGAGGGCCTCGAGCCCAACACTTCGAACGTGAGTAGCTACATCAAGACCTTTAGAGTCATAAGATTAACAAAACTTTAGTAATTCTTCTACACTAGTATGACCTACGCTCCTCTCCCTGTGACATATGTTGACGTGCTCAAAGGAGGCAAGCATCACTGCTGATATCACTACCGCATTTGACAAATTGAAGTAGGACTGACTTGGTGTTTCTAGCCGACTACAATTACGTACGTATGTCAAGGTCTGAGACCCAATTCTTGTCATACTGTTGCTAACCTTTACAATAGTCCTTTTAGTCTCACATACGAGTAAGAACCTGAAACGAAACTGGTTTATACTCGATGACTAATGCCGATGTGATGCAGATTGATGACCGCCGGGGCGCGGCCCGTGCAAATGAGGATTTTCATGATACCTGTTGCTTAGTGACATGTCGTGAGCTTACACCGCAGGACATATCGCTATTATGATCAGGCCGAAGATAGAAGTGGATTGCTTCAAAAGAATGTCCGAGTCAGAGGTATGGACGCTTTTTCCACTGTTGATCCTCCATTAACCATGTATTCCAGATATCTGCACTGGTTCATCTTACAAGTGCCATATGCATCAGTACTCTCAGCTCTATCATGGCCGGTCTGCCCTCATTCCTTCGCTAGTCTTCAATGAACGCTAACAGTAGCCTTATCGTGTCGATTTGTGCAAACCAAGCATGAGCTGGGACTCGACAGCATGAATACGACAGCTACCATGGGGTCAAGACGTGGCGATCTTCGAGGTAAGGGCGCGATGCCCCACATCGAAACAGAAGTGAACTGACTGGCTTCAGTGCAGAAACAGGCTGGATAGGGAGACTTATAAAGAGGTACAAGCGGTGAAGGAAGGCCGGCAAAGACTGTATGGGCGACTCAAACTCGTGATGGATTGGTCGCGATGGTCCCTAGACGGCCTCAACTCATTGATTCACCCCAGCAACCGTGAACCAAACTTCCTTCTGAAATTGGGTTCCAATCAAAGGCTTCAACAACAAATTAGCTGTACAATGAGCATTAAGACCACCAGAAACATGATGATTGAGCCCAAATTGAGCCCAAACTTTCAATTGCATCCTTGGTTCGTGCAACACCACACGGAGTGGATCCCGATACTTAAGTACACAAGCCACGGGCATCGCCATGCAGACTGAACTGCAGGACTAAAGAAAGCATGTCAAAGTTTCCCCTAAAGTCATCCTAAAGTCATCCTAAATTATCATAAACAGATCCTGAACTTGCCTCGATTTGCCTAAGATACCATAAACTATCATAAACTTACCTAAAATTCATCTGCTTAGCATCACCAGATTTCGTGAGATCCAAGTCTGACACAAGGGCAAGAGCTGACCTTGACAGTGCAGCTTGCTCGACTCTGGTTCATGCTTGGCCCTGCCTTGTGTAACACCCAGTTGGCCCGTGCCACAAAATGTTTTGATCAGTGCTTCCGAGGGCATCCTTCGCCACTTTTCCTCTTTTTCACCCACAACATCTCGCCGCGACAGTCACTCTTCTGGTCTTTGGGCAGAAAATCCAGCGATGAACAAAGCCAACACGTTCAAAGAACCCGAATTCCCTTCTTGCACTTCACACATGAAGCACAGCGCTCAACATCGCCGCCGCCGGTAAGCATCTCTCTTTCGTCGGGACCTTTGAATGGAATGACCAAGAAGTTGATGATCTTGCGCTGACTATTGAAATCAGCGTACGTCACTGATTATTCCCGCCCCCGCTCCCGCCCCTGTGGTTCAGGTTGTCGGCTGCTGACACGTACTTCTTCACGATCAGGTGTTTTTTCCCCAACAAGCTGTGAGTTGATTTGGCATTGGGACAAGATGAACAGCTTGCTAACGTACTTGCCTGTGGTAGCTCAATCTGTTCAAAAACGTGTAAGTTCCTCCCCTCGAGCGACGTCCAAATCCTCGGAGTCACTTAGAAGTGTTGAAGCTGACTCTTCGCCCAGCAACATCACCACCAAGTAGGTTTAAATCCAAACCAATAAGCCGTTGACATTCTGGATTCCTTACATAGCGATAGAATGGCCGGAAACAGACGCTCTGTAAGTATTCAACTGTCCACTCCCAGCCTCTGGTTCACCGACAATATGCTGACAACACTTCACAAGTCCAAGACAACCCCCGCCGCGGGGAATGTAAGTACTTGTCCGTCACCTCTCCAAACGGTTGATACTGATCAGAATTCCTTTTTATAGAAGCGCAAGGCAGTATGTTATCCCATCCTACAGTCGAAGTATAGTTCAAAGCGCACCTGACATATTGAAGGACGACATGACCACCGATGTCGCGCCCCCGGCCCCTGTGGTTCAGATCTTGGCCGCTGATGCGTACTTCTTCGCGATAGGCGTTTCCCTCCCGAGAAGTGTTGGTTGATTTGGCATTGGGACAAGATGAACAGCCTGCTAACATACTTGCCTGTGGTAGCTCGACTTTCCAGAATAATTGCGGGAAGAAGGCTGCCGTAGGAAACGCTGCTCATAAAGTCGTCCGACAATGTGCCAATGACTTTGCTCAAGAGCGAGGCATCCCCCATTCAGGGTGAGAGGCATCCCCCATTCGGGGTCAGGTAAGTTCCCAAGAATCCCCTCAAAGGATGTCTAACGCTGACCCCAATTCTCCCGATAGAAACGAAAGGCCGTAAGTTGAACAACGGTGGGAGTTCCAGCAAGTGTCTAACATGCTAGGACGACATCACGGCCGACGAGGCCACTCCTGCCCCTGAGGGGAAGCAGGTAAGAGAAAACATGTTCAAATGTATTGCTGTTTTCTCAACCAGTTTATATAGAATTCGACAATGGATCGCCATTCCGGCGCTTCTGGGGCTGCGGGTCCCAAACTCGACACGGTCCCGGCCCTCTGGGACGGGCATCTGAAGCCCAGAGCCGTAAGTCACAACTGTCCTCATCATACCACAGCTGATGGCTCACATCACGTGCCTCACACACGTCCTCATCATACACAATCTTGGACTTAGCTGACTTCTCACAGCCGAAGCAGACGTGCCGCAAATCGTCACTCAGCAGCTGCTCAACAGGTCGTGTCGAAATCGCAAGCTGAAGTGGATTTAACGGACGGAACGGTCAAGTCCATGGCTTCCGATGCCATGCGTCATTATCCCAAGACTCGTGCAGAAAAGAATGAAAAGAAGGCCTCTGTAAGAGATGCCACTGATCACGAGGGGCCCTCTTGGGGGCAAGGTGAGTAATCATGGTCAGCCTTTACCATACTCGATGCTGACCAGACCGACTCTTTATAGAAGCGCAAGACCTGGCAATATCGTAATCAATAAGACTCGAATGCCAAGTATACTTCTTAGTCTCAAATGACAATTGATCCGGTCGCCCATCCGCTGTTTGGCTTCACATGCCCACGCGGTATGTAAGTAACCTTCCCAGACCTCTCTGATCATTTCAATACTAACCACTCGTAGCCCGAACTCCAGCTCAGTAGTCGAAGCCAGTCCCATCACCGGACTACCTCATGCCGAGCGCAACACACTGGAAGAACGTCTGAGCGACCTTGGGTTATTTGCAGTCAAGGATAAATATGAGATTTTAGTCAGGTGCCTCAATTGGTAGTTATGCGCAGAGTCTAAGAGTGCCCAACAACCAAAGTAGCTTTGGAGAATCGTCTAAACTACGCCTTTTCTACTACAATCGTCTCGTCCGTGTCACTGTTTCCTTGTCCCTCCGCTGTACCCAACTGCCGAATTACCAACCAAGCTGGGAAGATTGCAACCGCCCAAATACCGAAGTTCAAATACGTGCTTCCCACAGTTGCCATGATCGGAAGAGCATTGAGGCCATAGCTCAGCGCCTGCCACGCCGACTCCGTACCTCTCAGCAACGCGGACAAGCGCACCGTCTCTTGCGAATTGTTCGAGATCTGACCAATGATGAAGAAGGCAAAGTTGTAGTTGAGCTGGAACCCAGTGACGAGGAAGACAAAAACACCGAATGCAGAACCAAAGCCAGGATCACTCCAATCGTAGATGGGTCCGTCGCGCTTGAACTTGGTGACGTTGATGGTGAGCCAGATCCACCAGCCACCTTGGAGAGTCATGATGACAGCGTAAGCATATCGGGCGCGTTTCTTGAGAGCGATTTGGTTCTGATCAAGCCAAACACCCAACAGGTTTCCTGCGATGACGGCCACGATGCCGGAGACGAACGAGCCGAGAGCTCGAGCTCGCACGCTGAACCAGAGAGCGATGTAGGTGAAGAAGACCGACTCGGAGTAAACTCCTTGGCCGATCCAGAAGATCAGAAGCAGAAATTCCTTCTTGAGGAATGTTCGGGTGGTGGCCTTGAATTCCTTCCATGGATGGTCGAGGATGCTCATGTCGACCTTCTTCCCGTCTGCTCGCTGGACTTGGGAGGGCTTATTGAGAAGGAAAGCGACAAACGGTCCCAACGCTTGGAGAGCGATAAATATGAGATAGACCTTGTACGAGACCTTACCCGCCTCACTCCGATCAGCGTTGAGACCGAGGTTAATCGCGCCGCCCATAATCTGTCCCAATCTTGTGAAGGAAAGCCAATACGCCACCAAACGTCCTCTATTTCTGGGTTCCGGATATCCAATCGCGATTGCTGCCTCAGCCGCCCAAAAGATACCCGCCGAGACACCACAGCACGCGGCGCCAAAGATGACAAGCCACTCAACGCCATAACGGTTGTTCAGGTAGAGACCTGCGCTGTAGGGAGCAAAGCCGATGGTTCCGATGACGAGAGCGCCTTTGATCCCAACATATTTGACGATGCCGCTGGTGAACCAGCATGAGATGATCATGAGGCAGAAGGTGAGGGCGTTGCCGGTGTTGACGAGGTAGGGCTTCTGAGCGCCGCCTGCACCGAGGGAGTTCATTGCACCCCAGAGACCGGGGGCGGCAAAACTGCAGAGGCCGAGAATTGTTGCATTGTAAATTGGCGAGCGGTTCCATTTCGCTGGTAAACATTAGCATAAGCTTCGAACTGGAGGTGGTGAACTCACGCTTAATCGGAGCCTCATTGAGCGCCTCAGCATTTGCGGCATCGGCCGTGTGCTTTTCCTCTGATTCCGACATTGCGGTGAAGGTTCCAAGTGCCGCGCAAGTCAAGAGATTTGCCGAATTTTGTGCGACTTGAATGCAGCTCAAGAGGAGATGATAACTGACGTTGAAGAGCGGCGAAGCACCAAGATAAAGTAGTCGGAATAAAAGAATGACACCACACAACCCCAGCAATGATGACAAGGACCAAGATAAACTATGCAAACCAACCCCTCGATCGGTGATGGTGGTTGTTTCGATCAAGTTAGATCGCCGAACATTGATAAGGGTGCATGCGGTTGCGTGATATCCGTCTCCGGCTTCGTCATCGGCCCTTGGCTGTACCACGAATCGGAAACCGCCAAATCCCGCCTGCGTTCGATGCTTCACAGAGCTCGATAGACTACATTTCGGATCAAGCAATCGCAACGTTGCCTTGACATCCATTGAGGCGGATTTGATGATACGCAAACGCAACACTTGACCTAAGAATACCATAAACTGAGGTCCAATCTTGTTACAGTGAAGTAAATATATTATTTGATCCATCCTGGTAACATCATAATATAGTCTATCTTGGTTTCATGTTTGTATTTCTATGCGTAATAGAATATGGACGTTTGTCGCATGTTCAAGTCTTTGACAGGCTACATACCTAAGCTCGGTGGGCTCGATCTTAACCATAGGTAATTTGAACGCCTTTGCCCATCCAAAAGTCATGTCGCCGGCATAAGCGCGCCAAAGAATCATTTTAAGTCAAAAGACCTAAGGTGTGATTCTTATATTATGCGCCTTGCATAATTCCACGAGCGAGGTTGCGCGTGACGCTGACCTGGAGATCAACTCTGTGAGTGACCTGTAGATGTCTGCCATTGGCTTGAAATGTGATTCTATCGAATTTGGGACATCTTCGAAACACGGTCTTTTAAAACCCAAGCTTTCGACTCGGTCAAGCAGCCATGGCTTATACTCCTCCTTATACAAAGGCGTAGATCCATGTACGTCAATGCTTTCCCGCGCATGCTCCAAGCCGACACAAACAGGGCAAATAAAGAATCCACCCCAGGTTACTCCGAAGGGTCTACCTGCCAACTGCCGACGCCATCGGATCGAAGCATCACTCAATCTCAAGTCAGCCCCAAACACGTGCTTTCCAGAGCAGCAGGTGCAATAGCCATCCTCGAGGTTCTTGATAACATCGGGAACCGTAAGCTCGAGGTGGAGAAACTTGGTCTTTGAAGCGAGCAAAGCTGTGGGAATGGCGCAGGGCGAACCGAAGTTGGGGGATGGAAAGCTGAAGGGGTTGGGGCAGGTTGAATCCAAGGCGGGATTGTGCGATCTGTCGGGGTGTGCCAAGTAGAATCGATACATTTCGATTTCTTCGATTTCCTTGATGTTACCGAAAGGGGACCAGCGTTTATACCGCTCGCAGACAAGTTCTTCGCCTCCCACGCTTGTCTGTAGCAGCTTGGGTCGTACGAGGGAGTACCGGTGGTTTTCTGGGCAGCGATTCGAGAAGTCGATAATCATGTACCAGACCTCAAGTGGCAGTGTTTTTCCTCCTTGGGAGGTGACGAGGGTCGGCGAGGAAGAGACGATACTTTCGATATAGGCTGGTCCTAACAGCGTCTTGTTGAAAAGCATGAGCGGCCGCCACTTCAGCAAATCGCCGACTTCTTCTGGTACGACCGGCCTCATTTTGATCTTCTTATGAGGGTTCACTTTGAGTAGAGGAGTGGGTAGGTATGTAGGACCGTGTTGAAAGAGGTTAGTAGCATAGAGTGTCACAGCAAGCGAGGGTCCTGTTAAATACGTTTACTCCTAAAGCGTGACTCTGTGTTCCAAACTTTCACACGAAATTTGTGTGTAGACATACTTTCAGAGCCAAGGCAACCACAAACTTATCGCCAACTAGATACTTTTCATTGGAGTGCGAGAAGCGATTTGGGTTTGAACAATCCGCCACCAAGGCTCCTAGGACCCGCTACCTCCCACAGCCAACCTAATCAGTAGGGTGGTTAGCGATAGCCAGGTTTCCCCAAGCTCGTGACCACAAATATCGTTCATCAAGAAGCTGCGGCGTAGTGGGTGGAAGCCAGAATCTCCATGGCCAGTTCAGCATCTACAATATGCACTTTACTTCAATTATTGCCTGGTCTGACTGGCTATAAATAAGTGGTCTTGTAAAAGGTGCCTGATTTCGTATCTGTTCACACGATGTGACGCATGACTGGGCTTTCGTGATGACGGCGTACAGGCCCCAGAGCTATAGTCTCACAAGTGGTGTCTCTGAAAAGTAGCCGAGTTACCCTACGCATCAAAATCACCAAGGGTGATAAGAATGCCAAGAAAAGAGAGTTCATTCGTAAGTTGAATGAGATTGAAGCAACGATCTCAAGACAAAGGGGGTTTGATGACGCCTAAGACTGCCGATACTGGGAATCAGAAGATGGAAAGCACCCAATCGAGAGTTAATACATGAATATGTAGTAAGAGTCCATCGGTAACAAATCTAGCAGCATTGTCATACCGATAAGCTGATGATGGACAAGAAGTCAGTCCTCTAAAGTATAGCGCAACCATCAACAGGATAAAACAGTGAAGACAAATATCTCCTGCGAAGTCACCTTACCCTACTACCCATCAAGTTACCCTCCAGTACGGCCCGTCTAAACAAGCTTAAACTCGTCTCCCCCATCCCGAAAAAATACTTGATCTCTGGGGTGCAGTGCGGGTAAACTCGCCATCGAACCGGAATGTATTGTTTGAGGCCAACGACGGTTTCTGGGGTACAGTTCACGACCCCGGAACAATTCACGCAAACTCATTATTCATATTAGTCAACGAGGTGAATGACCCCACAGATAAGCGATTGATGGCGGAGATGAGGGTGTCGTGGAGTAAAATTTGATGCAGAATTTGATGAGGCTGACTCGTTATATAAAAGAGCTTTTCACCCCAGATTTTTTCGGTGGAGATTGCTGCAAGCCAAGACGGCAGTTAGTTTGAGCAAGACAGACAGCTTCTCTCACATTATCTCTGAATGTAGACGATGTGTCTTTTGTCCCTTGAGAAACAGAGTTTGGGGCCCCGGAGTAATCTCGTTGTCCTGGAGCGGTCGAGATTTGATCTCGACGCGTAGAGAGTTATTGTTAGGATATCATAACGTGATGATATCCACACGCGCCTTTTCGGCGACGGAGCCTCACGGGATTTCTCACCAATGACACGTTTCATGCACGTAAAAATAACATCAGGGGTCTCATGTCATACAGACCCACAACCGGCAGATTCTTTCCACCACCTTACGACTTTGGGTCAAGCGTCTTCCTTTTAGAAGCTTTTTCTGGGTTTTTCGTACGCCACTCCGAAGCGCGGCTCGCGAACCTCCCTTCGGGCCTTTTTTCTCGAAAGCTGGATTCCTCACCAGGAACAGATGGAGTCTCTGAGATCAGATGGTACAAGGGACCGTTAACTCCGGCGTCGGCATGAGATGAATGAATTACGAGTTTAAATGGAATAAAAACCTGGAGAAAGGCGCTGTTATCTAATCGTGACAGCAACCGCGACATGGTGCCGGGTCCGATCTTTCGGAGGTGGATACCCCGGATACACCGAGCATGCGCCATGGCTCGCCTTGCGCCGTTTTTCCCGTCTCAAAGCTCTTCTAGCCGGTTGTTTTCGTTCTTTTAAATACATTTATCCTGTCTCACCTCTCCCAAAAACCCTGTTTGATCTCTTGTCATCGCTCCCCATCGTTCGTCGGTTACCTATTCCGTACATTTCTCGACTCTTCTACACTGACCGTTCCTTGGTCATATGAGTAGCCACTCTTCTACCCATCCTTCCACCGAACACACTCCTCTCCTCACTCACGACACAATGGCTACCACCTCACCCAAGGCCAAGTCTGCAAAACCTGCCAACATGATGGATGATCCTGAGGCGGCGGATGACATCCAAGTCTCCCAGCAGAAGCAGCTCGCTACCCAAGGAAATGCTCATTTCCACCGCCTGGGATGGAAGCGTCTCGCTGTCGTCACAATCGTCGAGGCTATTGCCCTCGGCGCCCTCAGTCTTCCTTCAGCCTATCACACGCTGGGCATGTTCCCCGGTGTCTTCCTCACAATCACTCTCGGTCTTGTCTCCATTTTCACCAGCTACATCGTCGGCCAGGTCAAGCTAAAATTCCCCCACGTGGCGCACTATGCTGATGCCGGACGCCTTCTTCTCGGTCGCTTTGGCTACGAGATTTTCGGCGCTGCCCTCGTTCTCGAGCTTGTTATGGTTGTTGGTTCGCATGCCTTGACTGGTAGCATTGCGCTCATCGACATCAACGGTGGACACGTCTGCTCCATCGTCTTCTCCGCTGTTTCGGCTATCATCCTCCTGATCCTCGCCATCCCCCCATCTTTCACCGAAGTCGCCATTCTTGGATATATCGATTTCGTGTCTATCGTCGCTGCCATTGGTATCACCGTCATTGCTACCGGTATTCAGGCTAGCGATTCAGCTGGTGGACTCTCTGGCGTTGAGTGGTCTGCCTGGCCCAAGGAGGACCTTAACTTCGCCGAGGCATTCGTCGCTGTCAGCAACATCATTTTCGCCTTCAGTTTCGCAATTGGTCAATTCTCCTTCATGGACGAGATGCACACGCCAACTGATTACATGAAGTCCATCTACGCCTCCTGCTTCATTCAAATTTCGATCTACACTCTGACTGGAGCCCTGTGCTACGCTTTTATCGGTCCTTCGGTGCAATCACCGGCGTTGCTCTCCGCCGGACCACTTATTTCCAAGATCGCCTTTGGAGTCGCGCTACCTGTCATCTTTATCTCCGGTTCGATCAATTCTACTGTTGCCCTCCGATATCTTCATGGCCGTATGTTCAAGGACTCAATTCTGCGATATGTCAACACTCCTATGGGTTGGGTCAGCTGGATTACCCTTGTGACCATCTTCACCATCATCGCCTGGGTCATCGCTGAGGCTATCCCCATTTTCTCTGACTTGCTTTCTCTGGCCTCAGCTCTCTTCGTCTCCGGTTTCTCTTTCTGGATTCCCGGTGTCATGTGGTTCGTCTTGCTCTGCGAGGGCAAGTGGTTTGAGAAGAAGAACATGTTGATGAGCTTGGGAAGCATCCTGGCCTTCATCATCGGAATTGTTACACTTGGTGCTGGCACATATGCCACCATTAAGGATATCGTAAGTTGTCTCTACCATGCGATATCTGCTCAACAGACTAACATATTATCAGATCGACATTACTTCCGATGGTTCTGCTCATGCTCCTTTTACTTGCCGATCAAGCTAAACTGATGCGGCATGACGATAGATGTTCAAAAGCGAAATGCATTTAGATATATGATGTAAATTAATACAATCTCGATTCTTGGTTATATAATATTCCAACAAGTCTTATATATACAGCGCATCCATTACGCATCGTCGTTATCAAGTGTCTCGTGACCAAAGAAGAACATTGTCGCGTAGCCCACCAGACATCAATACAATTTGGTTCCCAACGCAAGAAATAAAATCCTAACGAGCCTTCTGAAAAAGGATGAAGTTCTGAAACATATTACAAACCTAAACCGTGAAGGACATATATGAAAGAAACCACAACATCATTACGTACCACGCGCAACCATTATCATATACATCATTAACGAGCTGAAGGATATAGCCACTCTTGGAAGCTTGACCTGCGGCGAACAGGTGATCCAGTTGACCCTTCACTTCCAACACTGGCCCGACGATCGTTACTATTTCGTCGGACCCAGGTGTTGGTCCAGTCGGCTCCGGTCGCAGGAGTCGTGGTGGTCATTACTCTCTGCTTATAGGCTGTTGATTCAATTTGTCAGCAGTGATCAAAAGAAGAAGCATCCAAAGGCGAGCACGTACATGATGAATCGTTCCTGTTGGGGTCCTCTAGAACAGCCTGGAGCTTGGCCTTGGCTTTCTCCGCAAGGGTTTGAGGTGCCATACTGACTTATTTTTGGTGCAGGTTAGTATCCTGAAAGATTTTGAAGTATCAAGAAGTGGAATAGGTAGGAAAGACAAATGAAATGAGAAGAAAATGGGTTCACAATCGCAAAAGAGGGGAAACGGCTTCTTATGTTACAGCATGCACACGACCTCGTGACCATCCGTCATCTTGAGGAAAGGATACAGATTGTTTGTCAGCTCTCCAATAGAGCACATTTCG
Source organism: Fusarium sp. HKF-74 (assembly GCA_021223625.1). NCBI lineage: Eukaryota > Fungi > Ascomycota > Sordariomycetes > Hypocreales > Nectriaceae > Fusarium > Fusarium sp. HKF-74. The sequence continues at coordinate 514,890 of JAJFAS010000014.1, forward strand.
AATTGCCTATTCCGGTATAAGATAAACTATCACCAACTGCTTTGCTGTGCCATCAACGTCAGAAACGCGGGGTAGCTCAACACCAACCAATTATCCAACGACTGATGTTGCGTTGGTTCAAACGTTGCCACCCTCCTTTGTAAGACGGATCGGACGATTGGTTGCTAAGATGATTTGTCATAAGGGGTGTTTAGACTCGACTCGGCAGTGTCGAGGACGGGCGGGGTGATTCTGGATGTTTCTGCTGAGGCACGGGGAGGCAAGAAAACTTGAGACCTTTATCCTAAAGCATGAAAAGATTTAGATAACTTAGCCTAAGTTTAGAGGAGTCTTTACTAAATTTATTTTAACAATCTCTTCCAAAGGACTATATTTTCTTGCTCCCTGACGTTAGGCTGGACCCAGTATCGCGTGTTGAGCTTGGCAAGATAAGCCGCTGGATTGTGTCAACTCTCATAGAATCTTTCTAGAAGTGGGCTGCATCGTACCCAGGATGGTAAATCTTGTCATTCCTAAATCGACGCCGATTACCAAATTATGAGCCGAATTCTGCTTCCGTACTTCTCCACTGCCCATGCGTGGCACAGAATGGCCCGCATAAAACTTCGAGCATTGTCTCCTTGGTTTGTCGAGAAGGGAACGTTGGGCTTGCAAACGACAATTTGCTGTCCGTTTAATTCCATGGACTTCTCACGCTGCTGTCGGCGAGCAGCTTCATGCTCGCATATGTATGGGTTGCTCGCCATGTCTACCGCAAGCAAAAAGAAAAAGATCTGCCCCTTCTTGGCGTCTGTTGCATCATTTAGCGATGTCGGAAATCTTTCTCCTTTTTCTCCAAACGTCGAAGCAGCCCAGCCAGCGTATACACTACCAGGCAATTTTTGAATAAACCACGGGACAATTTCGGGGCCAAAGTTGAAAGAGTCCATCAGGCGGTGGTATAGAGCGTTCATCCGAAACACGGTGTCCCGTCGACTTGAGAACAGCGGATGTGGAAGGTTCCTCTTATACCAGAGCGCAAAGTTCTCGTCGGAAAGTCCATATTTGGAAAGCAAACAGTACACATGTGCCTCCATAAGAGCGCCGTCCTCTATGTCACCGAACATTCGTTCTAATGATTCAGATGTCAACAGCAGTGTACTTGTCCGCCGCTCCTTTCTCATGACAGGTGAAGCTAGACATAGACTGTCGAAATCTTCATAACAATCAAGATATGTTATGATCATTTCTCGTATCTCGGAAGGGAGGTGCTGAAAAGGGTCCCCGGGGCCCTGGGACACGGGTGCGCTCTGGGACATGCTGGACTGTCGATCTTGCGAGCTTGAAAATGAAGAGTTGGGAGGAAGGTATTTTCACACAGGAGGACTTTTTATACTTGTGTGGTCAAGAACTTTATGTCGTGGCAAATATTTATATGCCAATTGCAAGTCTATACTGCCTAAAGTTTAACCCTATGGCTTGCCACAATTAGCTCACTCACCAAAGTCAAAGTCATGCTCTGTGGATTCGGGACAGACACTGTTTACTGATCAAGGCTTCAGATGCATAGCTCTAGCTCGTCAAGGACGTAATACCTGATTGAGCGACTAGTGGAGCAGATAAATCAGACGAATCTTGGTACCCAAGGCTATCATCAAACAAACACCCACTCTTCTTCTCCCTCCTCATCTGTTGCCTGATCCGATCCGTGATCAAGTATCCGGTAAGTAACAACTACTTTTGTGAATTGCTCCCACTTTTCCTCTCTCCGTTTTCTTAACTCTTCCTCTTCCGCCGCAGCCTTGATCCCATCTCGCACTGACATTTCAATTTGCAGGGCAAGACCGGATGCAAATCCCGAGGCAGGGTTATTCTCTTCGATGATATACCTGTGATGAAGGTAGAAGATTGTCGGATGAGTAGGACCAGAGAGGGCCAAAACATCCATAACATCTACAAGAATAAGAAAAGTCGTTACGTGATCATATTCTCTTTTATTCAAGGGATATGTCGTTGGAAATCTTTCGCCATGCTTTCCGTACGCCCAGACGATGTGGTGGGTGAGGCATTCATCTGCGTGCCTCTCGACGAATGTACAGACTATTTCGGGACCCAGGCTCATGTAGTCTCCCAAACGTCCATTAAGTGCTTCCATATCGTAAACGATCTCAGGTTTTGTCGAGAATAAGGGATTCACAAGTCCGAATTTGCAATAACCCCACCAATCTTCCTCCGATAAGTGGCCGTTAGAAAGAAGACAACGCACTTGAGCAGCTTTAAAACGCCAGCGAGACTCCCAGCGATGACTGTAATTATAGCTATCATACAGCTGATCAAATTTGGTAAAGACAGAATCCGAGCAAATCGTCAACTTGTTTGTATGTCGCTCGTGATTCATAACCACCGAAGCTTTACAAAGACTGTCGTACCATACGTAGCAATCCATGTTTGTTATGATCTTTTCTCGGACGTTGGAAGGAAGGCGAAAAAAGGGGTCTTTGGCGGAGATATCCTTCATGGTGGTGGTTGAGGGTGACATCTGGGGCTGAGAAGCAGGGCTGAAATGTGAAGAATCAAGTTCGACGTGGATTCTCAGCGACAGGAGAACTATTTATAAATTAGTAATAAACTTGCCTTTGTAGATGACTATGTTCTCAAAGTTTGGTCGGATGGTGTCATGAGGCAGACCTTAGCAAACCTCGAAAACCTTATAGTGACAGAATTTCCATTGTTCTCTCGAGCCTAAACTTACATTCGACCATCAAAGACAAACTTTGCATATAAACCTTGACAACAGTCAGCCAACTATATCATACCGAGGGCCAGAAGACCCTCAGCACATGAAAGGATAGTGTTTCCTTTGAAATGAACCTTCGAGAGGTCCTTTTATCATCAAGTCTTGTGTACGGGTTGACACTCTGGGTCATATACCCCAACTGCAAATAACGTTCCTACCGTAACTAATTCTATAGCACAAACATCACACATGGAAACGACCGGTAGTCTTCACTTCCAAGACATCACTAGTTGCGGCAGATCGGGTGGAGGGCAGTGGATCAATAGTGTCGATATTTTCGAATTACATATAGTAAGTTCATCCGTCATAGAGCACGTCCAGTCCTCCTTGTCCAGTCCTCCTCGCCCCATTACCCATTCTGACCATATCGTGTCTTTCACCTTTCACATTTCACCTATGACTACACGTGGACATTTTCATACGGGAAAGATGAACCTCAAAGAATAGTTTTCCTTTCGGGCGGCCGTTTTGGTTCAAATTGTCATAGAAACGGGTAGTTATTCACTCATCCTCTCGATGACCTCGAAGCTTCTAGGAAAGTGATGGTATCTTGGAATCTCCAAACACAAATTTGTTGGGCGTACTTGCGTTCAACAACAAAACTAGCATTGGATAAACACCATTTCTTCTACTTCCTTCTGCCCCTCCTCCTCTTCCTGCTGCTCCTCTTGCTCCTCATTATCTTCACCGAAATGCAGGATTGTCTTGAATCAAACATATGAGCTGCTGTCTAGATGCTAGATATTTCTAGGCCTTGGCTAGCTTCAGAATACAAGCGACACACATGATGCAGTATCAGAACTTGGTCATTTGCGAGCCGAACAAGGCTTAAGGTATGGGTTCATTTCATGATAGAATAAAGAATTAATAGTAACCAAGCTTCTCAAATGGCAAAATGCCTTTTCTATCATGTCTTAGCTCTCATCTCAAAGTTATTCCTCCTTCTTATCAAAAAACATTTTATAGTCATGCAAAACTGCGCATGGAACTGACATTATCCATGTATTAGCAAGCCTACGGAGACGCTGCTCCCTGATAGGTAGCTGTTTATCTGACTCTCTGGGGCTTGTGACGAAGGCCGATGGGCATTGGTCCATTGTTTCGATCATTAGAAGAAGCAATAATGTTCGGTGCCAAATATCAGACCCAACCGAAGGCATCGTGGTAGGAAGATGTTCCCCATGTTTTCCGAATGATTTGGCGAGGAAATAGCTGAAGAGACCACCGCAGGAGTCGTGATATTTAGCTCTATATAGAGGCACCAATTGAGGGCCTAAAGAAAAGCATTCGACCATGCGTTGGTAGACGGCGTTCATCTCAAAGATCAAGTGTTGCTCTGATGTGAACAGCGGATCCCGCAAGTATTCGTCATGTTCAAACGCCGGAATCGGTTCCTTAATCTTGGGATACTCCACAAGTACTAATATGCAATTGAAAATTTCATAGTCCAGCTCTTTGTGGAGGGCTTTCCAGGTTTTTAGTAATTTGCTCGTGTGGAGCTGATGCCTGAAAACGGGTGATGCTTGACAGAGATCTGTGAGAACATCCTCGGCCACTAAATTTGATATAATCCTTTCCCGTATTTCCAAAGGAAGTAGTCCGAAGGGGTCCATTATGAGAATTTCGAGTCGCAGTTGTAGTATGAATAGTTGATCGGATCTTGTGATGGTTCAGAAATTAGGACTTGTTGGTTGGAATCTTTGCGGGCGAGGCGCGATTTTATAGGCAGAAGAGGAATATATTAGCTTTTGTGGCCCACAAAGAATAGGCTCCCAAAGTTTGGGGACGCGTGTGAGGCGCGTGATGTGAGCCATCAGCTGTGGCCGTGGCACTATCAACTCAAAAAGTCACACAAAATTTGACTTCGGCAGGAAACTACTTTCTTCTCGCGGTACCTTTTCGTGGAACTGGAATATGACCCACAGTTACATTTTCAGGGGTGATTGGTGGTATATGTAGTGCGTTATCGAATTCTTTGTTGCGAACACAGGGTCTCGCCACCATAAAAAGCTTGAACCACGGAGCTCAAAGTGCTGTGCTGGATCTCATCTTCCGTGATTATGAGGTCCATGAATAAACTTTAAGAGAAGTTCGACTTCGTTTTGATGCCCTAGTCCCCACCGGAACCCGCATGGCATTCTTTATTATCAGTGCGTGTGTGAGGCGCGTGATGTGAGCCATCAGCTGTGACCATTGATTACCAGTAGCATTTCTAGCACGGCAACTTTGCCTGGTGCGAAGGAATTCGGAATCTCAATAAATTGATTGATACTTAAACCTTGTGGCTTCTTAACGAGACATATCAAGCCACCACACTCGAAAATCCCAATAAACTTCAGCTTTTGGAAGGCAATATGCGCATAGCCTCCGCAAAGGTAAGTCACCTGATTAAAAATGGACCAATCTGCTTTTGTGACGACGGAATCTCGATAGATGTCATGACTCTGGGTAGAAGCTTGTTTAGCTTATCTCCTCTCGGCGTTGTTGCCGGTGCATTTGTCGACCTTTGTCGACCTATCGAGCTCGGTACTGCCACAAGCATTCTAACAGGCGCAAATCTTGTTGTGAGCTCTATCTATTCCTCAAAAGTCCCTTATTTTGATGCTCAATTGATGGCACCCAGGATCCTACTACAGTTCCTATTATGGGCTGGTTCAGCATCCAAAGTTCACATGGATGGCGGTGAACAGCCTCCATTAAATCGAGCACGGCAGCTCTCTTTGGCCCCACGGCTTCCAAGACGGCTCCCCAGACGCTAAACGTTATGCTCCTGACTGGCTAAGCTCGCTCAGTGTGTCTTATGACTCAATATTGGGCCATACATGGTGTTGCAGAAGAAACACCTGTGAATATTAACGAAACTACGCACCGCGGATTCTCGTCTGAACACTTACCAACTTGCTGCTGAAGTCCATGATCAGTCTAGCCATAGTTTTTTGTGATGCATTCCAATTGAATGGCAGAGTGCCAGGCTAACAAGCTATGTGATCAACCTCCAGTTTGGAAAAGAATATTTGAGCCTCCATTGAAGAGGTTATGGAAAAACCGCTCATTTATGGTGCCGCAATCATTTAAACTTAGTTCAAGTGTAAGCGCAACACCCTGATGATCTTAATAAAGACAAGTCTTTGAGCTTGTTTGTAAAAAGACCGTCATACCCTACAGAAGTGTCGTGAGTCGGCGATTTCTTCTTTCAGGCTGCCTTGTAGCCGACGCCAAGAACATCGCTTCAGCTAGGATCCGCAGCCCTGTCACTTTAGCTCCCCAAGCCCAACACTCGTTGGCTGATTTCCATGATCCTAGCCAGCATTGAGGCACAGATCCCTGTATGATGCCTAAATCGTTCCATAATTAACCCAAGGGCAACCAACGAGAGTCTAGATTGTCCTCGTGTAAAATTAGACCGGCCGCTGATGACGGAAACATAAACACCACTTCATTCCCGGCCCCAACGGTTCCCTCTTGTTCTTTGACGCCATTCATTTTTTTGCCATGGCGACGTTCAGTTTATTACATGCCACTCTTCTTTTTTGGGTGGCTCTGGCAGCTGCCCAGGGTTCCGACCTGAAGGCTCTCAAACATAAGGGCTGCTATTGGTCGAGACCGACGAATTTTGTGGTTGGTGGATTTTCGAGGACCGAGGTTCAGCGCCAGACATGTCTCGACACTTGTACCCGACGCGGTCAGCAATGGATTGCGTTCGGTTCCGTCAAATGCTTCTGCGGTAAAACCGCCCCGAGTTATCATCAAGTCGACAATAACCGCTGCAATGCGCAGTGTATCGGTATCTTGGATGGTGACTGCATCAAGCAGCCGAGAAACAACTATGCCTCCGAGGAGGAGGATGAACTTTACGCCGTTTTCTCCATCCCCTCCATTGCCAATGAGGAAACGAAACGACTGTCATCGCATCACAGACAGGGGCCATATATTCAGACAACAGAATCTACGCAACTCGCGACGAACCAAGGCAAGGTTGGCAAGATCACGGCGCAGGGATGCTATTATATCCCAACGCCTCCACGATTGCGGGGGAAGCTATTCATTCGAGACGATGACTCCCGACGGGAATGCGCCAAGAAATGCGCTCAATCTGGAAAGCCTCTTGCTCTTATCAGCGGACACACTTGTTCCTGCGGAACCATGTATCCTGCAACAGATGCCACTGCTGGTTCCGATAAGTGCTACATGCCATGTTTGAGCGACGGTGATGATAGGTGTCAGCGCCATTCTGAGTTCAGTTTTATTCGTCATGGTCCTTATACCACTGTTTACGACACTGGTCTCGGTGTTGCTGTTGACACCGAAGCTTCTATCGGCACCAAGTTACTGAATCAGGAGACAACATCCACGAAGCACACTGAGCCGAATGGACATCCGGGATATGCTTGCTACAGCAAAGTTCCTACAGCGATTACCCAGGTGTTTGCCCGCAATAATCCTATGCTATGCCACCGCTTCTGTCAGCGAAAGGGCCGTATGTATGCGTTCACTCGGGATCAGACCTGCCACTGCAGCAATAGGTACCCTGACAAGAAAGACGAGCTTGAAGATTCTCAGTGTAATGTTCGGTGTCCCGGAACAAATACTTTCAGCTGCGGTGGCTACGATGCCGCGTTCAGTGTTTACAACCTCGGCCCTGACAGGAGCCCTATCTTCGAGCCTAAACCTGTCAGTCAGATAGAGCGATGCTTCTACGATATCCCAAGGACCGCAAGCCGCATACCCCTCGACGCAGGTGCAGTCTCAAGGTTCCCCTCATCTTGTATCGACTCGTGCAAAGCCGCAGGAAAAGGCGTTGCGTTCATCAAAGGCTCGCAATGTCACTGTGCCCAAGGCTACCCTCGCTCTAGCTCCACAACAGACCTTCGCGAATGTCAGATCCCTTGCGCCGGCGATTCTAAGTTCTCTTGTGGAGGCTACGGTGTCACTGCAGACACTTTCTCAGCATACAGGACTGGCTACTCAGGTGGGACACACCGCATCCAACACGAGTCCAACAACAGGGCGCATGTACAAAGGCCTTATGAGGAGCCCAGCTTAGGCTATGTGACATCCCATGGCTGCTACAACATGCAATCTACCACCTTGACACGCAAGAAGCTTGAGAGCAGGAACACTCTTGAACAATGCGCTCGCTACTGTCAGCGTGAGGATAAGCCTGTCGCAGCTGTCCAGCGTGGCTGGTGCCTGTGCTCTGATACATATCCTGCCAAGAGCGCACGGGTTGATGATAGTCAGTGTGCGAGCTGGTGCCCTGGTTGGTCTCGTGACGCTTGTGGCGGAAGGAGAACTTGGAGTGTTGTAAACACAGGAATCAGCACTGACGTGGCGGACGATGAGACCAAGGTTGAAGAAGTCGAGCGACCTTCCAAGGTCCCCAATCGTCTGGCAGAGTTGGGACTGTCTAAGCTAAAGTCCCATGGCTGCTTCAAGCTTCCTGACTTCACCTCTTCGTATCCTCCACGCGTCAATATCAGGGGACCTTATCGAAGCTCCAATGGAGATTCTTGCAATCGCCAGTGCACCATCAAGGGATATTCTGTCGCACTTCGCCATGGATCCAGATGCTTCTGTTCCAACAAGGTTCCCGAGGAATCTGCGCGAGTTGCTGACGACAAATGTTGGTTTACTTCCATTTTCGACACACGCGAGCAGTGTGGCGGACCAGACGATGCTTACTCTGTGTACCGCCTTGGTTCCGACTTGTCGGATACAGAGGAAAAGGAGGTTCTCAAGGGCGACAACCCTAGCAACTCTCCTGTGAAGAGACCACAGTGCTTGCATCACGGGGTGGAGCGCATCTACGAGACTTCATCATCGGCCATCACTAAGATGGGCGAACTTGCTCAGAATGCCCGAGAGGGCTTGGCTGGATTCCTTGACAAGGCTCAAGATGTTTTCGACGCTGGTCTTTGGAGAGTGATGGTTGCGTTTTCAGATGTTATGTATAGTTTGGGGTGGAGATCTAGCTCAGGTGATGTTGATCTATAGAATATAGCCATATATAGTCTCTTATGTTGTTTCACGAATTTGAACTGTTCATACGGTCTGCCTGTCAATATTTTACCGAGGGCGACGTATTCCCCCCGGGTACAAAGAAAGGACTAACGAGAGTGGCCTACATCATAACTAAGTACATAAATGTATGAAGTGTAGGGAATGGTGCCCTATGCCCCTTACGGTGGCACATAAACAACTCTTTCATCACCACCTATAGTGAAGAAGAGAATAGTGCATCCATCTGGCACTGCATTTTCCATATCGTAGGAGAATTGCTGAGGCTTGGCATCGGCAAGATTCTGCACAGCTATGGTGGCTGACTTCCCTCCATTGGACTGGAAGTAACGCATGAAAACTGACTCGGGGTTCGAAAGATCGTAAGCCCTGAGAATGACCATGAAGTGAGTGACGACATCGTCCGCATCCACAACACACCAGTCGATATTGACAGCGCGATAGTCAGCATCATCGTAAACTCTGTAGGTGATTTCATAGCCAGCGTTCCCTTTGATTCGTAAGTTATCCCAATAAGCCGCAATTGCCACTGATGGCAGGCCATTGTCCGGAAACGCGTTGTTGGAGGATTGTGCGATGGAGTTGTCAAATAAACTGACCAACCCGTTGACACCGACGTAGATGGTTGCACTGGACTCGGTGTATAGTCCAACGGGGAACGGAAGAGTAAGCTCCTCGACTCCATCTTCGTTGTCTTGGTCACCGCTGAATAATACTGTTGGGTTGATGAGATAGGACTCGCACGCGCGAGACGGTGGACTAGTAGTGGTGGTAGTCTCGGCTTCTGAGGTTGTTGTAGAGATTTCTGTTGTTGTGTCCGACATACTCGCAGATTCAAAAGTTGCTGTAGTACTCCCAATCTCAGTACTAATGGTAGTCTCCGTGTCGATAGTCGTCTCTATACCGACGGTCGTACCGGTGCCGGAAGTGCTAACATCAGACTCCGAGGTAGTAGTATCTGCCTCAGACTCTGTCGATGTTATCGCCTCGAGGATGCTGGATGTTGGTGATTCTGAAGAATGCGCGTCAGTGGGCAAAGCAATATCTGTCGTCGCTTCGTCTGACGGTGTAAATGTGACACCAGGAATGTTTGTGAAAATAAAGTCTTCAGATGTCTGAATTGGTACAGTGGGAAAGGCGATTGTTGAAGTATTAGAAAAGCGAAAAGAGCTTGTTTGTGCAGGTCGTGTTTGTGTAGGTGCTAGAGACGGAGGAACAGGAGTTGTCAAGTCCACGAGCGACGTGGTGTCGGTAGGGTCAGTAGAAACAACAGGAGTCGTTGCACTGAAGGGAAGAGATGTGGCCACAGAGTCCACTGTAGGTTGCATGGTCTGGAGATCGGTCGACGTAGGAGCAACGCTTGTAGGCGCTTGTCCATCTTCGCATTCATCGACTATCGCCAACAATTAGCTTCAGGTGATACTCAAGGCACTGAGAACTATACCTCCAACGACAGATAATCTTATTGATACGCAGCCTTCGGGCGAGGACGTAAAGGTTATGTATACCAGACCAGTTCCTGGACTCTGACAGAAGCCTGCTTCACCACTGGGTAGGTCAGGGCTGCGAAACCGAAGAAACCCGCCATCACCAGCAAATGTTGTAGCGATAGCTCCACGGGGCACTGTCGCCTGATCACCGCGCAGTTCCTTGAAGTCTTCACCATTGTAATAAATGGGCTTCCCCCCGTCAAGAAGGCGTCCGTCGGAGAGGCTGAAAGCAGAAGCATCTTGGCATACTTCCGAGGTGGAGCCAACAAAGCCCCCAATGGCTCTCTTGAGACGCCTCCGTCTTGAGTTATCAGTGTCTGGAACGATGCGGAAGACAACGAGCTGATCGTCAGGCCCGGGCGCTGTCGTAGGATCGGAGTTCGCAGTATTCGTTTCCGTCGTGACCGAGGTCACGATTAACTGACTGGAGTCGTCAGAAAGAGACTGGGAAGTCTGTAGAGTCTCCATCGTGGTATCGATGTCTAAGTTGTGGGCTAGAAGTGTTATTTGCAGTTGAGATTTGTGGCTGTGAGCTTATTCCAGCACAGAGAACCTAGTCTGTAGAGTCTCAGTCAGGTCCAGGGATGGACCAACGCCGAACTCGAATGTGGTGGAAGCTGTCAAGGCAACATCCAAAGTCTGCGATGCGCTGTTCGCGCCATCTATCGGCACAGAACCCGTAACATTCGACGAGACAGGGATGAGGTACGTTGATAAGTACGTTACGCAGACTGTACCCGGTTCTTTAACAACATGTTGAGCACCAGCTTGTGTGATTAGACCTAAAAGCAGTAGTGAAGCGAGTCGTCGTGACATTTTGCGGGGTACCAAGACAAGCAGCTTACCCACAGAGGGCGAAAGAGGCGAGGCATCATATTTAATGGCTTTTCTCTGATATCCACCGTAAGGGAGAATTTACTCCGGCTTGTGATGTGAGGAATGAAAACATTTGGCCGCTCAGGAGTTGAGAGTCGCTAGTCGGCTGCAAGGGAGCAACAACGGTCGATGTCTCAGCCTGGACCCGACTCAAACTAGGGAGCTTTATGGATCGCATCTGGATAAAACATGCTTGTTTGTGAAGCGAGACATTGCCTTGTAGTTATTACTGGTTAGTAAACGGGGCTCCTTTTCGACCCTTCCAGGCCTACTGGCACTGCCTGACTCCCTTTATGTATGTGTTTTTAAGACTCAGATGCGTCGAAGTCTATCACATAACGTTCAAACTGGAGCATTCTTTGCTGGCCGTTCGTTTTGAATTGAAGTCACGTGTATTAATTAAAATCTTTGCATGTTGTTGCAGGGAAAAAAGTTAAGCCGGATGTTTGCATGTCTCGAGAGAGCTTCGGGCGACACTTGTGCCCGAAACTGAACCAAGTCAGAAGTATATCGTTGCCATCAATTGGGCATCGGGACCATTTTTTTTGAAGAGTATTATCGTATTTACGAGTTCTCTAATTCTTTAAGACTCAGTAATAATGAATGATTTAGCGTGAATATCTATAGCCAGCAAACTCCTGCGTCATATCTTTTTTATATCTTTATAAATTCGGTTGGTAAGAACTCAAAGTAGTACGCCCATACAATGGCGTTTGATCCGATCCAAATTCCCGTAAGTACACATAATCCATGGCAGATAACTATTAGAAGATTCCGACATCACAGAAATGCAATGTAACCTGCGGAGTGACTTGAAATCGGGCTCATGAAACATCTGATAGAGTCTTCGGTCATTCTTGAACTCCGTGACCCGTTCCATATCCGATCCGATCTTCTGACAAGAGTCGTTCTCTTTCAACGTCGGCCCACATGTCAACCCTCTTCTCGACAAAGACTCTACCCTTGACAGTAATGAAGATGGTCAATATAAGCCCTACCAGGGCTCCAGCGGCGCCCAAAGTTGCGTTTACGGGCGTTGGGTCATCGTGTAGTGGACCATGAGTAAGCGCATCGAGTCCGGACTGAATGAGCTGCGTGATTCCGGAGACGCAAGTGACCGTTCCGTAAATGCGCCCGAACGTGGCGAAACCAAACACTTTCGTGGTGTAGTCACTAAGATGCGAGTCAGTAACTAGATTTGATGAGACCATAGAAACTGCACTTACGAAACTGCGGAATAATACAGAGGACGGAAGAAGACGAAAGCAACGACTGTGAAGTATCCAGCAATCATGTTTGGAATACAGTTCAGGACTCCAATCACGATGATAAGCACCGTCAAAACGAAAAAGGTAGCGGGAACACTCAGGTTGTTGAGCAAGATTCCAATGAAAGGCGTCGCAGCGACGCCTCCAATAGGGAGAGCAGCATCGAAGAACTCATTGATGCGCTCGGCGGCTTTGTCGGAGCCCAACATGTATCGGTACTGCGATCTGACACCCGCGATGAAGTAGTTCATGCGAACCATCTGGATGATAGTCAAAACCAGAATGAGAATGAACCAAGGCGTCATCATCTGCCGGTGAGCTGGCATTCCATGGAGAACACCCCAAACACCGCTGGCTTCCTGTCGGCCCTCCTCTTCTCTGACTCGCTCGCCCCGTTCTTGACGATCGCCGGCGAGTTGCTCAATCTTCTCAAGCTTTGCCTTTCTCTGGCCGGCGCGCGCACTTCGAACGCGGGTAAGTTCGTCTGTATTCTCGATCTCTTCATCAGATTGGTGAAGATCGCGAGTGCGGTCTTGGGCGTGCTCGATTTTCTGCTCGAGTTGCGGAAGGGTATGGTACGAGTGCGCTGGCATCCACAGGAATTCAGCCAGTAAAATGGCAACCGGGACGGAAATGTAGCCGTAAAAGAATCTGTCGAGTGAAAATGATCCGTCGGAAGCATCATAAGCCATGCGATAGAACAAAAACACTGCAGCCGAAGCATCAAAGGCGCCGGTGACGAGCGCGACGATGAGTCCTGAATATCTGGGAAACGCGTTCGCTAGTTGGTAGCTAGAGACGAAGATAAATGTACCACCGAAAGCAAGAAGTATGTTCCCGATGAGGTATCCGTGGAAGCCGGGATGCGAGAATGAGATGGCCATCATCAACGAACCTAGGGCGAGTAGAACACTCGATACCAGCCAACATACTCGTCGACCGAAGCGATCAAGGACAGAGCCGGCCAGAAGAGAAGAAACATTCGCAGAGATTGAAGCTGAGATGAACAAAAGGTTCAAGCGCATGTCTTGCTCAGCGCATGGGATCCTGTAGTCCACCACCGGGCAGAGATCGGAATAGACGCCCTCCTTGATGAGAATTGGCTTGAGGGCAGCGAAGCCAAAGACAATACCTGCCGCAAACCAACAAGCAATTATGCCAGTCGCTACCTGAACTGCGCGAAGTTAGTTATGCGTCTCTATTGTTCCGGACTGTACTGCTTACCGTAGCGCTTGAGGTTGGAGACCTTGTAAGCAGCAATGTTGGGTAATCTCTTAGCAACCTCAACAGGAGCAAAATTCAGTCGTCGCCATTCTGATCGGTCACCGCTTTGATCGCGTTCATTCCCAGTAACAAGAGTATTTTCTGTGACAAACTCAGGAGATACACTCGGGTGACTCGGGCCTTCGTAGCTGGGATTCGCTGGGCCTTCGTAATCGAAGCCCTCGGTCTGGGTTACATGCTGAGCGAGAGACATTTGCGCGTCCGATCAAAAAAAAGAAAAGCCACTACCCAAGCACAAACTAAACGAAAAAAGGTACAGAGAACGAGCGAAGTTGATAAATAGGGCGGTAATTAAATCGGAAAGAGCATTATTTATTCCCTGATGCTTGAGAAATTGCGGTCAGGCACACGATGTTTCGGTGACTTTCTTCCGTGGACCGTTGCAGGTGACGTCAACTAAATCTCATTGTCAGAGCATGTTGTTATCGGGCGATAAGACTAGAATGGTCTTGGGGATACAAGCGAGGGTATTCGCAGACTGTGAGACCGTGGAATCGCATCGAATTGGGGGGCCTCAGGCATTTGTTGCTTCACGCGACACGCAATTTCCATGTTGTTTGCTGTTGCGTGCCGATGTAAAGTTTCGCGAAGCTTCCGCGCCAGGGCTAGCAGGGCCACTAAGTTACAGGGGGCCATCGTACGATTGATGTTACCCTACACCAGCCACATCCTGTTGATCGCCGCGATTGAGCAATCAATTATGACTTCTCAATGGTCAATTCCATTCACCATATCCCTTGCTGATTGGGTATTTTCTTTTAAGTCTGCAAACCTCCTGCTGCCTTGGATGATGGGTAGAGGAGGGTGTGCTTAACGATGCGCTCTTGAGGGCAAGCATCAATCCCCATCACTCGTGTGAAACATTATTGACCGCAAAACCTGGCAAGCAGACGGGGTGGTTGCCAAGCTCAAAGTATCTGCGTCGCTATGATGCGCTTTATTAGACAACGTTGAGAAATAGATACAAGTATGGCTTTTTATGTCAAGTTTTCCAATGTGAGCGATGGTTAAAAACTGGATGTTCCTATTGGTATAGCTTCATCCTTCACAACAGGTTGACGCGACTTTCCATGAAGTCTGGCAATCAGTACTGTTAACACTGAGGCATCCGATTAGCCTAAATGGCATATATTGTCTTCTCCATGACGATGGAGTTTATTTTCTGGGTCGTTGAATCAGCCTATTTTACAGAATCAGCAAGGTTGAGTTGCATCAAGACCCCTCATTCTGCAGGTTCAATGCGCTCTTCGACAAGATCGTCATGTTATCAACAAGGGTCAACATCTAGCGCTCGAATCGGCATCATCAATCGCGAACACTTTGGTCCCGGGGATCGTAATTCAGCCGTTTTCTCCCCCGCATTTCCTGAATTTATCTCATGATCGACGGCTCAAGTGCGCATATATAATGAGGAGTAGCTCGCGATTGAAGTGATGTCTGGTGTAACCAGGACGATATCACTCGAGTGAGTTCAGAATGCGCTTCTCTTGGTTATTGTGCCCGCTTCTTGCGATGGGAAGTGCTCTTCCCGAAACGAAGACGGATGTTTCGACATACACCAACCCTGTCCTTCCGGGATGGCACTCTGACCCATCATGCATCCAGAAAGATGGCCTCTTTCTCTGCGTCACTTCAACTTTCATCTCCTTCCCAGGTCTTCCCGTCTATGCCTCAAGGGATCTCGTCAACTGGCGTCTCATCAGCCATGTCTGGAACCGTGAGAAACAGTTGCCTGGCATTAGCTGGAAGACGGCAGGACAGCAGCAGGGCATGTATGCACCAACCATTCGATACCACAAGGGAACATACTACGTCATTTGCGAGTACCTAGGCGTTGGAGATATTATTGGAGTCATCTTCAAGACCACCAATCCCTGGGACGAAAGTAGCTGGAGTGACCCTGTTACCTTCAAGCCAACGCACATTGACCCCGACCTCTTCTGGGATGACGATGGAAAGGTTTATTGTGCTACCCATGGCATCACTCTGCAGGAGATTGATCTGGAAACTGGAAAGCTTAGCCCGGAGCTAAACATCTGGAACGGCACGGGAGGCGTATGGCCAGAGGGACCCCATATCTACAAGCGTGACGGTTACTACTATCTTATGATTGCAGAGGGTGGAACTGCTGAAGACCACGCTATCACCATCGCTCGAGCCCGTAAGATCACCGGCCCCTATGAAGCCTACAAGAACAACCCAATCTTGACCAACCGTGGAACATCCGAGTACTTCCAGACTGTCGGTCACGGTGATCTGTTCCAAGATACCAAGGGCAACTGGTGGGGTCTTTGTCTTGCTACTCGCATCACAGCACAGGGAGTTTCACCCATGGGTCGTGAGGCTGTTTTGTTCAATGGCACATGGAACAAGGGCGAATGGCCCAAGTTGCAACCAGTACGAGGTCGCATGCCTGGAAACCTCCTCCCAAAGCCGACGCGCAACGTTCCCGGAGATGGACCTTTCAACGCTGACCCAGACAACTACAACCTGAAGAAAACTAAGAAGACCCCTCCTCACTTTGTGCACCATAGAGTCCCAAGAGACGGTGCCTTCTCTTTGTCTTCCAAGGGTCTGCACATCGTGCCTAGTCGCAATAATATTACCGGTAGTGTGTTACCAGGAGATGAGATTGAGCTCTCAGGACAGCGAGGTCTAGCCTTCATCGGACGCCGTCAAACTCACACTCTGTTCAGATACAGCGTTGACATCGACTTCAAGCCCAAGTCCGATGACCAGGAAGCTGGAATTACCATTTTCCGCACGCAGTTCGACCATATCGACCTTGGCATCGTTCGGCTCCCCACAGACCAAGGCAGCAATAAGAAGTCCAAACTTGCCTTCCGATTTAGAGCCACAGGAGCTCAGAATGTTCCTCCACCAAAGGTAGTACCGGTCCCCGATGGCTGGGAGAAGGGCGTAATCACTCTACATATCGAGGCAGCCAACGCGACGCACTACAACCTTGGAGCTTCGAGCCACCGAGGCAAGACTCTGGACATCGCGACAGCATCGGCAAGTCTTGTGAGTGGAGGTACGGGCTCATTTGTTGGTAGCTTGCTTGGACCTTATGCTACCTGCAACGGCAAAGGATCTGGAGTGGACTGTCCCAAGGGAGGTGATGTCTATGTGACCCAATGGACTTACAAGCCCGTGGCTCAAGAGATTGACCACGGCGTTTTTGTCAAATCAGAGTTGTAGTTTCCTAATAAATCATGCTCGTTAAGAGCATCGTCTTTAGTTGAGATGATTGAAGCTGCTTTACGGAGTAGATTGTGCTATTATTAGTGACACGTGTGACGGGAACCAATCTCACTGGAGGGATTATCCCTAGCTTCCATGTGGCCCCTCTCCACTCAGATCTGGGATGCAAGGGCGATGAACGGTTATTGCAATGCCGATTTAACGGGGCGACAAAATCGCCAAATGTTGGCGTAAAAAGTCATAAAGAAATATTTCTCTATCATAACTACTTGACTGAAATTTTTGACATTTTTGTTCTCTATCATGCAAAATACCGTCCTAAAAGCTGACGTAAATGGTTATAGTATGTGGCGTTGATGGTGAAGAAGCTCCTTCCCTCGTTCACGTCAAGGTTCGAGCTTATCACAAAGTACCTTTCTTACAGTGACACAATGTCGAACCTCAAAATACATACCGCATTTCTGATACAGTGATACAATAATTGGCTTTAGGCCGCAAAAGGTTACGCCGAAATGATACCCTTATCTCTGTGGCGATGGTGTCTTAGCGGCCTCCTCATCTAACCGTATTCGATCATTCCGAGGGTCCAGAACACAAATGCTCAGTAGCGACTTTGCCAGCAAATTCTTTTTCCCATTCATTTATTTAATTCCCATTTCCCTTGACCTTCTCTTTATCGCCGTTTATCTCAACAACGATGGAGTTCCAAAAACCCCGACTGCCCCCCAAGGCACCAAGAAGTACGCTAAAACCTTCAAATGTCGTCACTCACGATCTAGGCTTTTACGTACATCCGAATCTGGTCCCTGATCAAGACCCCTGCAAGGGTAGACTGCTTCGAGCCACGGGTCCTATTCGAGAAGGGACCATTCTTCTCGTAGACATACCATATGCTATCGTCCCTTCCGTGACGTCCAACGAACCGCTTATATGCAGCAATTTGTCCTGCTCTCGCCGTGTCCCGCAGAACGGTCGCGCTGTCCGCTGTGAGCACGCTTGTTTCAGGGATGTTGTATGGTGTAATGTCGCATGCCGAGCGACTGATAAGAGCCGACATGATTTCGAGTGCTCTTGGCTGAAGAAACACGCAGAAGCACTTCGCCAGAAAGAGGGAGAGTACAATTTCGCTACGGTCTGGCATGTTGTTCGCCTGCTTGCCACGTGGAATGCCGAGTTACACAGCGGTAACGCCCTTACACAACAGCGGCGTCCATGGGAGGCCCATTTCCTACGTGGCTGGAAAGCCGTGGATATGTGCTGTGCGTACCTTGATTCGTGGCCCGAGGTACAGATTACACATTGGAAACGACTGGTATATGAGTATCTGAGTGATACGAGTGTTCTACCGCCCCTTCTAAGTGCCGAACAAATGCTTTTGCTATTATGCAAGGAAGAGACCAACACATTTGGCCTGTATCCGAGGGCTACTGGCTCTCAGCCCGTGAACGACAACGCTGCGCCAAGAGGTGAATCGTATGGAATGGCCTTGTATCCCCGTGCTGCCCAGTTCAACCATTCTTGCCTACCAAATGTAAGCGATGAGACATGATGAAACGCCGCGTGAATGTGTTACTGACAGCTCTCACAGGTCACTCACAAACCCGACGGCCAAGCGCGAATGGTCTATACAGCAGCCCGGGACATTGCACAGGGCGAAGAATGCATGATCACATACTTCGACCTCACAACGCATAAAGACCTCTCAAGTAGGCAAAATCATACACAGGAGCAGTTTCAATTCAAATGTACTTGCGAAAGATGTCTGAAGGAAGAAGCAGAAGAAAACATCGAGGGCATGGATTCATTACCGTTTGGCTTCTGAGAGGGCGTGCATGGAAAGGCGTTTGGGAACGGTTTGACGTGGAACACGACGGCAGGCAACAACAATGAATCTTATATGAAAGCATGATGTTTTTTTACATGACTGACGGTGTTTGAGAACTGAATTCTAAGTGTCCTGCTACGTGTCTGTTCTGTGTTAGCTTATTTGCCCTTTAAGGACCAAGGGTAATCTTAGAAATACTTGTAGCTGTGACCTATAGGCTATGAGTATAGTCGGACATTGAATGAACGCCGATGCGAAAATGAATGAAAAGGTTACATTAATCATCAGTTGAGCGATAGTTTCAGGCTGCAGTTTGATTCGTTACGGAGTTTTGTTTCGTGGGGTCACGGAGCGGACCAAATGATATTGTATCAGGGCGGTAACGTTATCCCGGGTCTCGGACGAAGAACGGACAAATTCGAGAACAAGACGTGGGTTTCCAGCCCACTACCCATGACCATGATCGACCTCTAGCTGATCACCCACAGACTGTCGGGTGTGAAGTTGGCCCGTCTGAGCCATGATAGGCTAGACTTAACTCGATCGGACTCGTTTTTATCCGATCATGTCATGATAGCTTTCTTGGCAGAACATCTTTCGACTGTAGTGGAGCAAGTCGCCTGTATATAAATGCCGAAAGAGCAAGACAAGATAGAAATACTAAGCACCAATCATTACGTCTTTTCATCAACATGAAAGTTCTCGTCGTCCTTGCTCATCCTGAGCCCCGATCCTTCAATGGCTCTCTCTTCCAAGTCTCTGTTAATGAGCTCAAAGCTCAGGTCACCAGGTCAAGACTTCAGACCTGTACTCAATGAAATGGAAAGCCGAGATTGATCGCACAGACTTTCCTGATCTAGCAACCGAGGCCCGTCTCAAGGTTGCATACGCATCAAGGGATTCATACACAACAGGAAACCTTACGGAGGACGTCAAGACCGAACAAGAAAAGCTGCTATGGGCCGACGTCGTCCTACTTCACTTTCCGCTCTGGTGGTATACCATGCCCGCCATTCTGAAGGGTTGGGTCGAAAGAGTATTCTCAATGGGTTTCGCTTATGGAGTTGGAGAGCACAGCGATAAGCATTATGGAGATAGATATGGCGAGGGAGTGTTTGCGGGAAAGCGAGCGATGCTTGTCGTTACTGTTGGGGGCCAAAAAGAACACTTGTCGACACGCGGAATTGCGGGACCCATTGACGACTTACTATTCCCTATCAATCACGGAGTATTATATTATCCCGGGTTCCAAGTTCTTCCATCTCACGTTGTTTATCAGACTGATAGACTGGACGAAGCTGGCTTTGAGAAGGAGGCGGAGGCACTTCGTGAGAAGCTGAGGCATTTAGATAGCATCAAGCCCATTGCTTATAGGTCGCAAAATGGAGGTGACTATGAGATACCCTCCTTGACTCTGAAGCCGGGGTTGGAGGGGAAGAACGCCACGGGGTTTTCGATACATATTCGCGACAGTGGAGTAGCCAAGAACGAGTGATAGGAAGTATAGATCTACTCAGAACTAAACAGATACATCATTCACGCAATAGATAGTAAATAGAGTAATGAAGGATTACACAGATGATATTGGAAGTTACTTATCGAACCGGGAATAGTCTTCGCTTAGGGATAGAGTAAGACCTGTTGACCCCAAGCCTTGGCTGTCTCCGCAACGGTGACGGCCCTCTCCCACTCTTCTAAAGAGAAGCCCTTCTCTACAATCTCGTGTCCAGCTTCCTTGCTCAGTTTGAGAACTCCCATTTCAATTATCTTGATCAAAGATACCAACTCCTGCCGCGTGTACATGAACTGCGCTTTTATCGTGATGTTGCGAAGCATGAGGCTAGCATAGTTGATCTTAATATCGAACATCATACCCAGAAAGACGACACGACCGAAAGATGCCAGTGAGTTGATGGAAATGTTGAGATGCTGATGTGAAGCTGTCGCTGCAGGCGGAGAAACGTCGATGTAAGCATCAGCGCCTCCGGACACAAGTGTGGCAAGGGCCTCGGTATCCTTCTTCTCATCACCAGTGAACTCAACGGCGGTGACTCGATGGTAGCGAGATGTGAGAGGCTTCAGCTTAGATGCTGAGCGCGAAAGGGCGATGACGCGACATCCGATCTGGGCTGCCAGTTCGACTACAGCGCCCGAAAAGTGACCTGTAGCTGGAGCAACAATGACAGTCTCGCCGGCCTGAAGATTAGCGGCTCTGATACCACCGTATGCCACCGAGAGGCGTTGGATGTAGCTCAGGTCTCCATAGGAGTAACCCATCTCATCGATAAGAATCTTTTCATTCAGAGGGATGACATTCTCCATTGCAACAACTGCGAAATCTCTCCAGAAGCCCTTCCAGAGATTGAAGAGTTTCAAGTCAGCTTCGGGACCACCGCCATCATGAATACCGAGCAGGACTCGTGTGTTTGGATCATCTCTTGCCGTGATGAAGTTGTTCATGTAGACAAGCTGACCAGGTTTCAGAGCGACAGCATCGGGCCCGACAGAAACGACGCGACCAACACCACCGTCTCCTGGGGTGTAGGGGGGCTTGAAGGAAAGAGGGCTGTTTCCTTTGAAGCCTTCGCGTTGATGAGGGCGTACGGGGGTGCTGAGGACACGGACAATGACAGATCCAGGGGGGACAGTTTTGGGAAGTGGAGTTTTCTCGAGCTTGAGAGGCTCGTTGAAGGCGGGAAGGACAAGAGAAGTTGTGAACTCGGGAACGGCTTGGTCGCCCATTTTAACGATTTGTTGGTGATAGATGGTGGAGTTGAAATGTGGAGTGAGTTCCCG
This sequence comes from Fusarium sp. HKF-74, assembly GCA_021223625.1. Lineage (NCBI taxonomy): Eukaryota > Fungi > Ascomycota > Sordariomycetes > Hypocreales > Nectriaceae > Fusarium > Fusarium sp. HKF-74. The sequence goes on from JAJFAS010000014.1 coordinate 536,427, forward strand.
GCTGGATGCAGAACAGTTGTTGAGGGGGCAGGAACTGCTCTTATACCCATTCCAGATATTAATCAGCTTCCTTTTCGAGGCGTATGAGACCGTAAGGAATCTCAATGACAGCATGCTCTTCGTGAATACCAACTGTTGGGCGTCTTGGCGCAGCGTCGGATCTAAAGTCGGACATGACAATTGCCCAAAACGGTAACTGTTAGAACCGACAAGTCCGACACCCCACTATATCTCGCCATTCACGCAGAACAGGTGAGTAGCACAGACCTAAACGCCGATGAATGACTCTTCTGTGATCGATTGGTCAAATTCTCCACAACCAGTCAGCAAGTTCACTGAGCCCTAGATCTCGTCAGTGGCGCAAGTCTGCAAGTGGATATGTGTACAAACCCAGTCTGACGTTGCAGCGATATTCCATGTGAAGTTGTCCAAGTCGTAGATATCACCGTTTCGCGACTCACAAGTGCCAAAGCATTGCAGTAGGGCACCTTCCTGGTTTGAATCAGAGAAGTTTGGGTTTATAGGACGCTCAATCGAAGTTGACGAATGGATATCTGCCAGAATTACCTGGAGTAGACGCGAGCTTTCAAGGGCGTATGAAGAGACACATGATCTCCTGGGCCACAGATATGCTGCCTTTTCGAGTGTGTGGACAATATAGCCTTTTCGGTTTTGCCTGCCATAATTCAGTTTGGCTATTAATGTCCTTAAGGCAGACTTACGGCAAGTTGGGGCAACCAAAAAACTCAAGCGGTGCCATAATCATAGTTATAAAGAAGTCATTGACGGGCAGGTTAGCCTTTACTTGCGGCTCGTTATAGAATATGCCACCTCTCTGCATCTCTTGATCAACCTCTATGTAAACTTCGATAGATCTTAGGGCATTCTTGCGAGACACATCGAGCGCGGTTTCGCAATATCTATTCTCAAGGCTCATGATATTAAGGAACGGACGATATATCAGTGCAATTCCTGTGTTGTAGATGAGCTGAAACAACACACGTTGCAAAGCGGTGAAAGTGGTAGTTGTCAAACAAGTCTCCTTGACGGAATACACGCGGAGGCAGGGTGGAATCGATCTGTACCATGTCTCGAGTTGCGTTTTGAGAAAAAGGGCGTCCTTGTAATTGCAGGTCTTGAATCCAAGGGCGTGGCAAATAATGCGTCTCAGAATTGGTAAAAGTTGGGACATGTATACGCAGGGGGGCGCAGCATGGGCCACTGTTGCTGGATTGGGGAAGATAACCTTCGAGTCTTCATCAAACTCATCGTCAGTCACATTTGTTGGATGGCTGATAGAGTACATGTCTTCGTGTATCGCTGGCGGTAGTCCATTTTCAAGAGAGAGTAAGACATCGTAGTATTGCAGATAATACCAAACGCGCCGTCTCATTTCAACCTGGAATGGGGTCAGAGCCTGTAAGAAGTCGTCGCCATCCACATGATAGCCTCGCTGTTGCGCGATGCGAACAGTCAATGCATGAAGCTGGGTGAGATTGATGCCATCGTCCGTTTGATAGAAGCATCGTGCATGAAGATGCATAGCCAAAGCTTCAACTGAGAATTCGACTGCTGTGTTGTACTGTCCGGATGTAAGACATCGGGCTGACATGGAAAGAAATGTCGAAGACTGTAGATGGTATCTCCTGTTATCAGGTATGATGGCACCAACTGCGAGGACTGAGAATAGGATGCTTGCCCACAGAAGGTTTACAGATGTAGGGTTATTCCAGAAGGCCTCGTACTGTCTGCGGAATTGGCGTATATGAATGAATGGCACAGCAATATGCCTTGCATCGAGGTATGTTGAGACTATCTTATCAGAATCCTGGCGGGATGGTAAAGCCGCCAGAACATCTTCTGGGGTAGCTTTGGCGAGAGATCCAAACACGATGTCTGGAAGTTGATCTACTTGCGGACCCGTAACAGCCTTATTGCTGATGACCTGCCGAATACTATCCACACCTGCAGCTAGTTTATCGCAGGATGTGGCCGCTTGGTCCTGGTTAGGCTGGCTGAGGAGACTCTGGAGAAGGCTCTGCATCTGCCTAAGCTCATTCTGGACTCGACTATCGGCACGAGTGGCCAGCGAAGCAGTCGGTTGTCGCGGAGTCGATTCTAGGTGGCACGAGTCCTGAACACCGCGCTTCAGACATGAACCGCATGGCTGTTGTCGGTCGCATTTCTGCTTGCGCGCACGACACGCTGAGCAAGATACAGCGGGTCTGTTCCGCTTGATCCGTGGGGTTTGGGATGCTCGGAACTTGGTGATATGGCGTGACAGGATCTGGTTTGTCATTTTCTGCGAGTCGATTGGGTCGGTTTAGGCAGTAATAAGGTTGCGATAGATCAAAGAGATCATGAATCGGTCAAAGCCGGTGTCTGGGGGGTTCTCACTTCGTGTGCTCGCGCTTCAGGTGATGGTGGGGTTTTGGCCAACCCATACGCTCTGGTTGGCTGTACTAATGCACTAAACTGCTTACAGACCCTCGCACGACCTCCATGAAAACGTAGGACTGTATGCTCTAAGAATTGGGATATTTAGGTGAGTTAAGTAAAGCTAATTGAGCCTTCAGCCTAATTCGTACATCAAGTTTAAAAGAAAGTTTCTTGCTCCCAGGGGAAACCGCTGGCATCGCAATGTGTGTCTTAAGGAGCCTTGCTTCAATACCCAAAACATCAGAGCTAATGTTCTTACACAAAAACTGCTCAGCACCAGTTCCAGAATTGACTGTCCAGTTTGTGAACTCAACATCGCAATTCTTTCCCTCAACAGGACAGTATACATGGCCGGTAGTAGAGAATACTTGGTACTGGTCTTTCCCGAGAAGTTTTTGACATAAATCTCTGTCACTTGCGAGGTACTGGGATATTGCTCGCAGTAGGAGTCGTCCTCATTGTAGCAGGCATCAAACTCGAATGCAGCACCACAGTTATCAACGATAACACCATCCCAGGTAACGTTGCGGATAACTGCTGTGCCATGATCAGTACCGCCGGGGTAGATCTTGATACCAGCCGCTTTGGTAGCGCCTTTCATGGTGGCATTTCTTACGTAGACGTTGGTGACTGTGTCTGTGTTTGTTTTGCCGAGAGAACTGACTGATAGACCGTGGGATCCTTGGCAGGTGATGTCGGTGACAGTGACTTGGTCACAACCAGCTTTGAAAGCAACACAGTCATCCTCATTCTGGATGAAGATGTTTGAGAGGGTCGTATATTTGGATGCTCCAATGTCGAATCCATCGGTGTTCTTGGGTGGATAACTGGACTTGCTAATGGCAGTCAAGTCCATGTTGAGCAGCTTAACCCTTTTACTGTTGGAACCGATATCAACAAAGACGTTTTGAGCGTTCTTCATGAGCAAGCCGCTGACTTCAACATCGGTAGACCCCTCCACGGCAAACATGGCAGTCCTCTTCAAATCTCCAACAGATCCAAAGCGATCCCATGCAGCCTGTCCATTACCACCAATCTGTCCTGTACCGGCAGGACTATGGAACTTCAGCCCATTAATTCCACGAATATCGATCTGAGTACGAGAGTTGTTCCAAAATGTGTAATCATCCGAGAGTTTGAGTCGGCCGTCGAGCTGGACCTCGCAGTTGGTGCAGCCTGTAAAGCTGAGTTTGCTTCTGATCATGTAGGTAGTATCTTTGGGGAACACAATGACTCCACCGTGGCCACATTGTTTCAACGCCGCTACTATGGCAGGACATCGTCTGTTGAAGCTGAGGCGGCTGATTTAGGAGTACAAGTCGCTCGCTTATGATGCACTAGAGAACTGTCGTGTGAGGTTGGAGTTCCTGCAACTCCCCGGGTAACCGGCGAAAGGAGCGGAACGAAGAAGACAGATTGAAGGAGCATTGTTGTATCTTTCACACACAAGGGTCTGTGATTCTGCGGATGTTTCGTCTTGTGTGATCTAGGTCACTTAAATACACTTCTTATATCAAGACTCCTCAATGGTGAGTTAGGACACACTACTCGATGGCTTGGCCTTCCCCAAGTCATGAGTTTAGCTGAACCTCTTATTTAGTTGCCTACCTACTGACGATCTGAGTTCGTAACACCAGCTCAAACTTAACTGTAGGGAGGTTTCAACAAAGTATCCACCAATCAATCTTACTGGCATTTTAAAAGTACGACCCCTCAGTTGCTAAACCTAACAAATTGAAGATTTGTTCAGTTTCAATGGGTAAATAGGATGATCCCTGTCACTTTGGTCTGAACCCGAGTAAATCTCCGACTTGCAAACGAATACGCGCAAAGACCCCGCATCCTACCCTACCTACTTCTTGTGTCTATTGCATTGTCTCCTGGGGTTTGATCGAAGTCTGGTTGTCAACAGTCAAAATCATCATGTGTCCTGGTTCAGCAAATGCTACATTTTAGCCTAATACCCCAAAGTCAAACCCGAACTGCCCCCAAACTTTGCTCCGGATTAACACCCAGGCTTCCTGTTTCGATTTCTTACTTGGCCGATTTCCAAGACTCTCTGCATTTGACATTACTTATTCGATAACTTACGGAGAAACAAGAGCCTGGAATGACTTTCACATGACGCCAATCCTCTTGCATAGCTAGCCAACGGTAGAAAGTTGCCGAGTGTCTGTCTCATGATCCGATTAGCTGTCATTTAGACGTTCTGTTTCAGCCTGATATAGAGATGGGATTTTCCATGGATTAGATAAGGTTCTTCACTAACTTCTCTGGGCCAAGTGATAACTGGATCTATCTGAAAACAAGAGAGCTGCCTACTTTGATCTCTACCCTGGCCCCCGTCATTGTGAAACAGTGCAGTCTCATATATTCTCTACGATCCACATCAAGATGATTTTCACCAACGGTCTTTGCCAACTAGTTCATTTGGCCCTTTTCTTCGGCCAAGGTCCATCTTTTGGTGAAGCAGCCAGCCTTCCGACCCGAGCGGACAAAAGTCGCACTGTTGCCCCTGAGAATTGCATAGTGGTAAAACCCAGCGGTGCTAGTGCCTCGGAGTTCACCAGCCTACAAGCTGCCGTCAATTCTATCGGTTCATCTACAGAGCCCACGTGTATCTTCCTCAACTCGGGAACTTACAATGAACGAGTAGAGATCAAGGTCAAAGCACCCTTGACCCTCTATGGGTCAACCACCGAGTAAGAAAACATTAACTCCGAGACTCCGAATACACTGACACAGTATGTCAGTACTGGAAACTTCAAGAAGAATACTGTCGTTATCCAGAATATACTTGGCTCTCAAGATGCGGGCTCTTTGGACGCAAGCTCAACCGTCAATCTCAGATCCAACGACTTCGCCGCTTACAATATTGACTTTGTCAACGGGTATACATCTGGACAGGTAAGCTCACCATATCGCGGGAGTAAGAAAAGTGTTAAGCATAGAATAGGCTGTTGCCTTGACGGCAAATGGCAACAAAAGTGGATTCTACGGCTGCTCCTTTAAGTCGTACCAGGATACTCTATATGTCAAGGCTGGCTGGATGTACTACTCCAAGTATTATATCGAAGGTATGTATCTGTTGAACCATTGTTCCTGGTCATGGAGGGTAGAATTTCTGAGTCACAACTATAGGCGCGGTTGATTACATTTTCGGCAACGGTCAGTTATGGATAGGCGAATGTAAGGATACCAATGCTCCCTACCGACATTTCTAACCTTGATCAGCCACTATTGCGTCTAATGGACCGGGCTACATCACGGCCTCCTCTCGGACCGAGCCAACGGACAGCTCCCGTTACATCATCGATCACAGCACGGTAAGTGCAACAGCACCCGGTACTCATAACAACAGCTTGACAAAGCATAGATCACATCTACCGGGGCCCAAGATTTGACCAACAAAGTCTATCTCGGACGTCCTTGGAGGGCCAATGCACGAGTGATGTACCAGTACAGCACTCTGACAAATGTTGTGAGACCGGAGGGCTACTCGCCCATGGCCGAAGGAGCAACACCGTAAGATAATAAGATTCCTAAGGTGATCAAAGGCTAATTCTATTAGTATCTTCCAAGAGTTCTGAAATACTGGTGCTGGTTCTGATACCTCAAAAAGAAAGTACTTCACTCCATCGGATAAGGCTTTGACGAAGCAGGATCTGTGGGGTGCTGACTTCAAGTGGTACGATACGAGCTGCTAATCTTTGAGGTCTACATACAAATGAGAGACAGGAGTACTACTTCGTAAGAACCCGATATTATCTTGCTTGCTACGAATAAACTATTGGCCTGCGGCTTGAGTACTGACGCGAGTGTTCCCATGTCGTGGTACCTAACGACACTCCAGCAGCTGTTTTGACTCCACCCATACCATCAACCAAGCCTCCTCTCCAGGTCTTGCACTGCTGAGATGAAGATAAGCGTCTTCTTCTAGCTTCCAGGTCAAATCACCGGGAGAGCCCTGTTTGACAACCACGACATCCGGCTCTTCTTCTTCCACCACTGGCTTTGCGTTCAGCGCACATAAGTCTTTAAACTCTTTCATAGCAAGCTCATTAGCCACTTGAATCCCCTTAGATGCTGAGGCGACGCTGAAGCCAGAGTTAGCCTCTGTACCCTTCTGTTTGACAATAACAACATATATGTCCTTTTCACTGCCATCGATGGTGGAATGGATGACCTTGTCAACAGCTTCCAACAAATCAGTGGGGAACATGCCGGAGCCATCATCTCCGTCACGATTCTCTGTTCTGAGCTTCGATAGATCGATATGCCCAGACAGATCATCCTCCTTGACTACAGGCTCACTCGTTGACGCTACCACAAAGTCAGATATCCCAGACCTGCGGCGAAAATAAGGGCAACGAAAGCGTCAAACATGTGATGATGATTGATCTTACCTTCTTGGTTCGTTTCTTCGTCCATATCCACGTCACTCGACTTTGCATCAGTCGCCGACCCTGAGACGTCCGCCGTGTTGTTCTCCGCTAGAGGCTTATCGCTAAGATGTTCTTTCTTTGGCTCTTCATTGACGATAGCCTGAGCATCTGGTTCAGTTTCCAGTTCCAGCAGCTTACTGAGCTTTTCGTGATGTATTTCTCTAGACTTTCTCTCGGACAAGTGCCAAATTTGCTCGGAGTCGAGAAATGGGACGATGTATTTGTTCACAAATGATTTAGAGACCCCAAGTGATACTGCATCGTTGACGGCGTTTTGCATCCTCGCGATGTACTCCTCTCTGATGGGGCCATCGGTAGTGTAGTCCTCGCTGACATACACCAATGCTTTGACTTGTTCAGTGCGTGCATGGCGTCCTGAACGCTCCTCTCTGTCCATGTAGGACACATGATCAATTTGAGGTGGTGCATTGAATCTCACTTTGCGATTGGGATCGTTGGGAAAATGAGTCCCATCTCCGCTCATCGAGTCCCGGCGCTGCTCAAGTAGATGGGCTAATCGACCAGTCTTGAAGTTCGCGTATTGTGGGTGTGGTTCAAAAGAAACTCTCAAGAGATGCTTCTGGTAGAGGCCTTTTGACACGCCTTCGTTGCGATCCAGGGCCCTTTCATCTTTAGGACCAATCATGTAGAGAAGGCCCTCGACTGAGTGCTCGCTTCCAGATTCAACGACGCTGGCGACTCCACGTTGATTGATCTGCCAGCGATAAGAGTCAAGAATGGCCTTTCCTTTAAAAACGCTCCCGGGACAGCGCTGGGCCATTTGCGCGAGGTGCAAGTTGCTCCCGTAGGCGAAGTACAGAGTGCTGGCTGCTCTGATCATCCTTGACCCAGGCGCATCAACTGTGGCAGACTGCTCGTAAGTTGGATCCGACGGATTGAAGGTATACATGACTCTCAGCTGTGGATACTAAAAGAGAACTTGTTTGGAGACGAAGGATCAGAATACGAGAGAAGAGGGAGAGTCTGGGAAATGGAATGGCGGGGCAGACCGGTCGCATGAATTCACAGCCTGATAAGGGAAACAGAGCCTCAATCAGGCTGCACTCCAACCACTGTATAATTCTGACTGTGAACATCAAGCTGCAGGACTCATCCATATGCATCTGGCCTAAATTGTCACCACCCACACCGTTTCCATCATTCAATGATACCCATGAGGCTCTAACAACACAAAACCCATTTCAAAGTTCCTCCAGGACCTACCAAGAATACTTACACTTTATGCTCACCCGGTCCAGCGGCTGATTAATGATACGATTTGGTGATGATGACTGCATAATCCGCCTAATTGTAGCCTCCAATCAAGCTTGATGAAATCCCGCTTTGTGTTACTCTGTCGGTCTGTCTGACACTCATGTGAAATTACACTTTATGCCATTTCTATTTCTCGATGCATCATGATGGAAAAGGTAATTCTGGGCCGCCAGGCCAGCCCACCATCAGTTACGATGGATGTAAACACTGTAAGCATTAGAAAGTATGCCTACGGTCAACGTATCGAACCCGGGGGAAGGCGGCGGCTGAGGCTTGCTGGAAGAAGGTGAAATGTCAAATATGTAGCCATGAAGCGGACGACGATGGCAGCTAACGCATATTATCTGTTGATAGTCTCCAAATTCATCCTTCTTATCTCATCCAGTCATGGCTGATTATCATTTCGGTATCGAGATTGAAGTCATTGTCGGACCTCACAAGGTTCGAACACCGCTTAGCTCCAAGCATGCTTTGTACTATAGCAAACTGGCTACGTCTTTGCGAAAGCGAGGTCTAAAGGTCAAGGCAGACGATCTGCAACAAGGCTATACTAAAAGACCGGAACACTACGACAAATGGTGGATCACCAAGGACGGGTCTCTTGGGTCCCATATCGACAAGAGTAAGAAGAACTATCCATTCTCATCAGAGTTCATGTTGACAGAGTTCAGTACCAATGGAGGCTGTCTCCCCGGTCCTCAGTCTGAGGGCAAACTGGGAAAATGAAATCGATGTCTTCTGGACCGCAATGCGCGTTGTCTTCCACATGCCCGATCGATCACTTCTTTGCGGAAGTCATATCCATGTATCCAAAGGTCTCAACGAAACCTTCTCTCTTCCACAGTTCAAGAAGATCGCATTCGGCGTTGTCTATTATGAGGGCCTCATTCTAAAGCTTCTCATGCGAGAACGAGCCAACAACCGATACTGCAAACAGAATACTCTGAACTCGACACAGCTGATGCGCTGCAACGGCAACTATAACGCTGTAGCGGAGTTGATCAAGAGTGCAAATAGCACCACGGCCTTGAAGAATATCATGCAGAACGATAGATACGTTCTGTGGAATTTCGATAACATCGTCCCTGGAAGCTCTGGAACCATCGAGTTTAGAGGCGGGAGGTGCCTGAGGGGAGAGATCAGAACTAAACGATGGATTGCTTTCACGATTGCCTTGATCCAAGCCCTACTCAGTATGGTATGTTCCATCAATTATTCCTATTGCTTCTGACTACTAACTTGTTCAAAGAATAACATCGCAAACCCCAATGTTTCCACTCTAGAGTCATGGACACCGGAGGGTCTATACAATATGATCAAGAAAGCCGCCAGTCAGCTCTCCCTGAGAGACTCTTTGCCAGAAGACTGGCAGGTCTTGAACGAATCGCAGAGATGAGACACAGTTGCAATTATCCATATTTTGAGTTTATTTTGAAGTGGTTGCCAACCAATTTGTTAAAGACACTGCCAACCCGTGATATCGTGACTTAAACATTGGGCAAGATAGTTCATAGGCAGCTAAGTTGCATAACGTCGCTTCGTGAAGAAGTAAGACTCCAACTTGGCTGAACTGGGCTGTTTCTTCTTGTCCACATGGGCAGTGGGCAAGCCAAGAGATCGCGGCCGTAAGACATTTGAGGGATTCAATAATGGGCAGCCTTATCATGCAGGCTACACCGTTTTGGCTACCATGGTTTCGGACAACTGCTCATATAGTTGTAGTGATACGCGTCTTGACGCACCCAATCTGGTTGAGTACTTTCAGCTTTCAAGCTGGGGACCAGTCATGATCGCACCTTTAGCAGCCATCAGAGACCGGTATTGGAATGCGTTTTAGACACATGGGGCTCAGGAGACCGGAGTCACGGTGATTCATCTGCGGGAAATACGACATCTAAACTTTGCATATTTGCTTTTGATCAGACTAATCTTCAAGTATGTATCCCTATACCCAGTAAAGAAACGTAAATGGGCTCATTGTACATTCACAAGAAAGTTGCATCAACCGTGACTCAGACTGAGACTGGCTTGCCTGCGGCTGAACGACTTGCCAATATTCACAGTTACAGGAGCAGGGAGCTTGAAACGATGTATTATTTGGACATGCATTCGTGCTAAATCACAAGTTCCGGTGTGCTGAAGTGAATACGGCGAGCCTGATACCAGGCAGCTTCATGGCCACCCCCACGTCCAAGAGGTCGATTGTGAGAATGGTCTTGAAACCCTCTGGGAAGTGCTTACACTTCGTCCCAAGGTTGACCCTTGGCGCTGAAACGCACTGCCCCATGTTCTGTGCTGTGGAGATGAGCTCCGCCGCCTTCTCCGACGAGGCTCTTCGGTGTCTGAAATGCCTCTGCGGTGGCCATTTTGACGCGTCTGTCTTCTTCTCTGGTCATCCCTTTGGGACCTTCTTGAGGCTGATCTCAGTGGAATGGACGGCCGAACCGTGTTTTCGAAGAAGTCACTGGGGATACCCAAAGTGACAGCATCCCTTATGCCACAGTTCATGCGGTCAATGTATTCATCCCGTGCGGTACCCCACTGAGAGTGACGACTGCTGAGATAAACTAGGACATTGCTTCTGATTCTGCCTTGCTGCTCGGGCTCACGGGATCTCGATCCTGACTGCACTTCGTTGACAGCCTTATCTAGCCCAACATCTTGGACAAGATATCTTGTTGGAAGCTGGAGGTCCTCAATAGCTTCGTGTAGTACGACACTATGATATGACTTGGTGTAAGCGCCGGAATGAACACCTTCGTTCCTGTCGAGGCGAGCTTCATCGTCGACGCTTACTTGGTAGACCAATCCGTGCACGTTGTAGCCGCTGCAAGGAATCACATTCGCGAAGCCTCGACTGTTGATCTGCCATCGGTGATCCATCAGAACCGCCCTGCCAACGTAGTAACTTTCGGGGCAGCGACTGGCCATTTGCTGCAGCCAGAGATTACTGCCATAGGCGAAGTAGAGCTGCGCCGGTAAGTCCGGCATGGCTTGATTGTGCATGTACGTAACACAACCCTGGTGGAGTTGTTCTTAGGGCTGATACCCAATGATTGAGAGAATGAGGCTCCGGGATTCTATGCGAGTTTGGCGGAAGGACTTTCGTTGGAACCTGACAATTGATGGTCAATAGTTTACATGCGTTAGGCTGCGACGAGCGAGGCAATTTATGGTGGCTTTCTAAATGAGCTGATTAATTTCCTTGGCCACGCTCGCTGTCATGTAACCTTAGATGACGGTTGCGATACTTGTGTCTTCGCGTTTGTAATTCTTATCTGCGCATCCAGCAGTCAAAGCCACGACCAAGGCTGCATAATGTTCCAAATTTGGAGCGAGAGGGTGCTCAGCTGCTACACAAATAGAACCTCGCTTTCTATCAGATTACTCCCTCGTTATGCGGGCGTTTACAACCATAAAGGTGTGGTAATACAAGGCTCAAACAAACTGGGATGATGGATGGGTGATGCAACCCTCTTAGACAGTGCGAGCCTGATTGTGTACTCGAATAGATACACATCAACTCGTAATCTGACTTGCAAGTGTAAACCCTGATCCATTTTGATTGCCTCATCCAATTTCCGTTGTTGCTACTGATCCCTTGATTATGAACATGGCTTCCCCAATTGCTTGTGATGGGCAACTCAGTCATCTTCCACCTGATTCACGTGAGCCACCATGTCGTCGTATGGTTCATACAACTTTGGGGTCGAATTGGAGCTCATTGCCGAGCCTAAACGAGTACGGCACCCTCTACTGCGTGCTGTCTACTACGAAGAGCTGGCAACATCATTGAGATATGATGGCGCCGAAGCAGAAGCAGACAAGCTCAACCAGCGATACCGAAAACGTCCAGAACACTACGATAAGTGGTGGATTACGAAGGATGGATCATTAGGAGATCCTGAGCATCCATGTAGTGAGTGTCTCCAGTCTTTGTTGTGATTGTCAACTAATCTTGGACCTGCTTATAGTTCCCCTCGAGGCAGTTTCACCTATACTCTCTACTGATTACACATGGGAGAATCAGGTGGACACTTTCTGGAGTTCATGGGATCGTGTATTCCACATGCCAGAGTCATCCATCGCCTGCGGAAGCCATGTTCATTTGTCACCATCACCAGACATGGAATTTGACCTGAACCAGCTTCGCAATATTGCATTTGGCATCGTCTACTATGAACCCCTGGTTATTCGCCTGCTTCCATACCATCGTCAGAACAACAAGTACTGCAGGCCTAACACGCTGCGATCCGGACCATTGTATGACCTCATGTCGAGCTATCACGAAGAAGCAGCACTCAGAGAACTATGGGACACCCTCGATGATGATTTTGACGAAGAAGACATCAGAGATCTTATGCAATCTGGCCCTGAGCCGAAACAGGAGAGATATGTTCTCTGGAACTTCGACAACACCTATGGGAGTGGTTCTGGTAGCATAGAATTTCGAGGAGGGCCAGGCTTGAGAGGCCCTGTAAAGACGAAGAGGTGGATATCCTTTGTTGTCGCTTTCGTACACATGTGCACAAATCTGGTAAGTTTTTCATCCGGCCCTCTTTTGAGTTTCTACAGGCACTGACTTCTATCACAGGATGTCACATCATGGAGCTACTTCACAAGGCCCAGTATGGACAGATTCTGGAGAGATTTACGTCGGTCTGCGCAAGCTGTCAGCGTTAAAGAGAACCTTCCATCAGACTGGAGAGTCATGGCAGAGCTAGTCAGGTCAGTATTCCCTTCCCATTTCATGACCTGTGACTGACAATTTGCAGCGGCAATTCCTATGAAGAGTCTGCTGTTGATGACTTCAGCGATTCAGGCTATAGTGATGACTCATCTATCATGGGCAAATCGGACTCTGAATATTCCGATTCGGAGTATAGTGATGGAGAATATGAAGCCCTGCAGCAGGAGTTAATCCGGGAGAGGGAACATCGGTGCACAATTCTTTAGGTGCAATGGAGATCTCATACCGGCGTTTGATGAATGGCAATAAACGATGATGACTGCATATTTGCGGCTGAACTGAGTGCCAATCAGGATGAATCGGACTGATCGCAGTAGAATGCTGTTGGTGAGATTCGAGACATGCATTTTCAGGCTTGTCTTATCAAATGTGATCAGTCTTGGCAATCAGGCTCTGAGATAAGCATTTGATTGATAATAGCTCGGACACATTCTGCCATCCTGCAGGCTGTGTCGTTGGGCAATAAATGCAAAGAGACTGGGTGCCTTGAGACTCACGCTTCATCATTTTCAGGACGTATTGATTACTCCCTTTCTATCTGTCCAGGAGACCTGAATTCGGGTTGTAGGTGAAGAAAAGGGCTCGAAGGATCCGATGCATGGATGTGGTCCAGAAGCCAAGCTAGCCCAGCCGACAGCTTCAGCCTCAACGTGCATGCATATTTAGCCCCCAAGACCTCTTCCGATGGTTGCTAATCATGGGGGCGAGAGGCATCTTCAATGCTTCCCAAACCTTTCGCTGTGGGACAGACCGTCATCTTGCGAAATGTTAAAGATTGGGTCAATTCTCAAGCCAGTTGCTTCTATGGTAGAATGAGAACTTATCAACATGCATAAGTTTCGCAGCCATCTCCATTGACAATAGGTTGTCTGTGGCTGACGACACACTCCCATCTAGCCCTCATTATATCTTCCAATGCACCAGCCTACCACGAGGTCTCAGTAGCATCCACAACGTCTGCATAAGTGGCAACTTAAGCAAACTTCAAGACACAGGAAAGAAACCCAACGGGTACATGACAAGACCCCAATTCGATATGATTGGGGCTAAGAGCCGTGATTGAGCTCGTTTATGTTTGAAGACGTCTGGAGTTATCGTCGACATCTTGGGACTTCGCAATAGTGCCTCAGCCGCACGCAAGCCAGAGGGATGATCGCTCACCGGCATCAAGCTGCTTCATGCAAGTGTCCCGTCTGGTGCTGTGGCTTGCTCATATCACCGCTTCCATATCACCCTGCATGCATTTGTGCTCTTGAGAGGCAAAATGAGGCTCTATGGCCCAGTACAGCTGCTCCCTTCCATTTTAATGCTGCCATTTCTCCATCGTGTTGCCTCACTGCGTAGATGTTTCGTTCAGGTTACTCTTTCTGAAACAATACTATTGTTCAACATGCAACTGACCATTTCGTCGTGGTTGGTGTTACTGGCGTTGGTTCATACCAGCTACGGTTCCGCTCTGTATGCTTTCTTCACCGACCTCACCATACAGGTTGGCGCGCAAGACCCTAGTACGGGAAAGCTTCTCTACAGTACCTGCAATAGCCAGGATATCCCAATTTTCCCACTCGAGAAGCCGAATATCCTCGACACAAGAGAAACACCGCGCAATGGCACTGCCCTTACAGCCGTAGGCTGGGGGGATGTGAATTTTATCACTGTACGTGGGTCCTCTCCAAACTGACCATGGTACGAAGCTTACAGCATGTCCAGTCGCAGGTTTTCTGGCAGACGGAAGATAATACGATCGTGCAGGGAAAATACATCTGTAACATGACGACGGGAAAGCTTGTGCGCGACCGCGAGTTCCAGATCTCGGCAGCGGCTGGTGTCGACTCCATCCACAACGAAACGGGCCTCTCAATCGTCAACCTCGGAGAGAAAGATGGATATCGTCTGTTCTACCACGACGAAGACAGGAAGGTCAAGATGCTGTGGTATACCGACGATGATGGATGGAGTGATGGGGGCGCCATCTCACAGGATACTGCTGGAGGCATGGCGTTGGGGTCAACGATATATGACTTGAAGAATATTACTGTGCCTTTCCCCAAGGACTCTGAGAATGTCGAACTGTCGCGCCTGGATAAGTCTGGGCTGTGGACTCTAGGTATGCCCATCGTGCTGGTAGTACTGCCCGAAGCAGTGGCTGACAAGTAATAGATGCGTTCCCGAACAGGTTCGTCGGACCCTACACCAACAATACACTGCCCTCGGATATGTATTGGAGCTTCGAAGACGAAGCTGACTTCTCTCTCCCTGCTTGGAACTCTTCCCTCGAAGCCATCGGCGCCGCAGTGGACCGATCGCGAACACGAAGTGTCTTCTACATCGGCGACGATAAGAAAATACATGAAGTCAAAACGACGAAGAATGGTTGGCAGCTTGGCTCTAACCAAACAGAGCGCGCATGGCCTGTTGCCGATAACGCGAGCTCCGGCCTAGCTGTAGTCTCTCAACAGAGCGAAGGCAAAGCTTGGCTATACTACTGGTCCAACGAGACGATCGTACAGGCATTCAAGGACTACGACGGTGACTGGATTGATGCAGAAGCACTACCAGAAAAGCTCCCGACAAATGGGACAGATGACAAGAAACCCAAGGGCAGACCAGCACAGGAGGACGAGCCTGAGCCAGAGACTTCCAAAGGCCTGAGCTCGGGGGCAAAGGCTGGAATTGGTGTTGGAGTCGGTGTTGGAGTCGGCGCGCTGCTGATCGGTGTTCTGGCTTGGTTGTGGATGAAGCGACGGAGAGAACGCGCTCACCAGGAGAAGGTGTCAGGTATAGTGGAGGTGGGAGGAAGTCCTCTAGAGCCGCGTTTATCTGTGTTCAAGGAGGACTTGCCTAGGGAAACTGAGCATGTAGAGCCGTCAGAGATGGCTGGCCAGGGACGTCCAGCTGAGCTGAGCCACCATGATTCAGCGGTATACGAGATGCCAGAGCATCATGCAAGGGCATAACGGGCGGGCATCGGATTGAAGGATCAAGGCTCGATAAGATTGTCAATTTGAACATGAGCATAAATAGCAGTCAATTCCCTCTCTGCCTCTGTCTACGTTGTTACAAATGAATGGGTGCAGACTGAAAACTTGATCGTGGAGTGACTCTGACAATCCCGACTTCCCTGTACTCGTGCCGTGCCGGAAGTCGGACGCACAGGGCTCTAACAGTGGCTTCCAGTGGTGCAGTAGCCTATCAAATAGCGTAACAGCCCCCAAGCCTGGGCCGTCCGATTGATCGCACGAACCGCAATTCTGGATGGGGCTCGACCGGTCGGGCCTCAAATTCTAGCCGGCTCTTCCCATGCGAGCCGAGTCCGATTGAAAGGACGCCTGGCTTTTACTCAGACGGTCAAAAGAACACGCAGAGACAAGCCCGGAGCTGGAGGCAAAGACACACAAACCAAGAACAGTTCATCACATTCCCGCGACCGCCCAACACTAGCATTGATGGCTACCTGAAAAGACAAAAATGTAGAAAAGCTCAATCACAACGGTGTCGCCGGGCCCGTGCGAAAGGGGCTTCCAACGCCAGCCACTTTAGCATCTCAGCCAGCCACTGGGCCTGGTTCTGACCAGGGTAATTTGAAGCTATCGATTTCCCGGTGAGCGGCCCGTACCATTCACCAAATCATAACTAAAACGGGGCAAGTCCGCTGACAGGCCGGACCAATTGATCGATGGACGATTAATTTTGGAACGGGTAATCTGAAGAGAGAATGCTGAGCGAAAGCCACAGCTGACCCCCGAAACGCTATTGAATACTGAGGCTGCCTGGTTCCCAATTTTGTCTCAGCTTGTGAGTCTATTGACCGGGCCACTCCCAAAATGGTTGAATCTTAAGGCTAACAGGCGGCCTGTATCTATAGTTCGAGTACGGAGTAAATCGAGGGATGGACCGATATAGATCGTTGGAACGGTGGATTGGAATGGTAAGGCGCCAGGAGGATCTGAAGAAGTATAATACAGAGTCTGGCCCCTGTCTTTGAACTGCCCAAGACTTTGGAACTGGAACTCCTTCTGATACTCTCAACCGCCACCATGATCCTAAATACCTTTCTTATCTCATCGCTCGTAGCCACTGGCCTCGCTTTATACATTCCAGAGCACACCACAAGCAATGAATGCAATTGCGACGGAGAGCTGGTTCACAGAAACGACACTCAGAGACATCTCTTCATCTGCGGCGATGAGCGTCTTGGGCCCACAGACCTCCCCAAGAATCTTCCTCTCAGTACATATGTCGCTAGCTATGACCGCTTTGGAGGCTTGACTCCCAACGAATTTCTTGAGAAGTGGTGGAATGACACAATGCGTGCCGATGGCAAGAAGCCAGTTGGCTGGATCTATCCGTCAAAGAACGGCTTTGAGTTGGATGATGACGAGCGGCCCATAAGGGCAAACGTGAATCTTGTAAAGGGAACTCTGGTTGACAGGTTTGGAGAACCTACAGGTAAGGCATACACTGTTCCCTATTCCAGGTTTCAGGGCTGACATCTTACGAAAGGACGTTTCCTCTCTCCTGCGACAGCCCCCTTCTCACAACGGGCTCTCCACCCTGCCAACCTCATCACCGGGAAGAACCAAGAATTCCCCAGCAATTACCACTTGTACAAGGTGACCAAATCATTCACTGTTCAAACGGGGCCTATCAGGCCATGGTTTGGTCAGCCAGGTTACGGGGTACAGTTCTTCCTTGGTGAGGGCATTACGGTGAATGACTACCTGAGCAATGGTAGCTTAGAACCGCTTAACGCATCGGCCTTGATCCGGGAGACGAAGCACTGCGCACTGAGTGTAGGAGATTCTAGCTTAGACTCGGAAGAGCTATAGGCAACTAGCTGGAGATACTAGAATTGAAAGGCGACATCAAATAGCTAGAGTTCAATTAGCTAAGATTCGACTGTTCTATTTCTTGTTTAATATTCTCAATGTGAGACATCGTGATATCGTTATCGCGCTACATACTAGCGAATAGTTGATTTTAGTTATCACTGGCCATATATCCCTGTTTCAAAGAAAGGTAATTGATGATAGTTTATTGAGAGAGGTACTATAAACCTCTCGGGCTTTCAAATTCCATGACCTTGCAATCTTTTTGCCTTTTCACACCGTTGTCCATCACCTTGAGTTCACAATGGTGCCTACAGGGGTTCCGGACTGGTATATTCCCAGTGCTCCGTCAGATCAAGAGCCAGGTGATACAATCTTCCAATCGATGATTCATCAGAAGCCAGTGCTTCATCATCCACCTGTCGCCTCTTATCACATTTATCGCAGTAGATATTACTCATAGAGGTGATAGTGCCGCAAAGCTTTCCCGAGATGTTTTTGTTACACTTCCACTTCTTGTGGTCTTTGCGTACAGTAGTTGTCGTAGTGGCCATTGTGGAATTCTCTGGTTTGTCAGATCTTTATGTTCTGCTTTGTATGGATTTAATTTGATTGAGTTCTTGATCCACGCTTTGTGTTGTAGAGTGAAGTTTTTAAGAGGTTAGATCCGAGGAAGCAAAAGTCGTATTTATACCTGGTTTTCATTTACGGTTATTCACTTCAAAAAGTAACCTCAATATGGCCCTAGATGTTTTCCAGTTTGCGCAACGCCTCACCAAAACGCGATGTACGTGTACCTCGTCGGTGCGAACTATGGATGAAAGTGTACAGTCAATATAAAGCTCGGTGTCAGCTGACGTGCCAGACATGTATGCCATGTTGATAACATGAATCAGATAACAAACCCTTGTGTTACATAACGGTGGCCAAAGTTACAAGTCCACTGATGAGGAGATAATAGCTTGTGTGATGCATATCCCCAGATTCTTGATTCACCCTAAACTACTTGATGCAACACAACATCAATGCTCACCGTGATTAAATGACCTCTGGCTTCCGTGACGCTTAGCCATTTGGTAAGGCTGAAGCTTCTCAGAGACTCTACATCAGTCCACAGACCGACGGCCATGTTTATTCCAATTCCCAGCAGAGGTCCTAGTGACAAACCTCCCTCATCAACCACCATCAAGAGCCAAATTCTACTATTACATCACATCCATGGAGACTTTGGGACGAGTTACGAAAATCGTGAGCAGCCATCATGTTCGTTGGCAGTGCAAGAAGCCGCGAAAGGGTTGCGATGAAAGCCGCGGTGAAATCTGCGGTGAAATCAACGACATGGCACTCAAGCAATGTAAAGAGTGCAAAAGGATACGGAAGGGCGGCGATGCGGCCCTGCCCGCATCGCCACAAGACCCTATCTCGGGCAAAATACCAGAAATTGGATATTTGAGCCATGTCGATGAGAAAGTCGAAGAGCACTAATATTACTACGACCCAAACGCGAAAAGACAACCATAGCTTATGTGATCGCTAAGACACATCTGTGAAGGAGAAAGGAAACGATATAGCGTCTGATTCATAACATCAATACGGGCTACGCTAAGTAAACTAGACAATTTCTCTGTCACCAAATTCTAGTCGAGGTGCTTCACATCAGCCTTTTCGATCACTTGCTTCGTTTCCAGCTCATCTGAGTAAAGTCCTTCTGGTGCATCGCCAAAGATGACCGAGATCTCCTCCAGTGTACGTCCACGTGTCTCGGGATAGAAGAAGAAAATCACAAAGCCGTAGGACACAAGAAGAGCCACATAAACGATGTAGTACTTCCAGGTAATGGCCGACAAGGCAATTGGGTTGACAAAGACGTTGAAAATGAGAGCCAAGATCATGATCATCCAGGCTGCAGAGATTCCGCGGCCACGTAGCTGGAAGGGCCAAAGCTCGAGAGGGTAGGCAACCTGAAGAGGAGTTCTGCAGGATGGCGTTAGTAAGGTGGTTTATAGTAGAGTTGAGTGAAACAGATTCGACTTACATAGCAATGGCGTAACCAGCATTGAATAAGAACACAAATGGAATCATTGTGACTCCAACTGATCGTGATCCAGTTTGTGCAAAGCTTCCCGACATAGCAGTGATAAGGATAAAGCTGACAAGCATGACTGCGCAAGAGATCATGAGAAGAACTCGTCGTCCCAGTCTCTCAACGCACGAAGCACCAGCAACTGCAGCCAACCAACTCCAGATCTGGAGACATCCCATGATGAGAGTCTGATCAGTGACGCTGGTGATGCCGACGGTGGCGAGGACTGTGGAGAGGTAGTAGCTAACGACTCCGTTACCTACCCACTGACTGTAAATTGCCAATGATGCAGTGATGAATAGTCGGCGACGATGGGCAGGAGTTGATACTAGCGATGCCCATGAGCTTGACTTCTCGGCTTGTTTCTCGGACTCGATGGCGGTTGTAATCTCGTGAAGTTCGAAGTCGACAAGCGGATGGTTCGCGTCACCGCCCTGTAAAAAAGTATTTAGCCAACTGTGCGAATGGTGTCGATCATGTTAACTTGACTTACCGCGTGCATCTTTCCTAGCGTCTCGCGCGCTGCGTCTTCTCGTCCCACAGATACCAGCCATCGGGGACTCTCAGGCACCATAATGAGAGCAGGAAGTGCAACAACAGGCAGAGCAATCTGGAGAATGGTTGGAATCCTCCAAGCCCAGTCGTTGTAGTTCCTTGTGCCATAGCACGTCCAAGCTGCAATGATACCACCGATGAAATAATTAGTGTTGGTCAAAGCAGTAATGACACTTCGGTGGCTGGGATACGCGATCTCAGTGATGAGAAGAGGGATTGAGGTTGCGAACATGGCAGTCGGGATACCGAGGATGAAACGGCCTGCGATCCACTCTGCCTCATTCTTAGCACCTGTCTGAAGACCAGTACCGATTGCCAGCGGAATGAAGCCCAGGAAAGCTGGTAGACGGCGACCATATTTGTTTGCGAGCCATGAGCTGGGCGGACACGCTACAAAGAAGCCGATGAAGTAGATGGCGTTGATGAAGCCGGACCATTCGCCAGAAGGATGGTCCATGAAGTTGCTCCATTGGGGAAGCGATTGAAGACCGTTGAGGAGACTTCCATCATATCCGATTGCAGATTCTTGTTCAAGTCAGTTTTCATGAGCCATGATGAATAATCCTTTGCAACTCACGGAAGCAAACTAAGCCCAGGATCAAAGTATTGAGTTTGAGCAAATGGGCTTGCTTGTACCAGGGGGTTGTCTGGTTCGGCAGAACAGCTTCAAGACCCCCAGACGGAGGCTGGATCTTGGAGTCCACAGCCATGGTTCTCAATTGACTCAGTGGATAGTGAATTAGTGGAGTTGTTGATAGCCGCTATCTGAAGAGTCAAATCGCAAAACGGGGGGCGATCAACGCTCATTATAAACTACCACGACCTGACACTGCACGGGCACCCAACAGCACGGAACTGTTCCCGCGCAGGTGGACACAAAACGTCGCGGGGTCTCCAGGTTTTTTCGCTATGCCCCCAGATCTCCAGATTATAGGATGATATGAACAAGGGATGGACAATTGGATACCACCTCGTTCCACTTAGCTGAAGGACCGGCCAGGGTACATGACAGGAAAGGAACTCGGCAACCCCGCAGTTGTCTAATTGATCTCTCCATCTTTGCGAAGTTTGCCGGACATTGCCTGTTCAAAGCGTCACTTGCACGAGTCAGGCACTTGTCCTGATATGATTCAGAGTCAGGGTGAACTGCGGTTAACTCGGTTGAGGTCCGGTTATATGTTCTAGCGTCGGTAGAAGCTGGGGAAACTTCGTTTATGAGTCGGATAGCAATTATGTGAGATTGTTGTTGGTTCAAGATGAAGATCTGAACCTCTCGGCAGTTGGGCCGTCTAAAAATGACATAATATCGGGTCTCTAAGCTGAAGGATATGCCGGAATTTGACTCTCAGAATGCTCAACGATGAGATTTTGATGTAGATACATTCCGCCTTCCATCTTCGAAGTCCTTCAACCTCATGAAAATTGTTAGACTGTCGACTATGAAGCTGCTCTTGAGCTAGTTCTCCGGCAGTTTTTCTGATCCCGTGAGCAGTCTCGGGCCCGTGAAGTGGGATACTGCCCAGGGACCCCTGCATTCAACACTGGTTTCGGACACGCAAATGACTGGCTCTTCGAGTTTCCTCCTCCTCAATCACCAATCCCCAAGCATTCCGAAAACACTAGCTCCGCATCCACGCGATACCCCAGCCCGTCAAATGAAACCAAGGCCGTGAATAGGACCGAGTCGGGTCCGTCCAATCGCCCTCGGAGCAAGACCATGGTAATGTGATACGGCAGTTGCGTGTGTATCTGGTCATGATATCCACAAGCAAGAAATGTCTGTTTGTAATGATCATGTAATGCTCAATATGCATCGAGTTCTTGAAATGGCTAAAGGATCGTTTCATGGATGGTAACATGGAAACAGACGATCGATGAAAGGGCCGATGCATTCTCCTGTAGATCGACTATGCCCCGTGGTTGATCACCATAAGCACTTAGTCCCGGGGAACTTTCTTAGTGCGCTTCTAACCAAGTCCGTGCTATTTCCCCAGATTGATATTCCCGCGGCTCATGCACAAAGTGTAGAGAGTATTGTAACGGTCACAGAAGCGTACCATCTTGTCATGAGCTCGAGTTATCATGAAAAAGCCCTCGCTATACTAACCTTATGATGGACTTTCGGGACTCGTCCGCGCTTATCCGCGCAACACCTCGTGCGGATGTAGGCAAGGTCGCAACAAGGCCGAAGAAGCTGGCATGGCCCAGGGAAACAAGGACAAAGTGGCCGACACGCTTGTAAGTACTTCTAGCTTCATAAACAGCTTCAAGAATAAGCCCCTCGATTATCAAAAACGCTTCACCAACTGGATCCTCATCTGGATCTTTCACCTGGCGCCGCAATGTCGATCTCGAGGGAAGAAACGAAATCGATTCACCGGCCTGAAAGGTCGTCTCAAGTGTATCTGGGTAGGCGTAGATCGTTGACGAGATTTCAAGAAGCTTCAAACTTGTGTGTTCTGCGCCTATGCTCCTACTGCTTTCACCGACAGTGCCTCTGGAGATACACCCTCGCAGTTCAATGAACCCTTTCAGTTGCTGCGACCGAGAGGAACTTTGAACAATATGAGTTCTGACGTCAATGACTTCCATCAGGTCTTTATCTCGTGGTAGGTTTGTCCTCTGAGGCAAAACACATGTGTCGACGGCAGCCCATGACCATGATGGAACACGCTCAGGATTTTGGGGTCTGGGACCAGGTTCTAAAACAACCCAATTGAGTCCTTCAACGATCCTTGATCTCCAAAGACCTGCGAGATATTCATCACCAGAATTCTTCCTGAACATTTCAGCTATACCAGCCATAGCTATCAGCCGGTCGTCAGGGTAGGTCAGACTGCACTTGGAGTATGTCTTGACCAGATTTATCCACTGCTGATAGACATCCACGGTCATCTTCTTGTCCTCTTTCTTTGCCCATGCAGTCCTGCGATGACCGTCGTCAAAGAAGGCATCAATGGCTTTCAGGTCAGGCGTGTACACTGCATCGGTGGGTTGGGGCGACCACCGAGGAAACATCTCGCTCTTGTTCATCCCAAAGCATTCCCATACTATCTGAGTCTTGGTGAAATGGAGGACTCTTGGTGACAGAATACGCTCCTGGACTACCCAGCCGCGATCGGTAAGTGGACCTTGTGTTAATCGCTGCATATGATGCTCGTCCCAAAGATCAAATCCTCTGGGTTTGCCATCGGCGTATTGAACCTTGATGTGCCCTATAAGTGTTTCCTGGGCGGTTCGTAGGCGAAATAACCCTTCATCGGGGCCTTCAGAAGCAGTTGCAGAGATGGTGCAGGCGGAGTTGGCATAGACGAGGTGCATCCGGAGTGATTCTCGGGCCCAATCCTCCGGCGAATCTTGAATGATGCACAGCGAGTCAATCCAGAGGTACCTAATAGAGAACCGACGCGCAACAATTATGGCTTCTCTGAATGTCTTGGGGAATTGAGCTATCGATGTACCCTTCCGGAAGACTTCAACATTCGAGCTCAACAGTCTAATCGAAGGGGTTTTAGCCCATCGGTAACTCAGAGTCATATACTCCGGAGGATCTGTGATATCTTGTGGGTAAAGACAAAGCTTCCAGGTATCGCCAGAGCTAATGTCGATGAGTCGCGACGGGGCAAACTTTGGAGAAGACCGCAATCGTTGACACAATTTGTGCGAGTCGCTACATGCCTTGTGCCACTCGGAAGCCAGTTGGTGGACTCTTTCTGATGAGGTGCTGGTTTGAAAGTCCACAACCCATTCCTGCTGCATTGATGACTCCTCATCTAAACACTTTAGTGATTGATTCAAGCTTAATGGGATGACAAGTAAACATACCCTCACACGGAAGGAAGCAAAACACATTTCCTTTATACTTGAAGCTAACTTGCGGGTCCATTTCGAACTCTAGGTATCTCAGGTGCCAATAGATAGCTCCGTACCAATGCGGTGCCCAAGGTCGTCGTCCCAGGCTGCAGTCTAAGGGTACCCAGGTACCAGGTTCGTCGGACCAGCTTTTGATGGAGGCGTCTGCAACGGAGTCCCAAAGTTTCGCACATATATAGCATCCATTGTCCACGGCCTGCTTGAAGCTAGAGAAAGTGCTGTGGTGCTGGCAATCTGTGTGGAAGGTATTCTCCACTGCTTCCAAACCTGTTTGCAACATGTCGAAACAGACATCGCAAAGCTTGCTCGGTGTCACCATCTCGCTCATTGATTCGATGACAGTGCTAACTGAAAGATGTAATAAACCACGTTCTACTTCGATGAAAAAAGGAAATGGCTGATGTCGGCTGCTCAAGCAATCAATCCTAGCTAAGTAGATCGCCTCGTTGCGAGGCAGATCGAATGTGAAGCGGGGTTGAGGCTGATCTCAAGGCAGAATTACAATATCGGCGCCTCACTCATAGTAATTTCAGCAATGTCTACTTGTAACAAATCACTCTTCGGGCTCGAGCAATTCATCTTTGTTTTCTCAAGCATAATACAGTCACCATAGCTAGTGACTGTAACCTCTGTCATCCAATCTTTCCCAACTGGTTGATGCGCTTTATTTTCTGAACGTTCACAAGCAGCAAACATCCAAGCAGTTGCATCGTGGACAATCAAGAAAGTTTCGGGGAGAGAAGAATTAATTACCTTCTACTGCACAAGCCGACATATTCACTCTTTTTGTCCGAATGTTTGATCTCCTGGCTAGATAGAGAGCTTGACGTTCAGTCTTCGCCTCGCAACCCAGGTTACCCTGCGGTGGTGGGTCGTCGACCGTAAGCCAGTAAGCCAAAACAGCAGAAGCCACTGAGAAGAAATAAGCCAGCGGATAAGCCAAGCCTGTGACGTTTCTTATTATGCAGTGTAGCGCAGGAAAATCTTAAACGCCGCTTATCTCCCACCAAAGTTATGTCCGTCACCACGCAGCAACCTTCAGTGGTGGACGTCAACACCCGGAGATAGGCTGCAATTGCCGGAGTGGATCACAACGTGCATACACCAAAAGTTGATAGCTTCCCGATTTCGTCAATGCTTCTTGTCAATCCTCGTTCTTTACTGGACAGCCCTAATGCTGGATGGGACTGAGTAGGAATGGCGTGCCATAGTTTTCGTATCAAACTCCGCCGTGTGGACTGTAGAGAAGAATAAAATTTAGACCTGTGCAGAAGATGAATCTATTTAAACCGTCTTCTTCCTTCCAGACCAGGACTTATGAACCACTGACATCTCCGCAATCTTCTCTAACAGCTACAAAACTGCAATCTACCTTTTACCACTTATACAACACTTTGCTTTCGACATGGCCCGAGTCTGGTTCGTCACTGGTTCTTCTCGAGGCGTTGGCCGCGCCTTGGTCGAAAAGATCCTCGAGTCAGGCGATGTCGTCGTAGCAACCGCTCGCAACCCATCTCAGCTCGACGGCATTGTCGCCAAGTATGGATCCGATAAGATCCTTGCAACTGCTCTTGACGTAACAGACTTTGACCAAGCCAACAAAGCAGCCAAAGAAGCTGTCGACAAGTTTAGCCGCATTGACGTGGTCGTCAACAATGCCGGTTACGCAGACATGGCCTCCATCGAAGATGCAGACATCAAAGGCTTCCGTGAGCAGGTTGACGTCAACCTCTTCGGAGTCGTCAATGTTACAAAAGCCATCGTGCCTATCATGCGCAAACAAAAGTCCGGCCACTTTATTCAAGTGTCAAGTGTTGGAGGTCGCGTCGGTACACCAGGAGCAGCAGCTTACCAGAGTGCCAAATGGGCTGTTGGTGGATTTTCAACTGTTCTATCACAGGAAGTGGCCCCTTTCGGTATCAAGGTTACCGTCGCTGAGCCTGGTGGCATCAAGACTGACTGGGCCAACATCGCCACTGAGACGGCCAAGGTCAGCGAGCCATATGAGGAGACTGTCGGTCAGATGATTCAGCTGGTCAAGGGACATTCAACGTGGACGGAGGCGTCTGAGATAGCTAGAGCTATTATTCACCTTTCGAATGTGGAGGACCCCCCATTGAGAATCATCCTGGGCAAGGATGCGCTCCAATATGCTCATATGGCGGCCAAGGCCCTTGCTGAGTCTGACGAGAAGTGGGACAACGTGTCAAAGCTGGAGTTTTGAGATTACAGTTGTAAGATAGCGATACTTGAATAGACATTGCTAAGTCTTTTTGTACAATAGTTAATTGATGGTCGTAATTTTTGTCGGAGCTTACCTCCTTCTACCAACGAATTCACGATGAATGAATGTTTTCTCACCCAGTTGCTTGATCACACCATCGATGTTTTGAGGCATATGAAATTCAGTACCGTTCGCAAGAAGACAAGATATTCAAGGCTGGTCATATATCACAATAAGCAAGGGTATGTCCATATCCAAATACATAAGCGAATGTTTTTGTTGGTTGGCCGATCACTTTGGGGTCGGTTCCACCACAAGACCCATACAATCATGCAGGAACATCAATTTTACTGACCATCGGAATGAAATATTCGATCATCTTCTGCGGAAGCTTGACTGGAATTATTGTACCGCAGATTCATGTCCACGAAGCCGGTTTCATCCGTTCAAAACTCATACAAGCTCGGTTATCAAAGTCCGCTTGGGTCTTATCTTAGCGTCTCTCGCTGACTTATCGGGTCTCTCCGGTTCGCCAGGTAAATCAGATCCGCCAGCGAACTTGAACATTGCGTCACACGACCATCAACAATTGAAACTTCATTTTCACAACTCACCATGATGTCCAGAAGTCGAGAAGCAAGGAGCATTGTCGCTTCGCTGCGCAGGCCACACGTACTGTGTTCAGTCAGCCCTGCATTGGCGCGTCCCAATGCTAGCAGCTTCCATACAACAACGCCAAGAAAAACAGATGGCGTATTTCAGGGCCTCGAGGATAAGAGGCAGCCGATGCCGTGGATAGAGGCGTTCGAGCGTCAGCAAAAGGGTCTACCAGCTCATAAGTCCGATGACTACCCTAAGGAACGCGATCTGACCCCCAAGAAAATGAGCGACAGCTATCATCGCGTCGTGCTTCCTCTCAAAAAAGACCCTTGGTTGTCAGATACTTATGTCAACTCTTCCGGTCACATACGGCAAGCACATCAATTGAATCGGTTTCAAGCATTGAACTAACATCTATGATAGGCTTGGGACATTATTCATGGATCTTGATGCACTCTCTGGAATCATCGTCTACAAACATACCGGGCCTGGAGTTACTACAGTGACCGCCGCTCTGGACCGTATCACAATAGCGCATCCACTCACCGAAATTTGCGATCTCGAGTATAGCGGTCAAGTCACTTATGCCTCTGGCAGGAGTAGTGTTGAAATCACCTGCAAAGTCGCCAAGGCCAGAGAAGAGGGCGAACCTAGCAAGCCCGAGGATGTCCTTCTGACATGCACCTTCACTATGGTCGCCCTGGATCCCAACACCAGAAAGCCTGTCAACATCCCCAAGCTGGTCCCCACCAACGCGGAAGAAGAGAAGATCTTCAAGGCTGGAGAGGCAAAGTCGCTGTCAAAGAAGGAAAACTCCAAAGCTTCACTCCTTCAAACTGAACCCAACGATGCAGAATCCGCGCTGATCCATCAGATCTGGTTGCGCCAACTTGCGTACCATGATCCCAACAATGATCTTCGTCAACCTTCCAACGTCGTCGCCATGTCCAAGACCCAGCTATCCACGGCTGCGATCATGCAACCTCAATACCGAAATCGTCATCAGACCATGATCTTCGGTGGTTTCCATTTGAAACAGACATTTGAGCTTGCGTTCTGTTGTGCGGCCAGTTTTGCTCACGCCCGGCCGACCTTCATCAGCGCCGATCCTTGCACGTTCCGAAATCCCGTTCCTGTCGGCAGTGTCTTGTACCTAACCGCCACTGTCGCATACACTGATCCTCCCCTGCTGGAGGAAGATGGCACCGAGCCTGGCTTCCCGAATCCGGAGAAGCCCATGACCCGAGTGCATGTCCGAGTTGATAGCAAGGTCCGTGATGTTGAGCACGGTGTTGCAAAGCCAACTGGTCAGTTCAACTATACCTTCTCCGTGCCCAAAGATCTTAAGGTCTTGCCTCATACGTATGAAGAGTACATGGTGTATATTGATGCTAGAAGACGTGTTTCGCTGGGTGATAGTCAGCGAAAGGAGGAATCAAAGGCTTTCTCGGAGAAGAGGCCTGAAGCTACGGATAATGTCAACTTGATAGGATAAGGGATATTGGTGCTGATGGGAGCTGCCAACCAGCACGCCTAGAAATACTGGGATCCGAGGGAGAATAAGGAAGCCAGTAAGAGTACCTGAGGAGAGGATGCAATCCTTATGTCCGAATCTTAATACCGACGTGAGAACTCTTGTTGTTAGTATAGTAATAAGCCCAAAATGGATTACATTACTTCCACGTGCGATAAAACCGTTAACTCCGGGCTGGAGCACTACTTCCTTCAAGCCTTCGAACGGGCAATTCAACTTTTCACAAATACACTCTCGAGGTTGAGGTTATCATACCGTGACCACGCCTACAACTGCTAAGATGGCACTCTCAAGAGAGGAACGACTGCAGCTCGCAGCTATTGATCCCGAGCTGGACGATGTAAGTCTCCAACACCCACATGGATAACTTCAAGCTGATCGTGTCCAGTACCTTAAGACAATAACGATTCCCAAGATTGACACTTCTGATCCTGCAAAGGCAATCACAAGTTTGAGATGGTATATGAAAAGCTTGCATAAGCTGCCTGATCCAGATAGTGGCGTTGCTGAGCGTGATATCCATTACACTGCAAGAGATAGGCACAAGTTGCGTGCTCACGTTTACGAGCCAGCTGAAAGGTCCGAGTCACCTCCACCGTTGGTTGTTTATATTCATGGCGGTGGGTGGACTATTGGATCTCCAGAAGATGCTCAGCGCTCGTGTCGTGATATTGTACAAAAGCTGGGGGTCGTTTGTCTGGCGCCTTCTTATCGTCAGGGACCTGAAGACCCATTTCCAGCTGGCATAAATGATATCTGGGACGGCTTGAAATGGATTGCTGCGAATGCAGAGTCTGAACTGAGAGTCTCACTGTCCAAGGGGTTTGTCATTGGTGGTTCATCAGCTGGAGGAAACATGGCTGCGATAGCCAGCCATCTGGCCCGAGATGAGAAGCTTACTTCTGCGATAACTGGCGTCTTTTTGCTCGCTCCAATGATACTGCCACCGGAGAAGGAAAATGTACTGCCTGAGAAGTACAAGGATCTTTATATGTCTCGGACTCAAGCTGAGTGCAAGGACGACCCTATTCTCACCCCAGCTTTGGACATAATCTTCCACGACTCTGCGGCTGGAGATGTATCTTCGCCTCTCTTTGTTCCGTTCATCTGGCCAACGGGCCACCACAACTTACCTAGGACGTATTTCCAAGTTTGTGGAATGGATGTTCTTCGCGACGAGGCTTTGATCTACGAGCAAGTGTTGCGCGTGGATAATGGGATTGAGACTCGGTTGGATATCTATCCTGGTATGCCTCATATCTTCTGGGGCGCTTTTGCAAATTTGAGCCAAGGAAAGAAAGCAGCTGTAGATCTTGTTCAAGGCATCAAGTGGCTTCTGAAGTGATAAGTCGGTCACTTGGCCTTGAATGCTGTGAAGCAGTATCTTCTTCGATGTTCATAGACTCTTATGATCTTATCCTGGCTAGGGAGGCAAGAAAACTCAGGAGCTTGACCCTGGGCGATGAAAATATTCAGGTAGATCTTGCCTATGCTTAGGTGACTCTTTTCTGAGTTTATTTTAACACCCTTTTCTAAAGGCCCGATATTTCGTTGCTCCCTGAAGTCTGGTACATCGAAGAATCTCCCAGAGCTATCATTCTCCTCCATGTCCCTTGTCATTATACCTTCTCACTCTCTTCCTTCCTCTCCGCAGCTATCTGTACCAACACTTCCGATGACTCCCCCTCCCGACCAAGAGGCACAAAGATATGATCATGATAGAAACCACTAACTGGGTTACAACCAATTCCCTTTGCCGCTAATCTTGTCGCGATGACCGCCATGAATCCGACAGCTTCCAAGCTCGACGTGACATTGAGAGTGATCATTCTGCAGGGGAAGAAGTATTCGATCTTGTGTGACTCTGCATAATCCTTGCTTGTAATGACCGTGATGCCTTCAGACTCCTTGAAAATCATTTGCGTTTCGGACAGGGGTGGCAGATTGGAGGTGGAGGTGAGAGTGGCGAAGACGTAGGTGGTTGGATGGACCGTATGGGTGAGAGTTGAAAGGAGCTTGCTGAGCGAGAGCTCGCCAGGGTCGTTGGCCATGAGCGACATGATTGTACACTTCAGAGAGAATCTGTATTTATTGACGACTAAACAGAATGTATACTGAAGTACTCCGAAGCATCACAGCAGACGTCTTCCAACAGTTGTGTATGTATTTTGATGGTGGAGTACAAAATGCGGATGCGGTCAATTGCAGGGCGCGCCTACAGAGCTAATGACGTCACTTCAAACTTGTTACTGTCAATGGTCAAGATTTTCAAGTATGTGTTGAACATTGACTGTACTAAGCGAGTGATCTAAGCAGAGACTTAGAATTCAATCTTTTTTCCGCCTTGAGTACACATGCTGTGATAGGATCAAGATCAAGCACCCTGGATACCACTGGGCTCCTGCTCAGCCTTGGCCTTGTTGAATGCATCGATAGCGGCACCAGTCTTGATAACAGCAGATGGTGCATCGAGAGGAGGTAAGGCGAGTTCGACCAACTGTATTTCATCAGCAAAGTCTCTATAACAAAGTGTAATAGTGTGAAGTCTTACCTCAAGGCAGCCTACATTGCCAAAGTTGGGATCTTGAAGGAGTGAAGATAGCTCTCCGCAAGTCTTGATAGGCCCATGGTACTTAGATTCGAATGCTGGCCCGAAAGTCTTGCCGAGCTTGGAATAGTCCAGAACTGCGACCTCATTATAAAAGGCTTCCTTGCCGTGAATGAGACGCTCGACGGTGTATCCGCCATTGTTGAGCACGAATCTAGGTCATGTGAGCCAATGCTAAAGACGGTCGTCAGAACTGAGACGAGGGTACTTACATGATTGGCTTGAGGTCCCACCGCAGCATATCTGCCATAGCCTGGATAGTGAGGTGCATGGATCCTTCGCCAGTGACGAGCACAGGCCTCTTCCACTTCCCTTCGCTTTCCTTGATAGCCTGACCAACTCCAACAATGGCACCTGTAGCGTACCCAATGCTGCCATATACGGTCTGGTTGAACATCATCACACCGCTGGGGAGTTTGGTGTCGCACAGGCCGAAAGCGGAGGTACCGGTCTCACCAATGATGACATCTCCGGGCCGGAAGAAGGAGCTCATTGCCTAGGCCCGTCAGTATCAGCTTTCACTAGAACATACAAGGGAGTGACCTACGCCCCAGAGGAAATCTTGCTTGAGCTCATCGTCAGCTTGGAAGTCGAACTTTGGATAAGGATCCCAAGTGACGTGTCGTGAAGCAATAGAAACTGGGTTCGAACGAAGAGAATCGACGAGGCGTTGGAGAACCTGAGAGAGTTAACAGGCTTTGCCAAAAGTGACTGTAAGCTATACTCACATGCTTCATTGAGACCGGGTACTGGGTCTTGCCAATAGAGACCGTGAAACGTTGGAGGTCGATCACAATGGCATCCTTATTTACAACAGTCGTAAACTCGCCGGTATTGAAGTCAGAAGGATAATTTCCGATCCAAATGACCATGTCAACAGATTCAAGCACCTCTTTGACGGCGGACAGGGTGCCGGCGCCTGAGTGGACACCTGCGAACTGGGGGATAGCTTCATCAAGACCTCCTTTGCCCATCGCAGTGGTAAAGGTTGGGAGATTGGTCAACTTTGTCAGCTCATGCGATTCTTCGAGTACACTGTTGCGCACGGCACCTAGAGAGAGTTAGTGTGATCTGTTGTACATCTGGGACGTTAAGACTTGCCTCCATCAACAATAATAGCTGGGTCATTCGATCTCTCCATCAAATTTCTGATTTCTTCAACAACAGTCTCCTCGAGAGATGGATCGTTGGGGGGCAGCTCAGTAGGAATTGGGACGTTCAGTCCCGCGGCATCGATCATTTCGTAAGCAATATCGACGCTGAGACCGATGTAGACAGGCCGGCTCTCACGCATCATAATAGTAAGCGCTTCATCAATCTCCCGGGCAGCAGTAGGTGCATAATTGATCACAACAGTTGCAGCAGTGATGCTCTTAGCCATGTTCTCATACATGTCGAACTTGCCGTTGCCAAGACTGTGATGCATGATTCTCTTTTTGCGAACAGCATCGACAGTTGGGTAGCCAACGATATGCGCAACAGGAACAAATTCCGCGTAGTGGCCAGCCATCCCGCAATATGCGGAGAGTTCACCAGGACCAAAGGTGGTAACAAAGGCTCCCGCGCCACCGACACGAGCGTAGCCATCTGCCGCGTAAGAAGAGATGAGTTCATTGGGGTTGCCTTTCCAGGCGAGGTCGTTGTCAGTGACGAGATCCAGGAGGGCGAGTTCGTAGTCTCCTGGGACGCCAAAGACTGAGCGGATGCCGAGCTCGTGAAGACGGCGGAAGAGGTAGTCACCAACTTTGATCTGAGGCATGGTGGTTGATGCAGTGGATTCTTGGTTGGATAGGAAGTGAAGTATTGAGTATAGCAAATGTATTGAGTATCAAGACTGTTGCGAATGACATGCTGTTCTGTTGTTTCTGAGGGATCGAGCAGACATATTTATACTCGGAGTTCGCTATCAAGGATGTTGTTGTGTTAAGGACTGATGCCGTTGTAACCGCTTGTCGGACCAGGAGCATTGAAGATGGTGGTTCTGTACAGCATGGCTGCTTATGCCGCATCATCATGGATGGTGCGGAATTAGAACACTCCTAGGTGAAGCGGAATGCAACATATGGCACTGCTATATCGGTCGTGCTCATACAAGGTAGCATTGAAACGCTGCATTCCGCTTCGAGCCGTGTGTATGGTGAGCCGCAAGTGCCGTGCCAAGGTTCAGCAGACTTGGTGGCTGGCCCGTTGGGGTAACGGTGTCAGCCAAAAATATCCGCTGGTCAATGACCCTGGTTCCAGGCAATTTTCGCATCTGAAATGCATTCAGGCTGATAAGGGATGTCCGTCAAAATGTTAGCCCCAAATTGTCCTTCTGTTGTTGCTGCTCACGATACTTCACCGGGCTGCCTTATAAGTCATCCATCGTCGAGGACATCGCCCTGACAAGTCTAGGCTAAGAATATCTCAGCGCCCTTCATAAATAGTATGACAGAATTCTCCAAATGCTGTTTATAATGTCTAGACATAAGAAACGTCGGGGCCTAATTGAAAGACAAGACCATGGGTGGATGGATTATGAAGGCCAAGTCAAGAATTATCGTATACAACAGTGGAAAATGATGATGGGGGAAGCACAGTATTTCGAAGAATTTCAGGGCCAGTGGGGTAGGCTAGGCTAGGGCTGCGGTAATAATTGATGGTTGCGTTGCGGGCTGAACAAACATGCGATGACATTCCATCAAAACCATCTATGTCACGCTTCAACGAGGAAGCGGAATCAAACCGTCCCAGGCAAGAGACGCGGCAATCACAGGGTTCTTGGTATTTCAAATACCTGGAAATTGCATTGCGGTGTAACATGAGCTCCAAATCCAAGGATGTGGTATGACGAAGTTCTGCATAAGAGGTCGGGCTCCCCGAACTTGAGTGTGTCATTGCGAAGAACCCGAGTCTCATCCGCTGCTAACTACATAAAAGAAAGATGTACTTACAGACCAATAAGCGTTCTTAGTCGAGGGCCAAGGGAAAAGCACTCCAAGCAGCATCATAATACTTTACTACATGTCGTGTCATATTTGAAGCTCTTATTTACTGCGTTCTTTTAACACTTGATTTAACGAATCCGCGCAATAGCTGCTGAATGAGGATAAATACCTTATAGACTGTAACATAATACTTTAATCGTCGCCAGTTGTCTAGACATAAGAACGTGATCAAAATTTTCTCGTATGAATCGGTTTGATATCGCGCTTAAGGTACCCGCATAACTCAATTTTAGGTAACCTCTTTTACTTCATAGCGTAGTAGTCAGGTA
Organism: Fusarium sp. HKF-74; assembly: GCA_021223625.1. Lineage (NCBI taxonomy): Eukaryota > Fungi > Ascomycota > Sordariomycetes > Hypocreales > Nectriaceae > Fusarium > Fusarium sp. HKF-74. Next base: position 570,898 of record JAJFAS010000014.1, read on the forward strand.
AATCATAGTACACCTCCAGATCCGTATAATTGAACCTACACCTCACAAACTGCATCTTTCAACATTTTAGTCAAATGCCTCCCCCAAAGTCCGCCAATACCTGTGTGCAATGTCGTGCCCGCAAGGTGAAATCCCCCATTTATCTAACCAACGCACGCGCTCTCTAAATCTGACTCGACTCGATAGGTCCGATGCGATGGAGGCCCGCCTTCATGCTCCAATTGTGAGCGTCTCAGCTTTACCTGTTCTTTCACCTCCTCTGGATCACAATCTCATCCAGAACGCCGCCGAGGGCCTCGAGCCTGTGTCAAATGTCGCAGTCAGAAAGTAAAATGTTCCGGCGACCTGCCTGTATGTGCTGCATGTCGGGCGCGAGACCAAAATTGTGTTTATCCGGATGGGAAAAGACCTGCTCGTCCTTCGCATCGATCGCCTAGCATTGGGCATCAATCTGGGGCTAGTTCTGGGGTCTCTCCTAGTCCTAGGCTCTTGCAGTCTCACCAGTCGTCTTCACATGATGCATCCACAGATGATGCGCATTTCAAATCACCTTCTGCGGTGGCAGGGCTACCAGCTGAAGCCGATGCTCCTCTACCACCTTCCACAGACCTGCCATCGTCTTGGGGAGGCTCAGTCACCGAACCGAGCCCAATAGAAGGTGGAAGCGGTTCTCGCTCAATTCCTTTACCGCCTATGCGAGACCGACTCCAGTTGATCATCGATTTCTTCCGCCATGTACATCCGTTGCCCTCTTATGCCTTTCTCAACCAAGTCTCCATAACTCAGCGGTGTCTAGATGGGAGCCTCGATGAAACCCTCCTCTTGGCTCTGCTTGCAATTTCCTCCCTTCATCTCAAGTACGCCAAGTATCACCCAACGTTGACGGCGCAATGGATTCAGCGTGCAGAAGATATTATCTGGCCAAAAATCGAGAAACCTAGGATATTCACTACGCAAGCCCTGCTTCTTATCATCCACTACAAGATCGAGAGTGGCTCATTTCAGCGCGCTTACATGCTAATGGGTCTAGCTGGTCGTGCAGCCAGCGCCTTACGTCTTCAATACGAGAGAATCGACCTTGGTCCTCTCGCACAAGAAATTAGGCGGCGTATGATGTGGTGTATGGCGCTTCTGGACATGTCGTTCTCAATCGGTTTGCCAGAATCCGAGGTTTGCTCGCCGGACTCTATCTACGTACGGTTGCCGTGCAGCGAGGAAGATTTCCAAGCAGAGAGTGATGACAGCGATCCACTGAGTTTGGATGGAATATCTGAGAACGGGCTGCTCGCCACGTCCATTCGAATAACGCTGATCACGCGCGACATCATAAGACTCATGCGACAAGTCCGTCTGTCATCACAGCCGATGCCACAATTGCCTGATCTCGTGGAGGAATTTGGCAGAATGCTGCAACAGCTGGAAATACCGCCATACAGTGTCCATGGACTTCAAGGCTTCGCATCGTCAAAATGGCTTGTCCGTTTTTTGACAGTGCAGCTTTCCTGGCATCAAGCTCACTGCGACGCATACAGACTCTTTCTTTCGGGCTACAGGGAGGCGGCTCCTGAAGCTGTCCTCGCATCACAGCCGCAATCTTATATCGCCATGGCTGCAAGAACCTGCTTGTATCACGCCAGAGCCAACATTGAGATCTTGAATGATTTTTCCAAACTTACGATCTGCCCATTTGTGGCGGACTACAGGATGGCTATCTGCGGCTATCATGCGTGCCGGCTCATTCTCTTCCTGAGCAAATCTAACCTGATTCCGTCTGAAACGAATTTCACTACGGAAGGCGCGTGCCACCAAGCTTCTGTTATTCTGGCGCTGTTGCAACGCTTGTACAAGGACTCATCACTAGTACAGTTTATCTTGAGGGATCTTGAGGCCATGATCCAGTTGTACGCGGCTGGTGATTCCGAGCATGGACGGGACTCTTCTGAGCGCGAGGAAAACGATACCCAGCAACCCCGCTTCGCTGTCACTGTACAAAAACACAAGAGTCTAGGCGTACATAGCGTCTTCCGACGAGCTGGGTTCGCCGACGATAGCGCAGAAGCTGGGGAACCATGTAAGCGCCCTCAACCCCAGAATATTCCCCAACCAGACTCGGGAGATGCACACGGGATAGCGAGTCAGCCATCCGTGGTTGAGCCGGGTCTGGATGAGGGTCATATGGCACTGGACGTCTTGATGAAAGCAGCTATGCTACCAAGCCCAAGCTTGGAGGATCCGCATTTTACCTTCTCGGGTGAGCCTTTTATGCTTGGGCTCTGTGACACGTTCAATGATTGGTCTTTCCAAGGAGGTTTTTCGCCGAGATCCGATGCTGATTTCCTGTGAGGTCGTTCGCCGACTACCGACCCCGCAACCCCCGGATGGAATGAGAAGTGGATGTCTGATATTGTCGGTTGGTTTCGAGGTGCATTCTATTTTTCGTTGCGGTAATCTCTTATCTTTTTGATTTTTTTATTTGGCTCTGTTTTCTTTCTAGATCTTAAGACCAAACACCTCTTTATACGCATTTCTGCTTCTTTCAAGATTGGTTCACTTACTGAACTCGATTCCAAGCTACCAACATGTCTGCCCGACCGCCCAACATCATCTTTATTATGGCTGATGATCATGCTGCCAAATCCATATCATGCTATGGTGCAGGAATCAACATAACGCCAAACCTCGACCGCATTGCCAACGAGGGCATGCGCTTCGACCACTGTTACGTCACCAACAGTATATGCACGCCTTCGCGAGCAGCAATCCTCTGCGGCACACACAATCACGTCAATGGAGTCATGACCCTTGACTCCAAGATCAACACAAGACTACCCAACGTCGCCAAGCAGCTCAAGTCAAGCCCTGCTGCCTATCAGACAGCAATGGTGGGCAAGTGGCATCTCGGCGAAGGCAAGGACCACGAACCCACGGGCTTCGACTACTGGAGCGTTGTGCCCGGGCAGGGAGAGTACTGGGATCCTCAGTTCATCGAGCCTGAGGGTACTACTCGAATTCCCGGCTACGCGACCGATATCATCACAGACAAGTGCATTGAATGGATGGAGAAGCGTGACAAGGAACGGCCATTCTTTCTCATGTGCCATCACAAGGCTCCTCATCGGTCTTGGGAGTACGATAGCAAACATAAGGACCTCTATAAGGATCCCATTAGCCTGCCCGATACCTTTACCGATGACTACAAGAACCGCGCCAATGCTGCGAAAGTGGCCAAGATGAGAGTCGCCGAGGACTTGACGTATACCGACCTGGGGGTAGTCCAACAAGAAGGTCCCAGAAGTCAGATCGGAGAGAAGATGATGGATGTCTGGTGGTGGAACGACCGCAAGATCCCTGCCCCTGAGGATGTTACAAAACTGAAGCTCATCTGCAAGGAAACAGCCCAAGTCTTTACTTTCAAAACGCCCCAAGAGCTGGCTGAGTTTAAGTTTCAACGGTATATGCAGAGGTATCTTCGAACTATTCAAAGCATCGACGATAACGTTGGTCGCATGCTTGACTGGCTTGATCAGGAAGGTCTAGCAGAAAACACCGTTGTAGTCTATACTTCAGACCAAGGGTTCTTCCTCGGGGAGCATGGATGGTTTGATAAACGCTTCATGTACGAGGAGAGCTTCCAAATGCCCTTTATGATTCGCTACCCCCGCGAAATCGCGCCAAAGTCGGTATGCAGTGATATTATCTGCAATGTCGACTTCGCGCCCACATTCCTTGACTTTGCCAACGCTCGTATTCCTACATACATGCAAGGTGTATCCTTCCGCCCTCTTGTCAAGGGCCAAACACCTCCCAACTGGCAGCAAGTGGCATACCATCGCTACTGGATGCATCGAGATGTTATCCACGAGGCCTATGCGCACTACGGTGTTCGTGATCAGCGATATAAGTTGATATACTGGTATGCCGAGGACTTTGGACTTGAGGGTACTAGAGAAGGTGGGCAGGACAAAGAGTGGGAGCTTTTTGACTGTCAGGAGGATCCGTTGGAGCTGTTTAACTGCTATGATGATCCCAAGTATGCTGGCGTTGTGAGGAATATGACCAAGATGCTGGAGGATAAGATGGCGGAGATTGGAGATGAGCCTGTTCATGCACTATCTAGCTTATAGAGCATGTGTTGTAGATGCCAAGATTTCTGAAATATAATGGAATTGGTTAATTAACTTGTGCCTTTGATATTAATATTGGCACTCTGTGATCGGCTGTTTTGGTACTATTGGTCCTGATCCCTTCGTCTCAAACACGTCCCAGCAGCGAGCATGCGAAAAGTCCTGGCATTCATATCTATTGTTAGTCTCTGACACTTGCATTATCAGCCGATTCATATCTATCTTACCACTCGTAAACAATAGTTCCAGATCTGTGAGCGATAATAACCTTGGTGGTCTCGGGTGCGGAGTCATGCACTTGGCTAAACGCTCGCCCCGTTCGCCGAGTAGCGAAAGCCCAATCTCATTCCCAGGTTCGCCGACTACCGATTACCATGAACTAGCACGTAATTCAAGGATGCTAGCAACCAATCGAGCGCTGACATCGGAAAACAACGTTTCTGGGGTAGAGGACAACCCTTGAATCAGGATAATCTGGGGAAGGTTGCAACGTCGTGGCCGGGCCCCCAGATCGAACATCAGGTGACTGGTGACTATATAGATCGGCGGCATCTGCAACAGCATCGATTTTTATTTCGGGAAGAGCATCGACAGCAAACTTCTGCAGACTTCTCTCTTCTCTCCCCATCCCTGGATCGTTTCTCCATCATCGCTCATCACCATGTCAGCCGAAAAGAGCACCACCGCGACTCATCTAGATGAACAGCAGCTCCCCAAAGCATGCAAGATGACCACCGGACGCGATGCCGCGGCCGACGAGGCTCAACGCGTCGACACAACCCTGACAGCGCGAGAAGCTTTCTCCTATTACTGGAAAGCCGTGAGCTGGAGCGTCGCAATCTCAATGTCAACCATCATGGAATCCTACGGCATGCTGCTGATGAACTCCTTCTTCGCATTTCCCCAGTTTCAGCAGAAGTACGGTGTTGAACTGCCCAATGGCAAATACTCGATCCCTGCGAAATGGCAGTTGGCACTTACTATTACTCTCAATGTTGGGTTGATTATGGGTGTGTTTGCTAACGGATACTGCGCTGATCGTTGGGGTTTAAGGAAGGTGATGCTCGTTTCGCATGTGTTCTATGCGGGATGTGTGTTTATTCTCTTCTTTGCTCCTAGTGTTGAACTCCTTGTTGTCGGAACTCTTTTGATGTGAGTAGTCCATCAATCGCTGTTGAGATTATGCCTAACGTCGTCCTTGCAGTTCCATTCCATGCGGCTTTTTCGCTGCGGCGACTCCCTCGTATGCGGCCGAAGTAGCACCTCTGCAACTCAACGGCTACTTAACAGTCTACGTCAACCTTTGCTGGGTCATGGGCAAGATGATCTCCTTTGGCGTCCTCACTTCGATGCTTAAATATCCTACAGAGTGGTCGTACCGTATCCCCTTCGCTATCCAGTGGGGCTGGCCACCATTCATGATTGTCGCTATATATCTCGCCCCTGAGTCACCTTGGTGGTTGGTCAGGAAGGGTCGCATTGAACAAGCTGAGAAGAGCCTTCGAAGTTTGTGTAGTGCACCTGACAGTGTTATCGATCCCAAGAATACCATTGCCATGATGAGCCGCACGATTGAGACAGAGCATGACATGAACATTCAAGGGTCATATCTTGACTGCTTTAGAGGAGAGAATCGACGCCGAACTGAGATTGCGATGGTCAGTTGGGGCTGTCAGATCCTTCCAGGCTTTGCGATTCAGAACTACATCACTTACTTCTTCACTCTTGCGGGTCTGTCCTCTGGCGACGCTTTCAAGCTGTCCCTCGGTAAGTATAGATGTAATCCATCTCATTGCTTTGGCTCATTGTCCCTCCAGGTAACGCCGGTCTTGCATTCGTCGGCACAGTGTCTTCGTGGTTCATGATGACCCGATTCGGCTGGAGGAGACTCTATCTAGGCGGACTCTGTGCTATGCTGCCACTGATGAGCCTGGTGGGCTTCCTTGATCTTGCAACTGCCGACAAGAGCAATATCCGGTGGGCCCAATCAGCTCTCTTGCTTGTATGGTTCTTCTGTTATGGTAAGTCCAGTTACCATTATCTATGATTCACATGGTCGGAACTAATGATTCGACAATCAGGCATCTCAATTGGACCCATTCCCTATGGTATCGCAGCTAATGTCGGGGCCTCTAACCTCCGAGTTAAGACAATCTCCCTAGGTAGAAACACCTACTACTTTCTATCCATCATTAACGTCATTGTCGCGCCCTACTTGCTCAATCCGCAGGAGGCGAATCTTCAAGGAAAGGCTGCTTTTCCTGCGGCAGGGCTCACTATTTTGCTCCTTGTTTGGACTTACTTTAGGTTACCTGAGGTGAAGGGGATGACGACTGAAACTCTCAATCATCTGTTCTATAACAAGGTTTCAGCTAGAAAGTTTCTGGAGGCTTCAAAGCAGTACCAGTAGAGCCACGATAGTATTTATCTACAATAACAATCTTGATTATAATTTGGCTTCCTAGGAAGTGGCAGAAAGCCCTTGGGGCTTGACGAAGAAGAAATGACTTCCATCCTCGCGATGCAAGCGAGTGAGAAGAGACATGATCCTTCCGGGGACGCCAGCAGATGGCCGAGTAATCATGTAATAGCCGTCGTTAGCTTGTCTAAATAGGCCACTGATGAACTTGAACGAGTATCGGTTGTTGCCAGGTTCTCGTGGCTTGATGGACCAAGTGCAAGTAGGTCGTGCGAAAGGTTCGAGGGCCAAACCATGTCGTCCACCCGGGCACACAATACCACGTTGTCCAACCTGGTTGATAGCAACGGGGTAACCTCTGAGAGGGTCGAAGTTCTCGAGGTTGATAGGGGGCCAGGGGTCCATTCGCCATTCAACAGGAGTACGTCTGTTTACACTGATGCGGGTTTGGGTAGCACCAACATCCTCCGCAGCGGCATAGGTATCCTGATTAGTCTCCCAAAAGAATGGGTGGGGGCTGGCAGGATCGAGCAAGATCGTCTCAGCGAGTCTGATTGTTTCGTTTCCGATGAATCGGATAAAGTTACGTTCCTGGTCAAGTATTTGGCGGATATGTCGGTCGATGGCACGTTGCCCTTCATCGAATCTAACATTCTGTGCTCCATGAGCAATTTGAAGAAGGTCGATGCCCTTAGAGACGGTGATCCAATAGTCAAGTACCTTTACACATGTTAGTCGTAGTTCATCGTTTTGGACTGTTTATACTTACAACTGTCTTTGATCTGCTATAATAGGCCACCAGGTCAGGGGACTCGTTCCAGGCTTGCTCGGAGAGCTGTCGCATAAAGGCTCTCTGACCATTGGCATTCAGGAAATTGTGAATCTGGGTGAGCCATCCCGGGATGTTATCGGCGCACGCCTGGAGTCTGTCATCGAGCCGCTCTTGCAGACTGCTTATTAGACGCTCATTCTCTGACTCGGTGAGGTTTCGCTCAGAGATGTCATAAGCAGTATCTAAGATATCCGCGACAGTCTTGTAGTGAGCCTGAATCTGAGCCATTGGCTGGTTCAACGTATCAAGTCGAATCGATATGATTCCATTGGAGAGGGTGTCGGCGAGATCGTCTATAGATGACTGGATGATTTGCATCTCTCGCACGACTCCGTAGATGTCGGCCCTGGTGACTTTGGCATTAGGATCTGAAGTCAGATGGTCGAGAAACCGGCCAGCTGCCCAGCTGCCTGTCTCGGAGATGACCCATGATATTCCGCTTGAGACACAAGAGCCTTGCCTGCAGACAGGAGGAGAAAGCTTGCCGCGATTGTAGCCATGTTGTGCAGAAAGCTTCATATAACCTGTAGCAAACAGCGTGCTAAGGGGGGATTTCTGAGTGTTTTTGGCTTGTTGGTTTGCGATTGAGGGAGATCTATGGGATCTTTATACTCATTTTTGTTGGGGGCTACATTTTGTTTTTGTTGATTGTTTATTGCTCGTTATTGAAGCCAATTGTTCAGTTGGTTCATAAGGTTTAATGCAGGAGCTATACGACCTTCTGAGCTTGACATCAAGGTTCATATGTCCTTTGGCGTTATACATGACGCCTCATATTATGTCATGGTAAACATAAGCATGTTATTGTATAATCAGATTATTTAATACCTCAATCGGCTATACCTCGCGTATTGTTTTAGGGACCCTTTGACTTTTTGGTACTTATTTTTGTATGTTTTCGACCGAGTGTCACGATTTCGCTATCCCTCGATCTATTCTGCTCCCATGACCTTCGAGCTTGAATCTCATGACTTAGTTTCTTCTGGTACGCAGACACCTAAGGAAACATTCTAGATGGACTCTCGGGCTAGCAGCACAGTCTGCATGCAACATCACAAGCGAGACATATGTCTGGTTCCCTCTCATGTCTTGGCAGGACAACGAATTTGTATGTTACAGTTCATATCATTCATCTATGGAAAGTTCCAACATCTCAACTTAACAAGTCATAACCGTAAGAGCTTAACCAAATGTAATTATAGTGAGACCAGCGGTCGTGCTGCCCGCAAAGCTCCGTAGACGAGTACGAAATCAGCCACAGAACATACCGATAGACTTCGTCGCGCCAAATAGAATTAAGGAAAGGACGACGGTACTCAAGCAATTACAGTCTGGCTATGTATATTGCAACATCCACATGCAACCCTTGGCATTGAGGATATGAGGCAATGGTTTCCTTGTGGTAACCCCAACGGCTGCTGCCGATCAGCAAGGACCAGGCACAGGGTCGAGATCGGCATCCAACCACCATTCGTAGTGCTACTAGATTTACCAGTCAGTTATCTTCCCTTTTTTCGCCTTTCTCCGGTTATTTCTATGATGAAAATTATGATATTCCCAGCTGAGAGTGGTGATATCCAAGTAGTTCGGGAACAACATAACTTGAGCCAGGTGGTCATCCCCATACAACCGCCGTACATTCTCTCACTTGTGTATCATTTCTATTTCATCCTCGTCTCACAAATCTGCTCTACTTTGTTTTGTCCAATCTGTTTGACGGAGTCGACGTTGAGCAGACTAGCACTCTGGGGCACCGGATTTGGGCTCTGCATGCCAGCCAACTGTCACTGCCAGCGTCAAGATCAAGATGCGATTTCATCCTCTAGGCAAATTCTTCTATAATTTATTTTCATATCCAGGACATAACCGCTGTATGAGCTTTTTTATCTCATCTCTCTTAAGGTTACGTACAACTTTACAGCAAGTTAGAAAGCCACCGACGCAACGTACCGTTCGCGGCATAGATGACAACTTTCTCTTTGCATAATAGAGAGTCTAGCCAGTTTCTATAAAAACTATAATTCTTCTTGTTGATATCTTGCATGTCTTCAGATGTGCTCAGAGGTCGGGGAAATGTTACAGGATAATGAGTAAGTGTTGAGAATCGGTATAGGCCCTATTCTTCTGTTACCTATTAACAGGAGGCTTCTGTTTTTGGGCCAGTGGTCTAGCGGTCTGACCTTCATAGTAAGAGATAAGATAACATGTCTTATCTTATCGGAGATTATCAGAGATAAGTGTTACTCAAAACGGCGATTTCGTGAGACGTCACCGGCTAGACTTACCCTAGGCCCAGGATTCTAATTACTCAGGCTCTTGCAATTCTCTTCTTCTGTTACTTATCAGAACCAAGATTATCTCGTTGCTCGTGGACGAGTATCAATATCTTTTAGGGTGAGTTAAAAGTGAATTGCGCAATGGATTAGATCCTTTACTTCTATGTCTTTCTCTGTGAATTACGAAGCGTCGGGAAACACCATCAGTGCATTTCATGGTCAATTAAGCAGAGCTTGATCAATTGTAAAGATCATATGCTTGCACATAGCCTTATGTGAGATATAAAACACTCATTTAAAAGCTCTAGTACCTCGGTTTAGGGGTACTTTACTGCAAATCGCACAGCACTTTTACGGTGGTCATGTGCAACATTCTGGACTTCACCACCAAGCCCAGACTCCCAATGCAGTTAAACCTGGCACCTCGGACCGACAATCTTGGAAAACCACAGAAGCCCATGAATGACACCCTTGACTCTGCGAAAAACCCGTCGGACCGACGAGCTCGACCCCGTTAGCTTCGCCCCCCAGCCCCAGATTCTCTTCTCCTTAACCCCAGCTTTTGCTTGGCCTGCATCGCCATCTCCATCCCCAGACCCATCAAGCGCCCCTCAAAAGCATATCTCGGGACATGCGACACGAGATTCTGCCTTCTCCGGACCGACGAACGAGCCAGATCTGGAGCTTATGGGATGACGAACCGCGCCTAAAGACCTCGTGAGCTGATCTCGACCCCACTGGTCGCGGATTTGGAGTACCAAAACCCCGAGAACTGAATGAGATTTCCCGTCGGACACTGCCACTCGGAGAATTGTACCATACCCTAGCTTAACTGTTCATACAAGTGACACCGTCAGTGTCTTGAACTCTAACCTCAAACATGAGCCAAGGCGGCGAGAACGCGTCCCTGGACACCGTGTCACCATCCAACACCATCACAATGACTTCTAAACCATCGTCAAAGGTGAATCATATTCCCGCCGATGAACCGAAGAGGCAAGCCCACAATGCAGAAGCCAGCGCCGCCACGGCGCTAGAGCACGAGCTTACCTTTCGCGACGCGGTGCGTCTCTACCCCAAGGCCATTGGCTTCTCATTGCTGTTCTCCATGGCGATTATCATGGAAGGCTACGACATGGCTCTCATTGGCTCGTTTTACGGATATGAATCGTACCTTATTCTCTGTTTCCACGGCAGGCAAAAAGGCTAATTTGCTTTTTTAGGTTCCGCAACAAGTATGGCAACCAACCAGATCCCGATGGCGGCATGGTTATCTCTGCGGATTGGCAGACGTACATCCAAGTCGGCGGCATGTGCGGGCAGATCTTCGGGCTGTATCTCAATGGCTGGGTGTCTGATGCCATTGGATACAAGAAGACTATGATACTGGCGCAGATCATCATGGTCGCTTTCACATTTATCGTGTTCTTCGCGAAGAATATCGAGATGATCCTTGCGGGTCAGATTCTGATGGGTATTCCATGGGGGGTCTTTCAGACTTTGACGTTGGCATATGCGTCTGATATCGCTCCCGTGGTTCTCAGGCCTTATCTCACGGCCTATGTGAATCTCTGCTGGGTTATCGGGCAGTTGATATCAGCGGGGGTCCTTCGTGGACTTCTCAATCTGGATAATGAATGGTCATATCGCGTTCCATTTGCGTTGCAATGGATGTGGCCACCGTTCATTATCCTCGGCACGATCTTTGCGCCAGAATCGCCTTGGTGGTTGGTTCGCATGGGTCGCCACGAAGACGCAAAGAAAGCTATCCTAGGCCTCGTCACGCCTCAGCCGGATCTCAAGTTCGATGCCGATGCGCAAGTCTCCATGATTCACGAGACTAATGAGCTTGAAAAGGCTACGTCTGCGGGCACTAACTATTGGCACTGCTTCATGAGAGCTGACTTGAGACGGACTGAGATTGCGTCCATCACATACGTCGCGCAAGCCATGTGCGGCAGCGTTCTCATGGGGTATTCAGTCCAATTTTATGAGCGCGCAGGACTCTCGTCAAACAGCGCGTTTACTCTCAACATTGTACAGTATTCTGTAGGCGCAATCGGCGTCATCCTTTCATGGTTCCTCATGGCGAGATATGGACGTCGTGCGCTGTACATCGCCGGCACAACCTCGCTTTTCATAATCCTTTTAGTAGTAGGTGGCCTTGGATTCGCACCTCAAAACAAGACAGGCCCTTCGTGGGCGATCGGCAGCCTTCTCATCTTTTATACCTTCATCTACGATCTAGCAGTCGGGCCAGTCTGCTACACGATTGTCGCAGAAATTCCATCAACACGATTGAAAGCGAAAACGATCGTCTTGGCGCGCAACTTTAATAATATGGCAGGGCTGGTAAACAATACGCTGATGCCAAGAATGCTCGGTGTACATGCATGGAACTGGGGTGCAAAAACAGGTCTTTTCTGGGCGGCGTTTTGTTTTCTCATCATGGTTTGGGCGTATTTTCGTCTTCCGGAACCAAAAGGGAGGACATATGGAGAGTTGGATGTTTTGTTCGAGCATCGAGTCAGCGCACGCAAATTTGCAAAAGCGCGGGTGGATCAATTTGGAGATAGAACGGGAGCTGTCGAGGTTGATGCGCATTCAAGATAACGGGATGGACTGGGTAAACTATGGGTATATAATGGGACACGGGTGTAATCAATTTGGATATCTTGCTCACAGTGGCTTCAGTCGCGGCCGAATCACAGCTGCAGGCGAAATAATTAGCCAAGACACTATCACCCTGCAGTCGCATCGCATCTGCAGTGAAGCAGCTGACATGACAATCTGTTACCTCCTTAAGGGGAAATAATCGGATACTTCCCAAATGAGTAGTAGATACATAGCAATGGAAGTTAGTTAATCATGACGGGAGGCGCGGGGAATGCTCAGACCTCGGATCTGATCTCGGTCCGTCATGATTGCATTGCATTCGTTGCATTGCAACGGATAATTCTAGCGTCAACTCTAGATAGACACGCCTTTTCTCTTGGCCCATTGACGATCTACGAGTCTTCCCCACACAAAAATCCCTTCTCGCCGGCTGATTAGCTGCAGCTGCAGTCTTGTCGGTCCGACGACATCGGCAAACCGAAGCGGTAGGGGCGTAATCTGGGGTCTAGAGAGGTCGGCTGAATTACCTACTTATTAGGCAAAACCCGGGCTCGACCATTTGTCGCTGCCTCATTTTTCTTCCATTTATTTTTATATCTTTCGACATTCCTTCGACGTTTAATGACTGCAATCGGGACTTGTAAAGTGACGACGGAGGCGAAAACGTACTTGGGCACTCCGAAACGAAGCACAATGACGGTCAAGAACACTACACCCCGCCCTCGATGGCATCCTTCGCCGACATACCACCTCAAAGCACCTCGGGGTTGGATCAATGATCCGTGCGCACCCGGATATGACCCCTCAACAGGCACATACCACCTATCTTATCAATGTCAGTACACCCATTCAATCCCCCTCGGCCAACTTTTATACATATGCTGACTTTGCCACCAGGGAACCCCAAATCCTGCGATTGGGGTGACATCACTTGGGGTCATTACACAAGCAGAGACGGTCTGACTTGGAAGCAAAACACACAAAACCCAGTTCTAGAACCCTCTGAGCCCTACGATGACAAGGGCATCTTCACTGGCTGTCTTCACCCTACAGGTCTTCAAGGAGAAGAAGGCCAACTCACCGTTATTTACTCATCCATCACAAATCTTCCCATTCACTGGACTTTACCGTATACCCGAAACTGCGCTGGATTGTCAGTAGCGACATCGACAGACGGTGGTAAGACATGGCAGAAGAGTGAACAAAACCCAATCTTGGAGGGTGAGCCCGAAGATCTCGCCGTTACAGGGTTCAGAGACCCATATCTTGCAGAATGGCCTGCTTTGGATGAAATGAGAGGTGAGGCAAGCCTGTATGGCTTTGTTTCAGGAGGAATTGTCGACGGTGGACCTACAGTGTTTCTCTACGCCATCTCACCGACCGACTTGACACAGTGGACATACCTCGGCCCTTTGATCGATTTACCCACAGGATACAGCCCCTCCGGTCGATGGGGCGGCGACTTCGGTGTCAACTGGGAGTGCGTTAACTTTATGACTCTTCACAACGAGTCCGAGGAGCGACCTTTCTTGCTTATGGGAACCGAAGGAGGAGTTAAGCCTGGTGCTAAGGAGGGTAGTGATCAGTGGTCGCTTTGGATGGCTGGGTCTCTCGAGCAGACCGAGCAAGGACCCCGGATAAAGCCCGATTACAACGGAATCCTCGACCACGGATGTTTATATGCACCTAATTCCTACGAGCATCCTATCACAAAGAACAGAATTGTCTGGGGATGGTTGAAGGAGGACGAGCTTACCTTGCCCCGACGCGAATCCAAGGGTTGGACCGGATACTTCTCTATCCCTCGCGAGCTGTTTTTATACACGGTCGAAAATGTCACCAGGACTCTGACTTCATCGCTGGCCGATGTTGGTTGCATCAAGGCTACTGAGAATGGGCGAGGATCAAACACAGTTCAGACATTGGGAATTCGGCCACTGACAGACCTGCAAGGACTTCGAAGGGGAGAGCCTGGTTACTGGAGTAACATCAATTGCAATGCCAAGCTTGGAAAGCTTGTTGACACACAAACCGGAAGTTGGGAGTTGGAAGCCACAATCAAGGTCTCACCAAACGACCAAGGCCTTGGATTCTGGATTCGACACAATGAAGACTTGTCTGAAGGAACAGCCATTCATTTCTCCCCCCAAAGCGAGAAGATGACCGTCGATCGAAGCAAATCCAATCACGAAGCCGATATCGAAAAGGACGCTGTTTCAGGACCTTTCACTCTCTTCTTCTCTGACAGAAACGGCTCAGAGGAGTTGGAGAAGCTACACCTGAGAATCTTCTGCGACGGCGATATTCTCGAGGTTTTTGCCAACGATCGATTCGCTTTGTCAACTATGGTTTATGCGGATGGTAGAGACTGCACGGGCTTGAGTTGGTTTGTTGAAGGAAATGGAGCAAGCGAGACTGTTTTTGAATCAGTGAAGCTATGGGAGAACATGAAGGAGGTGGTTGAGGTTGATGAGCCTGTTGTTTATGAGCGAAGTCAGTTGTGATGAACAGCTTCTGACGGATCGGCGCATGGAGTTATCATTATCGGGGTTATGATAGTTGAAAAGCCATAAATTGAACCTTTTTCCATCAAATATTCTTTTTTGTCAACTAAGATCAAGGTTCCGAGTTTTCGTTCCTCCTTTAGTGAGGATGCTACGTTTGGTGGCGGTCAGCAGTCGTTAGGTCTGAGGTGGCGAGGTTGAAGTTACTACCGTAATGGGCAATACGCCCCGCCATGCTGCGACCTCACGGTTGGCAAAACTTCCGTATCTGTCAATTGTCAAACCCTGCTTACTTTACCCCTCTATAAAAGCTGACTTATCATGGTGAAAACCAGCTGGTTTCTCAGAGAAAAAGAATTTTTACTTGGATCTCCTTGCCCACAAATCATTGCTTCGGATTTTAAAATTGCCCAGGTTTCTACAGAACCGATTCACATATCATCATGAAAGTCGTTGCAGTCGCCGGAGGTACTGGAAGCGTGGGTAGCACCATCGTTGATGGTCTCGTGGAGTATGGGAAACACAAGGTGTATGCCCTGTCTAGAAAGGTAAGCAAGTCTTTTTGCGTTCGGTCGACTTTGTGGCTTGATATTGACCAGCAATAGGAACGACCGCCTCAAGGCGCTGTGAACTACCTCAAAGTGGATTATAATGACCCCGATGCTATCACGGAAGCCCTAGAAGCTGCAGGAGTCAACATTCTCATTTGCGCTATCAGCGTCGTATCACCAGACGCAAACCAGGCACAGAAGAATCTGATCCGAGCCGCTGAACGGTCTTCAACTACTGAGCGCTTCGTTATTAGTAGTTTTGATATGCTGCATGTCAAAGAGTAAGCAAGCCCTGGACTCCTCAAGCATGACTGACCATCGGTATAGAGATATTGAACTCTCGCCATTGACCAGATACACCTTTGAGGCTATCGATGAGCTTGAAAAGACTAACCTGACGTACACTCGCATTGCCAACGGCTGGTTTCTCGACTACTACGGCATGCCGCACTGGAAGTGTCATCTCGAGCCATGGATCAATATCATCAACATGAAAAGCAAATGGGCCGTCATTCCAGCCGATGGAAATATCCAAGCCAGCTTCCTCACATCTCAGGATATGTCCCGGTTTGTCGCACGCCTGATGGATCTTGAAAAGTGGGATAACATCAGTGCCATTCGAGCCAACACCTTGTCATTCAACGAATTGGTGTCGGCGGCGGAAAAGGCCAGAGGTAAGAGTATGTCCATTGTTACCAGCCACTGCTTACTGAAACTACAACTAGGAACTAAATTTGATGTTGCTCTTGATAGTCTGGAGAAGTTGAAGTCTGGTAAGATTTCATTCTTTCCAGATTATCCTTCGATCGGTCACGGTGAAGGCGATGAAGCATTCTTCGCCATGATCCATTATCAAGCTGGCATTGGCAGGTATCTTGTGCCTCGAGATCTTCCACCGTTAGACGACAAGTTTCCGGACTTGAAAGTCACGACGCCTTTAGAGGTCATGGAAAGTGCCTGGAAGGGGAAATGATGTTGTTCATGGCCTATCAGTTGTGAATTTTAGAGCTTACTCAAGATTCTGCAAAGGCTCTGGACTCAATTGGCATTGAACATTAACATTGTATTGAACTATGATCTTGCGGTGCAGGGTGCAATGATTTGGCCAGCTTCCAAGGCTAGTCACAGTCACTTTAAACTGTTCTCAGGTTGTTTCATCACGCCAAGAAGGGTTCCGGGGTCACGTTCAAGCGAACTTCCCTCAGAGCATACCGCCCAAAGATAATGCAACTGGTCCCTGGAGCCATTGAGACAACCAGCAATGGCAAAGTTGTGGATGTTCCTTGCATTTAAGTCGATTAGTACATGGCCATTCTCCTGAACTATTGAACCTTGTCTCCCTCCCCGTTCTTTGATTCACAACGCCCCATAGCTAGCAGTAGCTTATAACAGCTCTTTTCGGGTAAGAAACAGCCATCTGGCGTTTCACACTAATTCCGCAGGCCTCAAACCCGCGGATTTCTTCCCCGTGCTAGCGTCTGTGCGCTCCATCGTTCATAACTGACTCAGTGACTCGGAATCCAGTGACTCGGAACCGGCCCATAATCGAAATTGTGAGACGAATCCGCTCTCCACCTTGATTCGCCGCTTGGAAGCCCAACAGCCACTTGCTCCCTGGCTAACGAACTTTATCACTCTACACCCAAAGCCACATGGCTGTTTACGGCTAACCGATCGCTCTTGTTGACGGTAGCATATTCCGATCGTTCATAACTTGGGACGAAATGGCGACAAGTAAGTAGCCCACAATTCGATGGTCTGATCTGGGCTCGCTTGTCGACTTTTTAGCCCTTAGCCACTTTCTCGCGTCGGTTGTGTCTTCTACTGACTTAAATGTCTGCCAAGCCGCTGCTCTGCAGCTTGATGAGTGTCTTGTTTTCTGCTTGTTGTCACTCCTTCATACGAGACGTCTATGGCCATGGCTGCCCCAGATTATGCCTCCGAGTCCAGGGGTGCGGTCGCCATCGCTGTCATGGCGACCCTGTCGTCGATCTCTCTGATCGTGGTATCCCTACGAGTTTACGCCCGGGCCATCATGCTGAGAAACTTTGGCGTCGATGACGCTTGTGCGATCCTTGCTTGCGTGGGTGTCTCAATCAATACTGGGAGTTCCTCTTGCTAATGATAAATAGTTGTTGACGATCGCTGACGCTTGTATTATTGCAACGAGTAAAGGCACCGTATCCAAGTAACTTTTGGTTCAGAGTTTATTGACCTCCTGTAGACGTTAGAAATGGCCTTGGCTCTCATATATCTACACTCTCTGGCGAACAGATTAGTAACTTCTTGAGGGTAAGCTTAACTGAATACCCATTTAGCAACCTACTTAAAATAAGGCAGATCTTTTACGTCTCAACCGTCGTCTACAACGTCGCCCTAGCAGTCATCAAGACAGTCTTTCTCCTCCAGTACTACCGAGCGATACCTGTACGCCAGTATAAGAAGACATACATCGCATCCGTCGTTCTCGTCACCTGCTGGAGTCTTTCCCAGATCTTTCTCAATACTTTTATGTGCTGGCCCATCGCATCTTTTTGGGATGTCACGATCAAGGGCACCTGTATTCTCAACAAATCTTCGTTCTATGTCGGCGCGGCGGGTAATATCTTGACTGATATCCTGATCATGGTCCTCCCGATTCCTGTTCTTCGTAGTCTGAAGCTCGGTCGACGACAGAAGTGGATTCTTATGTCTGTCTTTTGTCTCGGAATATTGTGAGTTCCTCGTTCTTTATGCGCTGGCTTCTAGAACTAATAGGAAACAGCACGTGCCTTATCTCACTCGTCCGGATCAAGTTCCTCAACATTGGCACGGATATCACATGGCATAATGTCGAATCAGCATCCTGGTCAGTCAGCGAGTTGTGCTGCGGTATCATCTGCGCTTGCGTTCCAACTCTCCGGCCTCTGCTATCAGGCCATGACCGCGGTTCTAGCCATAACCAGTCATCGTATTCACGACATGAATACTCGAGGACCAATGCCACGGCTCGTCAAACAGGTACCTCTCGGAGCCATGAAATGCATGATCTGCCCAGGACGCTTCATTCGTCTGAAAGTAAGGACCAGTTACGTCCCCTAGAGTCAACAATTATAGTGCGTACCGACGTCGACCAAAAGCGAAGCCGACCGCATCCAGGACACGGTTCAGAAACGCACCGCGTGGTGATACAAGGAAAAGACGGACAAAGACATAGTTTGTCCAGCGACTCCGAGGATCCCTTTTCCATGCACCAGGTAGTTTAACATAGTATATAAAAACAATACAATAATTCGATATACTGATATTCCTGTAAAGCATATAAGGTCTTCTTCCTTATGAACCCTCTGTATTGTTCCAGAATGTCCATCCCACTCACTCACTGGGTGGTTGCACAAGGCCAAGCCAGTTAGTCTGCCTTGGGCATGAATTTCAACACTCAGCCTCCACAAAACGGTGTCTTAGGCTAATCCACAGCCCAACGCGTCATGGGCAACCGCCTTACCGCAGTATTCTGAAAAATAAAGCTCGTCAGGCTTTTAGAGCTCAACGATTCACCTTCTGTCCTCAAGACCTAGCTTTAATTATCGGCATAATGAGTCTCTACTATCCTCTTGCTTCTAATGAGAAGCATTCTGACATCAGAATTTGCATACTGCAGCCAAAAAACCATGGCACTGTGATTAGTTGCAAGCTGGAAACTCTCAACCTTCTGGGAGATAGTATCGACTACGAAGCCCTTTCCTACGCTTGGGGTAGCTCTGAAGATCAGGCAACGATAACAGTGAATAAAACCACCCTACAAGTCACCCAAAATCTGAAAGACGCCCTGACGTATCTGAGACATGACTCAAAGCCACGTTCCCTCTGGATCGACGCGATCTGCATCAATCAATCCGACGTCGATGAGCGCAGTTCGCAAGTTCGTCTGATGGCCCGGATCTATTACTCTGCCTCGTGTGTAATTTCATGGCTTGGGCTCGAGGATGATCCCATCGACTACGTTGAACAAATGAGGAAGGCCAGGGCATTGATCGAATTAGTCAGGTCATGCTCGACAGGCGAACTGTTCGCACTCCTGTTGGACAGCCCAAGCAAAGAGGACCTTGAAGAAGTATTTGAAGATGGGCTCTATTCTCTTCAGCTTGTCATCGGCGAACGAAAGTACCGTCCACCATATTGGCAAAGAGCTTGGATTATCCAAGAGGTCAGCTTGGCCCGAGTTTGGAAATTACAGTCGGGTGATCTTTGCATTTCAGAGGGGGACATTGAAGCAGTGATGGAAATACTTCAGGACCCCAGGATAAAAACTGTCATGAAGAAGAAGTATCAAGCACGAAGACTTCGAGCACTGATAAGTCTTCATTCTTTCCTGTCTGTATCGGTCTGTCGCGGCATTCTCTCTGCCTCCGAAACGTCACTTTCAGAGTTGGCCATAAGTTTCCCGAAGTGGGAAACGTCAGCTTTAAGAACCCCCAGGACTCAGGGTTCTTGGCCTTTACTTAGCCTCTTGAGACATAGCTGGTCGAGGCTATGCACAGATCCAAGGGACAAAATTTTTTCTATCTTGGCAGCCTCCGACATGAAAGATAGTCGTTCCGAACGACTCAAAATCGATTATACGAGATCGGTCTCCAGAGTCTTCACAGACTCAGTCAAAGCCATTATTGAGACCACCTCTTCTCTCGATGTTCTTTCTTATGTCAGTGCGGCAGATAGAACCGGTTCGTGGGACCTGCCATCATGGGTTCCGAATTGGGAGATGTACAAAACGCCTATCATAGCGGATCGCCCAATCTCTTATGACGAACAACGAGCCATGGGCACTACAGTAGCTCGAGTCAGCTTTGAACAACATTCTGGAAAGGAAATACTAGTTGCTTCGGGGATCTGCTTCGGCAAAGTAGTAAGGTTGATAGACCCGTTGATCAATGTCGACGCCGAGCGGATGCGAGACAAGGCCGGAATTGCGAGCCTCGAATACCTGAGCTTATACCACCAACTCCCGCCAGTTTTCAAGAAACTATCAACATTGGCCCTGCCGAATCGACTTTCGGGTGAATATTTTCGCAGGACGTGCTCTCTTGGTCTTCTTGGTCACAATGTCGCTGATTCACTCCCAGAGCTTCTCCAGGAACTACCACTGGAATCCTTGGACAACGCAGAAGCCCCAAATTCCACTGCTGAGAACCTTGTCAAGAGGTTTGGCTACAGATATAGAACTATGGCATCAGCATTAGTCAATCGTTCGATATTCTTGGTCAAGCCCACCAATATGGGCAAAAGGCAGCTCAGCTATGAGATCGGAATAGGGGAGGCCAAAGCAGTCCAAGAATCTGACCTTGTGTGCCTCCTCGAGGGCTGTGGGACGCCACTAATTTTGCGACCAATGGGCTCGCAGCACGTGGTGATTTGTGCTGCATATGTTGACTCCTTGATGACTGGATTTGGATTGTCCTGCATGAGAGAGGGGCTATTTGAGGCTCAGAAATTCCACCTCGTCTAGGCTTTCCTTCAGTTGGGAGTCTATATAAAGCTGCATTCCTTATCTTAATCATGTCCTTGATAAAAACTTCCATACATCATCTCAAGAACCAGCTTAGAAACCTCACTTCCCTACAACATTAAGTTTATCTACCTCTTGCTGGTTAGTAATACTGTCAAGTGTCAAGGTCACCATGATGCACTAACAGCCATAGTTCATGATGAATATGGAAAAAGAGAAGGCCGCGATAGCGCAATCAGGATCAGCGGTCAAGTCATCTGACAACACGGGTCAGGCAACAAATCAACAACCTGAGACAGA
Organism: Fusarium sp. HKF-74; assembly: GCA_021223625.1. NCBI lineage: Eukaryota > Fungi > Ascomycota > Sordariomycetes > Hypocreales > Nectriaceae > Fusarium > Fusarium sp. HKF-74. Next base: position 592,005 of record JAJFAS010000014.1, read on the forward strand.
AACAACTACCCAGCAAGAACTAGATACTTCGGAGAGAAGACCTAGGAAGCCGAAAGACAAGTGACGTACTTTAAGCCGTTGGTCATGTATGCACGAAATAGCTATTCTGAGAATTCAACACTGGTTATGGAAAAGAGACCTACAAGATCTAATATTTGTTACCAGTAACAACGTGATCCATCAGCAGTAGAGGCATTTTGCGTCTTCTTGTTACGTATTCTGTGCGGCTAAAAAGCCCTTTCATGCGTGTCAGCTTATGTGGCTTAAACCATTGGATCATGCACTACGAATTTGTTTCATCCCACCATTTGCAACCAATAAACGTCCCTCATGATATCCGTAAGGTGTTACAATCTTTGTAATTTCATGCGTTGTAATCCTTCTCAAGGCCAATCGCAACAGGTCTTATCTCTTCTCCTGTTTTAGCTCCCATCACATGAATTCCTTATGCCGGTTCTCTGGTGAATTCCTTGAATTGTCATCATACCTACACATGAGCCTTCTTGCCCCGGCATTTGAAACGCATCCGGCAATTTCTTCAGATAACAATGGACCCGGATATTCTTGCCCTTCTCTTCCCACTAGAAACAAACGCAACAAGAGCCTTTCGACTCCGCGAAAATGCGTCATTTCATTACGAACCAAGTACCCCGCTCAGTGACTGCCAAAGCTGGGACATTGGGATGACTTGGGACGACTATGAACATCTCAAGATCCATTTTCAGCATCCTCGATGTAAGTCAGGATTTCCTGACAAAGTTAGGCAGCCTGAATACAAGAGATCTCGCTGGACGATTGGGAGTGATCCAACATCTACTGTCTACTTGGGGAAAGATCTTCTAGGCGAAGCTGAAGCCCTGGAACTAACCATTGATCGCGAGCATACGCCTTACATTATTTTATCCCGCTGTTCGAGTAGCATCGAAAGCTATGATCAGCCTATGATCTCTGTTAGCTTCGATGATCAAAACAAAGCAGAAGCTTTCCGTGGTAGCTCTATTCTTGCATTCCGGCCAGGCTCCATTGCGCCATGGAAGAATGTGACGATAAGTATAGGGCCACTATCTTTTCGAATTATATTTCCGAACCATCATCAGAGTCCCCCTAGTCCTCTTTACCTTCGGAATCTATTCCAAAGTGCGTCCTGGTTCCCTCCGTTGGGATCTGATGTGGGGAGTAGGTACCCATTGCTCGAGCCACAACGTTATCATCAATGTGAAATTCTTGGTGAAGGCGGGTATGGGAAAGTCTGCAAATACATTCAATATGCCAGCGGGCGAACTTTGCCGGAAAAGCGATCATGCCATCGAAAAGTGATCCCAACGGTCAGAACACCATGGAAAGGGTGAAGAAAGAGTTCACTTACATGTCAAGGGATTCTGTATGTTGCGTGTCATATCTTGCAGGGCTTGTTCTGACAATATGCACAGCGGTTTATAGTTGAAGTGCTGGGTATAGTCAAGGATGGGTTTGGGTCTCCTGTGATACTTATGCCGATATATCCTCTCGGGAGCTTAGCTGGCTGCACCCTCACTGAGAAAGAGTCTATTACCGCCTTCAGACAAATCCTTGTGGGACTCATGCACCTCAAGAATTTTGACATATTGCATCGGGATATTAAACCAGGTAATATTTTAATCAGGAAGCGGACGCCGAAACGCTTCCAGATTGTCCTGGCAGACTTTGGTATCGCGGGTAAATACACAGAACAGTCTGACTACTTCTATGGAACCGCATGCTATAAAGCACCAGAAATCTTCGACGAGAAAGCGGAAGTAGTGGATGATAGGTCTGACGTATGGTCTACGGGCATTATTATGCTTGAGAAGATGTACGGCCTTGATAAAGAAAAGTTCCCTAAGCCGGAAAGCGAGTCTGGAAGGGCGGAATGGTATGCCCGCTGGCAGGAGGAAGTGAGAAGCAAGGTTGAAAGCATTGACTCTGAGTCTGAGCCAGGAAGTTTGATGAAGGAAATGCTTCAGAGAATCTTTGTTAAATGTGACAAGAGAGTTGATGCTTGGGGATGCCACGGGGTTGGTTCTCAAATCAAGCTGTGGAGGAGGCATTCTATAAGACTTCGGGCGCGCTGGTGGAGATCTTGGGTGAAATGGGTTGATGGAGTACCAGAAATGCGAAAACAGGAGAATCAGGGCGATAGGAAAAGGAAAAGAATGTTATTGGATACGGGTGAAGTCAACCTCCATGCATCAGATGTAAAATAGGATTATAGTAAAGTACAGTTCGTTTTTCTCAATACTTGGGAATAATGTTACAGTTACATGGCTTTCCAAACTCACAAGTTGGAACTTCCGGCCAGACTATTTTCGCTTCCTCTCTTGCAGTCAATAGATCGAGTGATGTATCAATCTTTTCTCGTCTTCCAAGCGTCGGATTTGACATGGTTCTTAGCAGGCGTCCTCGGCTGGAGGTGTTCTGAGGCAGTCTTGATGGTAGTACGGCTGGTGGAACATATAACGGCGAAGTCGCCATCTCAGTGCCATGAGGAACTACCGGTCTAGATCCTGTGTCTGACTTTTGTTGTTTCCGGCTTGAAGTCTCTGCCGCCGCGCCGGAAATATTCTGACCTGTATCCGGCGGTGGCTGTGGGTCCTGGCTGTCTTTGACGATCGCCTCAAAATGCTTTTGAGCAATCAAACAGGTTTCCTCTGCTGCTTTGGCGCTTCTCTTACTCGCATTGGCCGCCACCTCACCCGCAATAGCACTTCTTTTGCTTGCTTTCGCTGTTTCCCGCGTGGCAAACGCCGTCACTCCATTAGTAACAGCCGCCACTGCTCCGAATATCCAAGCTGCTGTTGTATTTGAAACCTCAACGCCTGAATTTATCTTGGCTTGACCAGTTGCAGCTATATCAATAGCTCCCGCGATGGCAGGTAAAGCAGGGGACGAGGTGAAAGCTATGTTTGGCGAAGTGGTGACGTATGGCGTTCGGGGAATGGACTCCTGGCGCACATCTGGATAATCTGGCCGTAGAGATATCGTATGAATACTTCTCCTGGGGTTATGAAACGCTCCCCTGGGGCAAATTTGCAATTCATGTCGGCTTCTTCCTTCATCCCAACGGCAATGGCAATGTGGTGGTTGAGATGTTTCTGGGATTTGTTGAATCACATTGACGCCGGCAATTGCATCACTTCTCGTTATAGCCATTTCATCTCCAGGTTTCTTCGCTTCGTTCTTCAGTTTTACCCATCTCTTTGAGTCCTCCTGTAGTCTTTTTATCATAGCCTAAGAAATGCGTTAGAGGTTGCGAAAGAAACAAACGTCAAGCATAAGAGCGGGAATTTTACCGAAGTTAGCTTGCCCTGAGAGATGATGAAGTATCCACGCGCAGACTTTCCTGTTTGTATATCCTACATAATGAGGAATAAACAATCAGCAATAGGTTTATGGAATAGCCGCAGCATTCTAAGTTCATGCATCAACATACCTCGCAATAGCCAAGTCTCACAGAAGCATTCTCTCCCAAGTAATGGCATATATCTTTAGTAATGACTTCTCTGTCGATGCTGCAGTCTGGCAGAAAATATCCATTCCCATCGTTCCTGCAAGAGTCTTCGCCATCGTCGTTTGCACAACTGTCCGGCGACGTTGACCTTGTTTCTCCAACATCGTGAGTGCCATGGTAACACAGCTCATCATGATCGGTCCGTGAGTATTTCGAGAAGGCATTAATACAATGACTCATATCGGTGACGATCGACTTCATATCTTCCCTCAGAAGAGTATCATTCTCGCATCCTTCGCCAGTTTCAGTGCTGGAGAGCTGCTCCAAAGAGTTCTTTTCTTTCTTCACAATGTAAGATGCATATCTGAGGAGCCCAAGTAAGTCAGAAAGGTTGTCTTCTTGGTCTTTCGATATATAATGCGGAAATGTTATTGAACTGGTCGCTGAAATGTGATGTTCGGGGTTGGCAAGACAGCTTCTAAATCGTGCTTGCTCGTTCCTAATGTCGAGCTCAAACGACGAGTTCAGTCCGACGCATTTTGACAAAGCATTTGTAACATCATCGAAAGCGGCAGAGCATTTTTCGGCATTGTCAGCGACGCTGTCTGTCATTTTGCAGCTCTCGTGGATACATTCCATGGGCATAAAGTCATAGAAGTTAATCAGAGCGGGGCAGTCAGACTTGTGCTGACGGGGCGGATTTATTAAACTGAATGCCTGTCAGCTAGCTTTGCACTCGTTGATGCCTGACATTTACATATGCAAATATGCACTTACGAGATGCACCTGATTACCAAAGCATGCAGGACATGACATCCTCCTGACTGTTCTACTTGGACATTTGAGCTCCCCATCCCACACGACCACTGGCGCATATTCCTTCATGCAGCCAATCTGGGTCTCACCTATTGCTTGAGGAACAAGATAACTGGCCTCTGATTACCAAGTATTAGTTCATACATTATCTATATTACGTGCCTATAATTGATCCCGCTGCAGGAGATGGAAGCTCGTAGCAGGCTATTTTGCTATACGGGGATGTCTCTCCAACAAGAATAAAGAAGCGATCAAACCAGCAGCAGACATGACCGTCATGAAGATATTCTGCAGATTATAGCCCTCGGCAAATGCTTTTCTCACAGCCAGCTGCTGGGACCGGTCTAGATCATTTATCGCAGATACGGAGTCAAGGATAGCTGCTGCCTGGCCTGAAGAGACAAGATCGTTCAACTTCGGTTTTATGTGGTTGTTGAGAAGCGTAGCGCTGCGAGACGGTCAGCAAATCGTGGTTGATAGAGATGTTACGCGTGGAAATTACCAGATTGCGAGTGAGACTGTGCCCCCGAGAACACGAATCTGAGTCAATGCGCCCATCATCACAGCTTTATACAGTTAGTTAGCACTCCCGAATCTCACCGGCAAAGGTTCACCTACGCAGATTTGCTTCAGAAACCACCACCCTAGCAAAGGTCAAGACGGTAGCCAGACCCATACCAAACCCAACTCCCATCAAGACCTCATATCCATACTGAGCATCTGGCATGTCGATGTTGTATCTGTAGACAGTGAGCATGTCAAACCAACGCCCAAGATTTGTAGTACCGCAGCGATAATTATCGGATATGCGGGCGGCACCTTGGCATTCCCAGTCAAGTAACCGGAGAGGACAGTTGCGGCAGGAGAAGTCAGCATCACAGGTAGTAGGATGACGCCAGCACGAGATGGTGACATGCCATAAACTGCTTGCGCTCTTTGCGGAATATTGACGACCATCGAGACGAAAGGGAAGCCGACGAAACAGATAGTTCTATTTGGCCAGTTAGTGCCTGGGGAGAGGTCGAAGGGTACATGTCTCACAGTAGCATGGCGCTTGAGACCCTATCCTTGCAAATACTCGGCGGGAATACAGGCTCTTGCTTGCTTGGCGACTTTTCGACATAGACTTCCCAAAACCCAAAAGCGATGAAGAGTGCAACTGCCAGGACCAGGGTGGCTATGACAATCGCGTTGCTCCATGAGTATCGAGTGCCTCCCTCCTCAAGCGCGAACACAAGGAGAACAGAGGCTGCAAGGAGAAGAATTATCCCAAGCACGTCGATGCGGACCCAGTTCGAACGCTGGAACTTCACCCGCAGCACTTTCAGAAGTGAGAGGTTGGATGACTCTTCGGAGGCTGGCAAGAAGAAGCAAACCATGACAAAGGCAATGGCTCCTCCAGGAAGACTATGATCTTGTGTCAGCATGTCACGATCGAGCATGAAGGCAGAGTCGTACTTGAGAAGAAAGACCCAGCGCCAGGTTGAGTGCTGGCTGATAACACCACCAAGAATAGGACCCAAAACGCTTGCGGTGATGAAGACTGTCGACATGGCTCCCATGTACTTCGCGTATTTGGTGATCGGCACCAAGCTTGGAGCGATTGCGAGAATCATGGCATAGATGCCTGATGCGCCAATACCTTGAAACGCTCGAAAAATGATTCTGGAGGCTGTTAGTGAGGCATCATATTGGATGTGAGTGTTGCTTACAGGTCAACGACGTTGTTTGCAGCACCACAAAGACCAGAAAACAAGGTGAAGATGAACAGCGCAAGCAAAAGCATCGTCTTCTTCCCGAAAACATCGCTAAGTTTGGCATAAATTGTCAGAAAGCCTGCAGCCGTCAGTAAAATATTTTCCGTGAGAAAGAGGTGATTTGCGCACCGGTGTATGTCAACAAATATGATGTGACGATCCAATCACGAAGGATGAAGCCATTGAGGGCATCGGTGATGGAGACCAACGATGTACTGACGATGGTAGTCTCGAGTGTTGATAAGAAGAGACTAATCCAGAGCCTAGCACGATAAGTTCAAAATCACTCTAATATCATTTTTCGTACTTGACTCACGCTGCGCTCAACGAATGAAGGTTCCAACCCGTCAGATATTTCTTATCGTCGTCGTTTTCCGCCTGATCTGCTTCAGGGGAAGAGGCCGCCGCATTGTGGAGAATTGGCGTCGATCCTTTGTTCTGTAGCGTTGTTTCAGTGGGTTTAGAGGCTGCAGGCTCTGTAGCCATCTCGTAGCTCGGTTCTTGACTGCGACTTGTACGACGACGCTGCATTATGAAAAAGGCAGTGTGAATAATTTCATTGCAAAGACAAAGAAGTCAAGAAGAGAATATGATTTTAATTAGCTGAAGGTGTTGGTAAACGCGAAGACGCGCAAGCGACCCTCCATGAACCCTTCCGGATATGACATGCTGCTGGCAGTGCTGAGGCCAGAGTGTCCATGTTGGTCCAACACGATTATCATCGCTTAATCCCTGTAGTTTCAGATCATGGTTATAATTAGAGTCAGCAGTTTATTTCCCTTGGTACTTGCAGATTCATTCTCGCCTAGGGTCATTTGAGCCATGCCCAGGCAAGCTTGCCCAGGGCAGAACAAGCGCGATGCCGCTCGGATAAATCTGAGCCGACTCAATTCAATGGCGCAGCTCAGCTGAAGTCCTTCCGCGCAACCACCGTGATCTGACTGAATAGCATTCTGCAGATAATTTACTACTTGGATTCAAGCTCTGTAACTATGTTGCAAGCATCTAAACCCCTACAAGACCTCTTCTTCAAGTCGTACAATGACACGTCGCCAACGACAATCGTCCTGCTCCATGGCCTCTTCAGCTGCAACCTCGAGTGGGAGCACGTTATTCCCCACCTCAGCGATTATCATCTCATCATCCCAGATCTTCCAAAACACTCTCAATCGAGAGACATAGGGCCATGGTCAATTGAACTCGCCGCAGACTCTGTCGCGCATCTTATCCAAGAATATGCTCGGGGCGGACAAGCCCACGTAGTCGGACTTTCGCTGGGCGGCTTCACCACGATGGAATTAATCCGTCGACATCCAGACCTCGTCAAATCAGCATTCGTCACTGGCTCAACCCCATTCCGACCATGGCAAGTCTGGGCAGCTGAAAGACCAAGCCTTCTTCATTACGGTCTCAAACTCGTTTTAAATAGCGGCTTTTACACTCTCAGCGTCTGGATCAAGGGTCTCAAGGATCACACCCAGCTCAAGAACGAGATCGCCGCCAATAATGACTGGAACTTGGTCAATGACGCTTACGCCGGGCTTGCCAAGTGGCAGCATGGAGATGTGAAATCAGTCGCTGAGAAGGACAAGCGGATATTGGCAGCTGCTGGAGATCAAGGAGATGATTTTGATGGCGCCAAGGAAATGGCTCTGACGTTTCGCAAAGAAGGTCGCGAGGGTGGAAAGAAGAGTACCGCGGTTCTTATCAAGGGCGCTATTCATGCCTGGAATTTGCAGTTTCCAGAATTGTTTGCCGAAGGTATCAAAGCTTGGGTTGCAGAGAAGCCTCTTCCTCGAGATTTTGTGAACTTGATTGACGGCTGAAGTGATGAGGGTGTTTAACTTGCGTGATACAGAATAAATACATTTATGTAATCAGAACTCCAAAAAACCCCTCGTCCAGCGCACATTGCCCAAGAAACGTAACCTTACCATGTGGTACTGTTGAAGAAGCCGAAGAACGGGAGAACTGGTGTCTGCGGCGTTTGCGTATCCACACTGTCCATCGTTGGAAGATTACTAGCCACGGGCCAGTCGTTAGTCATAGTCGGGCTTTGAAACATATCCGACGAGACACTCCCATTTGTGCCCATCTGCATCTGATCCATCCCTCCTAGGCTACCACCATTCGTGGGCTGGAAGGGCATCTCCCTAGGGCTCATCCATGACAGTCCAGCCTGCGAGATAGCAATCCGAAGCTTCTGCACACATTCAGGAACTTCAAAAGGAGTTCCAAGCTGCTCTAGAGCCCTTTGTCGTGGTTCCCAAGCTTTCAGCAATAATCTCGCTAGCTGAAAGTTCTTATGCTGGGATAGATTCCAAAGCTCTTCATGATGGCGGTAAAACCTATCAAAAAGGCTCCATGTTCGTTCTGTGAAAGATCCAACAGGCGAACGGTGAACAAGTTGACCAGCAAGAAAGATGAGTGAGTCGAAGTGAAAGTGAGACTTTGATGAGTACGCAAAAGGACCGTTTGCTATGAGATCATGGAGAGCCTGCTCGTTCTCGTTGTGCGCAAGCCAGATTCGAAAGAAGTTATCATGAGAATTTTTGACTTCTGTCCCCCATTCCGGTGTTTCCTCCATTGGTGTCGCCATCGCTCTGACTTCCCTCAGAATATGAGGTCTAAGCGCCAGTGCAAAGACGTGGAGCGGACCTCCTGACGGATCACAGTACTTTTTCTCAGCCTCACTCATCGTTTTGTCGAATTCATCAGCGAGATGCGTCAGCTTGTCCAACGACTCGCGATAGAGATCATATTCAGGCGTTCCAGGCTCGACATCTTGGCCTCCTAGCAGAAGGTGTTCGAAATCGGACATCTGGTGATCTTTGACGAAGTGGACGATCTCATAGAGAAGGAGAGCAAAGGCCATTTCTGTGGTACCCTGCTTATTTTGGATCACCTTTGATTCTGGGGAAAAGTCCGAGTCGTTGATGTTATGGGGAAGCTTGGTGTCGCAACCCAGCGGTAGAAGCGTTGGGTTCATTCCTGATGTTGCGGCGTACATGCAGTCCAGGATGATGATTCGCCACCATACTCGACGACGCATCTCTGTGTCGAAAGGTGTCAGGCCAAGTGCTTCTCCATCGCGGTGGACGCCCATTTTGTGAGCTATGCGAATGACGACGCCGCTGAGAACCCATACAGCGTCGTGGTTGCTTCGACCTTGTAGAGCGATCTGCAAAATGATTAGCTGTACAGTGCATCACGGTCAGTGGCTGTATCCTTACCAAGTATAAAACCAGAGCTTGAAGAACAACCATGTCATAATTCCTGAGAAAATTGACTTTGTTTAACGCCATCTTCAAGCCTTGGGTGAATATCTGCACTGCTTCATCCTTGTGCAATCCCAACATCGTCATCGATTCCTCACCCGTCAGCGTAACAGCAGAAACCAAATAAATAGCATATAAAAGTGCTCTGTTCTTGTGCGATATATTGGAGTGGTTTGTCATTGCCCCGATTACCAAATGCTCTGTAGTCGGAGTGTGTATCATTTTGGTCATAGGATTGACTCTTTCGAGAAACACCTGCCATAGGCGAAGGATCTGGAAAGGCAGTGGGGCTTGATCATTGATACTCAAAGCCGAAGTCCTGGCTAAAAGAAGATCATCGTCTTCGTGGGGAGCGGGCGAATCGATTCCTTGGCAGGTCTCCTCATCTGACGTGTCCTCATCAAGAATATGACGCATTTCTGAGATCTGTGCACTGGATGTTAGCAAAGGACTGGAAAGTCAGATATTAGAAAGGGTTCCAGACATTCTCGTGAATTCTGCCCCAGATGTAACTGTCCAGGAATTTGTACCCGCCATTCCGAACGACCAACTTGCCAGGACCAGTTGGTGTCTGAGCGCCATGCCCGTTAGATTGAGCCGGGGAAGACCTAGCAGATAATTCCATCGGATCATGGGGAGTCAATCCATTTGTGTCAGAGCTTTGCTTGGGTGAGTCTTGAGAGGTGTACTGCTCCAGCAGCGCCTCGAGGTTCTTGATCCTCTCTTGTAGTAGCGCATTTGGCGCTCTTCTCTTGCGAGCTGGAGCAGGCGTTGACGGCACGCATGGTACATTGGCCTGGGCGTGTTAGCTTTAGTATCATCCGCTAGAGCCTACGAAGTTACCTTTATGCAGTTGTTGCAAGGAAACACTCGATTGCATTTCACTTTGCGATGCTGACAGTGGTTGCACGCCAAGACCCGAGGCCTTTTGGGTGCTGGCGCGGAGGCATCGGAATGGTACGGCGAGTCCTGAAGCTGCTGGAAATCCGATCCGCCATTCATGATTATCGACTGATGTTCTCCAACACTTCAATAATCTCGGTGAGTGGGTTATATCAGATTGTATGTAGAAGTATTGTAAGAGTTGGGAATCTCCAGGTGTCGGTATTTCCGTGACGTGATAAACTCGGTATCTCGGGCTCTTATACGACCCCGGTCACGGCATTATGAGGGCTCAATTCACCAGCCAATCAGCTACGCCTCGGCAATTTTTACATGGTTTTGACAGATGCCGAATTGTTATGCAAACGGCTACGTCGGAATCGACTTTAATTACGTCGATGCGATATCTGGTGTCTTTCATGCTATCCAGACCAACAAAGAGTAGATGGGCGACAGATTCACCTCACGTAATCCACTAATGCACTCTTCCGCCCTTATTCCCTTAGACTCGCCGACAATTACCAGATTGAGGCAACACTCCAAATGCTGTGCCGCCAAATGGTCTCCCGAATGTCAATTTTCAGGTTACGGACTTCTCACCGTCATCGCCATGATGTCACGTACTTGCAGCTATAAGATAGTCATAGTTTCGCTCTTACATTCAGATCCTCTGTAAATTATATTTTTCTTCTCATCAGCGTCCAGCATCGACTCGTTCACAATGTCTGCTCCATTTGGTCTCGCTGTCGTGGGGACGAATTGGATCACCAACTCTTTTGTGCAATCATGCCATGAGAGCAAGCTATTTACACTTACTGCTGTGTATTCAAGAAAGCTCGATACAGCAAATAATTTCATCGCTGAAACTCCCTCGATTGAAAATGCTTCTGGAGTGGAAGCTTACGATGACCTGGACACCATGCTGTCCAAATGTTCCAATATCGATGTCGTGTACATCGCGTCACCCAACTCGCTGCACTATGAACAGGGTATCAAAGCTCTAAATGCTGGCAAACACGTCATCATGGAAAAGCCCTTCGCCTCCAACATGAAAGAGATCGAAGCTCTTTACAAGCTCGCCGACTCAAAAGGTCTCTTCATTCTAGAAGCCTATCGTCATATTCAAGAGCCCAACTTCAAAACACTTCAGAGGCTACTTGATGATGAAAAGACCAGAACGGAGAAACTTGGGAAGATCTTCGGCGCAAGCCTCTCGATGGCAGTGTATTCCCCATTATTCGGCGATATCACAGAAGGCAAGGTTCCAAATGTTGCATCCCCCATGTTCAGTGGAGGCTGTCTATGGGACATGGGTTGCTATCCTGTCACTTTCGCTGTCCGACTCTTTGGCAAACCCTCATCTCAGACATATTTCCCTGTCATTCTCGAAACAGGTGTCGATGGCGGTGGTCTCATCGTGTTCCAATACACGCCCGAGTCTTCAAAGCACCAACAGAGCTTTACACTATCGGCCCGCACGAGCAAGATTTATGACTCGCATGCACCCACTGAGATCTACTGTGAGAAGGGAACCATCAAGATCTTTGGTGGTCAGGCTTCCAACGTTACAGACATCTGCACTCTAGAGTTCATCCCAAGAGGATCTGAAGACTCTGAGGAGCTGGGAGATACTAGCCCTGAGTATACAGATATGCTGAACTTGACTTGGGAGGCCAAGGAGCTTGGGCGTATCATTAAAGAGAGTGATCGGGAAGCTGAAGCTGACTTGAGGGCACTCAGTCGAAGCGTTCTCACAGTGATGGAGGATATGCGGAAAAAGAACGGCATTGTGTTTGGTAGTGATTGATTATTAGCGCGTTATACTTGACACCGAGATAGAAACGCTGCAGGATTGCGCCAGAAACAGGCGGCTATTTATAGATAATCCACGACCTCCTTTTTTCGTACCCGATCTTCGAAGTCGATATCAATCTGCCTTTTCCGGAGCTGCCCAATTTTGCACCATATTCGGAATTTCGTCACCGAGAGTCATATCACCATCCACAAACGAGATACTAAAGACATCAACACCTTCTGCAAATCCACCAAAGCCACTAAAGTCAAACATGTCGGTCGATAAAGCCCAATCGGCTTCAACCGAGGTTTGACCTGCTAGTGTCGGGCTTCCAGGTCTCGTTGGAGTTGACAAGGATGTGTAGTCGACGCTTTGCCATAGAGCTTTGACGTCTCCAGGGGTTCGTTCGACGTTTGATGGGGAGAGTTCTGGTCCGCGAGTCTCGCACTGACTGTGGAATCTCTCTAGTCGTTTTACCTGTGAGGATTAGGGTCATGATTCCCATTTGCATCAAGAGGATGGGCTTACCATTAAAGCAGCATGGTTCCAGTAGCATGACAGGTCTTGTAATGATTCCATAGCAGCGCGATAATGTTTCTGACTCTCCTTCCGAATATGGTCCCTCTCATCATTTAAAGACAAAGCATGAATTGTTCCAGCAACCATGATACAGTATCCATAAATAGAAGTTAGTATAGGCACGTTCTGGCTCTTCATATCTAGTAGATCCGTGATACTCTTCGCATGAGTCCTGCACTTCTCCCAGGCCGTCTTCATGAACACTGATGGGGCCTTTTGTTTACCAGACTGAAGCCGTTGTTGAATTAAGAATGGGTGATGAAGTAGACAGTGAGACAAGTGGAACATAGCCTTGGCGAATATGAAGGAGCTAGCGAGTAGTTGATCAACGACACCATCGACCGTGCACCGTTGCTTGAGACTTTCTGTCGGGTCTTCATTCATTCCGAAATAATGTTCTGCTTGAAGCAATGCCGATGATAGAGTGGCGTAAGGCGCTGTTGAGGACCAGGGAAGTCCCGTATGAGACGTTTGGGTATCGTGTAACACGTAATGCGAAACACGCCCAAGAATAGATGCCATTACATTGATGAGACCAAGCGAGCAGCAACCGTCAATAGCCTCTTGTTCCACGCAATCACCAGTCAACTCGTCGAGAAAGGGTGTCTTTTCTTCACGCCCCTCCTTGAATGCATCTTCTGAGCATGGCAAAGTGACCTTGCATTCCTCGTCCCGGATGGCGGAGTAGCGCCCACGAGAAAGACTGATGAGTTTGTCTTGTAGATAAAGCGACCAGAAAGTTCGTTTTCGTTCCTCACGCTCTGCTAGAGGTAGTGATGGATCGGGTTCCAGGTGAAACTTGTTATTCTGGGCAAGACGGATAGCAAAACCCTGCTTCATATGGGCTTGGGTACAGAGACCGGCTAGGCGATTCGACTTATTAATAGCTACTCTAGACTGCAAGCGATATCGTTTCATAATGAAATGACTCACCTGGAACTTCAGTGCTTACTATCAATATGATGGTTTGGATGACTGTCAAGATCTTTTCAGGAGGCGCATTACCCGTCCAAGGAAGTTCCATAGTCTCCCAGGCCTTGGCAGCGTAACTAGATGCATCGTCGGAACAGTTGACTTGAGTGACTGGCAGAGACGAATATCTTCTTGCTGCTGATAGGAATCCCCAGAGAAGGTAGGTTGGCAACGTGTCATCTGCTAATTTTTGCCTAAAGGTCGGTTCGTGAAAGAGGGAGTAAGGTTGGCTGTGACAGTAGCGGAAGTAGACATCTGCAGCAAAGAGGAGGGAACTTGGTTGAGGGCGTTCACTGTTATGAGATTGTATGGTGGAGGGGGTTTGAAGAACGGGGGCTGGGGTGTTGGCTTGGTAGTGAGTACGTTTGTTTGGTGGTTGCTGATTTGTGACCAGCGGCAGCAGTCTATGGTCTGATCAGAATAAGATCACCAACTTGTGTAAGACGTAATGGCTCTGACCTTTCGACTGTAGCTTGCAGCGTTGATATCTGATCTTCCAAAGAAGCAAACCTTGACGAGATGTTATCCTAACCGGTCAGTATCACCACCCCAACAACAGTGGACCACATACCATGATAGCCTCAGGCACGTCCCCCAAAGCAGGCTGAACAGCCAAATTCGTCGTCCTTCTAAGACTCCTCCCATCCTCCGCATAAACACAAGGCTGCCCAAGGCGATTACAAAACTGACATATCGGTTTCTCACCCGTGCAGCGAACCTTCTTTTTCCTGCAATTGAGGCAAGCTTGGCGAATTCTCTTGCGACGGCTTTCAGGCCCGTCTGAGTCGTCGTGTGAGTCTGACATTATGGGCTGGAAGGTTTTGCTGATTCGATAGGAGAGATGCAGGATGGGTTAAGGGACGGGGCTTGAGGTGCGTGTTTGCGGGGATGCGGGCGGCGCGGCTATACACGGTTGTGTAATGCCGTGTTGCGGTCCGATACCCGCCACCTCTTGCAGATCAGCCAAACTTTGAGTCTCTTTATATGTGAGATATCGCAGTGAGTGTCATACATGTGTTGAATGATTACTTTTTACTTTTTAAAGCCTCTATACACTCCCTGTTCTTTGTCACCATGTCAGATATCCCAGCATCAACAGAAGTGCAGCAGTATCCCCGAAGTACAAATGGGCGGCGGAAACGCAGAGCTCGCAGAGCTTGCCTAACATGCAGGTCTCGAAAGGTCCGATGCGATGTGATGCAAAAGTCGCCTTGCAGTAACTGCCAATGGAGCTCGTGCGAGTGTGTAGTGATAGGGCCTCGTCGGTCACCGTCAGTGAACTTCCAGAGTCTGCAAACCGTATCAGTACCACTGACAAACATAGTTGCAAGAAGAACAAAGCATCCAACAAAGCATCCAAACAACACAAAAAGGAAGAAGTCTCCATTGAGGCCACGCGCGATAGTGTAGGCTATCCATATTCTCCATCGTCGTCGGATATCGAGATCAAGGACGAAGCGTCTAGATGTGAGTCAAGGTCATCACGGGCCGCTGTTCTCTGGCATCATTGTGAGATTCTTACTAACAGCTGAAAACTAGTATTTGAGACTGCATATCCTGCTTTGGACGATATTCTTTCACCTTTAACTCCTGTTTCACAACTTGAAGATGAATATTGTTTCGGTCCGCGATACGCTAGCAGCCGTGCAGATCAGACTTCCAGCATTGCCCGGAACTACTCAAGCGCAACATCTCTATCATCCCCCGCCTCTTCTGAGATATCGGAAGAACAAGAGTCAGACCCCATTATTTGGTATGCTGGCGATGCAATGGGCGACGACTTAATAAGCAGCCTGTGGGCGCTTCCATTTGACAATTTAAGACACATCTGATGGCCTTGTCATTGAGAAACCCAATAAGCCCGGACCGAACCCCGAGACCGGACCGGCACTAATTATTACCTCCAACCAAATAATTCTTGGCTATTTTCGGGCGTAATGAGAGTGATATTGCTTGGATTCTGATCTCGTCCTGAAACATTCCGCCATAGTTACAGGTCAGACATGGTCTAATCGCGGCTAATGACCCCCGGCCCCTACAACAATTTTTACCCCAAATTTTGGCAGACATTCAGTGTCAATTGCAAAGATGACGCACGTGGCTGCAAAGAATGGAACTGGGGAATGCAAACAATCGGGGCTGCTGCCGAGACTGTCTTCACTCGGCTGCGCATTGATGCAATAAGGCTCACGAAAAGCAGATCAATGACATTTCAACACACTGAGGTCAAGGAAGTCAGGCAGTTACAGAAAGGCTACAGTAGCCACAACGCTTGTATTGAGTATTTTTATAGTAAAACTAGAGACCAGTGCACCAGGCCAAATGAATCGAAAAGCCAAGACGCCGTCACCCACGGGTATTGTCCGTTATTATTCCCCCGTCAGGCATGAAGCTTTTTACAGCATCATGACACCAGCAAGACCAGCGACAGCGAGGACGGCAACAGCCTTGATGGAGTTGACGCCAGCAGCGTTGCCCTTGTCGGCGGTGGAGCTAGAAGCAGCAGCGTCGCTGGACTGAGAAGCATCGCCGCTGGAAGAAGAAGAGCCAGTCTCCTTGGCCCAAGTGACCTTGTCGCAAATGGTGGCAGTCTCCTTGAGGTCGGCGATGCGAGAGCTGACCTCAGGGACGTCGCTGCAGGCTTCGAGAAGGGAGGAGATGCCATCCTTCTGGTCGATGTACCAAGAGCTGAGCTTGGAAGCGTAGGAAGTGTACTCCTTGGCCATGGAGCCAGTGACGGCGGGGATGACACATTGATCGGTCATGGTCATGGCATCGGTCTGCTTGGCGAGGAAGCTCGAGAGCGAAGAGTCGGGAGTAGGGATGGCGGTGAGGTCGGGGAGGATGCTGGAGGCGACGGAAGCGCACTCCTTAGCATCGCGCTTCTCGAGGCGCTCGAGAGCAGGGTGCGAGGCAGCGACGACGGTCGCGCCGACAGTGAGGATGATGGCAGAGCGCATTGTGATTGGAGGGATTATTAAAAGTAAAGTGTTGGTGTTGGTCGTTGAAGCGAAGAGAATAACGAGTGGATGGCTATTAACGAGAGTTTACTCAAAACAGGTGGGATGGATGCGAGAACCAACAGAAGGATTCCAAGGGCTTTGTATTTAAGATTGTCTCAAGGCAAGGCGAGGAGTCACGATTGTGGCGGTATTGTTAGCCTGGATTAAGGGGCTTCCTATTGTAGTTAATGTTTGGGCTATGTCTTATTTCCTGGCCCGGCACCTCGTAAAAAGGCTGATCATGAATGCCCTTACGAAGCACCAAACATTTAGTGCCACGATCGGTCTGACCTCCATCTCGGTAGCTCGTGTTCAGCCGCACGAGTGGGTGCATCGGTGAATCACTGTGTCCCGTACAGAGACGGGAGGCGTTATGAATGACTTTACTGTACGGAGTACAGTCGCTGCATCCTTCACCCAGATCACCTCCAGGACATCCAGGCCTTAATACCATAACGCATAACAAAGGATCAGGGCAGTAACAACCCCCCTGCATGTTAAGTTTTCAGCTCATCAAACAACTGCACCTTGCCGTGCGTTAGGCAGTTTCACCCGTGGCCCTTACAGCCCCTTTAGCGCGCGCCAGATCATCCGGTCATCTCCTAACTGAGAATGCTTCGCGAGTTCTCACCGGCAGAGACTTGCCGTTTGCGCCTCTCACATGTGGAGCAACCCATTTAATTCCGCCTTATGCTACTGCAGCTTTTGAACATTCGTGTCACATGCCGAATTCAATTGGTGGTGAGTGATTGGAGGCACAAGTTTCGACGGTTTGTCTGTGCGGACCTGGTCGTTTTCCTATATCAGATAAGCTTAGTTCTTAGTGACTGGGTCTGCCCCAGAAATGAACTCCAGTCCCTGGCGTTGGTAAGATGAGAAATTCAGCCTTGGCAGTCTAACTTTCAGCTTTCGTTCACGGCGACTTCCGAGGAGCGGTTTCTCTTTCGTAACCCGACAAACCTAAATTGGAGAGTTGCCGTGATTTTGAGCGACTCTTCGGCGAACATGAGTGTCGTACTAACAACTGCCGGCGAGCTGTGGAGCTTCAGGGTAGGTAGGACAATTAAACCACCTGACAGCAGAATTCTTCAACTACTATTACTCTTGCTTAAATTGATAAAGGTCTTCTAGAAAAGCGTGTGGAAAGATTGAGTTTATTTGTTGTCACTTGAATTAGTTTCTGTTTCTTTCTTTAACTTGAATCGAACGGCCTTGGGCTCCGACGCGACGCGCTGTCATGTCTCTTTAGTCTTGTTTAGCCTCAGACAAGTTCTTACCAGCACACTTCACCACGGCGCTGGTGCTAATAGAACTATTTATGTTCCACTAATATGTAACGGCCTCTGCAGATACAAATATCTTCATCATGAGACATCAAGGCTTCCTGTGTAACCCTCAAGCCTTTTCTGCATTTCGGCTGAATAAGCATCCATGGATGTCAGCCCTATGCGGGGTTTTTCTGCTTCATCAACAGCTCATCCTTGCACTGGATGTCGAGCATCGGCGATCATGAAACCAAGATTCTGAGGGACGAAAAAAACGGATCTACGTCTGAATGCCGTGAAGATGGCACCAATCCACCCTGAGTCGGGGGCTGGTGAGTCTGGGGTACAGTTGGCTGCAGGCTTGTTGCTGACAATTGGCAGGACAGTTCTATGATATGTCGCCCCCCAAACGATTAGGTAATTCTAAACCTCAGACTAGCCCTCACTTGATAAACACTAACACGATTGGTATAGGACGAGGGAGACATGCAATCGTCTTCGAAGGTCGTGATCCAAGCGGTCGCATCTATGCTATGAAGCTATTCAAGCAAGACAGCAGAGCTAGGATCCGTCGCGAACTCGAGATATTGCAATATCTCGGAAATGGTCCAAACATCATCAAGTTTATTGACGCCGTCCAAGGTGAGGAGGTTCGCATACACTTCAAACCCCAGTCCTGAGCCAAGATTGACCTCATGAGGCATAGGGGTCCGACATCGGCATCGTTCTCGAATACGTAGACAACACAGATTTTCGAACGCTGTATCCTCGTTTTAATGATCTGGACATTCGATATTACACCCGTGAGCTTTTGAGAGCTTTGGACTTCGCCCATAGCCAAGGCGTCATGCACCGTGATGTTACACCGCACAACGTGGTGATTGACCACGAAAACAGAAAGGTGCGACATATAATGACCAAATACGAGTCATACTGACGCATTACAGCTCCGACTAATAGGCTGGAGCTCAGCACACTTCTACCGACCCGACGAAGACTTGGACACCTGCGTGGGCCTCTGGAAGCCACCGGAGCTTCTTCTCAGCTACGAACGATACGACTTCAGCATAGACATGTGGTGCTTCGGGGCCATGCTCGCATCCATGATCTTCAGAAAGGAACCATTCTTCCACGGGTCTTCGCTTCTTGATCAACTAAGGCACATTGCTGAAGTCCTTGGCACAGACAAACTGTTCCGCTTTATCAATGAGTATGACCTTGAGTTGAATGATGAGGAACTTGAAGCTCTGGGCCAACATCATGAGCAAGCTTGGACCGATTTCATCAACGCGGATAATGAGAGGCTTGTATCTGATGAAGCTCTGAGTCTCATTGACCAGCTTCTACGATTTGACCCGAAGGCGAGTGGTATCCTGTGAGGGCTAGGTGGTACGATGTGCTAATGTGTGTATCTAGGAGCGACTGACGACTGCTGAGGCTCTTAGGCACCCATATTATGAGATGTCGCTTTCTGAATCACGAGCAGATCAAATGAGTAGGTGGACCTAGAGCAGGCCAGTAGAAGAGGAACCATAGAAGGTATCCCCGTTATCTAATAGGCCGCATGGGCTGGCCCAACTTCTGGAATACCACTAGTTATTCACCGTGGATAGTATTTGTACTTATTCCCGATCCCTTGGATTGTTTAGGGGGGTAGGGACCCCATCTCGCTTAATAACCCCGTTTTACAAAAATCCACTCACGAACAAAAACTGCCAAAAAAGAACGTGCGTCATCCGGAATTCGAATCCGAGCCTCAACTTTTCTCAATGGAAGAGTTGAATCCTAACCCCTAGACCAATGACGCTTTCGGTTGTAGTTGATGAAAACAGCCGGTTGCTAATGTGCAACATCACGGGGATCCCAGTGAACTAATACAGGAGTCTGGCAGCAACCTGGTGATGCTTCACTGTTGCAACTTGCCCGTAATGCATAAATCAAGATTCTCATACCATCATAACAGGACGTACTTTCGAGTCTTTTGGATAGCAACCCCTAGACTTACTTGGAGGCTTATTCCCAACGAAACCGCACCACGAGTTCTAATCTAATCGATCCTCGGCCTGAACTTAGCGACATCTCAGAAATTGCATCAGCCGCGGAACATACAAAAGAATATCACTTTTGTTTAATTTTTGTGTCTTGAAGATATGATCACTATTGGTGAGGGAAAGCCCTGTCAAGGCAGGGTTCACAGCATGATGCTCGATGGCATGGCGGGCAGCCGTTGGAACCGCTCTTTCAAGTTATGTTGCATCTTCAAAACAAGTGGAAGAGCCATTTCATGCACCTAGTGATCCGAGTAAGGCGAGATCGGTCTACGGTACCAGATGCTGCACCTGCCATATAGCGCAGTCTCATTGTCACCCGCTCGTTAGACGCCCCAATGATGCGGCATTGTCTCGGAATTTCCAACCGGTACCAAGTCAAGGGCGAGAACATAACAGCTGGTCCATGTATATAGCGTATCGTGACTGGAGTAGAGAAATGTAACTGTCTTGGTCATATGCCACGAAGTGACCCCTTGAATATTGACTATCTCATCACCTGCAGGTCGGCCGCTTCCTGGCCCATCTCCAACATTCAAATCTGGCCTACTAGGAAAGATGATGCTATTCAGTACAAATAACCTGAACCCTTCGATTTACTCCCATGCTGAGTGATCGGAGAGGGTGCGGATGCTCGCACCGGGCAGGGACTTTCAACGACACCGAAACCACAAGAACCGCGGCCGCGTATTTGTCATCGCGATGGTGATGATATTTCTGGTCTTCAACTGCAGGAACCTGGTATAATGGCCTGTCTTCGAAGACGCAGAATAAGTTAACAAGCCTCTACATACAGGACATCAAGAATGCATCGAGTCCCTCCCACTTACTAGCATCGTCGCACTGAATCTCCAGACTTCACTACCTAGTCCCCGCAAATGTCGTCAATCGCCAAGTCTGCGCAGTGGTGACTTCGGCACTCGCCAACCGATACTCCATACCGACGATTCTAGGCTACAGAGCAGAGTCCTTCTTGGACGCACAAAAGACACATATTGCGAAATTACACGCCATCCAAAATTATCTGCACAATGCGGGGCTAGCCTCTGACGATCTTGTCATTATTGTTGACGGATTCGATGTGCTGGCTCAACTACCCGCAGAGGTCATGATACAGCGATACTTTACACTCATGGCCGAAGCAGATCAGAGGCTTACTGATAAACGGGGAATTACCGTCAAGGAGCTTCATCGAACTGGAGTGAGGCAGACTCTTCTATGGGGAACGAATATGGAATGCCGGCCCGAGAGCGAAACGGATCCGAGGTGTTGGCTTGCTCCATTCTCAGCGTAGCCCTCCACTTACATGGGGACACAAAACGAACTCTGGAGATCTTCAGTATAGCGACTCACGGTTTCTAAACTCAGGTACAGTCATAGGTCCACTGGATGACCTTCGCAAGTTCATCGACGCCGCGTTATCACTGATCGAAGACGATTCGGATCAGAACTTCCTCTTCCGAGACTCTGATCAGTTTTATATAGCGGCTTTGTATGCTCGTCAGGAATATCAGAGAATGCGAGACCTAAATAGGGGCGACTTTCCTGAAGATATCGCTGGAAGGGATGTACCCAGACCGAAGGGCGGCAAAGGTGATGTTACTGAATATCACGTTGCAGTGGATTTCGACTATGCGTTCACGCAAACTGAATGTCATAACTACAAGTTTGTGCCCTAGTCACGAATTTGCTATTGTTGACTAACATGAGCAGATTTATCCATAAACTTCAGTACGACAATTTTGACATGACAGCCACTATCAAGCATGATGCGCTGGAAGAAGGGTCAAGCTTCCGCCCATACAAGATTCAAATGCCTGCAGCAATCTACCAGGCATTACACAGAGTGTATCATTCACTTCCCGCAGAAGACCGACCAGCAATTTCAGGACACAATTGGATTCGCAGTCTCAGAATTGGCACCAACATCGGTACACGGATGATCTTTGCCTTCTATCACAACACATGCGACAAAGCTGGGTTCGTCAACACATTTCACGACGCATGGTTCTACCCTCTTATCCGACCTCTTCTCCGAACCGCTGTCAGAGCGATTCAGAATGGGCATCCGATCAGCCCAGAACCTATTGACGGAAGACTTAGGGTTGCTGCACGGCAATACCCGAAACGTGATCTCGATGAGTACGGAGGAGTCTTTACTGATGCACCGGGGGAGAAGATTGTACCGCTGCAGGAATTTTGCAGTGATGACATCGAGTCTGCTATCTGTGGTGATACGGACGATCCGTTGACTGGACTCTGATGAAGCAGGGCTTATGTATCAAGTTTGGATGATTAACAAGCGTATTGTTCCTACAGCTGGTGTATTACTACACTATCTTGACGCATTTCATGAATGCTCACTCTTTTTCTCCATCAACCCAGTCGGGGTCGATATCGACATCATCACCATCCAGGCTTTCCTTTCCACTCTTGATGAGCTCAACCCACATAGTGGCCTGTAGTCTTTGGGCAAACGCATCTTCCCCTGGGACACTATAATCGACATCCCTTCCGCAGTGGATCATAGCCATGAACCCCTTCTTAGCAAGTTGCGCAAGTGAAGTGTCGGGGTGGTGGCTAAGCTTTTGGAAGCGACGTCTCCAAAACAACCACCGTGCCATGCTGAATCCGGCCTCATCGACACGCTGGTCCTGCGCAAGGGGGCCAAGATTCAGTGACGACTGCTGTTTGTCTGCTTTCAGAACGCAGTCCTTGAGCAATGCGTGAGGACACAGCTCTATCCATACAACTGCGCCAGGCAGAAACTTGGCAATGCAGTCGTCGCTGGTCTCAAGAGCCTCGCACATATACCAAAGTGCAGTCGAGGAGATCTGTTCTTCGCATATACCAGCAGCCAAGACCTTAGCAGAGAAAGTAGCAAGGCTTCGTAACTCAGCCTCTGAACCTTCTTTCAGCAGCTCTTCCCAGAACATCTGTAAACTCTGTGCAAAACCATAAGATTCCCAGGTTCCTGCGATATGCTGCCCAGTGTAAAGCTCTTTATACACAATATCAAACTCTCTTGTCCACAATAAAAGAAGGACGAGCCGATCTTGGAACAAGCTTTCACTGTCTATAGCGGCGCTGGCTTTGAAGAACATATTCCACAAGACGTCAAGATTCTTCTGTACCGTGGGAAAGTCTGCCATTGGTCTATTGAGTGGCTCTTTGATGAAGTGAAAAGCAAAACTCTTGATAGATATGAGAAGATCTTGCTTCTCCTTGTCACTGGCTAAGTCTTGAAGATCTTCTGCAAAACCCTTTAAGACTTCATGTCTAAAGCGTTCGTCGTGGTCGACGTCAGAGTCGTTCTGAGATGAAGTCATAATGTGTTATGAGATTAAAACTGAAAATTGTCAATTTCGATACGCGATATTGTGATATGTGTATCGTGTGACCAGATTCATGAAGGGATGAAATGACAAGTGAGATGCCTTTTATATGAACAAGTATTCGGTACTGCCTGAGGCGACAACTCTAGGCAGCAGTCGAAAGAGATCTTATTGCAATTACATCTGTTGAGACTATTTGTCCTTTTTTTTTTTTTGGCAACTTCTTTCCTATTAACAGTACGAAATTAGAGCTTACTTCGCATTGTTGGCGTTGGAGGTGGGGGTTAGACATCGTGGTAAAATGCGGTGATTGGTCACTCTATACGCGCATTGCACGCCGCGAAGCATCAGGCGTGATAAGATAAAAGACGAGAGCCATATCTAAAAATATTATATTACTTGAGTCGGGTAAACTATCGCTTTGGAGGGCCGTTTGTGGTCAAGTAGGGTATCTTAGTGTCGAAAAATTGGGCTGCTCTTGAGAACGTTCCAAGTGACGTTTGAAACCCCGTCCAGAATTTCTTGTCACTTGAGAAGTTGACATGAGCTCAGCCTTTTGGGAGAGGAAGGATCCATCAGGACTGTATATTGCCCCGGAAACAACAATCTTTGCGGCGCTATTCTTTGTCTAGCCACTGACGACTATAATAGCACTGTATTTCACGAAGTGGCCTTGGTCTCCACCTCCGATGTTTTTTGCACCAGGAGTTATCAAGCTCAGAGGCCCGCTGGACAAGGTCGTAAAAATCAAGGAAACACTCAACTGGCGCCGGTGTGTAGCCCTGAACAGGCAGACCCAGGAAGAACACTGTGTCATCCGTGTCTGAACTTTTCGGCTTAACGAGGAAGTAAAGGTGTCTGATCGACTCGAAAAAAGAAAAGACGAACAAGGCTGCGTATGGAAACGTGAGGCGTGGGAAGGGGGGTGAGGGAGCCCATGCACGATATTCCTCCCAGTTTCTAACAAGCCGAATGGCAACGTTGTGAAATGAGGAAAGGATATCTCTGGTAGACCAGAGGTGTCGTAGTAGAGACATCGACGTTGAGGCTAGAGTAGTAAAGCCCCTATGGCCGTGGTCATGGCTGAGTCCGCTCATCGCCTCGATGCACAAAATGTCGTGTACGGGATTGCATCTTATTCTTATATAGCCCGCTTCTGGCCCCTCTGGCTGTGCAAGGATGATGAACTTTGGGTATCTCAAGAGATAGACTCTGCGAGCATTGCAACAAGCCAGGCTCAGTCTGTGCGACTCCCTAAATTTATCAGTTTCAAGTCCTTGAGTGCGGAAACGTCCGCCAGTTATGCACATATTAGACCCAGAGGAAGGAAAACGATAATCGTAGCCTAATGCCATGTAGACCCTGATATTGATAAACCTTGAAGTGGCGTTAAAGGCGGCTTCCCAGATAATGAATCGGAGCTCTGCCGGTAACCGAGAAAATAGATAGAATGAGGAGAAGTCCGATGAAGACTCGGCTTTCGACTCGGGATCGCTGGTTGGAAAATCTTGCATCGCTGAAAAGAAAACAATAAGATGAAAGGCCGGAGTTACATCCAAGGCTGAGAATAGACGGTTTTTTTTAATCGTGAAGTTCAAAGTTCGTCCGCGAGTTTAAGCTCTCACAGTCGAACTGGCTCCCTGAAGCATAATTATTGTCGTGCCTCGTTTTCTGTCTACTAGTCACAAACAAGGTTTTCTATTGCGATGTAAGCCTCCAGTCACGAGTCTCAACAGAAGATAAAACGTTTAGCTCAAACTTCAACCATTGTGCCACAACGCCTCACCAATTGCTAGAGCTACCAAGCAAAGTCACGGATATTTCAGGTCATAAAAGAGTTCGATTGCTTGGCATAAGTAAAGGAAGTGAACGCGCGGCTTTTTTTTCGTTTACAAAAAAAGGAGAAAAGAAAAAAGTTTCTCATCATGAGCGAAATTCCTCAGCACTTTAGCTTTTATGTTGGGGGTTTCCGGCGGAAGATGGGTTTTCGCAAAACCTCATCTGTCTGGTGTTGATACTAGACAAGATAATTTACATTGAAAGCAAAGTAGCCAGAGCCAATAGCCTTATGGCGTCCATGAGGATCTTTTCCATTCTAGAGATAATCTTAAAGATTTACGCAGTATGCATTGCCTACAACTGTCCGGTTTCTAGGGTTTGCGCCCAGCATGATGGTTGGGGAGCTTGAAGGATCCTGAATAGCAGCCAGTTCATTCGCGAACAATGGCATCATCTTGAGCCACGAATATGAAATCATGTCACTTGATCAAGGCATCTATGGCTAAACAATACTTGGGCTCGGTAAGCGTAGAAAATAATACGACCTCGTCACAAGTTTCCATTCTCCACAAGCTACGCCCGAATAGAAGACACAAATGTTATTCTTGAGCTTGACAGATATATGCGCGCATATTACCCTCCAAAAGCTGAAGTTAATCGGGATTCTTCAGTGTGTTGGCTTAATATGTCTCGTTGAGACGACATAAGCTTTAAGTACCAATCAATGCTTCTTGAGTGTTGAAGTACCTATGCTGACGTGAGTCGTGGAGCGTCTGGTAAGAGCCAGGCCCATCGCGACTTTTTCGAGGGCTGACATGATGTCTTCCTTGAAATTGCTTGAAACACAGTTTACTGCAACATTGGCAGTTGGGCACCTACCCAACCAGCTACAGTTCTCAGGTAGTTGAACTACCAAACTCCCTGTGAAAGTCCAGAGCTTGTTTCAGCCAGCTTCAATATCTCTTGTTTAGTTACCAGAGGCCGGTAATCCAGTTCAAAGACATCCAAGAGGACCTCATTAGTGAGATAAGTTCATTGCGTACCGCTGATATTCTAGACCGCCCTTCGACATATCATCGCTACCAATACTAAAGTCTCAGAAACATACCTTCGTCCCACTCAAAGTCGCTCTAGACAAAAACTCCACAAGCTATCGAAATAGAAGAAAAAGTAGGCAGATGGTCGACAGATTAGCCCTATCTATCTTATGAAGTGAACGCCTGGATAGCCTCCTCCAGAATCTCGACAATCTCATCAGGTTTACTCAACATCGGCAAATGCGCACTATCAATAATCCTTTTCGTGATATCCGCACCAAGTTTTTCCGCGCCTCGGACGAGCATCTTCTGCGCTTCGTAAGGGTAAGCCCTATCATCCTTGGTCATAACCTGCCAGACAGGCACATCCCTCCATCCTTCGTATGTCACCTCGTACCCTTCCGTCGAACCGGTCAAAGCTTGTTTGCTGAGCTTTCCAACCCAGTACTCGGCCTCTTCTGTCGGGAGATCGTGGTACATCATGTCGATCGGGTCGACTTTAATGACCATTGAATTATTCTCGTAATCAGCTTCGCAAGTTGGTAGGGGCTTGCCGCCGAGAGCGTCCAGAAAGCAGGCGCCTTCGCGGACGAAACCGGTCGCAACATTGAAAAGCCCTATCACGCGACCAGTATTTGCATCTGCATTGGCAGATTTGCTGGTGAAGCCTCTCATGGCACTTTGTCCCACGGGTCCAGCATAGGAGTGCACTAAGACAACAACATTAAGTCCTTGCGACGTCTCGGCAGCGATGGCATCAGCGACAGCTTTAACGTCATGCGAGTAATTAACGTCGGTGCTTGTTGATTGGTTTGTCGGAAGTGTGACGGGAATACACTTGAACTCCTTAGCCTCCATGGCGGACATGATCTTGCCCCAACATTCAGGACTATGCCACGCGCCAGGCACAAATATGAGGCTTGGTTTCTGGGCCATGTTGTAGATTGATTGGACGAACGGACTCAGGATTCGTTGAGGGAGGGGGAATAAGGGAGTGAGATTGTGCAGTTGGCTTACGATCTCTTTCCAAATCGTGGCTGGATAAAGACAGCGGGGTTTGTCGTTCAGCTCGTTTATTCTCCTCGAAAAGGGTTAGTTGCTTACAGGCTGGACGCCATTCACGTCCACTCAAAAGTGACTCTGTCGTTGGTAGTGGAGACTGTAGTTCGTTGCCAAGGCGTTAGTGATCTATCTTGTATTCGCCCGAAACCTGACATCAAATGTTAGCGCTATAGCTTTGACCAGTCTAGACTATCGCAACCAAATCGCTCATCCTGTAACTACAATCCTTGAATCCCGTGAGTGGCTTCCCGATACCTCGTCAACGCCTTCTTTGAAGCAAAACTCCTCCCTCAATTCACTGAAAGTCACATCCCATCAGCCCATAGCCGATCATCTTCCCTGGATCTTTCTGAGAACACGCTCAAGCCTGTCAGCATGAGTACAACGACAAGGACTCGGAGGCCCCACACTAGGAGTAAAAGCGGGTGTTTGACGTGTCGAAAGCGTCGCGTGCGTTGTGATGGCGGAAAACCGACCTGGTAAGTCGGAGTTTGCAGCCCAATTGCGACAAATAGTCGAAAGTACTACAAGATGTTTTTCGGTTTGTGGTGATTGTGAAACTGACGAATATAGTACCCGATGTGTCAGTGCAGGACGGATATGCGAGTTTGCTGATCCTAGTATCCCACTTCGAGACCGTAACGCTATCTGTCTTCCTGGCGAACAGCAACCTTGGATTATAAGCCAGGACGCACCGCCAGTAACTCTAATTGTTAATTCCCCATTTGGAAAGTCAGTGGAGCCTTTTGACTGTTTGGGCTTGGACATGACTCTCCGCTCAAGAGAGCTACTTCACTACTGTAAGCGCAAGCCATGCAGCATAGACCAGCAACACCGCTGACATTTCAAGTCCATAACAGCCACGACAGTGCCGATTTGGTACTTAGCAAAGCCTCTAGAAATATGTACGTACCTTGTCACTCCTCACTCAGCCCTGGCTTACTTTAGACATCTATAGTTTTTCTTCTGTTGCCCAGCATCCCGATGCGTTAAGGGACACTCTTCTCGTTGCAGGCCTACACTATGCATGGACTGTCGGCGATCTCGAAACTTACAAGCCAACTTTCCTGTTTCACAAAGTCTCGACAATACAAGTCTTGAACCGATGGCTGCAGAACATACATCAACCAGGGCTGATGACCTTCATCCGACATGTTTCAATTCTCTGCTTCATAGAAGTACGTCTCCCCTGCAGTTAATACGTTACCAACAACTAACCATCAAGAGGCATCTTATGGTAACGTACACGATACAGAGGCTCACATCAACGGCCTCATAAACGCTGTCCACCTTCTCAGTCCTCTAGACGATGACTTCGGCAACCGATCGAAACTCGAAGAAGAACTTGCCAACCGCTATCTTTTGCTGTGAGTCTGTCATTGTTGAGCACTCAATCCTACCAGACACTGACCTTTTTAGCACATACTATGCCTACCAAGGCTTCAAGGCCAGGATATTGGGAAGCGACTCTTTGCAGAACCTTTTCCGACAGAACAACACTGCCGAGTTTTCCACCTTCGTATCACAGATTTACCTCTGGAAGACTCAGAATATCGGTCATCTCGAAATGCGTCTCGACGCCATGAAACTCTTGCCATTCTTCTTCGTTGCCCTCCCGTCATCAACGCAATTCCATAACATCGATCCATCACCTCTGATAGATTGCCTGAAGCATGTTACAATTGCAACGCAGACAGTCAGGGAGGACCGTTACAAATGTGACCCAAGTTGGGAATGGATCGAGGGATCAGATTCTCGATTACTCTGCGCTACCATCGGCTCCCATTTCTCATCTCTGTTTCACGACGATATGTTTTCATCAGCACAACCCTTAAAGTACAGCACGTCTTGGTCTGGCATGTGCGCAGCCTCGAGCTTGTATATGCACAGTGTCCTGGAATTATGGAATGGTGGTGAGGCTATCGATGCTCGTCTGTTTCGCAGGTTTCTATGTATCTTGAATCGCGATCTCTGTCAATCAGTGAGCACCCTGGGACTGAACGACTCTACGGACTTTTGGCTTTGGCGAGCGTTCCTGGGAGCGTATAGCATTGCCAAACAGCAAGCGAGTAACCACGATCCCTTACTGGAAAGCCTCCAAAGAGCTTTCGCTAGATACGTGGATGCTTGGAAAAGTGTTACTGGGTTGGCAGCTTGGGAAGAAGCGCATGCCTGTTTAGTATCCGTCACATGGCCCGCTTCTATGAACTATGAGACAGGGCGCCGTGTTTGGACAAGGTCGAACGAGTATAAAACAAGCTAGGGAGTAAGGCTGTAGTTGTTTTCAAGCTGTACAATATTGTATAATAAATCACAACGCAAATTCTGCTTGAGCGGATCAGATCGTATGGACTCAAGTCTGATCTCTAGAAACCTTTTCCAGTAAGATCCAAGGCCTTGATTAAGCTCAGAACTTTCCATCACCTGGTTCTCGGGCAGCATCTCAAAACCTCATATCCGCGACCAAACGTGATGGGATGAAAAGAGTTATCGTGGGTATAGCCCGATTCCTCAACCGCGTTCAGAAGAACGAGGGTCGCCCAGCATTTCCTGACGCCATTCTCACCGGATGACTAACTACTACGACATACAGAGAAGACGCTGAAGCTATGGCTCTGCCACTGACTTTTTTGCTTGTTTGGCCAAGAGCCCATCGCTCCAATTTTGTTATGCATATTGAAGATCAAGGTGCTATTTCACGAGTCTATGCTGGTTCTATGGTCCTACTGTTTCTAGACCACTATTTCTTTTCAGTGTCGCACTTGTAAAACAATGCATTTACTATGGATAAGTACGCATTGCCCTAGATAACATACTCTCTGCCTAAGCAGCTCTCAATTCTCCTTCATCGTGAAATTGATCATTGCAGGGTAGAGTGAAATGCGGGTCAGGTTGATGATAAGCCAATCATTTGTTTGCGGAAAACAGTCCAAGATAAAAAGCGGCTCGGAGCTTTTGCTCCACGGTGTGTGACACACAGACACCAGGCAACAGAGTTTGACTTCCAGGTCCCCGCTCTTCAAGTTTCAACAACAATCGTCGCTTTCGGTTCAAGAAGAAAGAAATAGATGTAAAAAATGGAAGAAATCAATAAACAGAAGAATTAGAATTAGAAGCAAGTCTGAGTCCTAAGACTGCTTCTATTTCTGCATCATTTATTGCTGATCGTGCGCGTGGAACCTGCATCAAGGCAGCTGGATGGGGACAATCTTGAACCCCCTCGCTCCACCGCAAAATGCACTATTCTCGTCCCACGCGAATGCACATCATAACACGTTAAACCCCAAACACTTAGTGTAAAAGTTCTCCATGGGGATAACTCAAGGGGCATTTACAATTTCCTTCAACTTGTCACAGGATTGTGATAAGAATGATACACATACGACACCAAGAATAGACAAGAAACAGCTGTCACAAAACACTAAACCGTTAAAGCCAGCTCGCTCCGAATAAGCAGTCAGGGGAACCCGCATTCCTATACCATTTAAGGTAAATGCTCCGTCAGGGTTCTCGGAACGTTGTGGGTTAAAGATTACATCATATCAACGTCAGTTTCCGATCGCTGGGGAGATTATATAGAGATCCACGATGCCTGCAAAAAAGGCTTCCCCTCGAGATCGAAACTCCAACAAAGCCCCCCCTTGGGGTCGTAAAAGGCGGTGGAACCGATTACAAAACCACACAATGTCCTGCTCTCTGCAAAATCCCCTCATTCCCGTAACTACTTGTACTATTATTGCAACCAAGCAGGACGTGGGTAACTTACATTGGGATTCAACGCAAAAATGTATTTACTCACGTGATCCAGGATTTCCAATTCGATCCCGAGCGTTTCGGCCGGCCGCTTTGCGAAGTCCCCTTATTCCAGACCGCGACGATCCCGTCCACGCTCGCTAAGGATCACAAGCCTGCTGCTTTCAAGCCAAGCTTGAGGATCATGCCATGCCAATATGCGCGTAGTATTGAGACCGCAGAGCCAGAGTTAGAGCCGCCGCGGAAGAGCACCTCCTCCAAGCGGAAGTACAAGACTTCCGGAACCGAGAGTTGGCGGAGTAAGCATAAGCACCACTCCACCACGCGCCGATCACCATCGCGGCAGGCTACTATTTCCTGTCCCTGCGCGTGGGAGCACAAAGCACCCAAGGCGTCGGATCATACAAGGTCATGCGAGTTCTGCCATGTAACCGAGACGCCGAAATGGAGGTCTGGACCTTCGGGACGTCGTACCCTCTGCAACGTCTGTGGATTGCTGTACGCTAAGAGGGAGGAAAAGGCCCGGTCGTTCTTATTGGAGAGGGAGTTTGGATGCGACTCTGTTTCTGATGCATCGTCGTGGTCGTCGACAATGGTCTCAACTGAGGGTTCTCATTCTTTGGGACTGCCATGACCATTCAAGTCTCTCATCGCCTCTTATACCATGCCAAGCGGCCCCTAAAGATACCTCACTCCTCCTCACTCTTGGCGGGTGCTGCATGGGCAGGGGAGAAACCATTCACATTTTTTTATTGCAGCGTTCGAGCGTCATAATCATGAAAGAAACAGATGGCGCATTGGAGATCAGGAAACCAGGCAACATATCAGGAGTATTCGGAGCAAATAATTAAGTTTATAAAAATATTACTAAACCAATTTCAGCAATCTTTCCCGGTCATAGAGAAGAGGAGCGTTGCCCAGAAGCTAATTGCGTCCAATCGCAAACTGTTTAGCAGCATGAACAAAGGTCCCTCCCAACAGCAACCGTGATGTCAAAATCGCGTCAGAAAACATAACCAATCACACATTTCACATCGCCTCCGGAGTCGTCCTCCGGTTCTCTGAATTTCGATTTGTTACCACCCTACAGTACGACGTCGCATCGCCTGTGCAGTTTGGCAGTAGATTAATTACATGACCTTAGCGGAATCCGGAGAGGTGCGGAGTTCAGGGTAACTCTGACATCTGACTTTTTACCCCTCAATTGGCTGATATGAGCTCCTTTCAATTCAAATGCCGACTCTGAAGCGGGGGGGGGGGGGGGGGGGGGGGTTAAAAAAGAGAAAAAAAACCACTTGACCCCCGCGCCAAGCGCCCCCAAGAAAAAATACAATCTAAAACACCCCAAAAAAACCCACCCCCCCGGTTTTGCCTGGGTTTTGG